>CP130735.1:15004428-15604428 GCA_030553155.1 Nippostrongylus brasiliensis
TTTCGATGGTGTTGGACTCCATTTTTTCTGTTGCAATGGTTCTTTCCATTGTAGGCGGTTGCTAAGCGATATCAGTATAATCCCATTTCAAAGGCGCGCGGAGTGTAGTGGTAAAGAGCGGCACTTCCACTCGCACAGTCGAGCGATTGATCCTCGACCAGGTTGTCGAAGAGTTCTATCCCTGTGACATTCTAAAGTTATACCAGACTTTGCTTCGAAGGTGAAGTCACTGACCAGGACAGCGGCTGGCCTCTGAAAGTTATTGTCTCGGTCAAATACGCGTTCACCATGCCTCTACAATTCTGAGAGCAAGTGAGAAGCATGGCGTGTCCTCTGGAGAATGATCACCTCCGATGACTTTACCTTTGATAAGGCAAAACGAACGTAACCTTGTTTTCTTTTTTTCGAGAACAACTGGCAGTTACGGATCAGTGACGGAATGCTAGGACTTTTCAAAGTTGACTGCAACTTTTCAGCAGTTGAACCGTGAAGTGGTTGAGGCGAAACCCAACGACATGAACTGAGGCGTGCCTTATCGGAGCAGAGTTCACGAATGAACTTCCAAATGGGTTTCGACCTTTAAGCCAACACCAAGAACAAGGATCACTTAGACTGAGTTGCTTACGAAAAAGGAGCCCAAAATAGGGTAAAAAATCGGGAATGCTACAATTTGCATACCGATCGAACCTACAAGAAGTTTGCCATTCAAAATGGACAGGATTCCCATGCTTCAACTACCCATGTATACCCATCCATACTTGGTGGAGATGATTACCCTAACCCAACTCCCGTGGGTTGAGGGAAATAAGTCCAATCGGCCATTTGTGGCATAGGGCAATTCTTGCGTCGGACCAATAACTGCCTAACGATGACTACGACGACTTTTTTACCCACGGGGTAACGAGATATCGCCATTTTCGGATTTGACTTGCTTGGCATGCTTCGTGAAATTTCATAAATTTAGTTTATATCGTCGTCTTTTCGACGAATATGACGTCAGCTGAACAGAAACCTCAGTTAGGAAAGCAGCTGATAACGGTGATTTTCTAATTAACTCTTCTAAGTCATTTTAATCTAGGATTTGAGGCATTTATTGAAGATTTTGGGTTTTAGGTGTCTAAGATTCAAGGAGATTCAAGGTTCAATTTGAGGATTATTTGATGTCTACTCATTTTGTTTCAGTAAAGTAATGTAAAGTAAAGGTACCGCTGTTGACCAGTCGCCTAGAATGCGCCACGCATTCGCCTCCCATTCAGATCGTGGCCGCATTGTGAATGTGCTTTCGGCCCAGACAATGGCATATGAGTAGCCGCTGTGGCAACCAATGTCCGTACAATTCCAGAATAGTCTGGACCCAATTTACCCGACCCCGAGGACTTATGTATTCATTTATTTAGCCAATAACTAAGTAGAATAGCCAATAGCTAAGTGGTTTGAAGGCTTGGTGTACCAGGGCGAGGATGGATCGCTCGAACGTGTGGGTGTCACTCAATAGCCCCTCTTGCTATCGCACCAAATTCTAAAATACTAGCGAAAAGCTGCATATGTTATCAACAAACGCTCTCACTAGTGATTGATCAGGAATAGCTCTGCATCTATCGACTGCACGTATGTATCTACCTACCAGTCTTCCCCAAAATCACATGGCACTTAACATCGCCATCAGCATGTACCTAGACCAAGTTTGAGCCAAGCGTGAAATTTTAAGTTGACCACCCTTAGGCCCTTGTTATACATTCGCTCGCGGTGAGCGTCTGCGACTTGCGAGCGGTGATCGCGTGCGCCGCTAACCTCAGACGCTGAGCACGCGACGCACGCATGCACGCGCCCGAAGCATACAGAGCAATGCGCGAGGTGATCGACCCACCCCCAGCGAAAGGGTCAATCGCAGTGCAATGCGCAGCAACTGGAGCGTGGAAGGTTCGCGAGCGTGTGCATAATAGCCCGTGAACGTCACCACGCCAGCGTCACCGTGATAACTCGTACAAACGTGTCTGGGCCTACGATGTCTGATGCTGAATGGACGAGTTACGCTGGGGGTGAGCGAACGTATAACAAGGGCCTTATTGTTAGATGAGTTGCAAATGCGTTGTCATAGAATGTGATTTTCCAAACGATCTCAGTGATAAGCAGTGATAAAACCACCAATCGCTTGAAAAACAGTGAATTGACATCCATCCATTCATTCATATAAGCAGCAGGGTTTCGCCTATCATACAGTAAGGATCTTTTTATCTGCAGTTTACCATCATCTCAATATATCGTAATAAAACATCATGAACTCAGCAGAACTTATCAAAGCAACCGATTTTTGGGGTATATTTACAGTTAGTTATTAGAGTAATAATTTCATAATATTTCATTTTTCAAAACCAAGGTTCTGCAGTAGACAAATGTGTTTAGAGAGGATCGAGAGCGACTCTGTCGAAGGAAACGAAGCGAGTGCCGTCGGAATCGAGCCGTAGCATGCCACGACCACGCCCATCACCGTGAACTTCAAATTTTTGCAAGTAATTTGTTATATTCTGGAACATGATATGATATGATAGATAAGATCGTCTCACCTTGGTTCCATAAGGTGATGAAAGAAAATAGATTCCTCTAATGAAAATGAATAGATTTCCTTTGGTAAAGTGTGGCTGAGGGCCCGTCAGCTCGCGACTCCTTGAAATCATCAATTTTTTATCAGTTTTGTCGTAGAATGAGTATGCTGGGGCTGGATTTTCGTCCTAGTTTCTGACTTTCTCTTAGCTCTTCGGCTTCTCTATTCTATACCCTCGTTGGGTCTGATTTTTGCTCTTCACCGCCCATCAATCCGTATTCTTCGACATTGTTTTTCCCGAGTAGCCACCATCCAAGGAATAGCAATGTCGTGGCGAGACAGCTGGGTTCTAGGAAATCCTCTATAGAGTCACCCGATCAAACATCTGCGCGCGTGGCTCAGTGGTAAGAGGCGCCAATGACACTCGCACGGTGGAGCGATCGATTCCCTCCCGGGCTGACCAGTCCTTCCGTCCCTCCGGGTCCGGTAAATTATTACCAGGCTTGCCTGGAAAGGTAAGACACTGATTTGGTACAGCGGCTGGACCCCACATGTCATTCTTTAGACAAGATACGCATTCAACATGCGTCTACGATTCTGAAAGGAATACGAATGCATGGCGCGTTGTTAGGGTAGTGACCGGAGCCAATGCCTTTACCTCTACCTTTTACTCTTTCTACAGACTGTTCTGGTGTGTTAGATCTTTCGCCAGAGCTTTTCGGCAGCAATGTCTCCCGAGCAATTGGATTTATGCTCTGAATAGGTGATGACAAGAGGGCGGTGAGGATGACCGGCACAATAGGCAGGAAAAGGGATCCTGAATGAAAGAGAGAGGACGACAGCAGCATATTTAGAGCGTTTTCACATCTATCCAGCTCTGTTTTGAGGGAGTGGGGTTTCAGAGTTCCGAGCGAAGGTCTCATGGGCTCAAGTATTTCAGAGAAATCTAGAGAAATGTCGTGTGAATTTCTTGAATGATATATGATTTTGAATAACTCTCAACCAACAAACACTTCTCATTGACGAAACAGAAAAGTTAACTTAAAGGTACTCAAGCACAACGAAATACTTAGATGAAATCGAGGAACTTAATGGTTAAAAGCCGACATGGGAGTGTTGATCCAATTGAATTCAGAACGGTTACGGTACGGTTTTTCCTTGCAGACCTACAGCACCGGACGTTCCGCAGCGATAAAACGGCGGTAGCGGCGCTCGGGAGCGCCGAAATGCGCCGTTTCGGTGTCCACGCGTCGTGGCCCGGGCAGAATCAACCGCAGTTCATTTGCATATTTGTAGTTGGCGAGGAGGGAGAGCAGCCTAGCCGGTTGTGAGTCGCCAGTGAGGGACCGAAGCAGCAACGGGATCCGAAAATCTTCGGGGAAAGTGTATATGGAGGGATAAAAACCTGAATATATACTTATTTTACAAATAAACCAATTTTGAAGAAGTTATTTAAAAACGGCGGGTTTCGGCGCTCCGAGGCGCCGCTACCGCCGCTTCATCGTAGCGGCGCGTCCGGTACTGTAGAGGGGCCAACCTGCGCCCATCAACGTGACCCGGCAAGACAGGGAAACTCGTCCAGCTCGACCGGCTGATTGCTGAGACAGTTAACCCAAATCTACTTGTCCTTCATAATCTAGCGATTACTACACCGCTAATTTCTACACCTATACCTCTCTGTTCTACCCAGGTGATTTATACCCAGAAAGAAAGAAAAATCGTCGGGAGATCTTACCTTGTCAAGCCTAGTCGTGGATCCAAACTCAGCTGTCAACGAGACTAAACAAAAAACGAAAATCAGCAATTGAAATCAGATGAACCACTGATTATGCATGAATTTCATTCCGTTCGATAATCATCAAGATGAAATATTTTCTGTGACAAAAGGGCATTTAGAATATCGTGGCATTGTGGCAAGTATTCAATCAACGATTTTCGACGCAGAAAGCAGTGTCTTAACCACTATCCTGTTGAAGGTTATCCTACCCTAGCCAAACTCGACATGGAGCAACACTGGGTCAATTCTATCTCTGAACGGTTATAATCAGATATACGGAACTTCCGTTTCCGTGTTCCGAATTCCTGTTTCCGGCCGTTTTTGCCCTTCCGTTCCGTTTCCGTGTTCCCCTCTTTTTTGGGCGGCACACGGAAACGTTGCATTTCATTTTGAATATAAGGAATGTCTCTTTCCCTCTGTTCAATTACTAACTCGCTGAGCTTTGTTTTGTTTTAATTTAATTTAATTTTTTTCTTTCGATCGCGTTTTCCACTAACCATTTTTATCACGTCTGTGAAAAGGCGTAAAAATAAAAAAATCAATCCAAAGTAAAAATTATCAACGAGTGATGATGACCGACTAGAAAGTTGAAACAGAAAACTTGTAGAAAGCACGTGATACCGACCGACGCTGGAAGGCTTTTATGCCAGGTCGTCGAGAACATCATGGGGTACCATAGGTCGAGCATTGGTCGCAGGGCACCGATACTCGAAAAAATATCCATGGAGCGCCAATTCCGCGAATTTGCCCAACGTGTCGTGACTACGTCTGGATCAACTTGGTAGCGTACCTTCCCATCAAGTTTGATCAATTTTCCCAACTCCGGAGTGATGCAAAGCCTGATTCGCCCTGAGCGAGGATCGATCACTCGACGGTAGCGAGGCAGGCTCACATTTTATAAATAATCTTGTATAAGCATGTAAAAAAATTCGATGATTGTCGCATTTACCTTTCACCATATAAATTTGTGATAGAGTGACAGCAATGATAAACTTTGTTGGATAAAAATAGGCCTATAGACTATGAGAAGGCTCATTCCTAATTGCATGGACAGTCTGGTAACTATTGCCTGTGAAGTGTAAAGATAAAGGTAAACGTAAAGGTGAAGGTATCGGCGGTGACCTCGGACCCCTAAAGACGCGTTCACCTTCCATTCAGAATCGTAGATGCATAGTAAATGCACATTTAGCGTGTACAATGAGTTGTGGGGTCAGCCGCTATACCAAGACAGTGCCTTTACCTCCCCAGATAAGTCTGGTTCCAATTTACCACACCCCAGAGAGGTGGAAGGCTTGGTTAGCTCAGGAGGGGATCGATCGCTCTACCGACCGGGTATCTGTACGAGCTCTTACCACTGAGCCATGCGCGCTCTATAAAGTGTAAAGATACAGCGTGAAGGTAAAGTCGTCGGAGTTCATCAGTACTTGAAGAACGCGCCATACACTCGTCTTCCAGTAAGAATCGAAGAGGCATGGTGAATTCAAAAATTTCAAGAGAAAACAACAAGAAACAATATATCCGGAATGAATCCCGAAACATTCGCGTTCAGTACGCAGTTCACTGAGTAACGTTCCTTCCAAGAAGTCGAATGCATGGCTCAACCCCTCTAAGTCAACTGGTGGGCGTAACGGTGTTGACTGAATCAGCTGGTACGGCCGGTGTACACAGCCGGGTCAAAAGATCAGATCGGCGTCAGATTTGCCTATTTGACAGTGAAAAGTTAATCAAACTCGTAAACACGAGCATCTGTGCACACCAGTCATCGAATTGGACACCTTAAAAGCGAGGAATTCTCTCGAATATATTTCCATCACCCAAATCACCGCCTTGTTCACCGGAAATGACAATTTTCGCCTTTCATCTTCATCGCTACAGTTCCCCACAAGGCTCTCAACTCAACAAAGATGTAAATCTAACTCGCCCATACCTAAATATGTAGTGGCGAAAATCAAACAGACGAAATTCGGTCTTTTAATATGTGGATATCCATTTGACCACCTAACCCCTTTAATAACACTTCCAAAAAGTAATAGGGTACTCCCACTCAAGGCCGACACCGTTCTGATAATTCATATCATTATTCTAAAAAGAATCATTCATTCCATCCCGCACAAGCTCTTGCGCGGTTCTCATCGCTCATACCTTCAGAAAATACACCGCTCAACTGTGGCATTGAATCACCAGGTGATAAGTGTCATTTCCATTAGACATGCTGCGCACAATTATTGTCATCATTTTTTCAGCTGCGCTTTATCTATGTCGTCTCTTTTCAACCTTCTGAACACCGAGGAAAAGGCGATTGCGTTTTTTCAAGATCTTGGACTTCTTCCAAAACATAAGAAGTGCAAACTACTTGTTATTGTTATCGTTTGTTATGATATGAATTGTTAGAGCGGTGTCGGCCTTGAGTGGGAGTATCATTATTTGTTTATAAAATTATAACAGAGGAGACTATGAGATTAAGCTCGTTCCGCCCATACCATGGACCCAGGCAAGGATCGATCACTAGTCAGTGAGGATTAAACGCCACTTTTTACGTCTTCACCATGCGAACGAATAAGAATCTGCTTCAAAGACTACCTTCCGTCGTCACTAAGAAAGTACTGTACCGGACGTGCTGCAGTGATAAAACGGCGCCAGCGGCGCTTTCTTGCGCAGAGTCCGCCGTTTTTGTGTATTTTTGATAAAATTGATTTATCCGTAAAAGTAAGTATGTTTTTGTGCTCAGCAAGACGAGCTCCATCTTTTCGTATGCAAATTTTCCATATTTGTCGGGCTTCCTAACAAGCGATTTTTGACCGCTCGATTTTCAATTACTCGCCCCTTCGATTGCCTCGTCTGGTGATTTATCGCTCGACGAGGCTCCGCCTTCAGCAGGGCTACCACGCGGAGATCCCCATTCATTTTCATTGAAGATCCTACCTAAGAGAATCTAGGGCATTTTAATGATTATTAGTATTTTACTACGACATTTTAATACTTGTTGAAATTTTGATATTAATGCTCAACAGAACTTTTTTCCAAAGATATCGCAGATCATTCAGAAAAATCCGTCCAAATAAGAGAAGAATGAAGGCGACGTACCCCGGGCGTTCACTGAAACTTGAGAGGGAATTGATTTCTTGATTTTGGCGTAAATGAAGGAGGTAGGCTCTGTCCGGGTCATCGCATGTGGACCCCAAAAACGGCATCTTCCGGCGCATAAAAACGCCGCTGCCGCAGTTCTATGATTGCGGCACGTCCGGTGCTGTACATTATTGAAAGATTGATAACTCCAGTTGGAGGAATTCCAGAGATGAGAGTCGAATCCCATCTGAACTGGATGCTTCTTGGCGCCTGCTTTCTAGTGCACACCCAACCGACGAGCTGTCTTTCAACATGGGCAAGGAAGACCCTTGAGCAGGTAGGAAGAGTCATTGTTCGGATTTCAAAAAAGTTTTTTATTTAAAAAAATCACCATCTCCCATTCTTTTACCGTCGCTTTCTGAACAAATTTTAATTTATAGCATAAACTACCCTAAAAACAAAATGAGAAATAAATTAGCTACTGAAAAATGACTAAAATCTAGACTATTCAGGCTCTACACGGTGTGGACCCGGAAAAACGCCACGAGCAGCTCGAACACCTGGCCGAAATGTATTTTGGGAAGAAAATCAAGACGATTAGGAGACCGTCACCTCCGAAACCCAATAAATTCGATGAAGTTGGCTATTTTTCTCTGTTTCTAAAAAAGAACGTCCAAAAATCGATAAAATGATGTATTATAAATGTCTAGAATTCGACGGAATCGATTGTCGGTGGAGAGATGGGCATCGAGGAGATCAATATAAAGGAAGGTGTGGCCGAATACCTGTTCCAAGGAGACATCAACCTTACCGAGTGAGTATTTATGGAGATGTCTCGGACTCATGAACCCAAATATATACCCAAAGGTATACTGCAAAAATAAACCCCAAAACAGAGGCGATTCACCAACGCGCTATGTAATTCATTCAGCATTCGCTAGGCGCTTGTGTGGTGTTTGAAACATCTCACTGAAGGTTTGGAGGTGTCTGACCACGGACTGCATCGGTACCGCGAATAAACCCCGAGCAAACCTCAGAGCGCGTTGGTGAATCACACCACTCAGGGTATCCGAAATCTAGCAGCGCTAATGAGTTAACTTAGATCTCCCATAAATCCGAATGAGTATTGAATAAAGCCAGAACTGTTCGTTGATGAATCACGATCGAAATAAATTTTGGGTTTATTTCGGGTATATCAAGGTGAGGTTAAAAAACAAGGTCGAAGCTTTAGTAGGACTGCTACACTATCGAGGAATAGTTATGGATTATAATCATAGTTTTAATTTTAAATAGTTCTGAATTTATTTTTTCTTTGTAGAGAGCAAATGCGCTGGATTGAGAGTGGCATCACGGCCGGCAACACCACTCGTCAGAAACGTCAGGTCGACAGAGGAGCTCGCCGATGGACGAACA
Organism: Nippostrongylus brasiliensis; assembly: GCA_030553155.1. Classification (NCBI taxonomy): domain Eukaryota; kingdom Metazoa; phylum Nematoda; class Chromadorea; order Rhabditida; family Heligmosomidae; genus Nippostrongylus; species Nippostrongylus brasiliensis. Next base: position 15,013,227 of record CP130735.1, read on the forward strand.
ATCGACTTTTCTACTTTTTCGACGGCAGTGTCGGTACGAATATTGCAACCGTTAAAGGTTACATGTAAAGGTAGAGGTACCGCTATTGATTGATACACTGGGAATGCGCCACGCATCCGTCCTCCACTCAGAATGGTAAAGGCACATTGCTGAGGCCAGCCGCTGAACCAAGTCAGCGCCTTTGCGTTCGAGCCCTTGCAACGATTACAATTGAAAATAATATAATAGAAATTCTCTAAAAGGACTAGCAAAATTGGGCACAAAAGTTCTACTCGAAATCGGTCGGGCGCTGGGATATTTTCGAATTCGGAAAATTTCTCGTCTCTCGCTTTCAAGCGCATGTCCGGCTTTCTTGCGGATTCCGCATTTTTTATCAAGAAATACAGCGTTTTATGTAAGAATTAGCCAGACTCGAGCCAAAAAACCAATGTGGCTGAAAACATCCTGGCCTAACCCAAGGGCGCATCGATAAATTCTGGTGTTGGTATAGGTGGGTGGTTTCATTTCGGGTATGCCATTTATGAATCCAGCCCAGGATTGAATGGGGTGTAGAACATATCAACATATCATATCAGTTCATTAAATCAAAAATTATTACGAGCCACTTTTTGACACTATATTGATTCTTGATGTTTATATTAGGTTGCTAAGAAAGTTCCCGTCGTTTTTTTCAAACAACTGCTGTAAGTTTAGTTCGAAAGCTTTTGCGGAGTTTTACACAGCGTTTGAAAGAATATTATTTGCTCTTTCAAGCCGTGTACTTGCAATTTGTTATAATTCTGAATGTCATCGTTTTTTTTGGCTAGTAAAGTGAAAAGCGAAAAAGTGAAAAAATAACCTCATCGACAGCGATTTTTTTCTGCTCAATTTCAGAGGCATAAATAAAACTTGATAAAACATTGAAAGACGATGTTTTTATCTATTAGACGGTAATCATTTGTTTTTATTTGTCTCGAAAATTACAAAGTTTTGAACCACTGAAGTCCGACCTTCGGAAGGCAAGAATAATTTTTCGATGACGCTCCTGGTTTTCTTGTGAGCGCTCAAGTTGACTTCTGCAGAGTTTTCTGTACAGAATTTCTTGCTCTATCAGAAGATATGTTCATTTCCAAACAATGATCGATTTTAAAAGATTTTCACGAGAAAGGCGTCTTGATGTTTTTCGGCAGACCAAACCTTCAGTTTCAATCTTTTCACCAAATCTCATGCACCATTCGGAAGAGGACGATACTCTCTACAAGACGGTTTATTAGGCGTTTTAAAGCTTCCTGGTTTTCATTGTTTTTTAGGTCGTCAAAGAGGACCCAAATCGCAGGCGCAGCGCATGGGGCTCGTGCGGCGCGACGTCGAATCGTACAGGAGTGCGGATTTAGGTCCACTTTGGCGGCCTAAAAAACAATGAAAATCAGAGAGCTTTAAAACGCTCTATAAACCGTCTTGTAGAGAGTATCGTCCTCTTCCGAATGGTGCATGAGATTTGGTGAAAAGATTGAAACTGAAGGTTTGGTCTGCCGAAAAACACCAAGACGCCTTTCTCGTGAAAATCTTTTAAAATCGATCATTGTTTGGAAATGAACATATCTTCTGATAGAGCAAGAAATTCTGTACAGAAAACTCTGCAGAAGTCAACTTGAGCGCTCACAAGAAAACCAGGAGCGTCATCGAAAAATTATTCTTGCCCTCCGAAGGTCGGACTTCAAAGGTTTAAAATTGTGTAATTTTCAAGAGAAACAAAAACAAGTGATGTACGGTCTAATAGAGAAAATCTTCGTCTCTCAAACGGTCTATCAAGTTTTATTTATGCCTTCGAAATTGAGCAGAAAAAAATCGCTGTCGATGAAGTTATTTTTCACTTTTTCGCTTTTCACTTTACCTACCAGAAAAACGGTGACATTCAGAATTTTCACAAATAACAAATATACAGCTCGAAAGAGCAAATAATCCTCTCTCGAATGCTGTGTAAAACTCCGCAAAAGCTTCTGAACTAAACGTACAGCAGTCGTTTGAAAAAACTGCGGGAACTTTCTTACCAACCTAATATTAATGCTATCATGTGCAATAGTCGCATGCTGTATAAGTGTTCTTTAAATTCTTCTGAGTTCTACTGATCGGATATCGTGAATAAATAAATAAATATCATGGTCAAGGGACATGAACAAAAAACCGGGCTGAAAATTTTGGAAACTTTGGTCTAAATGGGAACAGGTATGTGGACTGCGTCGTTATTTTTTTTTAAAATTACATTTAGACACCAAAAAACGAGAAATCGTAAAAGAAGCGCTGAACTTCATCCGAGCTCGAACCTGTCTGGAGTTCACCGAGAGTTCCACTGCAGCCAATCGAGTACGAGTGTTCAGCGGTGCAGGCTGTTTTGCCACCATTGGAATGGCCGGCGGAGTTCAAGAACTATCCCTGGGCAGTGGCTGTGATCTGGTATTTTTATTTGTATTATTGACATTGTTGTTATTTATAATTCATGAGCACGCGTGGAACAGCGCTAAGAGGAGCTACTGACACACCACGGTCCAGCGATCGGTCCTCGCCCAAGCTAACCAAACTTCCCATCTCTCTCGGGTCGGGTAAATTTTTAACAGTATTGTCTGGTGAGGTAAAGACACTGATTTGGTATTGTGGCTGACCTACGCAAGTTATAGTATAGGCCATAAATCCATTCACAATGTATCTACGATTCTGAATGGAAGACGGCTGCGTGGCGCATACTCAGGGGACTGATTACCGCTGACGCATTTACCTTTACCTTCTTATTAAACACCAGACATCAGTTTTATAGCGTCCTAGCCTAGCCAGGGTTCCCATAGAGGTGGTCGCGTCGTCGAGCGACTAAAGTCCAAAGCTTCAAGGGTCGATGCCGATTAATATATCCAGCAATTCAGGTGGGCATTGCCGCTCACGAATTCGCTCATGCTCTCGGGGTATGGCACACCCAGATGCGAGACGATCGGGACTCGTTCGTTCGAGTGGATTTGTCGGCGGTGCCGGTGAAAATTTTCGCGAAATTTTAACTTTCCCGAGTTTTTTTTCTGAAATATGTTATTGATGGAGCACTTGCTGGAGTAGTTAAACCCGAAGGGTATGTATTTTGCAGCCGGGTATGCTACACAACTACATCAAACTGCCGGCGAGTCGAATCATCAACTACACCCCGTACGAGTACGGCAGTTATATGCACTACGATTCGAGATCGTGAGTTCTTTAATTTTTGCCATTCTAAAACCCACGGAAAGCGCCACGCACTCGCTTTCTACCTGGTTTTGCGGAAATTATTTTAATTTTTTCAAGAATTTTTCTTTTTTCAAGTTTTGCAACAAGAGGGGATTCGATTATTCCGTTAGACTCGTCCTATCTTCGAACGCTGGGATCTCGCCTAATTTCTTTCTACGACATCAAAATGCTTAACGATCACTACAACTGTCAAGGTAAATGGTGATTTCAATTTTTCTAGCCTTTTATTTATTTATTCAATTGCATCATAGGACGCACACCAACCAAGACGAAAGTCAGAACGTGAATGAATAACATTAGCGAAAGAAAGGTGAAGAAAATGATTATGATCAACCTTTCAGTGGGTATGAGGCGCGATGAAGAGAAAAAATAATTTTCAAATAGATAACGAGTGACCCAAATCGAAAGAGAAGAAAACTCAATGAGCTAGCCAAGCGAATAAGGCACATAGAGAAGGGAAAGTAAAGGAAGGATCACGTCGACAACAAGCAGGATAACTAGGATCACGACAAGGGCCAACGAAATACTATGCCAGGGAGAAGTCCGAAATGGAGGCTAACTCTAGTTTGCAAGGAAAACAAATCTAACTGGACTATAAGTATAGCAACATAACAATCTGTGACCCTAGCACGTGCAGTGAAAAGACCATGCCCAACAATCGACGGAAAACATAGCCTTATCTCTCAAGGGCAACATAACCATCGGAATATTAAAGAGGAAGCAAAAGTATTAGGTTGTTTCATAAGTTCGTGCCGTTTTTTTCAAGCGACCCTTGTAAGCTTGTTATAGAAGCTTCTGAATAGCACGACACAGCATTCGAAAGAAAATTATTTCTACTTTCAGAAAGTGCTTTAGCTGTTTGTCAAATTTTGAAATTTTATAGTTTTTTTGGCCTTTAAAGTGAAAAATTAAAACGTGCAAAATTAACCTCACCGACAGCGGATTTTTTCTGCTTCGGTGTGGAACACAGTATTCAAAAGTTAGGACATTTCTAGAAAGAGGAGGAAATTCTCTATAAGATGATGTACTCAATGTATTTTTTGCTCCACATTTTGTGAACTTTAAGGCCACTAAAAGGGGGCCTTCAAAAAACAGCAATATTTTTTTCGATGCTACTCCTGCTCTCATTACGAGCGGTGAAGATGCCTTCTAAGGATCATTTTGAAGAAAATTCTTAGCTCTATCTGACCATGTGTTCAGTTTTACAGAATACTCAATTTTGAGACATTTTTGAAGAAAAAACATCTTGGTTTTTTTCAGGAGGTGAAATCTCCAGTTCCAATCGTTTTGCTGAATCTCACACAGCTTCTTGAAGAAGACGATACGCTCTGCAAGATGGTGTATGAATCGCTCTCGAAAATATTGCTTATCACTGATTTTCACGCCATCAAAGTGGACTTACTGGCACAGTCCACGCCGCGCCGCGCGACGAGCGCGGCGCGGCCAGGGCCGGGATTCATGAACGCACCGGTGAAATTTCACCGGCGGTTACGTTTCACAGGCCATGCCGAGCATGAGCGTAACCGCCGCCGGTGAATTTTCACCGGCCGGTTACGTTTCACAGGCCTGACGGGCCGGTTACGTTTCACCGGCCGAGCGCGGCCGGTGAAACTTGACCGGCCGGTGAAACGTAATTGGCCGGTCAAACGTAACCGGCCGGTCAAACGTAACCGGTGACTGATTTGCGTTTTCCGAATGTTTCGAGGGTAGATTATCATCATTTGTTTTCAAACAAGCAGATTTAGTGTGAAATTTGTTTCTCTAGATGTCTATAATTTGTTTATCTGAATTTGGTCCAGATTTCCTGTGCTACGGTTGTGAAACGTATATGAACGCAACCGCCGGTGAATTTGACCGGCGGTTGCGTTCATGAATCCCGCCCCAGAAGTGCTCCTCTATGTTCACTTTGATGGCCTGAAAATCAGTGATAAGCAGGGCCTTCAGGAGCGATTCGTAAATCATGTTGCACAGCGTATCGTCTTCTTTTTGAAGGTGTGTAAGATTCAGAAAAACGATTGAAACTGGAGATTTTCCCCCTTGAGAAAAGCGAAGACGTTTTTCCTTCAAAAATCTTCCCAAATGGAGTATTCTGTAAAACTGAACACATGATCAGATAGAGCAAAAAATTCTCTTTGGAATAATCCCTAACAGCCATCTTCACCGCCAACAATGAGAGCAAGAGCAGCATCGAAAAAAATATTGCAGTTTTTTGAAGGTCCCACTTTAATGGCCTTAAAGTTCACAAAGTGTGGAGCAAAAAATACACTGAGTACACCATCTTATAGAGAATTTCATCCTCTTTCTAAAAATGTTCTAAGTTTCGAATATCGGTTCACACCAGAGAAAAAATCGCTGTCGGTGAGGCCAATTTTACACGTTTTCATTTTTCACTTTATAGGCCAAAAAAATTACAAAATTCCAAAATTCGACAAACAACAAAAAACTGTCTGAAAGTACAAATAATTCTTTTTCGAATGCTGAGTCGTGCTCTTCAGAAGCTTCTATAACAAGTTTACAAGGGTCGCTTGAAAAAAAACGGCACGAACTTATGAAACAACCTAATATACTAATGAACCCAACCTAGATGCCATAGAAACCTGGCTAGTTAAAAGAATGGGTCCGAAGACAGAAAAAGGAAGAGAAATTTTGTGCCTTAGAAAACACTGTACGTTCAACATAATCATGAAAAATAGATCATGCAGAGAATCAAACAACAAGAGAAACATACCAAACATAGGAACATAAAGGAAAACGAGCAACACACAGAAAGAGAAAGCAAGAGGAGTCGAAAAGCAAGTAAGGTTATGGTAACTCGATCAATTTCTAATATAACAATCATACTACAGAAGTGTGATTCAGAAACAAATCTTATCATTTCCCTGGAAGTTGGAGGATCAAGTTATTTAGAATGATCAAGCATAGCCTCCAAGTCTAGTTTCGTTAATTTCAATTTAAACGCTTTTACATCACTGCTCGCTATTACATCATCAGGTAGCATTTGGAATATCCGCACACTTCGGCAAAGAGAAAATGATATTCTAATGTTTTTTATTTTCACTTTTTTACTTTTTGCGCTTTTTCTTTAAGAAATTTAAATTTATTTTCTTACTTTCTTAAAGGGAACAAATCGAACGTTTTCCGCTGACAAACTCTATGAAGTGTTTTCAGTGAGGGTTAGGATAAGACTACATACAGTAGGCTATATTGAATATGAATATGATACGAAGAGGGTTTAAAGTATAGGCTGCAGTAGGGTAAGGTATGGATGCATAGATTACTATCACCTTCTCATTATTAAGTCTTTCAAAAAATCGTCTCAGTGGCGAGAAAGTTTTGCATGAGTTTAGATATCCGTCAACGGCTTCGAGAAATCGAAGGATTACTGTAGTATACGGTAGGATGAACGACTAGCTCCGGATTCCAAAGGTCTACCGTAACCTACAGATCATTAGGGTGACGTAGAGAGTCAAATAAAGAATGTACTTTAGAGCTGTCATCCAGCACCACAAGCTAAATTTTCTATAGCACCCTTAGGGGAAATGCCCCAAAAGATCAAAATCGATCAGTCATGACACGAGTATGGAGATCGAATATCCAAAAATCGATTTAAAATTCAATGTCGATTTTCAGCCTCATGTTCGACGGGCGCTGCTGTGTGTTTTAATCAAGGTGTGCCAAATCCGAGGAGATGTGCCGTATGTAATTGTCCGTCGGGCTACAGTGGAGCTCTATGCAATCAGAGGGTAAGATATCGACTTATTTACGTAAATATCTTTAAAAATTCCAAAATCCTCCGAAAACAAAATGAAGGTAGCAGTGTGTGTTAAGAAGAGCCGAGGATTTTCCTTTTTCCAGCACTCACCCTCCATTCCTTTTGTTTCAATTTTTTTAACCAAAATAGTGCTCAAATTGTGAGCGGTTACAAACCCAAGACTTTTTCCTTAAAAAAGGTCGATAAGCTAGAGAGTGTATTCGCATAGATTGATTGTATGGAACGAACAAATAAAAAAGTTTTTAACATTTTTCAAAGGAAGTCAAATGCATGGCTCATCCCAAGACTCGCGGGTCAAACGCTTTCCTTTCACAATTTTTCGCAGATTCGTTTTCCTTCTAAATCGTTCCTAAGGAAATCGAGCGCATTTCAGTGATATTAGTATGTTAGTGCGACACGTTAATGCTCGTTAAAATTTTGATACTACAGTGCGTTTCAAAAGTATGTATCCACCTTATATTCGGCAATTTCAAGCTTCGCGTTCGTTTTTACGAACCGGCATTTGTTGCATTAGATTCCTCGTGGTCAAAAATATCTGGGTTGCTCTTCCCAGTAAAAATAATCATCTCCAGCAACAACAGACCGTTTTTGAATTTTTTTGTTTGTTTCAAAATATGTATCCACTTTGGGACTCCACGCGCTTTAACTTTTCCCCTCAAACGATTTGCTTCGTTTTGGCGGAAAACTAAGAATATTAGTAGTGCTCTTGTCCAACACTACAAAATAACCGCGATGCACATTCATGGAACCGCGTTGTCATTGGAGGAACAAGCTCAGATCCGAGACCTCAAGGGCACGGGCGTGTCACATCGCGGCATTGCTCTCCAACTCGGCCGTTCGCATGGATTCGTGGCCCGTTATCTTCGGAATCCTGACGGCTATCTACCAGCACCTTCACTTGAACGTCCACTACTGCTTTCGAGTCAGGATCATCGGAGAATTGGGCGCACGGTGTCGAACTCGACATGGAGTGTCAACAAAATTCGTTCTAGTACGGGTCCAGCTGCTTCGCAAACGACGATCTACCGCTCAATGCGGATGAACGACCACATCTGCTGACGGACCATGCAAGAGGCAGCTCGCCACATGGACTTCTATAAGCGGGCGAGATCGTATTGTGCGCGAAAGAAAATGGTGACACAGTTAGATGAGGTAGCGACATCCTCGTCACATAAACTTCGAGAGTTTTGGCGGAGTTTCGGATTCAGGTGATCTTCAGTGATGAAAAGAAGCTCAACCTAGGTGGTAATGATGGCTTCCGGCACTACTGGATAGACCTGCGACAATCTCCCATAATGTGCTCTATTTGAAATTCTGGAGGCGGCTCGTTAATGATATGGGGCGGCTTCTACAGCAGCGGAAAGCTGAAGCTCAGCTTTTCATCTTGTCGAATGGACAGTCTGGAGTACCAAGGTGTGCTGGAGTCCAGCCTTCTTCCCTTCTTGGAAGGCAGCAGGAAGCAGACACATGTTCTGCACCAAGATGACGCTCCGGTGCATGTGTCTAGATCGGCTACTGATTGGCTCCAGCGCAACCGCATCGGGACAGTGGACTGGCCAGTTTGTTCTCCTGACTGAAACCATATGGAGAACATGTGGAGGATTGTTGTCCGGCAGGTCTACGCGGACAACAAGCAGTTCAGTAGCGTTGAAGAGCTGAAGAGGGCAGTGGTGGCAGTTTGGGACCACGTCAGCGACGAGGTGATCCGAAGCTTTGTTGGTAGCATGGGTAATAGAGTGTTCGATGTCATAAGAGAAAATGGTGGTCCAATCTATTATTGAAAATTAGATAAAAATTGTTTTTCCTGCAAGTGGATACATATTTTGAAACAAACAAAAAAATTCAAAAACGGTCTGTTTTTGCTGGAGATGATTATTTTTACTGGGAAGAGCAGCCCAGATATTTTTGACCACGAGGAATCTAATGCAACAAACGCCGGTTCGTGAAAACGAACGCGAAGCATGAAATTGCCGAATATAAGGTGGATACATACTTTTGAAACGCACTGTATTGATTGAGAGAAAATTTCCCTTCCAAAGATATTGCTATTCATTTTGAAAAAATCCGTCCAGATAGAGAAGACTGAGGACGACGTACTCCGGGCGTTCATCGTAACTTGAAGAGGAATCGATTTTTTGATTTTTTTTTCTTGAATTGACCGTTTTCTTAAATTTAAAAAAAACCACAGGAGTTGAGCCAAAAAGATTAGAAATGACAAAATTTTTCAGCCGACCGGTTGCGGGGAGACGTTGACGGCTACCGACCGATGGCAGACGAAACAGTTCACGTTCGGCGATGCGACCATTCGAGTGGTTCGCAGCACACAAGCCGAATGTCATCATTGGATTACGGTAGTATCACTGTAATTTGGGCACGCGCGGTACAGTGGTAAGAGGCGCTACTGGCATATTTACGGTGGAGCGATCGATCCTCGGCCGGACCAACCAGGCCTTCCATCCCTCCGTGGTCGGTAAATTGGTACCAGATTCGTCTAGGAAGGTAAATACATTGACTTGATATAGCGGCTGGCCCGTGCGAGCCATTGTATAGGCCGAATACGCATTCACCACACGGATTACGATTTTGACTAGGAGACTAGGATATGGCGCGTCTTCAGCGGGCTGATCAACGGCGGCACCTTAACCTTTTTATTACAATTTTGTAATATTTGAGCGCTTTTCAGTTCACTTATTTATCTGGACGCGCAAAAAAATGATAAAATCCCCACTTCCACCCATTCGCTTGAGCGATCGACTCCCAATAAAGGCCACAAGCATTCCATTTTTCGGTACTTTACTACTTGAGTTGTACCGTTTGAGTGGGCGGGTTTCAGGAGGTGGAGTCAACCAATGACGTTAGAGCGCTGACACCAGCACGTCACGCCACGGTACTGACAACGCTATCAACAGGGTAGCTGGAAGAGGTTCACTCGTTGACTCCACCCCTTGACTCCGCCCACTCAAACGGCACAGCTCAACTAGTAAAGTACCCATTTTTCTTGTGTTCAATAAATTGACATCATTCTTGTCCGAGAGAGCTTTTACCGCCTTTTGAGACCTTATGTAAAGGACAATAGCGGGCTTAGCATGCCTCCACGTTTTTGGTTAGATGTTAAGTGCATGGCACATCCTAAGGAAGTACACAGTGGCGCTGTCCATTTGCCCTTACTTCAATTACCTTCCTCGTTTAAATTTGTCAGCGTGACAGTACCCCGGTAGGTAAGCGACTAAAGGCACTTAAAATAGTTTGACTACACCTGCTTGATTACTTTAGCATATTCTTTATTTTAATTATGTTCTTCCTGAACTAAGCTTAGAAATTTTAAAAATTACTTATTTAAGAACCTAAAGAGCTAAACTAATTGGGTTTTTAGGAAAAATTCGCTTACAATATTTCTTTATATAATTTTTATAATTCCTTGAATTAGGTACAAAGACGGTGGGTGGAAGATGACCTATTTGAATGGCACACTTTTGGTAAGGGCGAGGTAGTGATAAGTAGACATTTGCCTTGTTGGCGAAGCAAGCCCATATTAGGACGAAAAATAAATCAATAAATAAAAAACTTCAGGCACCGACTGGTAAACGAATTCAAATTCAAGTCACTGCTCTACAGAACTCACAGTGTCACAACGGTTGCACTCTGAACGCCATCGAACCGAAAACGCTGTCGGACCGAGCGCTCACCAATCCCAGGTAGCTGATCTTCATCGATTATTTACCATTCCGATCCTGTAGAAAATTCTAAAAAATGATAAAATGGAAAGGATGACTGATTGAGGTAACGAACCTTCAAATCGTTTAGGATCTGTTGTCCGGACTCCCTTAACCGAGTGCTCACGAGTAATCTCAACCCAACGCCGATCATCTCCTACAATCGATTCTTCACCTCAACGTTCACTTTTCAATATCGATTTGTGTAAATGATAATTGATTATGATCTAATTTAATAAATATATCTTGTTTTATGTACCACGGGGTCTTTTATACCATAGAAGGTAGCGCTGAGTACAGAAAAGTGAAGGTTTCTGCGGGACAAGCTTTTTCCTCATGGTTCATCGGCTATGTTACAAGTTCGAATTTTAGGCGGTACCTTCAAACTTATTTGCCTTAATTTACTTTAGAATTCGAATAAACCTTACCTGATGGGTATAAGAAGGTAGGGTCGATTGATCAATTGACCGACCTACTGATCCGTACTGATAGGCCTCTTTTCGATCAGGTAATTTGGCCTCCAAAGAATCAAGAACGATTAGAAATCTCGCTGTGAAGGTTAAGTTTACCTTAGTAGTGAACAAGTCTTCTGAGAACCGGTTTGAATGATCAGTCCTCATCTGAGTTTGGGTATCCAGTGCGATCATCCTGATACCTTACCCAGGGCACCGTTGAACCCTTTGAACTCCTTGATAGACTGCACTTAACTTCAAGAAGATTGTCACCGGTTTTGCATCAGCTGGAAACTGTAACTCGAGAAGAGTAGAAAAAGGTTAAGGTAAAGCAGTCCGCACTGATCAACCCGTCAGAACGCGCCGTGCCTTCGCCTTCAGTTCATAATCGCAGAGCTATGGTGAACGCGTTTGCGATCTACATAGGGACATCCGGGGTCAGCCGCTGATCAAACCAGAGTCTTTGCCTTTCCAAGCAAGCCTGGTACTAATCTGCCCCGAATGGTGGAAGGCATGGTTAGCCGAGGCGAGGATCGATCGCTTGACTTCGAGAGTATCAGTGGCGCCTCTCACCGCTCTACCACGCGCGCCATAAAATGTACTGCGATCACTGAACAGCCTAGTTTTCTCCTCACGAAAGTTCATGAAAATTATTTCAACCTCAAAAAGGGAATTAATTATTGAGACGAGAATTATCTTGATTTTTTTCTATTTTTGTGCTATATTTTTATTCAATTTGCTCCGATTGCAGTTCTCTCAACTGATATCAGATGATACTCCTTTTTTCATATTTTCAGGCCCAGAATTTTTTTGGGCAGTCCATTGAGCTTTAGTGATTCGTTACTCTAATAAACTTCAATCGTTTAATTTAGCTTAGGCTTTAAATAAAAGTTTACCTCTATTTTCAATTTGATAATTTTTAATTTTTCTCACTGACATCACTGGACACGACATGGCATCGTTGGAATTTCGATACTATTTTCCAAGAAATTCCCTTCGAGTCGAACGACAAATCATCTCCCTTGTCCATCGGAACGCCAAATGGTAAAATACCTGAAATCTTTCAAAAATTTTACCTTTTGTCAGAAATTTTGCGCAGATTCGTTCGTGACGAAGACATGTGATTCACAAAACATTAATGAAGCGTCATTTTGTTGAATCCGTTTTCTCGGGCAATGCGTCAGAGGGTAAATTATCATCCTTATTCATCAGAAGGGTAAGGGTAAAAACTGAGGAATTGTTAGGTACGTGGGAGATTTCTCAAGCTCACGAGCTCGGCGATTTCTCGGCGATCCTGTCTTCATTGGAGGCCTTCATTACTTAATTTTTTCTTTTCCTGAATAATTTTTGAGCATCATGGCATGAGGCCTACCTAGCTCACCTGACTGCATTAACCCCGGGGAAGCTTAGTTACCGAATTGTCTCCAAATCAGAAAGTTTTTGATGAAATTTACAAACTGAAACACTTGCCGATGAGTACTTTAACTAGCTACCTATCTAGTGAACGCTTTACCGAGGATGTGTTTCGTAAAGTTCACCCACGACGGGACCCGTAAAGCGGACGAGTTTCCCGCGATGGAGGAACAGTTGTCCGGCTAACTGTTCCTCGTGTTTCCCAGCTAGTAGAACTGCTGAGAGCGCTACTTTCACACAAACGGAGTCACAAATGAAATTGTAGACATAATTTGCTAAAAAAAATGTGCCGGAGAAGTGGTACTTGCAAGCTATAGAACTTAACTTTATTGGCTTTCAGGTTCCAGTCTATTTAATAGGATACGGTAGCATTAAATTGATTTTGTTAGGGAAGAACAAGCGAAACGTGCTCTAGAGGTTGCAATGTCGCCTGCCCCGTCTTTGAAGCCCGTTTTTCAAAGCAAAATTACGCAAATTTGTTTTCAGACATAGAAAGTGTTAGAAAGCAGCATGCCACCTCAAGGGAACACCCCTCATCCAAATAGAAGCCACTCCAAGTTAGGTGCCATTTACTCGCTCTTGGAGGACTGTACACCTACTATCTAAAATATCAATTACTCCTCGGAATCTTTCCAAATTTGATTTAAAATTGCAAAAATATTCAACTACGGGATTCAATCAGTAAACTCCATGAGGAATTGTATGGTTTTACACGAACAAAATTAGGTATAGAAGCTTCTTCCGGGTGAAGGCATCCGTAGGTGAGCTTCATTTCATAATTGAAACTATTTCAGAAATTCAAAAACAATATAAAGAAACAAAGAGTAATACAGAAAGTAATAACTTGCATATGATCCCCTAATAAAGGCAGAGCGCGTTGATGAATCAGGGTTTGAGCGTCACTTGGGGTATCGCTCTGTTGTGTTCGGTATCGTAATGATCCAAAACAGACCCCGAATAAACCCTACCGCGCACGTCAGTGAATCACTGCCAGCTTGGTTATATTTGGTTTCTGGGTTTATCTCTAGTATAGCGCGTGTGGTGCAGTGGTAGGAGGCGCTACTCGGTCAAGTGATCGATCTCCGCCCGAGCTAACCTAGCCTTCCATCTGTCCGGGATCCGCAAGTCATTCTAAAGGCCAAATACGCATTCACCATGTCTCTACGATTCTGAATGGAAAACAGATGCGTGGCGCGTTCTTACAAGACTGACCAACGCCGGTACCTTTACCTTTACCTCCTTCTTCTTCTCCTTAGTGTTTAGTCCCACGCCGTCGCGGGGTCCGCTGTTCTTGTTAAGAGTCGCCATCTACTTCTGTCTAGGGCGTCTTGGAGCGTAGCTCTGACTTCCTTAAGGTTGTTTACCTTTACCTCCTACTGTTCATGAATCCGAGTCTCACGTACTTTCCGGCGCCAAGGCCCACCTCCTAGAGACTTGCAACAGGCAACACCTTTTCCACCGAGGACCCGCCCCTAGCCCAAGGCAACATTCTCCCCACCTTCATCTACGGAAACATTTAGCGTTTGCACGCCAATATCAAGAAGCTCATTAGATAAATTAAATACGTTTGTCGAATCTTCTTATCTAGTTTCGAGATAATTTATACCCATTGATGAGAAGTTCTAGTTCGAGAAAACTGGCTCAAAAAATCCCAAACCCTCGTTAATATCTATTACTGATAATTTGCTACTCATCTAAATAGCGTGATTGATTAACTCACAAGTTTTTCTTGTCTATTCACGATGAGAACTATAAAATTGACTGCTAATAAAACAACCAACAGCGCGCTTCCTGTGAATCGATTCTTCTAGACGGGATAAGCCACGCCCTCGGCATTCACTCAGAATCGAAGACGGCTTTAATGGGTCCTTCCTGCACATTATAAGTATTCTCCGTGACCCCTGCCGAAATGGGCCCCACCTGCTACAGTGGAGAATGGCGCTGCTGACACCCACGCACTGTGGAGCGATCGATCCCCGCAGGGGATTGCCAAGCCTTCCATTCCTTCGGGATAGGGTAAATTGATACCAGACTTGTCTGTGAAGGTAACGACACTGACTTCGCATAGCGGATGTCCCCTGCAAGTCATTGTCTGGGCCAAATACACAATCACCATGCCTCTACGAGTCTGAATGGAACACGAGTGCGTGGGACACTGATCAACGCCGGCACCTTTACTTTTACCTTTACCTTTACCTCTGCCGCATTCCTATGTGCAGGCTGCCTCGATGTGCCATTATTATTTTTTCGTAGAAATATCGATTTTGAAGTCATTTATTGTCATTTTTGATTCAAAAATATTCTCTGAAGCTGTTATATAGACGTTCCCTGAAAACCACTTGCACTAGTAGTCAGCGAATACGAAAGCTGCTGAATTCCATCACCTTAGAGCTAATTATTTCTGTTTCTTCAATTTTTTTGTTGAGTAACGAAGCACGAGGTTGTCAAGACAGAATGACCTTTACGTAACGAACCATTACATTAGCCAACTTAATTGGTCTATTGAAACGTCTGATTTTTCCCTACTTATGCAAAAAAAAACCCTCTATTTGTAGTCACTTGCATCACTCTCTCTCCATAAAAACGAAAAACCCGCGACGCCAAATTTTTCAATTCACTTTATTCAAATAAGGCCGGCACGGTACGGTGGTAGGTGGTGTGCTTACTCACGCCCGCAATGTCAAGCGATCGATCCCCGCTCAGGCTAACCAAGTCTTCCATCCCTCCGCGGTAGGGTAAATTGATACCAGACTTTTCTATGAAGCTAAAAACACTGATTTGGTTTGGCGGCTGATCCCAGCAAGTCATTGCATAGGCCGAATATGCATCCACCATGCAATATGCATCCAGAGTCATCACCTTGACGGACGAGTGTGGTATCAATTTACCCTACAGAAGAGAGGTAGAAGGCTTTGTCAGGCCGGACGGTGATCGATCGCTCGATAATGCGACTCGTGGTGGCACCTCTTACCACTGCACCACGCCCAAGAAGCATAACTAGGACTTCTCAGTGCAACAGTTTTTGGATGCTCCCGATTACTTGTTACTGGACTTTTGCTCCCTTGCATTTAATTCTTGAACCTCTCCCTTTTTATTCTTCTTTTTCACATAACTCACATTATTTATGACAGATTTAATCTTCCTTGAATCAATCTCAGCCGTCACTCAGAATGCTGGACATAAACGAACAAAAAAGAATCAATTTAGTGCACTGGAACATTCCGAGGCCGTAGTTACTAGTTCTGGGAACATTCAGACTTTTCTTTGAGTAAAAAAGTAGGAAAGCACTTTAACCCTGAAAATTTCGTTATGAACTCGCCCCACTATCAGCTTTTCCAAGCGACACTCAAGGTTGCTATACAATCAACACGAATCTGTCCCATGCCAAGCGTCGACGATTCTGAATGGAAGGCGAGTGCATGGCGCATCCTCATAATCAGATTACTGATCAGCGCCAGGCTCATTTCTTTCTACAGGTTTTTCGCTCCTTTCCGCTGATCTTTCTCTTGTGTTGTCTACCCGATAGCCATACGCCGTCACTTATATTCCAGAATCGTTTATAAGTACATGATCAGTCAATCAGTCAATCAATCAATATTCGATTCCAGGCTGCTGTAGATGGCAGAGTTTACGTGGTCGCACTACGTTTTTGTTGTTGTTTCACTGATCACTGCTCCACTATACATATCGATATTGATCATCTACGTCAGAGAGTGGAAAAGAAACGTCGACCAGAAGACAACACTTATGTTACTGATATCGCAGGTGGAACATGTTAATTGAAAATTAATTTTAATAACTCAAAATTTAATTTTTCATTTGCAACCATCCATTTTTGTTCGGGTAAGAACACCTGTGGCTCGGGCCAGCCCCCACCTTTGGCTCTAAAGTATCCAATTGGACTACGACAGGTAGGTGATCCAACCAGGCCGCGTGATTCACAAAGGTAAGCAAGGTTAAGTTTCTATCGTCGGTATATCTAGTCGGTTACCTGGCGCATTCCGAAATCCCGTACCAACTACAACAGTACATAGCTTCGTTTCCGTGTCGAAATACCGAGCTCTAACAAACTAACCATAGGTATATATCCCTTAGAGGTATCGATTTCTGTAAATTTCAGAAGGCATGGCCCAGAATGGGTATAGAAACAGAGAGAGACCGTTAGTATCTTAGTCAGGCAGCACCACCATCACCTTTCGACCAGGGCCCACATTCACGAACGGACCAGCGGTCTCCGAAACCGGCGCAGCCAGAACCAGACGGCAGAGTCGATGAAAGGTTGCGTTTAACATAGGAAGTTTAGGATAAGTAGACAAAGGTGGGCGCCGTTCGGGCTACACCTCGAGGTTTATCGGTGGTTTACCAATGATGAATCTGAGATCTGGAGTCCTAAAGAACCCTGCAATCGTACCATCAGTTTCCAATAGACAAAATACTGTCACTGCGTCCTAGCTATCTTTGAACACAAATAATTTTTAAAAATATTTTTCAACAGAAAAATGTATACGATAGGAGTAGCATTAACTATCTTATAGCTCTACGGCAATTTGGGGTGAGAGGTTCTTCAGCCCCTGAGGCGGACTAAACGAGGTTACTCTCTCCAAGCCATTATGTTAGTTGCTCTCCCCTAATTATAGTTAAAATTATTGTTTTTTTTTATTTGAAAATGAACACCACAGTTGAATAGAAGAGCTTTGAACGCAAATTTCAACACAGGAAGGCTGAAAAGAGGTTAAATTTTAATTATTTATAGAAAAATGAGAAATTAAGGTCTTTATGGAGTTTTGTGTCAAAATGGAACAGCTTGGGAAAGAGACAAATTCTATTTCACGGAAAATGAGAAATGGAGCCTTTCAGGTTAGGTAAACTGCAGCTCTGATGGTAACAAATAGCTCAATATTTCAACTGAAGAGAAATTTTGCAAATATTTTGATTGTTTTCACCTGCATCAACTAGGCCACCAGTTACAAAACTCGTCGTCCTCTCAAGTCTGGGTAAATTTTCATCTGGGTAAATTTTCAGGGTATAGCCGACCTAGTCTGCAGTCTGAACTATTTCTGCTTTGTCAGTATGCGAGCGACCAAATGGCTGACACCGATCTATTGGAATCTACAGAACTACTACATCGCTACGTGGTGTTTCAATCAATACTACATTGCTACCGTACTTCGAACCCTGGGTATAACGCTGATAACCACGCATCGGTATATGACAATGTGTCAGCACGGATCCGTCTGGGAGAGGGTAAGAAAGAGCTTTTCTAAAAATGCAAAAATGCTAGAAAAAATTGAAAGCGCACGAAGACTTGGTATTACTAGGGTGTCCCATAAGTTTTGAGAATTTTGGATGTCCTAGTTTAAAACAACATAACTTCCCACACGTTTCCCGTTTTATCATGGTACTATGCTGACGTGTCCTAAGCGTCACCTAGATCAGAACCACAATCGATACATTCGATCAGCCCTTAGATTGCTGAGCGGCGTCATTTTTATCACGTCCAACCAAACCGACTACCCAATGATTTTGCTACGATGCTTCCGTTCCGGCTTCAGCGCAAGCGAGTCGCATGAGGAGCTTATTTAACTGATGGGGCCCGATGCTCTTTCCACTGCCACGGTGTACTGCTGGTTCGTTCGATTCGGCAAAGGACACTTCTCCCTCGACGAAGCTGTTCGAACCGGACGCTGTGTGTGGATCGGAACAGCATGGTCGTCTGTGCTCAAAAATTACGACCCCCCCTTCTGGAGAGAAGCAGTTACGACCCCCCCCACCCTTCAAAAACTGCTGCAGGCGAAGATAACAGGTGAATGGAGCACGAGGACATCCACAGAAGCTGCTGAGAGTGATCCAACCCAATCTGTATGGGACGTGGAGATGGAGACTAGCATTCGCAGAAGTGTCGCACCCCCCCCCAATTTTTATTTTATAGAGAATTTCATGTAGTTTTAGAATTGGTCATGGCACTTTTCCAGTTTTGAGTTTGAACAAAGATATGATTTTTTGATTGAAAACACTCAGAAAGTCGCAACTCCTACTGGTCATCCCAGAAATGAAGGTGATCATTCAAAAATTCATATCTCCGTTCAAACTCAAAATTGAAAAGGTGCCATGACCGCGTTGAAAATTAGAGGAAAAATACTATCTAGAAAAAATATAAAAGTCCACTGTGCATCGGGTCCCCAAACGAAATGGCCTTGTGTCTAAGCGTCCTTGCACAGAACCATACGATCTGACGCCGGTTGAACCAAACGCTCGTGTGAATGTCTGCTGTTTACTGCTCTTCATCTACCGAACGACTGAGTGGACCGAGCCGATAGTGGTCATGGATGAGAAGTAGGTTATGTACAGCAACCCTGACAGGAGGCCGCAATGACTGCCTCACGAGAAAGATCCACAGCCCGTCTCAAGGAGACAGTTCACGGCACGAAGCACATGTTTTGTTTGTACTACTGTAGTAAAGGACTCGTTTATTACGAACTACTACCGGCTTGGTAATAGGTAGAGGCCAACGTCGTCACATCCCAGCTGGTAGAGTTGGAGTCCAGACTACCCGCCAACCTTCAAAGGCAAGATTCATCTTCTGTTGGATGATGCGGGCCCACACTGGAAAAAGACCACCGTGGACCAGCCGGAGAAACTGAACATAGTGAGGCTACCCTATTCGACATACACGCCTGATCTCTCTCCTTGCGATTTCCACGCACTCCGGAGTCTAGAGCACTTCTGCCGCGGGTTGCAGTTCCAGAACCGCAACGACAACCACGTGCGGTCGACGAATGGGCAGCGTCACCGCCTGCTTCCTTTTGGAGACAGCCATACGCTTCCTTGTCCGAAAGATGAAGAAAGGTTGTGGCCATCAAGGGATCATACATAGTTGATTGATAAATGGTTAGTTCAGGTATAATTTGAATATGATGAAAGTTGTGATTTTTCTCAAAACTTATGGGACACCCTAGTAAACTTATCCCACTACTTACTGAATTTTTGTTGGAAAAGTCGATCAATAAAAAATCGATATTCAGTGCTCGAATTCGAATTATCGGTGGATCCTCGTGATCGTTCAGTGGGTCTTCCCATTCGTCTACGTTATGCCGGCTCTTGGCAGGAAATTGCTATTTTTCGACAACGAGCATGGAATGAACGTTGTCGCCGGTCATGACCTGATTACGGTAAGCGAATTGGCTTTTGGTGACATTTTATCAGCAGCGGGTTAATATTTCTGCCAAAGTTTTTGTTCTTGTTCCCTCAGAATTTCATAAACTCATAGTCGACGATCTTTATTGAATTATAGTCTGGTGTCAGTTGGAATTAAACGCATGAAATTGCACGGCACTTACTTCGAAGGAACACGAATTGGCTCTATAAATTTAATTTCTCTTCAGCCAATTGGTTCCGCAGGCAAAGAACGACTGGGTAAAGTTGTTATCAAAGTAAAGGGCAGGTGTCATGTGAATTAGAAAAAAAGAGAGAATGAGTGGGTAAGGCAGAAATTATGGGAAATTAAGCTCAACGACGGTGTTCAGAAATTATATGGAGAAGTGAGCTCAACAAACGGGCTATTTCAGAACAAGCTGAGGGGTAGCTCATTTATTCATTCACTTTATTGCTTTATTTATTTATGTGCAAAGTAGTAAAAATAAATAATCAAAACCTAAAACAAAAATATAAAACAAAGTCACAGCTGTAGCAAAGTAAATTGAATCAATTAAATTCGAATTAATAGACCTAAGACGAGTGGGCGAGTGGTGTCTTCAAATATTGGAATTTAATTTAATGAAAAATTTAATGAAAAAATTTAATGAAACGAGTAAATTAAAATAATGAAGTCTAATTTAGATGACAATCCCATGAAAAGCAGTAGACGGCTAGTCCCTCGCATTACTGAAGGTTTTATTTATTTATTCATTTACTTATTTATTTATTCGTTTGTTCATTTGTTTATTTATTTACTTATTTACTTTAGCCAATGACGGCCTAAAAGCAAAAAATGTATGTTTAAATGCGTTAGAAATGAACTCAAAATTAGACGGATAAGATTAGCAGCAGCTAGTCAGGCATAGGGAGATAGATAGTTTGATCAGGTAAGCAATAGGTAAATAGGAAGGGTAAAGGGGAAGGATAATGGATTAGAGCCTATTGAAAATGGTGTTATGTTAAAAGCAAAAATCAAAATGATAGATTTCATATTTATCATCCTAGTACAACTAATATTGAAGAACTTAATTATTTTCCCACTATTTATTTATTTGTTTGTTATTCAATTATTTTTATTAACTTCAATCAAAGGCAGGTTAAATGCGGAAACAAACAGAAACGGAATAGATGACCAACTATGCGTAAGAAAGGAAGTTGAAATGGTTATAATGTGCAACAGCCAAAGTTGTATAGAGCATAGATAAGTGGATAAGGAAGGTAATAAGGTATAGGGTAAGGGGTAAATGAAATGTAGATTTCATCGATTTCAGATCGGCAACGTGCTTGCGGTCGGTTTCCTTTGTCCCTCATTCACCGTCTGCCTTCTCTGCTACATGGCAATTCTGCGCTTTCTTTACAAGCATCGGCTCGATAACACCATGTGAGTTTATCAAACGAAAGGTAAAAGTAAAGGTGAAGGTAAAGGTAAGGTAAAGTAGTCGACGGTAGGTATGGTATTAATTTACCCGACCCCTGAGGGATGGAAGGCTGGGTAATCAGGGCGACTCTCTCAGGATTTCTTGCCCAGACACACCGTTATGTCAACCCAACGCCTATCGTCTCTTACAGTCAATTCTTCACCTCAACATTCGCTTTTCAAAATAGATTTTTATAAACAAATAATCGATAATAATTTCGTTCAATATCTTGTTTTGTGAGCATTGGAATAAGGCTTCCCACAGAATGAGTCCTTTTTCATAAATCATAAACGACGTTCCCACAAGTTCTAGATTTAAAAGGTACCGTTGAACTGATTCGCATTAGAATTCAAATAAACCTTACCAGATGGGTAAATGGAGCCGGGGCGATCGATGGCATACGACTGGGCTCTTGTGGGAGACCAATGCAGTATGTGGGCCGGGCCGATTGGCCAACTGATCGACCGACTGATCGGTACCGATCGACTTATCGTTCACCTTAAGTAATAATTTGCTTTCGATCGAATCTAGGTAACAAGATACCCAAATGATCAATCAGGGTTGGGATCCTCTCTATGCAGGTCATTTTTATCTTGAGAATGAAAAACTACTTTGACAACCGTTTTCAAACATATCAGTTACACCATCGACTCCGTTATTCTCCAGGAGTTGTTCGTCCTCTTAGCCTCAACGAGAGCATCACTGAATCCTCTCGTATCAACTTACCCGACCCCCAAAAAATGAAAGATTTGGGTAACCCGGGCGAGAGTAACGCCTCTTACCACTAAACCACGAGCGCGCTTAGCCTCCAAGAATCTAAAATCGGCTTTTTAGCTCGATCCCACCATACCTAACCCTTGATACTGAATGAAATTTGAAGTCATGGCGCAATCGAGTGGTGGTGGTAGGGAATAGGTAAAGAAGGCTTTGCTATTTTGGGTAACGTCCCCTACCACTGCACCAACGAGGTGATCCTCATCCGTATCCGAGAATGCTCTTTACCCGTAAAATAATACCCCAGGAAGAGGTCGTGCTCTCTGGTCCTCGAAAACCGGCAATATCTTTCCGGTTAACCTCGTTTCCTACTGCACAGATTATGCCGCCGGAAAAATTTATAAAGTTGCATTTCAATCTGACTTTACAAAAGCGAAAGAGGCGAAATTTTTAAGAATAATAGGAAACAAAAATTAGGAAAAATCAGGATTTTTAAGAATTTTTTTCGATTCAGATCCTTCAAACGAGAACTTCGAGTCTGCGTGCAAATGATCGGAATGGTTGTCGCGTTCGCGCTCTGCACCTTATATCATGTGCTACTGTTCAAATTCTCATTGTCTGCTGACGTGAGCATCATTAATTTTTATATATTTACTGAATTTTTACAAAATAAAATGATTATTCTAAATTCCAGCTTTTATTGATTTTCAAGACGCGACAGCAGTATCCGTTGATGACGTGTTTTCTGTCGTATATTAGCCCATGGATGATGGTGGTCACATCGAAAGATTTACGAGCGAAATTGCTCAATTTCTATAATATTCGACTCGATCGACACTCGGTAGGTTTTTTAATTGTTTACTTATTTGGAGCACGCGTGGTGCAGTGGTAAGAAGCGCTACTGACACCCGCATGGTCGAGCGATCGATCCGCGTATGGGGCTAACCAAGCCTTCCATCCCTCTGCGGTCGGGTTAATTGGTACCAGACTTTTCTTGGAAGGTAAAGACACCGGCTTGGAATGGCGGCTGGTCCCCGTAAGTCGTCGTATGGGCCAAGCACGCATTCATCTCCATTGAATAGCGATTCTGAATAGAACGCGAATGCATAGCGCATCCTTTAGGAGCTGATCAACACCGGTATTTTTATTTATTTGTTCACTATATCACTGAAGCAGCACCGATAGAAGGAGACTTAGTATAAGAAGACAATAGCGCTCGGTTCCATCCCAGATATCTCAAAAAATACAGAGTAATTAAAAGAGGGCAGCCGGTACCTTTACCTGCCTTTTTTATCTATTTATTTACCCATTTTGTAAGAATCCTTCATAGTAGCCTTCAGAGAAGAAATGGCACCAATCCCACCAAGAATTCCAATGAAAAACTGAAGAAAGTAAGAAAGGAAAAGAGAAAAAGTAGAGAGGAGAAAGTATTTGCTTCCATTCACGGTGTTTTTGCAGTTTTCCTCGAAAAGTTTTGAAGAATCGTTGTTCTATTTTCTATCCCATCTTTATTATTTTATTATTTTATTTTTAAATTTTTGTTTCTCGTTTCAGCCATCGCCACAACTCAGCCGGTTTCGCGAAATTTCTAACAGCAAGATCACGCCGATTTGTATCTCGAGGAGATAGTATCTACTGAGTTTCACCGCATCCTTGGGTGTGTAAATAAACAAACAAATAAACAAATAAATAAATAAATGGTATGATGTTCATCTACGTGAACTTCGTAACTTAGTTGGAAAGTGTAAAAAATAAAATGTAAAAAAATTTGTTTTCCATTTTAATGAATCATCGTTCACAATAGGTAGAGCTGGTTCTCCCTGAGAAATGTGTACATACTTCTAAACATTTATTCCCTGTAAAACTTAATAAAAGAGCGATTAAGATTTTGTAAGATGACATTCTGATTAGGACTTTTTCAGTGAACAGCAAACGATTCGTTAAGGGACCATCAGCCTTTTGAATCCTGTTTTTGGTCGGGGTTTTTCTCTGGCTTCGGTTCTGGGGGCTTGGCATCCTGTTTTGCCTCAGGCTTAGCTTCAGCTTCTTTTTCTTTTTCGTTCTTCACTGGAGGTGTAGTGGCTACTGGAGCTCCACCAGCTGCTGAGACAAGATTCTGATGGTTTTTCAACAGAAAAATCCTAATTTTCTGATCAAAATCGAGCTTTACCTTGGATAGAAATTCATAAATAATCAAACAATTTTTCATACCTGCGGCAGCGTTCTTTGGCGTTCCAGCGGTCGGTTCCCAGTCGTAGGGGAATTCGCTGAGATTATTGGAATTGAGGGCATCCCTGAGAAGGCCTCGAATCACCGCATAATGAGGTTTGTCGTAGTAACGAAGTGAGTCGATGTAGAGCATTATGTGAATGTACTCCTTAGGGCAACCGGCGAACAGCTGCGTGAGACCTGCAACAAAAACATCAAAGTGGAGGAGGACGAAGAAAATTAAGGAGTAAATAAACAAACAAAAAAAAATAAGTGCGTGTGTAGCGGTACAAGGCGCTACAGTCACCCGCACGGTCTAGCGATCGATCCCCACACCCGGGCTAACCAAGCCTTCCATCTCTTCACGGTGGGGTGAATTCGTACCAAACTTGTCCGGGAAGGTTAACAATTCATCTACGATTCTGAGGGGAAGACGATAGCCCGGCGCGTCCTTATGGTACTGTACGACGTCGACCACTTTACCTTTACCATTACGATAGAAGGTTGGGTATGAGATAAGTGCCAATGACATGGCGTAATTCAATCAAACCTCCCGACAACTTCCATTAGCTTCTTAAAGGTAAAGATTCACCACCTGCTAGTTTGAATCTGTGAATTCTTGAGATCTACGTCCAAAAGTCTGCAACAAAATACTCTCATATTCCAAACGGGCCCGCGTGGTGCAGTGGCAGAGGCGCTACTGGCACCCGTAAAGTCCAGCGATCGGTCCCCGCCCGGGCTAACCAAGCCTTTCATTTCTGCGGGATCAGGTGAATTGGTGCCAAACTTGTCCGTAAAGATAAAGACGCTAAATTGGTATAAGCGATTGGCCCCTGTAAATCATTGTATAGAAAAAATGCGCACTCACTACGCCTACAATTCTAAATAGAAGACGAGAGCGTGGCGTGTCCCCAGGAAACCGATCAACGTCGGCTTCTTTAGCCAATTACTTTTATCCTGTCGATGCAGCGAAATATTATTAATATTAACCGAGCTACTACCCACTGTGCGGCCCAGGTATGTATTCACTGAGTCTACGAATCTGAATAGCGCGCGAGTGCATGGCGCGTCCTTAGTGGACCGATCCACGCCGGTACCTTTACCCTTACCATTACCTATGTGTAGTACAAGAGGCTGGCACTTGCCAAGGCTTGCTTAGAAGTTCTATCAGAGCATCAAAAGTTTCTAGCTAACTGTTGTCAATTCCAGGAGTATCAATCGATCGATACCACTGATCAAGCCCCAGGGCGAACTTGTTGAGAGTTTTAACACGACTTTGGTTCAGTTTTGTCTCACTAAAATAGTTTTTATTTTCTTTCGAAAAAAATACAGGAGCTCTATGTTGTCTACTATTTACTGACTCCTATTGCATCCCGATGTAAAAATAAATAAATTAATTAATAAATAAAGGGCCACCTACCCTCGGTGCGAGCCTTCTCCTTCAAGTTGCAAATCGCCACTGAGTCCTCCAACGATTTCCACGGCAGTTCACCGGACGTGAACTCGATCTAAATGGATAAAGGTAAGGGTAAGTGTAAAGGTTAGTGGTCGGCGTTGAATGAGTTCACGGAGTGTGCGCCACGTACTCGTGTTCCATTCACAATCGTAGAGACATGGCGGATGCTTATTAGGCTTATACAGAGACTTCCAGCTATCACCTGTCTCCTGTCACCTGTCGTCCCGTTGATCATCGATTTGCTCGAGCGGGCGGCAGTAACGTCTCCATTCGCGTGCCATGATAGACCAGTTGGTCCTGCTCGCTCGAGGAATACGAAGAGCATCGAAACGGTCGTTCAGGGATTTGACGAAGAAGTCCGACCAGCGCAAAGGTGGGCGACCTGGTGTTCTTCTGACGTCCTGTGGAATCCAGTCAGTAACGGCTCTCGTCCAACGGTCGTCACGAAATCGCATTACGTGTCCAGCCCACCTGATCTTCGACAACTTGGCCCATGCGACTGCGTCTCTGATCTTCCAGCTATAGACATTGTTAAGTCAGCGTCTTCACCCTCCCAGAAGATTTCGAAATCAATTTAGCCAATCCCATATGGCACAGAGAACCCAAGTCAAAGTCTATCATGAAGTACAGTCAAACCAGTTCTTTGAGAGCGAAATTCATCGGTTTCCTTCAAGTTTCCGGCCCTGCTTCCTCCTCAAAATTTGGAAACCCTATCAAGAGGGTAAAATTTTATTCCATATCAGCGATTTTGATGAAATGGCGACAACCTGCTGATAGAGCCAGCTCTCCAAATCGTCTTTCCGAGCCATTTCTCTTGATATGTGACAGCTGATGGCGGCATACCTGAACGGGCACTACCGAACTTTTCGGTAAAAATTCGAAAGGAAGAAGGGGAGACTTTGTAGAGTTGAAAGGTAAACGGTGAAGGAGTCGCTGTTCATAAGCCCCTAAGGATGCGCCATGCACTCGTCCTCCATTCAGAATCGTAGAGGGATGGTGTGAGAGGAAAAAGGGAGTCGCCTCATAGATGATGGTCCCTTGCCTTCCCTTTGGCTCCGCTTAATTATGTACCTTAATTACACCGACTTCCGCTAAATTGTTGCTACGTGGCGCTAATTCATAACCGAAGAAAAAGATAAAAGTAAAAAGTAATCGGATTGGTGTTGATCAGTGCCATAAAGATCCGAAATGCACTCGTCTTCCATTCGTAGAAGCATGCTGAATGTGTATTTGTCCTATACAATGACTTGGGTGGCAGCCGCTATACCAAGTCAGTGTTTTTATCATGCCCAACAGAAGTGGTACGAATTCATCCAATCTTGGGGAAAGGAAGACTGGATTAGCCCGCGCGAGGATCGATCGTTCGACCGTGTGGGTGCAGGTAGCGCCTCTTACCACTTTATCACACGCCCCATTAAGAAGGTATAGATGACTTGGGTAAACTTTAACCTTTTGGTTCCACGAAACCCAGACGCCCATCGCGGTCGACGTACTGCGTTTTCACTGTCGATATACCTCCGACACATGCCAAAGTCCAACAGACAGATCTTGCGCACGTCATCGAGGCAGATAGCAAAGTTTGCCGGTTTAAGATCCCGGTGAAGGTATCTGAAACCAAAATGGAACAACTATTTGAAACATGGTGAAGATGAAGGTGTCGACGTTGATCAATCCTTTAAGGACGCGCCACGCACTCGTATTCCACTCAGTATCGTAGAGACTCGATGAATACATGTGTAGAGCAGCAAATTCATAGCCGGGGAAAAAGGTTAGCGCAGAAGGTAATCGGGCTGGTGGTGATCAGTACCATAAGAATGCGCCATGTACTCGACTTCCATTCAAAATCGTACTTAGAGCCATAGAGAATGAGTATTTGGCCTATACAATGACTTGCTGGGGACAGCCACTATACCAAATTAATGTCTTCACTTTCCTATACAGGTCTGTTACCACTTTACCCGACCACAGAGGGATGGAACTCTTGGTTAGCCTGGTGTAGGAGATCGATCGCTGGAGCATGTAGGTGTCAATAGCGCCTCTTACCACTGCACCACGCGGGCCCGTTTGGAATACGAGAGCATCTTGTTGCAGACTTTTCCTCGTAAATCTCAAATTCCACAGATTGAAAATAGTCGATGGTAAACCTTTACCGTTTCGAAGCTAATGGAAGACCGTTTGATTGCATTGCGACGTGCCATTGGCATTTATTTCATAGGTACTATGTGGGTTGGGGGGTGCAGCGTGCTGGTCTGTAATATTGCGTCGATTCTATGCTTGTTGAAATGTTAAGGTGTGGACAATTCTGAAGAGTTTACATGTGAAACATGTCAAAACCGACCGAGTTGATGGTGAACAATAGCAGACATAACCATGATAACACGTTAAAGTCGACGTAAAGTTGCGGACCGCCACCCTGCACCCCCCCCCCCCCCCCACCCACAATCGCTCATGAGCAAAAATCTCCATCATGTTTTTCATGATAGACGTTGACAAGGCAATGATAATTAAATATTATTATTATCCTGGAAATAGGCAAAGGTATATTGCGGCTATTGACGAAATCGGTTAGGTTTTGAATAAGTTAGGCTTGCTTTCCAACTCTCTAAGAATCCTCTTCATCCATAATTTCAGAATTTCAAAGATCTTAAAATGGTTCAGAGGTTGGCCAGAAGTTGTACGGATTCCATTCTGGTTCTAGTTTTGAAGATATGTAAAGTTTTTTCTTGATCCTCCTGAAAGTGGCCAGAAGTGTTACGAATTCAACCCACCCAACATTGTGCAGCTCCTGAATGGCTTCAAGTGTTTGCAATCCGATCGACAACGCACATCCCATAGAGAATGCATTCTGCTTCACCTTGTTGTTCTTCCGGAGTTCCTGTATAGTATTGATTGGTTTAACTTTTATCACCTTATCAGTTTCGTGATGACAATGACATGAAATCGGTTATGACACGAATTAACTCAAAAGGAATCTTACCATCAAGGACGACCCAACAAGTGTCATAATAATGAAATTGTAACCTAAAGCTCGTCCAGAGTCGAGAATATCACAACAGTGAGTAGCACGAGCCTTTTTCAGCGCTCTGGAAGTGAATCAGATCGTGAAGGACAGTTTTCGGATCTTAGGTAGAAATATACCAAGAGAGACGACCTTGCGGGCACCCTGAAAGCCCGCTCATACTCAGCGGCAGAGCACTGCAGTGCCGTGGTTGCTGTGCCGCATCATCTGTGTCTCTATTCATCTAGCGAATCTGACGATGCCTTACCAGTTAACTATGCACTTCCTGGTTTACCGTGATTTTATCTGTTACTCCCAAAGGTTCTTAAAATTACTCGATGTTCCAGTTGAACCCATATTTACCCAGCAGTAGCGGTTAGGTAAACGGCAGAGACGCCGAGAAAGCGGCAAAGAATCCCTAGCAAAACGCACAAAATGTACGCATTCAGGCTGTATAATTTATAAGCTTTTTTGACCCGTGGCGGACCAAAAGGATGACAACTGCCCTCCCAGTGATGGAAAAGGTGATTTTTTTTTGAAATTTGTCGGAGAACCGGCTAAATTTACTCCATTATGCTTACCGTAAAACAACGACCTCCATTTTAAGAACCTTGGTCTGCGAATTCACACGTTCGGTTTTGAGCGCGTAAACCGGGTGCGATGGAGAAGTGACATCGGAAACCTTCAAAACAACCATTAAGTTAACATTTACCCGCAAAGAAACCATATGGCCATCTTTGAAACTACAGTAGCCAGCTTCTGGGGCACTTTTCTGACCCTTAAACTATACGTTTCGTCACTTAGAGCTAGTAGCATTCCTGAAAGTCCTAATAAATATGTCTGTCTGTCAACTCCAGAGTCCCGTCGCGATTGCCCGTTACCGTACTCCTAGTGGCATATTTCATCAGTTTCTCGCCGTCTTTTGCTGCGTGCTTTTTGTTCTTCGTTTTATTTGTTATTATAAACGTTTTATATATGTTTCCTACTATTTATTAGTTCACTTGGCTGCCCGCAGGCCGCTGAATGGCTGGTTTGTTTATACACGGGTAAGACCACACATACCATTTTCAAACAGGAAAGATGTGTGATCTTGGGTGATTATCCCAATTCGGGTTTGCTTTAATGCTCCAAAGCCCTACTGACAGCATGAGGGTCGCATTTAAATATTAGGTTGCGTCATAAGTACAGTACCGGACGCGCCGCAACGATAAAACGGTGGCAGCGGCGCCTCGGAGCGCTGAAACCCGCCGTTTTCAAATGACTTCTTTAAAGTTGGTTTAGTTGCAAAAATCCGTTCCTTATATAATAATCGAGTAAGCACTTGCGGGCACTCCTCCCGAGACACGCTATTGCATGCTTTTCACCCTGGCCCTCCTCGAAGGCCGCGCTCACTGCTGTTTGCTCTGACTTCAGCTCTCCGCCGAGGCCGCGCTCTCTACTATTCACACGCAGTTTTCACTCTTACCAAAAACAACGCTCTCTGGCGCATGCACGCTGCACCCCTAACCAAGCGATAGTGTCTGCAACATGAAGTTCACGAGATCGAGTCGCGATCAGTGAAATGGAGTTACCAACTGTGATAAACCGCTGAAAGCAGTGATAAAACAGCATTCGTGCTCTCCTTCACAGCCAATACTGTTTCATTGCCCTCCTGTGGATAGCGAGCTATAGGAACATGCCTCAAATAGCAATAACACCGGCGTTTCATTCTGAGTACAAATTCGGTGATTATTCAGCGCTGTTAAACCATGGGGTTTATGAGATCGAGTCGCTATCACTGGAATGGAGTTGCCAAGTGAAATAAGGCACTGAAGGCAGTAATAGCACACCAACAATGCTCCTCTGCTCAGCTCTTCTGCTGGATAACCAACTATAGTGAGAGCGCTGAAAGCAGTGATAAAACAACAACAGTGCTCTTCTGTCCAGCCAACACTGTTTCATCGCTGCTCAACCAACACTGCCTCATTGTCCACCCGTGGGCAATGAACTATAGGACTTCTCGATATATACGGAACGGATGGGAACATGCCTCTAATAACAGTAACGCCGGTTTTTCATTCTGAGTACCAATTCGGTGAATCTTCGGCGCTGTTCGCGGTTGTATGGCTAAACTGGCTACACTCTTTTTTCCGATAATGCTAATCAACGTGTCCGTCACGAACGAGTCTTCGGTACTCTTATTTACCACCACCACTCCCCACCACCACCCTCATCTCACTGCATATATACGGCCCTTGAAACGGTGATTTACCGGAGCCGCTCTTTGACTGGATTTTTCGAAAATTCGGAGGTTTACGCTGGATTTTTCGGAAATTTGTAGGTTTACCCCTAGGTTTAGTCAAATTCTCAAGCACTTAGTAACTCTTCGACAGAGTAATACTCACGGGGCCCAGTCAAAGAGCGGCGAAGCCGCTCTTTGACTGGTAAGTGTATATTCGAGCATTGCAGTTTGAGCTCTAGCCCTCCATATACAATTTTCCCAACTTCGTGAAACTTGTTTTCAGTCGATTTTTTTGACCCCTCGATTTTCGGATCCCGTTGCCGCTTCGGTCCCTCGCTTGGTGACTCACCACCGACCAGGCTCCGCCCCCTCGTCGCCGAATATAAATATGCGGCGTCCGTTCCACCGACTAGGCTCCGCCTTCTACTCGCCGCCTATAAATATGCGGCGCGTCCTTTCCTAGCGTCCCAAGCTTGGAGTAGTGGGTCCCACGGTGTGGCTTGAAGGAGCTACCACGTGTGGCCCCCCGTTGAGCATGGGGCGCAAATGAACTGCGATTAGCTCTGGCCGGGTACCCACGTGTGGACACTGGAGCGGCGTATTTCGGCGTTCCGGAGCGCCGCTACCGCCGTTTTATCGTTGCGGTGCGTCCGGTACTGTAATCGGACATTTCCGCATGTGCCCGAATTCAAGATCAAATTTTCCGGCAATGAATGCACCATTTAAAATGAGTGAGGTACCATTCGATAGAGGGAAAAACGCGCTATACAACGGTTCAACACATTCACTTTGGTAACGATGCTCTCTGTTACAAAGGCCCCGCAGTTGCACATTACCACTAAATTGGGTACTTGTCAGGTTTTAGAGCTTCTTCTGCCTTTCTACCTTTGCCGACCAACTGGACACGGCTGGGAAGGGTAGTGTAGAGCCCTCGTTTCTCATCACCAATGATTAGATTGTTCAGTCAATCACTCCAGTGCTTGAGAAATAGAGGAAAGCTGCCGCGTCTACTCTGCGACCCGCGCCCACTGGGTCAAAACTTGAGGTATCCGTCGACCAAGTTTCCTAACCCTACCGATCGACTTTAGTCTTCGATCATCAGTTGATTGAAGAACACTAAAGGTGGCTGATAATTCACGAGAGGTTTGGCATGGATCAGCTACAACTCGCTCCTCAATAGGTCCAGATCCAACTCCGTCGGACGTCCTGACTTCTCATTGTTCTCGATGACGTAGTAGCCAATGCATAAGTTCAAGAACGAGGGTAGATGACGCTTCGAACAGCAAGATCTTCTTTATAAATCTGGTTGAAGCGTCCAAAAGATTGGGTAAAATAGTGGCCACATACAGCCAGAAAAAGCATGACGCTGCAAATACGTTATTTGAATGGAATGAATTCCGGAGCCATTGTAACAGTGGTCAACTTTACTGAAGCGAATGTCCCTCCATCTGCAGGAAACGACAAGTTTCCTGCAGATGGAGGGTCTGAAGGATAGCAATTGAAAGCAGAGCAACGGTTAAACCTTAACTAGGCACTGCAAAAGCATCGACCAGGGAAGAGTTCGAGCCCCCAACCCATACACAACAATCAATATCGCTATCCACTCAGCTATGTTCAAATTTTTCAAATTTATTTATTTAGGTTTAATTACCCAAGTTTGAGGTACTCAGCTGTATAGACACGTTAACAAACGTTCTTAGCTCTCTTATGACGATACATTTCCTATCACTCCACACAACAAATGTCGACGCCAGCAGACCGCCCGTTGGCGTCGGCGAGGGTACGGTAGGCGCGCAATTCAAATCTGGTTACTTTTTGAATAACACCCAACATGAGCCGTCTGAACCCGAGTTCCCCTGTCATTTTACCCAGGCCGTATGGTTTCGAATTTTGGTAGCAGTATACCCATTCTCCTCACCTTGTATACCGCACCAAATCCGCCTTCTCCAAGTTTCTCTTCGACTTTCCAATTCGCTATGATGTCGTTGATATGTAGCACTTGTAGTCCGGGAACGGTCTCTGAAACGTGGACAGCATTGCGTCGCCGCCTCCTCTGCGTCTCTGCCCTACTCGTCGCCTTAGCTGCGGTGAATCGCTGCCGAGTATAAACGGCCCTCTGGGAGCAGGAAGAAACACGTACGTGCTTGCATTAAGTATGCCCTATCGGCTACGAGTAAACTGTAAAAGTGAACCGCACTTCTACCGCCGCTCAACTGGTTAGTTCAGTGCCTGATATGATACCTTTATCGGTCTGATAACAGTTTCATCGTTTTATCACCTAGAGAAGAGTTTTTCATTTCCACTATATTTACTTCTGCAATCAATTCACCCTGCCTTTTTCTCATTTTTTTAAACCTGATGATACAAATAGTCTACCTAGATTTTAGTCAGAGTTTTCGTGTTTACCTTACAAATTGCACCTGCACGGGCGTATTTCAGATCTTCTAATTTCCTTGCAATTTCCTCTTCTGACTAACGACGTTTGCAGCTGTGTGAGTTTTTATAACTTTATCCTCAGTCCTCTGAGTGCACTCGTGGTCCAGTGGTAAGAGGCGCTACCAAAACCCGCATGGTCGAGCGACCGATCCCCGCCCAAGCCAGCGAAGTCTTCCATCGGATAAATTGATATTAGACTTGTCTGCGAAGATAAAAGAACTGAATTGGTGTAGTGGCAGGCTACCGCAAGTCGTTGTATGGGCCAAATACGCATTCAGCGAGCCTTTGCGATACTGAATGGAACACGAACGCATGGCGCATCCTCAGGGGACAGATCAACAACGACACCTTAACCTTTACCTTTTGGAAGATGTTGAGATACTGTGGATTTATTCCTAAGCCTGATAACCACTCCATCTCGGTTTCTGGGTAACCGACAACTAACAGTCCTGTTTAGTTAAAACCAGCGACGCTATGTAAAACTACGACTGATTTCTCTAACGAACGCCCGGCGACGGCTAATGGCTTGAGGGTAAGCTTCACCTGAGTAACCCGAGCTTCACATTCAGTACGGGTGATTCAGTTAACGCAGCTGCTACGAGAACTCATTTCACAACCTCGTTGAATAGCTTTATTTTTGCCGCCGCCGCTGCAACGAACCCGTTTGCAGCGATTATGACGTGATTTTGGCCGTAAAATGGAAGGAGACACTAGTGCTGAACGCTCGGTATAGAATAGGGTAAGGGTAAAGGTAGAGGTAAAACGAAAGTGGTCAATCCCAGATCCCAGGATGCGCCATGCGCTCGTGTCCTATACGGAATCATATGAACATGATGAATGCGTTATGGGCCTATACAATGACTTGCTGGGCCAGCCGCCACACCCAGTCAGTGTCTTGAGCTTCCCAGACAAGTTAGGCACCAATTAATCCTACCCCGAAGGGATGGAAGGCTTGGTTAGCCAAAGTGAGGATCGATCGCGCGAGCTTGATGGTAGAAGTAGCGCCTCTTACCAGTGCACCGCGTGCGCCTTTGGTAGGTAACATATATGCTGCAGAGGGATGAAACTGGAATGATTTCAGGAGAACTGATACGAATCACAGAGTTCTAAAACGATGTCTAAAATTACACAGCAGCCCCAGTGAAGGTTGTACAGATTCGGACCATCAAGAGGTTGGTCGCTGTCTATTCATCTTGAAATCTTTCTTAAAAATTCTAAAGAAATCTTTGGGTTCTCAAGATCTATCGAATTAGTTCGTGCAGCTAAATGAAAACGCTCTTCGGGGAACTTCGTCGCTCTTTGCTCTCAATAAATCGTCGTTAATTACATAATAGAACTGCTAGCCGCCCCGTGTAAACACTTCCTCGTCGCAACTGCACCACCGTATTTCCCTATGGATGCGCGTGGTGCAGTGGTAAGAGGCGCTGCTGGCACCTGTGCGGTCGATCGATCCTCGCTCGGGAGAACCGAACCTTCCATCCCTCTGTGGTCGGTTAATTGGTACCAGACTTGTCTGGGTAGATAAAGACAGCGGCTTGGAATGGCGGTTGGTCCCAGCCAGTCGTTGTACCTGTCAAATACGCATTCATCACTACGATTCTGAACGGAAGTCGAATGCATGGCGCGCCCTTAGAAGATCGACCAACTCTGTCACCTTTACCCTTACCTTTTACTTTCTATGACCCTTGAGGGTAGCTAATAGGAGACGTAATCATAGTTAAGTGGAACCTCCGAGAATGTACAGTAAATCTGGCAGCATTCAGAATAGAAATGGTCCCACTTGTAGGGTCGAGCGATTGGACCACACCCAGGGTCGGTCAAACCTTCCATTCCATGTAGGGTAAATTGGTACCAGACTTTTTTGGTAAGGTGGATAATTTGCACGAGAGGTCTGTGAACTTCCCTGCCGAATCTCAACCAATCGCTCGACCCTGCAAGTGGGACCTTACGATCTTGTAGGGCTTGGAACGTATGTCACAAAAACGTTTTTTGTCTTTGCTGAGTGGCTGTGCATGTTTGGTAGCTTCCCCAAGTTAATGTTTAATTCCTTCGATGTGCCTCCACAATATCGAGAGGAAGACAGGCGCATGGCGCATCACTTCGACTGTCACACTAAAATTCGTCGAGTAGATGAGGAAAGGAGATGAATTCCTCCTGAAAATGAACATGGAATTGATTGTGAATTTTTGAAGATTTCTTTTACTTTTTTAATTCCTCGGCCTTGTCAGGTGCTCCCTATACTATGTATACGCCTAGCTATTTTTAAGTTGACTTTTCTGCATTTTGAAAGACATTCAGCTGCGTTTTCTAGGCGGAACAAGGCAAATCACTTCCGAGGAAACACCTCGATCTCAGTACTCCATTAGTCGGAGTTTATTACCTCTTCGGCGCGGCTGCAAAACGCCTTCCATTTTTTATAATGGAGTGAGCCGTTTGACTCGCCCTACACTCTTACTTCTTACTTTTTTCATCTAGCACTTTTCGGGCCAACCCTCTCTAACAGGGTTCATTTTTTCCTTGTTGTTTACCCATAAGTCCAATGCCAGCACGTTTCGAGGGGTAAAACATCCACCTATACCTTCTTGGTATAATAAGAGGCCATTTACCTGGCTCAACACCCGATTGACCTCTACTTGAGGCTGGCTGACCCTGTATCTGCCACCGCTAGTCACTGTGTACATAGGCCATCCAAGGTAACCTCACAATACTGATCTGAAGCCGAAGGCATGGCGCATCCCGTAGAAGTGATGCAATAGAACACTCGTGCCCTTATTCTACACATATATCTATCCACGTATTCGAAAATTACCTGTGTATTCTTGTCTTCTATCACAGTTCCAAATAATTCAGTATTGAGGGGAGGGCGGGGTAACTTTCACCTTACCCTGCTCTACCCAACCTTATTCCTTTGAAAAAAGGAGAAGTAGAAGGAAGAAATCTGCAGTCAATAGTCCCTAGGCCATCATACTTAGCTTTACTTGATACCGGTGCCCCAGTAAGAGACGATCCCCGTAATTGCCTGAGGGCATCCCAGGGGCAATTACTTTCACATTATCGCCTTCCTTCCGTTCATAGCAACAGACTACTCCATCCGGTGATAGTGCCATTATCCTATTGCATTCCATCACCTTCGCAGACACACTTTTTTACCGTGAGAAAACATTTGTCACCTAAACCTAAGGGTAAACAAAGCGGTTAACAAGAACCGAGAACTTTCTAGAAGTTGTCTAGTGTCAACAGTCGAGGTCGTGGCTGATCTGAGTCCTCACCAAAACTGTGACCTACACCGGACTCGTACCCTGGTCCAATGGGCGTGCCTCAAATGTATTCATACAACGACAGTTAGTCAGCTGACCCCGCCCCTTTGCCTGAGGCAATAGTAGTTTTTCTCCAGCCTATCACCCATCTCTGATGCGATGAACTACTGTGCTTCAAGCGATGACGTCATCTGTGTTAGTTTACAATTCGCTTGAAAATTTCTATAAAATGTAAAAATATCACTTAAATTCGTTTTGTTTTTTAATTACTTAATTTGTCAATTTTTTCTCATCGAAGATTTCTCAGATATTCTGCTGCCTCACCGCCAGTACCAAACCAAATTCCCGTGAATCTTACCTACAATGTTACTTAAAATTTTGCACATTTTTTCAATTTTTTTTGCGTCTGCGTTCCTTATTTCATATTATATTATGGGATATTATGCTACTTTGAATACGTAGGCTTCTCTTGGGTACACGCCATGCACTCGACTTGCATTCGAAATCGTAAAGGCACCTTTCAATGCGCGTCTGGGGTCGATTCCTCAGGGGGATGCAGGGATAGTGACCGCACCTCCCTATGGGTATCAACTTACCCTCAACCCTTGTAGTTCAGCTCTGAATTTCCGACCCCTCCCCTATTAGCTTTCGTCCCCCCTCCCCTTCTGGGACCTAAAGGGATGAAATGGGCAGCTGATCTCCGGTGGGAATCATTCAAGGTGGTGTTTTCAACGCTTTACCTGCGTCGACATGATAAAGGACGAATTCAGTCAATATAATCAATAATAATCAATAATCAATTATATTTCAGATTTTGTCGAACAAAATGATGTGGACGCAGTGGGTGTTCACCGCATTCAACGTCGTCTCACTTCCGCTCTATGTGCTGATTATGATAGTGTGCTTCAAAGAGTACAAGTACAATCACCTGCAGAGGACGTTTTATTTGCTGATTATTTGTCAGGTAGGACGCGCCATGCACTCGTTCTCCACCCGAAATCCAAATGCATTGTGAACGCTTGCTTGGATTATTCAGTGGCTTGCGGGGGCCAGCCGCTGTGGCAGCCAATGTCTTCACCATCCCAGACAGGTCCGATACCAATTTACCCAACCTCTGGGCGATGGAAGGCTTGGTTATCTCGGCTAGGATCGATCGCTCGACCGTGCGGGTGTCAGTGGCGCCTCTTACCGCTGTGCCGCGCCCTATTTAGAATATCCTTACTATATTTACAAGTTACTTACCTTCCTGATCGCTAGGAAGGTAAGTAACCTTCCTAAGAGCCCGCGTGGTACAGTGGTAAGAGGCGCTGCTGACACCAGCACGGTCGAGTGATTGATTCCGGCCCGGGCTAACCAAGCCTTCCATCCCTACTGGGTCGAGTAAATTGGTACCAGACTTGTCTGGGAAGGTAAAGACACTGACCTGGTATAGCGGCTGGCCTCCGCAGGTCATTGTATAGGCCAATTACGCATTCACCAAGCCTCTACCCACCACCACCACTTACCTTCCTTCTCCTACTTATGACATTCATTAAGAGTGACTCCATTACCAAATAAGAACTATTCTATCCCTCTGTGACTCTTAAGCAATCCGCAACAGGATAAAGCTATACCTCCACGGCAACAATTCGCTGGGAAAACTGTAATCTATAAAAACTATAAACCTCACCATAGCCTCTCCAACGTCAAATGGCTCCCGGTTCATGCGAAGCAAGGGGGGTCAACCACACAAATGTGGCACCAGCTTACCCACCCTCATAAGTACACAGCTTGGTTTACCTGAATCAAATATTTAGGGTATTGTCGACTCGTAGAGTGAATAGTGTGGTTAAAAAATAAAAATAAATAAGAATAAAATAGCTAAAATAACTTACGAGGAAAAAATGAACTTAATAGCACTGACGGTGGGCTTCCACCTTGGTATGATGGGGATTCGATCGATCTCGCCGAGCTCACCACCCAATTCAGCTTCTCAGAGGGTTACTTTGTGGCTATTTTTACGCCCAATGTGCCGGAGAATTTAGGCAAAAATAGCGGCTGATAGCAGATTCGAACTAAGGTCTCACAAGGACAGCCTTTCTGGATGTGCCAAGCTTTCGTGATGTAACTTTTACAGGATGTAGGGTCCCTTGTAGGTACTCGAAAACCATACTTCATTTTTCCTCTAGGCATCTCTGTGATGGGAAAAACGGCTGCCAAAAAATGGAAGGCGAGCATATCACTCAGACCACGCGAGCTCATTGGGGACCGCCGTGCCCAGGGAAACGTGTTCCCTTGGCGCAGCGGTAGCGAAGCGTCCTCTCATGCGGAGTTTGTGAGTTCGGTCCCGCACATGGTGATGACTTTTGCACTTATTCGGCGGTTGTTATTATGTGGTTGCATAATCACTGGATGCAATGTCTACGGGGTTAATGCTTTTTTGTACGTAAATAGCACGTATTCCTGCGCTTGTATGAGTTACTTTCCTATGGATCGGACCTGCACGTCATTAAATCACCGTAGATACCGTAAATGCACATGAATACTCTAAAACTAATGTCAGATTCGTGATCAGCGACCCAAATAACCCCCACATGCGAAGTTTGGGCGAAATGGGTGACCTTGATGTCTCGAGCTTCGTGTCAGGTGTCGGTAGATTTGCCCGAGGTTCATTCTCTAATGAACCACTGGTAATAATTTGCCACCATTCAGACTCTACCTGACAGAAAATCTTCCGTATCCATCACCTTCGATCCAGAAATCGCCTGGGAGTCTCACCTAATTTGCTGATCATGAATTTTATTCTCGTTTCCTGATTGTGAGCTCTGACTGGTGAGCGCTAGCTATGGTAAGGGTGGGTGAGTGAGGTGCCTGGGTCAAAATAACCTATTTGGACCAAACATCGCATGTGGGGGTTATTTGGGTCGCTGATCACGAATATAACATTAGTTTTTGAATTTGCGTCCGTTTAAGGTGAGTTACGGTGGATATTGACTGTGTGATATACTCGCCTTCTATTTTTTCGGAAGCCGTTTTCCCATCACAGAGGTGCCTAGAGGAAAAATGAAGTATGGTTTTCGAGTACCTACAAAGGACCCTACATCCTGTAAAAATTGGATCACGAAAGCTTGGCACATCCAGAAAGGCTCTCCTTGTCAGAAGCAGGCCTACCCAGGGGGAGGTGACAGGCTGATGGGTCCCATTGATCGAGCCCAATGCCATATGTTTAAAGGTGGTATCAATTAATAGTGAAAGAAGTCGTCCTTGATCAATAGCTTGAGGACGCGCCATGCATTCGTCCTCCATTCAGAATCGTACAAGCATGGTGAATGCGTATTTGACCTATACAATGACTTGCGGGGGTCAGCCGCTATGTCAAGTCATTGTCGTTACCATCCCTGACAAGTCTGAACCAATTTACCCGACTGTAGAGGGATGGAAGGCTTGGTTAGTCCGGGTGGGGATCAATCGCTTGACCATGCGCGTACATATCAGTAGCGCCTCTTACCAATGTACCACGAATGCCAAATAGAGTGGATAAATGAAAAATTAAATGAATGAATCACTATTTCTGCTAGTTCAGGGTGTGATCGACATCACGGTTATGATCAGCTACTTCTTCTTCGGCACCATACGACATTCTATGGTACTGAGCCATTTCTTCTGGACCTATCAGTCCTACTATGTGGCTTCGTGGTGTTTTACCCATACCTACGTTACCGTGATCTTACGATGTTTCGGTGTGCTGCTGCTCTCCTTCCAACGGTATTTGTCAGTGTGTCGATACAGTGGACGTCTGCAGAGGGTGGGTCTCCATAAAACAATAAATCTAAACGTGGGAAGTCTGGTACTTGAAGCCAAAAACCAAGATTATTCGGGCTAACGTTTCGGCGTCCTCGCCTTCTTCAGAGCCTGGAACAAGTCGAGCCGAATAAACTGTAATATCAATCTTGGTTTTTGGCTTCACGTACCAGACTTTCCACATTGACCACAATGCCAAGATCCATCGAGAGCCGGACGTGGAATAAATCTAAACTGTAAAATAATAAAAGAAACATACAATTCAACGGTGGTAAATCACGCCCTTTTTAATTCCACTTGGCCGAAAAAAGTTAGAAAAATCGTGCAATTCGAGAAAAATGACTAACAGCGGAGGACAGCCGAAGCACATTCCTTCAATCATGCTGAAATCGGCGAGATATTAGAGGGAAAAATCGAAAAAAGTCAAGAACAGATCGATAATGCATAGGAATTTGACGTATTATATCATGCATATCTAATTTGTAACAGATCAGAATTCGAAAAGAATAGGAAAAGTAGAAATTACGTTGAGAATAACAAATAATATTTAGTTGGTGAACGAATCGCATCGCTGGGTCCTACCATCACTGCAATTCACCGTCCCAATACTCTACTCTATTCCACTTCTTACCATCACTGACGTATCGTTTTTTGCTCCCGACTTACTCGAAGTACGAGTGGACAAGGAAAAGATTACGGTAGGTTTATGAGTCAGGTTAAGTTTATTGTAGCCTTTTTTACCTCCTCTTCCAATAACCAGTGAGTCAACAACTACAATAGAGTACATGTACTCGAAGTGGAAAAAATCGAAAAGAATCTAGTTTTTTTCTTATCTCAAATTTTTCTTTTTTTTCTTATCTCAAGTAATAAAATTAAATTGGATCCGTTTGCTACTACAAGAAGCTACCTTGTACCCGAAATCGGTATGAGGTGCTTCCTAGGGTAAAGGAAGGGAGGAGAACCAGTAAAGAACCTTTTCAAAACTTCTAAGCAATCAATCCGGTGGGAATTTTCGGAAAATCCCAGGAAAGGTGGGGTTCGCGCTGGCCGTCTTTACGGTTCTGGCTTGGTAGAGCTTTACCTCACTCTCTGTCTAGGTAAAACCCTACCCTCCCTTCTGACCAAGTAGAATCTTACCTCCCTCTTTGGTCAGATAGAACCCCCTACCTTCCTCCCTGGCCAGCTACATAGGTACCCCACTTTCCCCTGCGAGTTGGACCGATGATAGCGTTAATGGGCTTCTAGGGGTCGGCCAATTACCAAAACTTCGAACAATGTTTTTATTTCTCCACTTTTCCCATTTTCATTTTGGCTAAAAAAAATCCTTTCAGTTGGCCACCTCGATGACGTTCGCCTTCATCACCACCGCCTTCACGCTGTGTAGTTTATCCTACGGGGCCTTACTGAAGTTTCTCGTTAGAAATCGATTCAGCAACAGCTCGTGAGTATTTCTGACATAATTACAACATATTCCCAATTTCTCGTTTATTTTGTTTTATTTTATTTTTTCGAAGTTTCAGATCGCTTCGACGCGAATCTCGTCTGTACGTACAGATGCTAGGACTTTTTGCGGCGTTTGCGCTTTTATTCGTTTTCAATCTGATGCAGTTTTTGTTCTCACTGTATTACAATGTGAGTTTTCCTTCTGCTCCAATTCTTCTCTGTCTGAGGTGCAGTGCTAAGAGGCGCCGCCGCTGACAACAGCTTATTGGAGAGATCGATCCCTGCCCGGGCCTACCGAGCCTTGCATCCCTAGGAACGGATAAATTGGTACCAGCTTGTCTGGTAAGGTAAAGACACTGACATGGAACAGCGGCTGGCCCTCGTAAGTCCATGGATAGGCCAAATACGCATGCACCATGTTTCTACGATTCTGAATACGTAGATAACTAATGCACGGCGCATCCTTAGGGACTGATCAACGCCGACAAATTTACCTCTTACTTTTACCGCACCTTTTGATACAGAAAGCGCTCACAGAAATGCGGAATGTACCTATAGGCTTAGGTGAACGTTCTTTGGAGTTGCCAGAGGGGTAAGCTAATGAGGTCTACCCAATTACCCTGTCATCTTTGATTGCAGCCTTTGAGGTAGCCGCTATACCATGTCAGTGCCTTTGCCTTTCCTGACGAGTCTGGTACCAATTTACCCGACCTCGGAGGGTTGGAAGGCCTAGCTAACCCGGCGGTAACCGATCGCTTGACGGTATGGGTGCCAGTATCCCCTCTTAGCACTGCACCACGCTCGCCCCAAAAAGGGACTTTAATAGTCTCTGGTCGATTTCAGAGCGGACCAGTGTTTACAATGAGGAGCATTTTCCCGGTGATCAGCGCCTTTCTATCCTACGTGAATCCGTGGATGATGATGTTTGTAAACGTGGAAATTCGTCGGAAAATCCTCTACTCTGTCGGTCTTCGAAAAACAAAACCCTCGGTGAGTGGAATTATCAGAATTTCAAAAAAGTAGGGCAAAAATATTGCCGATTAAGACCACCGAAGCTCTTGTTCCGCGAAGAATTGAAAATAAAGTCGATTTGAACCGGTTGACTGCGAAATTTTTTTAGTTTTTTTAACGATTAATTAATAATTTATAGAAAACCCGTAAGAAAGCTGTCAATCAGGCGTCTAAGAAACCAAGCCGATTTTTCCCAGGGGAAGAGGTCTCTAAATTACCCTCTCAAGGATGAAAAAATGAAAACTGAAAAAAAGATTTTATAGGAATCGATTTCAGAGCATCGCGAGAAACTCCACTTCGAAGGTGTTTACTACAGTCGATGTGACTCGAATGAAGCCCACCAAGTGAAGCCGTCTGTTTCGACGGGAAATTTTGAAAAAGTTTAGTATTTTTGATACTTTTGAGGCTTATTTTTGTATGTTAACGAATGTATGTGTAACTCAACGGGTTTTTTATCGTCCACGACCAACTATGTCTCAATTTTTAATAGAAATAAATAAGATAAAGTGTAAATTTCAAGAAAGAATTGCACATTGAGAGCCATCAACCTCACTAAATGTCATTGAAGCGCTAGAGAAAGAATTTTCAATAAGTTGAGAAAATTTTCTAAATGTAAAAAAATGAAAAGTGACCTTCGCATTCCAAAATACTCTTCCACCAACGGCAAAGGGCTGACGTGCTAGGGGTTTGTCATGCTTTTTATCTACTTATTTTTCATTTTTCGACTAATACTCGTGATGACCCCGAGATGATCTTCAGAAAATTTAGATTAGGCAGTGATTGAGTGCTTTCATGGTTGTTTGATTTCACTTCTACAAATTTTATACTAAAATTAAGAATCAAAAATATTTTTCGATAATTCGCGACAAAACAAAATCCCAAGGTGCGATATACCAAAACACCAAGGTACATTACCCATCTGCAGCTTTGTACACCATTTATACTCCATTTATCCAATTATACTAATTCAAATATTAATCAATAATTCGTTAATCGACTAGACATTACAATCAACGACCAAAAATCGTCTCCTCATTTCCGCCCGCAGCCGAGTTAATGATGTTTGCCGTGATGATGGTGAGGACCGCCTCTATTCACGACAACAACCTGAAAGAGGAAGGAATGAAAGGAGGAAGGGATGAAAGGAGGAAAGGATGACCTACCGGCGCAATAATCGGACGTCTCGGTGGGACCACAACCTCGACGATTGGCCGACGAGGTGGGACCACGACCTCGACGATTGGCGCTGGCCGCGGGGCGATCACCACCGCCGGCGGAGCCACCGGTGGTGCCATCATCACCACCGGTGCCGGTGGTGCTGCGACGACGGCAACTCCTCCCACTTGCACACCTGAACAGGTAGAAGGGTACTGTGTCTTCTGTTCAGGACCCACGGAGACATACCTCCGCCGTTCATGCCGTGGAATCGCTCGAAGTGGATCTTCTGCACGCGAACGTCTCCTCGGATGGTCAGCGCGGTGACGTGGTGCGGATCCTCACGATGATGGAAATGAGCCAAGTGATGGCCGTTAACGTGAATCTGTAAATACCCAGGTAAGGAATCACGTAACCTGACTCCGTTCACCCAGCCGAAGGTGGTAAGGTAAGGTGCTCCTCCGTTTCCTTCACTTATGTCACCTCAAGGCGGTTTTTATGCCATCGATTTCGCTCAGCGAAGCGGCGGGACAACAGACATATACACTTCTGCTGCCACGGTGTCTGATACTGAATAGTGTCAGTTGCCCAATCCTTCGCTGAGTGAAATCGATGGCATAACAGCCACCTTAAACCCACGAAGCCTACGCAAGCGCGGAGCAGGATGTAGGCATACCCAGGGTAGACAGAGGCACCTAAATTCTCCTGGGTATGCTCGCCTCTACCCATCGAGTTGGAGTTTACCCAGACACGCGCTGCAA
The DNA here is from genome assembly GCA_030553155.1 of Nippostrongylus brasiliensis. Lineage (NCBI taxonomy): Eukaryota > Metazoa > Nematoda > Chromadorea > Rhabditida > Heligmosomidae > Nippostrongylus > Nippostrongylus brasiliensis. The sequence goes on from CP130735.1 coordinate 15,057,872, forward strand.
TCTTTAGTGTTTTAGTAAATGAATCTTATCTAGACAGAGCTAATTATTTTTGTTCCTCATGAAAGGGTTATTTCAGGTTATGGGCCATAATGTAGTCTATAGGCGCCTACAAAAAAACATACCCTCAAGGCTGGTCAAGGGTTTGTGCTATCTCTGGGTAGGGTATTTTTACCCATTTTGGATCACGAACGGCAGAATGCGGAAATATGTCGTGATAAACAGCAAAGTTCAACCTAGAGACAGCATCTTCACCCAGAGCATGTATAAGTCCGAATTAGACCAGGATGGGTAAAAGGTAAAAGTAGAGATGTCGGCGGTGATCACTCCCCTGAGCATGCACCGTGAATTCGCCTTCCATTTAGAATGGTAGAGGCGTGGTGAATGCGTATGCGTCCTATACCATGGCTTGTTGGGGCCAGCCGCTATACCAAGCCAGTGTTTTTACCTTCCCAAACGGATCTGCTACCAATTTACCCAACCCCGAACGATAAAAGACATGGTTAGCTTGGGCGGGGATCGATCGCTCGACGGTGCGAGTGCCAGTAGCGCCTCTTACCACCGCACCATGGCGAAATTTATGAATACTCACCGAATAATGACCAGAATGGCACTTGATTTGCACGTGGAAATGGTGACCAATATGGAACACGTTGTGATGGCGTTCTTCAATTTGCCACCTGTAATACAGGTGTTTTCCAGGTGAACAGGTAAACAACGATTAAGCTCAGAAAGGCTGTTTTTCTCCCCCTACAGCGTTCTGACTCAATAACAAGAACGACGAGGTACGAAAAAAACTTCCACTGAAACTCGAAACGAAGGGAACTTAGAAACACTTCCACGTCCGCTGCTTGACAGTCATTAGGTCGCGGGTTCGAGTCCCACCTTGGGCTGAAGTTTTGCAAAATTCAATAAAGTCACTCACGATCCGGCTCTCATGTTATTAAGGACGATGCAGTTCTCTCCACCGTAGACTCCCATACGGACCGACATGTGTAGGGCGATACCGGCATGTGACGGGAACTCGATGACGAAGCCGCTAGAATACTATCAGGATTATTTATTTATGTATTTATTTATCAAGAGCGAGCGTGGAGCAGCGGTAAGACGCGCTGCTGACAGCCGCACGGTTGAGCGATCGATCCTCTCAACGGCTAACCAATCCTTCCATCGTTTCGGGATCGGGCAAATTGGTACCAGACTTGTCTGAGAGGGTAAAGACGCTGACTTGGTATAGCGGCTGACCTCCCACAAGCCATTGTATGAGCCAAGTATTCACCACTTATCATGAGTCTACAATTACGAATGGAACACGAATGCGTGGCGCGTCCGTAAGGGGACTTTGGCCCCTGTCCTTTTGCCTTTACTTTATTTATTTATTGGTTTAAAATGTGCCGAGCCCGAATAAATTCATAGATCAAAGGCAAAATATTTGATCCAAAACTTTGATATGAAAATTAGTGTTAAATTGGAGCTTCCGTTGCCTAATAAGAGTGATTCTCCCTTTCTTTTCGGCTTTCCCCTTTCTTTCCTTTTTTTGCCCTAGTTCTGGTAACTGAATACCCAAAAGGCCACAGTACGCCAATGGCAACATTTTGCGATAGCTACTGTTCCGTTCTGGTCGCTTTTTGCTGCCAGCAGCAGACCAGCTTTTGTAAAATAAACAAATAAATAAACAACGTGTAGGAAAATAAAGACCTGTGTCATGACTTTGGTTGATCTGTCTATTTCATTTGTATTTCTTTTCTGTCTTTTTTCTTCCTTTTCCTCCTGGTCATTCTCATCCGACTAGTGGGCACTGAGTAGTTTAGTCTGTCTTTGTGCTGAGGCCAAGCGTAATTTCCTCATAAAATTGCATTGTTTGATTTCTGCGTTATCGAACAATGCGGGATTGATAAGAGAATGGTTCGCCTAGGCTCATTCCTACCGTAACGCCTAGAGCTGCCATGTAGTCATCGTCAGAATGAGAAAGTGAAAGAGAATCAGGAGATAGTTGGGAGAAGGATAATCAACAAGGGATGATTGGATACTTCCGTTTTTCCCCCGAGAAATGCTAGATTGGTTAGGATTTTTGGTGGCTAGGTTTCACAAGAATAATGAAGGGAATCTATTTGGGGAAACTCAGCGAGACTTTTCAGCATGTACAGAGCTCTTGAAAACTGTGATCCTTTTGGTATCCGGTTACCCAGCGAACCCCCGATCACGATCGGAACGTTGAAACGCCCACTTTCCAATTATGGTTGGCACAAGGAATAGAGGATCAATAGTCGACATACGAAGCAAAGATCTCTATGTATTTGGACGATTTTTTTAAGAACTTGGTCGAATTGCAAAAGAGATTTCAAATTTTTTACTGATTAATTTTTCACCTGATCTTTGTTTGAAACAGTCGGCACTGTTATTGATTAGAAAGAGAACGATCGATCGATACAGATCGATAAGATCTTGATGTACATGTAACTCACTTTTGTGGTCCCTGCATCAGTTCACCATGAATGTCGGCGACAGCGTCATGATTGAAACCGCTGTAGATCGGGGTTGTGAACGGGATCACCTTCAATTACAAATTGCAACTTCATCAAATCGAAAGTGATAAATAAATAAATAAATTGTTATTTATATGATAAAATCTCTATTTCTTGCTCTAAAGACTAGATATCGGGCACTTTCTACCGTTTTTTTGTTTAGAAAATTCAAGGAAATTTTGCCTCCAAGAGTGGAATCCTATTAACATGGCAGATATGGCGGAGTGCCAAGAGGTTATGGATCTTTATAATAGATAGATTAGTTTTTGGTTTTCAAGAAGCTGAATCGGTATCAGTATATACTGTACAGAGCAAAAACAAGATTTTAACTGGGACCATCTACATATGAAGGTAATAAATAAATAAACAAATAAATCACCTAAAACGCTCACCGGAAACTCAATAAGGTGCATCGTGACGAGTGAATGGTAGTCAGAGACGACTGTGCGGCGCTTTTTCTCTTATCAGCTCACAAAGTTCTTCATCCAGCCTGCTTTTAGAGACGCCCATCGGTCGTATCACGAAGAAACTCTGAGTCACAGATGGTGAATCAGGTCAAAAACCCGATTGCGCAACAAATTCATGGCTCACACTGACGAAAATTCCTTCAAAAACACCCTTCCTACAACATACACATAAGCTTCTATTAGGTCGTTAAGTATGAAATGGCCGATTTCGTGTCGAAAGTTTGCTTCATTATTTCACAAACAAACGACACTGTAATCAATCAAAATTTTCACCTATACAGTCAACACACTTCTGTCATTTTAGCGGTAACTTGTTAATGCGGGACGCATAGAAACCTGAAGGAGGGGAAGCGATAAATTCGCGGAAGCCTTTTTCCGCATCCTCTTGAGAACTGAACTGTTCATCTTGTATGAAGTGGTCTGATGCCCAAAACATGTGGTAGTCAGTTGGTGCAAGATCCGGCGAACAAGATGCTTGAATGAGAACCTCCATGTCCAACTACTGCAATTTACGCAACGTTGTTCGTGCGACACGTGGTCTTGCATTGTCATGCAAGAGCATTGGCTTGTCTCTGTGGGCCAATCTCGGGTGCTTTATCGCATGCTTTCTCATCGTAACATCCAATACGTTACAGTATATGTCCGCTGTTATCGATGTGCCAGGTCTCATGAAGTTGTAGTGGATGACTCCATAAACATACCTCCAAACAGAGATTATTAACTTTTCTGGTGAACGTTGAACTTTACGCTGTATTCCGAGACCTCGCCTTTGTCCAACCATCGTGCTGAGCGCTTACGATTGTCACACAGAATCCACTTTTCATCACAAATAATGATGCGATGTAAAAATGGTTCAGATCTGAGTCGATGAAGAAGTGAAAGGCAAGCGTCGAAGCGGCACCACATTTGCTGCTCGTTCACTTCGTGAGGAACCCACTGATCGAATTTTTCCACTTTGCCATTTTGCTTCAAATGGTCCAGTACTGTGGCTACAGATACCCCGAAGCTTGCTGCTAGTTTGAGTGGTGTCACTTTCTACTGAAGCTTTCAAAGCAGTGTTGTTCACCTTGAGTCCAGGACTTCCACGGGGCTCGCTTTCGAGATTAAAATCTGTAGGACGAAAATTTTCAAACTAGCGACGTATTGTGCGTTCACTAGCCACATCCTCGTCAAATACCTCGTTGATGTTCCGGACGGCCTGTGACGCACTGCCTCCACGAGGGAACTCAAATTCGAAAACAATACGAATTTCGGATTTTTCCATGGCTTCGAAAACCTCCTGCACAGCCTGAATTTGGAGGCAGCGCTGAAAACCAAAATGGGTTGTTGAAACCTCAGGAACGTAGCTTCACAATAGAAGGAAAAACTAGAGGCCCACAAACGAACATACCTAAGTTTCGACCTTGAAACCTAAAGCTTGCAAAATTGGCCATTTCATACTTAACGACCTAATATTAAGTTCGATACGGCGCGTGTGGTACAGTGGAAAGAGGTGCTGTTGACACGCGCATGGTCGAACGACTCTCCGGCCGAACCTTCCGTGGTCTGGTAAATCGGTACCAGACTTGTCTGGGAAGCTAAATACACTGGCTTGGTATAGTAGCTGGTACGCGCAAGTCATTATATGCGCCAAACACGCATTTGCTATGCCTCTACAATTCTGAACGACAAACGAGTGCAGGGCGCGTCCTTAGGGGACTGGTCAACGCCGACACCTTCCAGCTGCGTTAAGATTTCAACATTTTTACTGAATATTGTTCGCCTGAGCTTTTACGAAACAGTCGGCACTGCCATCGGTTAGAAAGAGAAACGATCGATACAGATCGTGCCTCCCTTTATAATCTATCTATCACTCCTCTTCAATCTTCAATTGCTACCCGTTTATTCCTTATATGACTCAACTTTTCATTGCCTTCTTGCTATTGTAGGATTCTTTGAAACATACACTTGCAAACACTCTTGTTAATAGATGTTCTAAACAAAGTACTACAACTATCCATAGCGTAATTTTCTGGCCATTAACTGTAAAACACAACTCTCCATCTTTTCCATCAACCACAAAAAAAATTGTCACAAGTGACCTTTGTCGTAAGCAACACTCAAAAACCGCTCTTATTGCTAGTACCACAAGTGAACAGTTTAGGAATTTCTAATCATAGACAGTTTCTCTTCAATCCAAACCATCTTCAGTTTTTAGTGGCGTACGTAACGTACTTCATAAACACAAAAAGTGCAACAGCGTCATACGTAATCGTCATAGAAGCTTCCTTTCAAAAAGATTCCAATAGTTGGGGTAGTTAATATCAGAAACACTAATTTTTTCTATCAGTTTGTCGTTGTTTTAGACGTTCCGATGGGTAACACTACCGTCAGTAGGGACAGACGTATACCCATGCAGTGGGTATGATAGGGTGCTATTTATACATGAGACTCTGCTCTTCCCTTCGCTGAAAGAGATCGAAAAATTCCACTTCGATCTAAATTTTGAAACTTACTGAAATTTCACTATCAAAAAAGGAGAAACATTCCTCATTGGGTGTCCAACCAACGGATGCCCTCTGGGTATATAGTAGACCGACCCCGGTGAAAGGCTACCTTCCTATTACAATTCTGAACATTTCCTGTTACTTTTTGTCTCCTATTGACTCCTTTCTCGGGCACGATCACGATGATCGGTGATCTATTATTCTGATTCTCCCAAGGGTATCGATTGATCGCAACGAAATTCGACCATCGAGTGTAGAACACAGTCCGTTACAGTACAGAGCGTTGTATTTCTCTTGATTTATAGTTTTTTCACTGAGACAAATTCAGATCAGTTAGTACTGTGCTACAGTTAAGTCTTTTTCTTTGCCACTGGACCATTCCAATCACTTTGACATTCATTGATTGTCTCATTATCGTCAGCTGGACGAAGATTTCCTGAAATCGATGCTGTGAGGAACGTAAAGCTCCTAAACTATTTTCTATGAAAACAAAGTTTTCAGTCGACCAAAAATAACCATTTTACGTCTTTAAGTTCTCTTTCATTTTTTTGCCAAGGAGCACGTGGCGGAGCGATAAGAGGCGTTACTGGCACCTGCACGGTCGAGCGATCGATCCTCGCCCGGACTAACCAATCCTTCCATCCCTCCGCGGTCGGGTAAATTGGTACCAAACTTGTCTGGGAAGGTGAGGACTTGGTATACCGGCTGGCTCCCGCAAGTCATTGAATAGGCCAAATACACATTGGCTATGCCTCTACTTTTCTGAAGGGGAGACGATGGCATGGCGCGTTAGGGGACTGATAAACCTCGGCACATTTACCTTTAAATTTACCTCGGACCTATACGGAAACCACACCTAGACCCTTATCCCGTGTTCTTTGGGTTTTTGATTTTTGTTAACTTTTTTTGAGCGGCTAACGGGTTTACATCCATTGAAGAATCAAGCTACCTAGGGATCGTAACAATAGCAAGTTTCCATCCGGCTAGTGGCTTTGTTCTACTAAAATGGAGCAGATGGGTATAACCGTTACCCATTCTCCACCATCACCAGGGCCACGCCATCGCCTGGTTTACCCACCTTTTTCAAGCGCCGCTTTAACCAGCTCTTCTCGTTCCTTTTTGAGCTTGTCGAGCTTGTTCTGTCGACGTTTTCTGCGCTCTTCGCGCTCTTTGTCCTCGTCATCCTACAACCGATAACCATCCGATAACTTTGGGTAACGGGTAAAAAGCCATCCAATAAACCCACATCGTCGCCTCCCTCCTTCTTTTCCTTTTTATCATCCATTTTGCTCTTCTCCTCACCGTCTTTCTTCTCTTCTTTCTTATCTCCGTCTTTCTTTTCATCTCCATCCTAGAGGGAATTAATTACCCACAAAAACAGTGACTTGGGCCGGATTCAAACTCGCGTGATCACCTTCTTCTCATCACCATCTTTTTTCTCTTTATCCTTGTCTTTGTCTTTATCGCCGTCTTTTGCCTTGTCACCTTCCTTATCCTTCGAAAAACAACTATTTAAGTGCCAAAACGCCGAATAGAAGTAGAAGAAAATGAAGAGAAAAAATATCATTTTCTTGAAATGATAGAGGATGCTCTTTGAAGAATGACTTAGGAAAGCTACTGAAAACAACTTCTGAAGACTCACCTTATTTTCACCTTTATCACCAGGTGTTCCTGCTGAAAAATCATTTTAAATCACAATCAATCAATAATCAATCAATAACACTCAGTATCTAATCACGATCAACCTCACCAGGTGTGCCTTTGGCCTCTGTTCGATTGCCCTTCCCTTTCAGTTTCCCACAAGACACCAATGAACCTAACAATGAGATGAATACCGTCCATAACCATATTATCATACTTAAAATATGAGTCGCCTGAAAAATAAACATACTACGGTTTATACCTAAAAGATGCTAAGGTTAACTCAAACCCAAACCGACCCGTCAAACAGCGACCACCAGTTAGTAGGCCTCAGTTAGTGTTAATGGTCGTGAATCGAGAGCACGGTTGGCTATCTCACACTGATTATCCGATGATTTCTCGTCGGAATGATTTGATCGTGTAATTTGAGTAAAAACAACCCCGACTCAGATGGGTATGTCTAGTCAGATGTTGTCCTGATTGAATCGACTCGCTAGTGTAGAGGTCCTACAGCCTCGTCCGGGACCAAGACGCTGGTTCGGATCCCGCCTGAGCCACAAGATTTTCGCGAGGCGCTCAGAAATTAATTTTCAAATGTTTTTATACATCTCAATACTATATATACCATTATCATGAAGTGAAATTTTGGGCGCGGCGCGCGTATGCAACGCGGTCGCCTCCTGCGGTACTGTATTTTTCCTTGGCGGAAAAATATTCACAGACGCCACCAATACATACGTTGTTTGTACACACCTAGACAGAGGAAACGGCAGACAGATACAGTAACCATGGAATTCTAATCGGGACCGGATTCAGCGAATACAAAGTGAGGTGATTTGGTAGAAAAAAGAAATGAAAAGAAAAAATAAATGTGGGAAAGGCAGTGGATCAGTTACGGATCCAGGCGTCACGATGTCTGGGCACGGTGCCAACGGTCTTCTTTGAGTGATATTCCATTAGGACGATCTCGTCCACATTTCTATCATAGTTCGACGCCGGCGAGGACTGTTCAGAGCTAAAAAATTACGTTCAATAAATGGTTCAGCGGTAGGAGGCGCAGCTTACAGCCGCACGGTCGAGAGATCGATCCTCGACCGCGATAACCAAGCCTTCCATCCTTGCGGGGTTGGGTGAACTAGTACAAGACTTGTCTGGGAGGGTAAAGACACTGATTTGGTATAGCGGCTGGCGCCTGCAAGTCATTGCATAGGCCACATACGCATTCATCATGCCCCTACGATTCTGAACGGGAGACGAATGCGCTGCGCGTCCTTACAATTAGGGGACTGATCGACGCCAGCAGCTTTGCCCTTACTTTCACTTTTCAATGAAAATCGTAGGGTACCGTGCTCTTTCATCTTTAGCCTAACCTAAAGCTGAAAGAGTACGGTACCTAAGATTTCAGGATGAGCTATTCGATCGTTGCCTTTGTCTTGTTTTGGGTAAAGGGTAACCGCTTACCCGCTGGTATAATCCCCGGCAGATCCAATCGAACGTGGCGATAAGTCGTATTGGCGCTTCTCGTGATAGGCCCCATATCCACCACTCCGGTACGGCACAAGGTTTTTCTTCGTCTCACGCGTCAGCACACGAAGCTCTTCCTTGTACGGTGAAGGAGAGACGCCTGAAAGCGGTTGGCGATGCTGCGCGGTAAAAGTATAAATGATATGTTATACTAAAAAAGAGTCATAGATTGAGTCGATGTGAGCAGTAGTCGTAGTAGAGGCTCTTGAAATGTCGGAAATTAGCAGTATGTGGAGCAGTATGTGGAAGTTGGCGACTAAAACTGATCAAAATCCACTTTGGCAAGGAGTTTTCGCAACGTACATCGGTAGCATGGTGGTTAGTGCAGTCTGCCGGAAACAGAAAGACGTGGGTTCAATTCCCGTCCGATGTCAGTGTTTTGAGAATAATCTTGCATCTCCAAATACATATATAAGTCTTTCAACTACTTCTCGTCTATATACCGCTAAACAAAAAGCGGCAAATAGCAGAATAGTTCCACTTTGGCAAGTTTGACATTTTTGAAGTGACTGTGATACGCTGCCTAGCGTCAGTCAATTCTGCTAGGATGCACCGTGACTTCGACTTTCATCCAGTATCGTGGTAAGGTTAGATCGGGAGATATCGACCTAATGTCTACGGCCCTAACTCCACTCCTCCAGAAACCCATCCCTCTTAAACCGGTTTTCGATTCTTGAAGACCCAGAACGCTCGTAAGCGCCACTGACACTCGTAGAGTCAAGCGATCGGTCCCCACCCGAGCTAATAAGGTCTAGCACCCTTCCGGGGTCGGGTAAATTCGTACCAGACTTCTCTGAGGAGGTAAAGTCACTAACTTCGTAGAGTGGATGGTCCCCGCAAGTCATTGTATAGGTCAAATATGCACCCACCATGCCTCTACCATTCTGAATGTCGAGTGCACGGCGCATCTTCAGAGACTAATCATCTCTTACCCCATTACCTATTTGTTTTTACCTATTTTTCCTGTCATCAGTTAACTCGACCTTGCAACAGTTTAGCGGAAGTCGTTACAATTAAGGTAATTAAGCGGTTTCAAAGGGAAGGTCTAGAACCATCATCTATGGGGCGTCTTCCTCTTACGCTATGCCTCTAGCATTCTCATTGGAAGTCGAGTGCATGGGGCATCCTTAGGAGCTTGATCAATGAACAATTTACCTTTGGTACCATACTTGTCTGGAACGAATGAATACACGAACTTGAACAAACTATACCCTACATCCCACCAAACTATAACTATTCCGGTACGCCAGTTGTCCAATTGTTTCCCGTTTGGGTTTATTTGATAAATTGGGTATATTCGTCCGTGAATTTGGTGCCGTTAATGCGCGACCATTAGTGGAACCTATTGGAGGATAAAAACCTTGAACGACATCATAAATAGACCCCACTGATCATATGTGCTCTGGAGGGGTATACAATGTGCCATAGAGGGTAAATGGAAGGTGGTAAGGGGTCATGAACCTGGCTGCAAGCTAGCTTATAGCCTACTGCTGAGTATCCGATACAGCAGCAAGGTTTACGATACCTCCGACCCTTACAAAAACCACGTGGTTTCGGTAATCACGTCATCGCGAAATCAACCCCGAACAGACCTCTTCGTGCATTGACGAATCGCGGTTGGTAGGCCAATCAGGGTATAACTGAAGGCCAATAGCGGCTTTTTCAATCATGAATCTGGACTTTAAGCCACCAGTTACCTCTCGGTCACCCTTGCCCAATTTTCAGTCCAACGTAGCGCTACTTCTGATAGATAGAAATACGTTCGTTTCCTAACGGGACTTCCCGCTACCTGTGTTCCCAGGGTATCCGATACCCCTCACAGAGTTGTGCTGAATTCGAGCGGTGCTCTTGAAGTTCTTACTCAATGTTACCCTGGGTAAAAGTTCTCTTAGCGACTTTTGACGGCGAGAGAAATCGCCTATTTGCCAGAAGAAACTCAACACCCAGTTGTTCTTCCGCTCTGCCGATAGTCGACAGCGGTGTTTGGGTAAATACTGACTGCTATGGCTGTTGCGCTGTGTATTTGCGTTCGCAGCGGAATGTGCGTGCCCTGGGTGGGAAGGAATTAACCCCGGGTAAGCTGTTACGCAACCTAACCGCCGTGGCGAATTCATTCAGTTTTTTCGCCCCCGCGGACTTCCTCTTCAATCGAAGGTAAAGTGCACAGGTGACACGAATTGATTCGTCACGATACCAGCATGGCGAGATGAGAGCTTCAGTTACCCCATGGTTATGTTTACTCCGTACTTATCCCTAACCTAGCCCTTCTTCTAATACCAGGATCCGATACCCTTGGGAAGGCTGTGTCCGCGTATGTATATTATCGAAAAGTAACCCCGAACAGACCTAACCGTGCGTTGACGAGTCGCGGTTAGTAAGCCATTAGGGTATAATTGAGGATTGATAGCGGTTTTATGAATCACGAATCTGGGCTCTGGTCTTTCAGTCATCTCTACCTCACCCGTACCTATTTCTTGCCCTGAACTTATTGCGATTTCTGATTCATGTACGGCTACCTAGCCCCTTCAGGGTCATTTGTGGTAAGTGTTGACCGGCTGACTACAGTGAGCAGATGGCACGCCGTTACTACAGCTAGGTATCATATACACGGCCTCACTAGTGATGGTTACCATATCTCAGAGGTTTACCACAAAGTCAGGGGATTCGGTTTCCTCGAGGTTACCATTGCCCGTCACATCCAACGTATTCCGACGTAATTTGTCGATTCATGGCTAGCTCAGCACACACCTCTTAATATAGAGCAGTTCAATAGGATGGATCCGCCCTAACCCAACTGGGTAACTGTAAACCTCCGACGCGGAATGGATCTTGACCTCCTATCCTGACGCTTCCTCGAACCACTTTCTGCCTGGGGAATTTGTCCTGATATCTATACCCAAGTGGGCTTTCTGAGCTTCCTAACTCGGATTATAGTGTGGCTTTGGAGTTTGCCAGCGGATTGGGGTAAAACTTACCCAAAGGAAGAGGTAAAAATGAAACTGGATAGATAAAAAGTTCGGTAGACCAGCCTACAGAGCTCTACTGAAGCGGATGGTGCGAGTGCATCAAAAGGTGTGCTGAGGACCTCAGACGTACACCTAGTCCCTAATCCTTAGCGAAAGTCTGAAGCTACGTTCATACTTATATAGCGCGGCAGAGCGACTTCATTCGTTTCTGGTGTGCTGTCTGAGGTCCAGCGAGAGTATCTGTGCTTGCCTCGATCATATGCTCTAGTTGTCGGGGTGGGAATCCTTGGGCTAAGCGTCGGTGTACGATGTGGTGGGCGGCCATTTGTGGAATCTCTGGGCGGTGTCGAATAGCCGGAATCCATTCCTGTCCATCGGGTTCCATAGCGTGTCATTGAGTCTGTAGCCGAGTCAAATTCCAAAGAAAATCTGACAATTTTTTTTAAATTTTAAGATCGAGAGCCTTAGGAGACCTTTGTGGCCCTTTTCCTCTCTTTTCCACTTGAAAGTTTGCTTGAAAGTGGGTATTTTTCTCGAAAACTTGTAGGAACAGAACTGTGATCTTCTGGAATCCACGAAGGCCTCATAAACCTTAACAATGCCTTTAAGGTGCTCATGGTACAGTGGTAAGAGGTGCTACTGACACCCGCACGGTCGAGCGATCGATCCCCGCCCGTGTTAACCAAGCCTGCCATCCCTCCGGAGTTGGGTAAATTGGTACCAGCCTTGTCTGGGAAGGTAAAGACACTGACTCGGTAGAGCAGCTGGTTACCGTTAGTCGTTTGTTTAGGCTAAATACGCACTCACCATGCCTCTACGTTTCTGAATGGAACACAAATGCGTGGCGTGTCTTTAGGGGACTGATCAACGCCGACACCACTAACTTTTACCTTTTACCCCCTTTACCTGAGCTCACTTGGGGTTACCCATTCTTGAGGAGACGAGAAGTACCCTTCTAGTGCTTTCAAGCCAGAGAATTAACAATTTATCCAGGGAAATCAATTAAAATAGTACTCGGTCTCCTCGACACGAATCAGGGAACATTTCTCTTCGACCAGGTACCATATCAGACCGCACCAGCCGAACGGGGGGCTCTTTTCAAGGTCTTCGTAAGACGTCTGCGATGAATCCGAATCCGAAGCTACGTCACCTGTTCTGTTCCGTTCGTACTTGGCGTATTTGTCGTAGGTGGGCGCCGGTGATTCGGCTCGCATCGGTGACACACTGCGACTGCGATCCGGAACGGTGAGCTTGCGTTTTTGATGGGCCAAACCTAGAAAGGGACGAGTTTTCTGGGTGAGACTTGCTTTTACATGCCTAGTACGAAGGCAAGAGGCGCTACTGACACCCTCACGGCCAAGTGATCGATCCTCGCCCGAGCTAACAAAGTCTTCCACCCCTCCCGGGTCGGGTAAATTGATTCCAGATTAGTCCGGAAAGGTGAATACACTGACTTAGTATAGCGACTGGACCCCGCAGGTCATCGTATAAGCCAAATACGCATTCACCACGGCTCTACCATTCTGAATGGAACTCGAATGCATGGCGCATCCTTATGGTACTGATCAACGCCGGCACCTTTACCTTTACTTATTCTGTCGAGGAATCCACTCGAGATTTCACTTAAACCCTCTTCAGTTACCCTAATAGGTGGTTTCTCGGGGTACAGGAGAAATGACTGAAATTGCTTCGGTATTCGCATAGCTAATTGCAAGATGAGTTAGTTTAAACCACTCCTTTCAAGTATTTTTAAGTTCAAATCACTGACCGTATCCGGCGGTACGATGAGGTACGTTCTCTCGAGGACTTGGAGGTACGTCGTCGTCGACCAGAACTGACACCGGCAGCTTGAACTTGGCGACCGGCTTCCTCTCGGGCACTAAATTCAAGAATATTCAAACATTCAAAGAATATTTACTAATTATCAGATTGTGCGGAACTTCCGTTTCCGCTTTCCGAGTTTCGGTTTCCGGCCGCTTTGCCCTTCCGTTCCGTTTCCGTGCTCCGCTCTTTTTTTGGGCGGAACACGGAGGCGGAAATGGAAACTGGAAAGCTCCACTGTGAAGGCTAACAAAAGGGAAACAGAAGTTATTGTGCTGGCGTCGATATTATACATTTGAATTCTTGAAGAATGAAACCAATGCAGCGAAGTACACCCCCCCCCCTAAGGAAACTTGCAATGAAGTATTTGTCGGCACCTGCCACATCGTCGGGGTGCGTTTTCTGCTGCTGGTTTCATTATAAACGAATCGAGAAAAGCCTCTCTCCCAAGAATCTTGGAAAACCACCGTTCCTCCACCATAACATGCACGTTTTAGGCCTCTAATTCTATTTCGAAATCACCCCAATGAAGTCTGTTTTCCTGTGCGTACTTGTGAAGGCCTTGGTTCATAATTAAGGTTATAAAGATGGAGGAAACTAATATGGTTTTTGTGGTGAATTTTCTGAACGCCTTCACCAAAATAATGGACACATTCCAGTGGGAACAAAACGAGCATTTTATCAGAACCTTTAGAAACAGAAAGGAAAACGTTTGTGGTGCAGGTTTAGTTAAATTCCAATAATTTAGTGACTTTGCACTATTTCCGCCTCCGTGTTCCGTATTCCGTCTTCCGCTTTTTCGAAGAGAATTTCCGCACATCCCTGCTAATTATGCATTCAAAAGTACGGTGCTATTGGTCCAGTGGTAAGATGCGCTACTGATGCCTGCACGGACAAGCGATCGATCCCCTCCGAGATAAGAAGGCCTTCCCTCCCTCCGGGGTATCCAAAAGTAAGAAATCCTCTTCTTAGAAACAAACTGTAGAGCTTTCTAGATCCAGCACACTGGTTTTTAGTCTACAGGAATGGACTTCTTAAGGTGTTTATTTCAGCTGAGAAAAGCACCCATTCATTTAGTTCACCTAGGGTACAAGAAGGTTAGGAAATGTCGTAAGAAATACCTTTCTCCTGTACAGGAGTCTCAACCGGTATCGACGACGGCGTCCAACCAACCATACCCAGAGCATTGATTGGCTCACGAGAAATATCCTAAAATAAATAAGAATCGATAATCGATTTGAAGTAAAGAGTTGTGTTGTGTGCATTTAGCTGTTCTATTTTGGTATCTTTCCACAAGGTTTACTGCAATTCAAGAACAGGTCCTCTGTAATTATAAGCTCAACGGTGTTGTTTCCTTCGGTCGCATGAAGGGTATTGGGTAAACAGAGGCGCTGTTGATGTCCTCGCGGCGTCTACTAAGCTACCCGGAAAGAAGCGAGCTCGAGAACGGATTAGTGGAAAAGAAGAAAAGAGGAAAAGTGGAAAGGAGAGGAAATGACTGAAAAAAAACGGTACTTGTAAACCGTTGGGACATTACTCGCCGCGCCACCGCGTACTATCGCCGCTCCTCCGCGACATGATACGCACTCATTTTTTGTGTTGCACGTTTCCAAACTGGTTGTTGCAATGAACGTCTTCACCCTCCCGTACCCAAAAAGATGCTGCCAAGTTTTCGCAGGAGAAAGAGCGCCAGAACCCACTTAGATGCAATCAAGGACAATGTAGCTGAAGGATGTGCAATCTACTCTGTCCGCTGGAATGGATACAAGACGTCGGAATTGGAGATGGCTAAATTCCAGCATTACACGGCGAACCGTCACCTAAATTTTGTTGACCCCACTACGACAGTACGTACGCAGAGCATTTAAAGAATGTGGGGATCAATTGAATAGCACAATACGAGACAGAGATGTACAGCCCGCAATCACCAGGAATCATACCTATCTGAACTCGTCTAGAGACAAGAGGTAAGTCGTTGTTACACTTGTGCATTGACTGTACCCAGTTATGCTTCTTTTTCAGATTGGCGGCAAAGACCCATTTCCGGCACTACTAGATGCAATTAAAAATTTTGAAAGCGATTTCGGAAGAGAACAAATACTATTTCGCTATTTTTATTCTTCATGGAACAAAGAGATAAGTTGTAATAGAATTTCAGACAAAAACAGCCCTCTTTTTCTGAGAATCTGGACTAATTTTCTTTCTTTTCGTCGACGAGGTTGAAGCATTCATTGGAACAACCAACACGGCGAATAACAACATCCAAAATGAATGCGTACCATGTAGGAAAACTGCCCGCGCGGCGATAGCATGCGGTTGTGCGACGAGCAATGTCCCAACGGTTTACAAGTACCTTACTCACTCTGAAAACTTACTCTGAAAGGTACTCGAGCGTCGTTGAGTCGTTCCAAATGATTGAAAGCCGCTGAAATATACGGCATGCTCTTGCCGCTCAGGATCCATCGACCTGGAAAACCTTCATTAGATAAAGGTAAAGGTGTTGATTAGACCTCTGTAGACGCGCCATGCATTCGTCTCCCGTTCAGAATCGCAGAGGATTGATGAATGTGCATTTGGCTTTAACAATGACCTGCGGGGGACAGCCGCTATGAAGGATCAGTGTATAGACCTCCCAGAAAAGTCTGGTACCAATTTACCCGACCCCGGAGCGATGTGAAGCTTGGTTAGCCGGTGCTGGGATCCATCGCTCGACCGTGCGGGTGTCACTAGCGCCTCTTACCACTGTACCACTGATGCCCTCACATAGATTCTTAGGTAGAAAGGAGATTCCAATTGATAATGATCCTAGCAGCTAGATTGGCCGGAACCAAAAGGTGCTACCTGAACGTCTTGTCTTTTCACCCAGAAAGTACTTTACCTTTCGTGCCCTTCCTGGCAGAGCGATCCCTTGGGTATTTTAGTGAAATAAACCCATCATTCAGTGCTTGAAGGTATTCTAGTTCGGAATCGCCTAACGGATGGGTGAACCCCTCACCTTCCAAATCCAGATACTTCAATCGATCTGGTCCTTTTCCTCTAATTATCGAGTCCATCTTGAAGTATTTAATGTCGTCGGTGTTCAGACCGAAATCAGGCAGTGTCGTCATCGGAGCCATTCTGCTAGAAGAAAAACATCTCTTGTGGAGAATTGAGGATAAAGAAAAAGGAAGGAAAAATGCATAGGGAAATTTCGAAAACACTTTTCCGATCAAAATCGAAGTCTTTGGAGATAACCTTCAGAGGAAGAACACATCGCGGTTTTATGACAACCTCAGTGTCTTTCTACACTTTTCCTCAATCGATTCTCCTCCCTGCTCTGTAGCCAAATACGGTAACGGACGTGCCGCAAAGATAGATAGGCGCCAGCGGAGCTCTTTTGCGCCGAAACCGCAATTTTCCTATATTTTCTTTGAAAGTGATTTATTCGTAAAAATAAGTGGCTATTTGAACTCGGCAGCTCGAGCTCTATCGTCTCGTGTACAAATTTTCCATATTAGTGGAACTTGTTGACGAGTGATTCTTTCGACCCCTCGATTTTCAGTCGCAGGCCCAACACGAGGCTTCACCTTCGGCCGGGCTACCACGCGAGGACCCTCGTTGAGCATGCGGAGGGAATGAATTGGGGTGAGCTCTGCTCGGATCACAACGCGTAGGCCCCAAAAATGGCACCTCTCCGCGCAAAAAAGCGCCGCTGCCGCCGTTTCGTCATTGCGGCACGTCCGGTACTGTATTTGGCTGCACGACAGGGAGGAGTATTAGGTGAGGAAAAGTGCTGAAAGACATAGTTGATCAGTAACGGAAACAATCAAAATGAGAGAGTCTAAGAGTACCCATTCTCCTTTTTAAAAGATATAAAAGGTTTCGCTGACTCCCCATAAAAGCCGCTAGAAGAAAATCAGACATCTGGACCTTTGAGCGAAGGCTAAGCAAACCTTTCTGTGCATCTTCTGGTAAAGGCTATGTTCCCTCTGCTCTTCTACAATAAATCTCTCACAAAAACATTATTGAACGTTCTACTGAATTATATTTTCTTCGACAATATTCCTATAAGGGTTCCCTTATAGAGACCAATCTTTCAGTGAATAAAGTCAAAGAGGAATACATAGCCCAGGACGGTAACTCAGTGCCCATCATTGATCGGAAACTCAGAATATTCGTAAAGATTTATTGTTTGGAACTTTTCGAAAAAGAAATCTGCATTGTCAAAAAATTTCGAACTTTTCAAAGAAAAATTGCGACAACAAAGCCGAGGAGCGCACGGGTGCTCGAAGTCGGTGTGGGTTTGTTTAAATAGCCCCGAATAGTTACTGCGCGGTTACTGTCGGAGAGGGCGGGACGTCAAAAGCTGATTAGTGGGTTGGTTGAGCACCGAGAGAACGAGCACCTTCGACTGCAATGGCGAATAGTAGATGGTGGTGGGTTCGAATAGACCATTTACCCAACCGGAACCGGTTAAAACGTCGAACACCTCAAATAGACGTTGCACAGTGCGTAGGACACCACAAATAGAGCGCGGCAGTGATTCATAGAGGAAACACCTACATACACGGCGCAATCTGACTTCGGTCACAATCTTCGGTGGAATCTCTGGAGCTTGTAAAAGTAAAGGTGGTCGGCGTTCACCAGCAGCAAGGGCGCGCCACGCATTCGTCTTCCATTCAGAATCGTAGAGGCATGGTGGATGCATTTTGCCTACGCAGTAATCCTAGATGGATGGAAGACCTGGTTAGCCCGGGCAGGAATCGATCGCCTGACCGTTTGGTGTCGCGCCTCTTTCCACTGTACCATACGCGCCCTTGGAGTTTTTAATGGGAGAAAATCTTTACTTTAACATGTACAGAACAATGAATCGATGATAATGTAAATCGAACGTCTTTTTCTTCGTCGCAGCTAAGGGTTCTTTTCACCGAACTAAATTTGAAATGTCAACGTCAATAAGAAAAAAGAAAAAGAGAAAAAGAAGAGGAGAGAAAAACCTACTCCTGCGATAGTCCGCTATCTCAACGTTTCCTTCGACCGGTTCAAATGACGGTATCACTGGTGCCAACGCGGCGTGATGAACAATTGCCGCCACCTGGGTAAGGGTAAGATTATACCACTATTTAAAAGTACAAGACACTTCATAATGCTCACGGGCTTGCAAAACGTTTGCCTCAGGAGTGACTCGAACCCATGAAAGGAACCCGAATTCACAGCGGGACCACAGCGGATCTTTGGATGATTTTTTCTCCACAACTGACTATATTTCTGGTAAATTTATACCACCACTTCTATTTTGACCCTGAGAACGCGATTTTTCGATCTATTTTAGAGCATAAAGCAATCAGGGGGCTGCGTGGGCTTACCCAGGGGGCCTGCGGGGGCTTACATACCTACCACTTACCCATTTACCTTGGGTAATGCTAGGAAAATGAGCTCAAAGCCTATTCCATGAGGTTTTACCTCTTGGCAAACACGTACCTGATCTCCTCGCCAGTAGAGGGCGTGCTGGCCATCGCGAACCTTTCCCACCGGCACATAATCTTCCTCTTCCTCTAACTCTCGTCGAGGTGGAACGGCAAATGGAGACGGGGTTTCTTTAAAAATTTGGAATGAAAGGTATTTTCAAGGTATATTGAAGGTATATAAATCAAGGAGTATATTCATTCAGTTCATGCCATGAAAATGGCGATTCGATATTTTCTCGTAAAGGAAGCATATTTCGATGGGACGAGTGAGTAGTTTTTCGCTACTTTACTGCATTGGGTTAAGATTTACCCACTCACTTTGTTTTCTCGTCTGATGCTGGGTTTCCATCTCATGCACGATTTCCTCAGCTCTGGCCTTGTAGTGTACACGAATCATAATGATAACGATTAAAAAAAGTATCAACATGCCACTGATAGCCGCCATGAAAGTGATAAGCATATTCTCCACATCATACGTGGATAGCACTGAAAACAGGATTCATGACTGCCCAGCACGGGTAACTGATACCCTGAAAGGTAAACTTTGCCTATTCAAATCATACTTCGACCGTCGGCGTACGCAGGATTTGGATTGTATGGAGCTCTTCTACCTGAAAAGCAACAATTTTTACAAATTCTGATGTTCAAGAAAAGGAGTTTAAGAACGCGCCGTGCACTTTTCTTCCATTCAGAAACTTTGGGTGAACTTTGGGCTTGCAGGTGGATGTACAGAAACCGCTGCTTACCCCACCGTCAAAGGTTCATCTCTCCACCTTACCTTATCTTATTCATACGTTTATCTTACCTTATCTTATCCATTTTAAGAAATGATAAATTACATTTTGATGAACAAATGGACTGGGTCCGTCCATTTTTTTGACATTTGTTGCAAGTGCTTCTTTTTCTTGGATAGCTAATACCCCAGTGAAGGTCAGGGTAAAAGTCCTCCGCTTTGGTCTGAACCCCCTTAGAACGCGCCACCCACTCATCTTCCGTTCAGAATCGCAGAGCCTAGGTGAATGCATATTTGGCCTATACAATGGCTTAATGAGCCAGTCACAATACTAAATCGGTGTCCTTACCTTCCCAGACAGGTCTGCTTCCAATTTACCCGATACCAGAGAGATGAAAGGCTTCGTTAGCCCGTGAGAGAATCGATCGATCCCTCTACCGTGCCGGTGTCAGTAGCGCCCCTTACCTCTGCTCCAAATGTAATTTAATTAAATAATTGAACCACTTGCCTCGTGAAGGATCATTAGGTTGGTACTGGTGCATAGTAACCGTGTTCATCGATAGGTATACAATCTGAGACCTACCGCATGTTGAACGGCCAGCATTTTCTAGAGAATTAGTGATTGTGGGTTTAATCAGACCCTTTACCGGTGATTAAACCCATAGCGAAACATTGCGAAAGGTGAGAGCGCGGTAGTCGGTCTCGTTCACAGGTGTTGAGCTAAAAAGTAAAGGTAAAAGTCAAGTGGCTAGCATTTACTAGTCCACTAAGGATGCGCAATGCATGCGTCATCCATTAAGAATCACAAAGGTACGGCGAATAGGTCTACACAGTGACTACACGAGGCCACCACATCAGCGTCTTCCCTTTCTCCAAGTCTGGTATCAATTTACCCAGCTCCTGAGGCATGAAAGACTCGGTTACCCCAACGGCTCTTTTCCGGTTTGTTGTAGGGGATTCCGTTAACCGAGAAGCTCACCAGTAATCTTAACCAAATGTCGATCACCTCCTACAATCACCTCAACGCCCACTTTTCAGTATCGATTCGTAGAAACAAAAATCGATAATGATCTCATTTAATGAATATATCCCGTTTTGTGCCCCACGGGGTCTTCTATACCATGGAAGGTAGCGCTACGTACCAAAAAGTGAGGGTTTCCGCAGAACAATTCTCTTTCATGAATCAGAATGTGTTTCTACTAGTTCTAGTTTTAGGAGGTACCTTTGAACTAATTTCCCTCAGAATTCAAATAAACGTTACCTGATGGGTAGGAGCCGGGGCGGGGTTCGTGGGGGGGGGGCGAGGGCAGTGTGTGGGATGGGTTGATTGTCCAATTGACCAACCGACTGATCGCTACAGATCAGCTCAACGTCCACCCTTCGCACTCATTTATTTTCGATAGATGTTGGGTAACTTGATACCCCACGGATCAAAGGGGGGTTAGGTGTCTCACGGTGAAGGTTATTTTCACCTTAAGAATGGATAAGCCACTTGAGAACTGCATTCGAATGTATTATTATCAGCCTTTCATGGGCCTATCCTATGGGCCGCCAGACGTCTGTTCGCCAGATTCGTCACGTAAATAAATACATACATAAATCTATCCTGCTTGCCGAGTTATGCCACACTTCGGTCAACCGGAATTTCGGCAGTGTTCCAAGTTTTGACGCACGCACCGCACCGCAACAGTTTGAGCGAGTTTGCACTTACTTGCCTAACTTACCTCAATTTCACTCACTCATACCCGCCCCTTTTAGCTCATTCCATTTCAAGTGAAATAACACTGATCTCGACGCACAATAAGGGTAGATGAAGTGTAAGGCCCTTGTTATACATTCGCTCGCGGTGAGCGTCAGCGGCTTGCGAGCGGTGATCGCGTGCGCCGCTAACCACAGACGCTGAGCACGCGACGCATGCACGCACGCGCCCGAAGCATACGGAGCAATGCGCGAGGTGATCGACCCACCCCCAGCGAAAGGGGCAATCGCAGTGCAATGCGCAGCGACCAGAGCGTGGAAGGTACGCGAGCGTGTGCATAACAGCACGTGAGCGTCACCACGCCAGCGTCACCATGATAACTCGTACAAACGTGTCTGGCCCCACGGTGTCTGATACTGAATGGACGAGTTACGCTGGGGGGTGAGCGAAGGTATAACAAGGGCCTAAGTGTTTTCATAGAATGTGATTTTCAAAAGATCTCGGAGATAAGCAGTGATACAACCACCACCAGCCGCCACCACTACTAATCATTTGAAGGACGAATTGACATCCATACATCCATCCATCCATCACCTGTATCACCTGTCGTCCCGTCGATCATCGATTTGCTCGAGCGAGCGTCAGTAACGTCTCCATTCGTCCCCGTCGCGTGCCATGGTAGACCAGTGGGTCCTGCTCGCTCGAGGAACACGAAGAGCATCGAATCGATCGTTCAGGGATTTGACGAAAAAGTCCGACCAGCGCAAAGGTGGGCGACCTGGTGTTCTTCTGACGTCCCGTCCATCCATACATCTACATAAACAACTGGGTTTCGCTTATCATATAGTAAGGATCTACACCACACATTGGCTCAATAGTTCCTCATCCCACTGGATGATCAGCCATCTTAGCGAAGCCGTCGTTGAAACCTTTGGTACCAAATTAACCAACCCCGCAGGGAGAGACGGCTTGTTTAGCCCAAGTTAGGATAGATCGTTTGACGTTCTAGGTGGAAGTAGCGTCTCTTGTTACTGCACCATATCTGAATACGCATCTCTGAAGAAAGTGCATCTGAGGACGTGGTGACCGAAACTGGATATTTTGTTGTAGTTCTGCAGGGTATAGATATACTGGTATACTGGTATAAGGTAAATTTTCAGGTCCTTTTTTGACGATCCGGAGGACCATTGAAGTTGCTGGGTGTGGTCCAGGGCTTTGAATAAGTAGCCCAAAGCCCGGTAAGCGAAGCAAATCATTCTATGAACTCTGAAGACGACTGCAAGGTTGAAGCAGGTACCCAGAGGATGAGCCATGCACTCGCCTTTCATTCGTTTTCGTAGAAGCATGGTGAATGGGGCCAGTAGACAATGACTTTGAGGCTCACCGCTGTTCAAATCAGTGTCCTTCAGGGATGTTTGGTACGAATTCACCCTAGCCCTGATTCAGGAAAGGCTTGATCAGGGTCTTGATCGACGCCGGCCATTTAGAAACCTTACCTTTTATAGGATCATAAAATTGATAATGGAGAATCGCATAGAAGAATACCATCTCAATTTCTATCATTCTCCGAGTTCACAATTTTGCACCAAACCTCAGCTCCTGTCTGCTTCATCTCTAGTTTCTTCTAGTCATCCCTCTGGTTCTCCAGTTTCCAGAAAAACGACAACTTTTCCTGCCGATCATCACGTGTTACCCTTTGCTCGTTTGGCGCTCTTTGGTGTGCTGTTCGTCGCGGTAATCGTTTCTGAAAACAGTATCTGCTCGACGGCGGGCGAACTCGGCCAGAGAACGGGGTCGCCGGAGAGAGAGGGAGCCAGCAGGTCGCGAACAATCAGGAGGGAATTCAATTCCACACACGAAGTGCACGGCGTAAACCAGAACACTAATAGTGTACCCTAGCTGCAGAGCCCAAAGGGTATAATTAGTCAAAATCGGTGTCTTTACATTTCCACACAGATTTGGTACCAAAGGCGGAAGGTAATGGAGTCGGCGATGATCAGTCCGTTAGGGACGCGCCATGCATTCGTGTTCACTCAGAATCGTAGAAGCATGGCGAACGCGTATATGGTCTTTCCAATGACTAGCGGAGCCAAGCTGCTTTACCAAGTCAGTGTCTTTACCTTCCCGGATGAGTCTGGTACCAGTTCACCCGACCCAGGAGATTAATCATGAACAGCAAAATTGTTAGATTTATTTATTTATTCATTTATTTATTTATTTAATTGGCTGTGACGTTTTGACTCGATCATCTTCGTCGGAATCAAAAAAGTTTTCTCAAACAATAGCCCTTCGAAGAATGCTGACCAGTGAGACTGTGATCGTTGACAATCCACTAGTGATTGATTGGAAGGATCGATAGAAAATCGATAATGAATCAGTAGGTATACTCTGTAGCACCGATGAAGACCTTGTTAGATCGACGTGGCCGAAATCAATAAAGCAACTACCAGAAATATCGGACAACCAGATCTTTTTAAGGTATGTAATGTGTCTGTTACTTCAAATAATAATTTATAGCACCTTTTCTCGGAAAAAAGTAAGTCATGTCTATTTCGCATTAACCACTGTGAGAAACTTTGACGTTTGTGAGTTGTTCATGGTGACCGGTGAGGTTTTGCATCGCATCATCACCACCTGTTCCTTGAAAGCAGCTCGGTACTCTTTCGATCTCCATATGCAAACGTAGAACGTCTGGGTATAGGTAAGCAGAGCGAATATCAGCTGTAAAAGTAACAATCACAAAGGTAAACATAAAGGTAAAAGTGCCGGCGTTGATCACTCCTCTAGGATGCGCCACGCATTCGTGTCCCATTCAGAATCGTGGAGGCATGGCGAATGCGTATCCGACCTATGCAATGAATTGTGCGCCTAGCCCCTATACCAAGTCAGTGTCTTTACCTTTCCAGACAAGTCTGGTTCCTATTTACCCGACGCCGATGGAATGGAGGGCTTGGTCAAGCGGGGAACGATCGCTTGACCGGATGCGGATGTCGGTAGCGCCTCTTAGCACTGTACCACGCGAGCCCTCGATTCGGATGGTTGATGAGGAAATTTGAGAGGTTAGGAGTCAAAGCTCATTTTCTGGATGAGTCAGGGTTCAATCTTGCCTCAGACTACTGCAGTTAGCTAATCTTATTCGCTCTATGACATCGACCATATCCTTCCGATTGTTCATTCTCCGTCTCTTTTCCTTTCCCAGAAGTCGTTTTTTCTTTCCGTCCCTTGGACTTCTTCCGGCGTACTCTTTCGGTCCTCCTTGAACGAGTCGGCGGTGTTACCGAGCTCTTCTTGAATCAGTATCGCGGTATGCGATCTTGGTGAATCACAACCTTCGCGGTAAATTGCTAGGTTATTTCACCCAAAGAGTCTTGTACCCCGTTTCTGTTCACTAATCTAGTTACTGTGCGGAAACAAGGTGGCAATGGCCGGGAAGACTTTATTAAAGCGGTGCAGCGCCTTAGGATATGGACCATGACTGCCAGGAGCGGGGAATAGAGGAAACTGATCAGGGTAAAGGATAGGGTGAAATCTTACCATGTTACTCTGGAAGATCATCAGTCCATCAGGTGAGAGACCGAACGCTTCGCCAACGTTCACACCCAATATAGCCATATACCATGAACAGATAAACACCAGCGCTATCACTTTTAATCTTCGGACCACTCTACGGCTCTCATGGGTTTCCATTGAATTTTCTGAAAGTGATCGATGAAATTGAAGAAGAAAAGCTGCAATTTTATCGGTTTCGGAGGAGAAAAAGGGGCAGAATCATCTCAGGGTATAGTGAGCCTTAGCAACAAGGATTTTCCGCTCGTATCCCAATGATTCTCGTAAAATTGCCAAATAGTTTAAGAATAATAAAAAAGAATAATAATAATCGCTTACTCCTGCAGTGCATCGTAAGTATAATAGAGACGTACACCACGACAACAGCGGAATTGATCACTAAAGTCGATGTCGACCAGACTTCGGCCACAGACGGTGCCAGAACTATAAATTGTGGTGTGAAAAATAAATTTCAACGATACCGCCCGGACCGTTAAATTGGGAATTCTCACGCAACCTTTTTTTGCTACAAACCTAACAAAAAACTTACAAACAAACCAACAAACCAAACTTAAATACTCACTTACCTTGCCACTAACCAAGCACTTTTTAAATCGGATTTCTCAAACCGATGCTTTTGATGAAAAATTCAAAACATTTATGGATGACCAGCACTAATTTCAGTGGAAACGTGAACCAGCTGGTAAGTAAATACGAGGACGAATGAGTTGATCAAGAAAGTTGAAGAAGAAAATATATGGTAATATAAAATAGAATAAAATAAAAGAAATAACGTCACATGTGGCTAAAAACCGTCAAAGGCGAGAATTCAAGGTTCTTCGATACCCTTACCAAGTGTAAAGTCCTACTCTCTCAGGTATTAAGTACTCCTCTTTCTCTCTGGAGGATATGGTAACACCTTTCCTTCTGAATAAACCTTTTTTATTCGATACGTGGCTTTCTTGGTACAATGCAAAAGTTTCGATCAGGATGAGATTCGAACTCACGCGGGGAAACCCCAATGGATTAGCAGTCCATCGCCTTAACCACTCGGCCACCTGATCATGCCCGTTACGAAGTTGTTACTCGAAAACAGGCTCTCAAATTTCGACACATTTCCAATCGCGGCTTCAATGATGCGGTGCAAAAGTTTCGATTAGGATGAGATTCGAACTGTTGCGGAGAAAAGACAGGAACTTCTGGGTTTACAAATCCCTGGATCTCCCTGAATGTCGCTCTTTAGCCTCTGGTTTGCGATAAAATGACTAGAAGCCAGGTAAGAGAGGTAATCATCAATTTCCTGCAGTCGGCTCATTATCGCAGACTAGGAAGGCGAGTTTTTCAAGCAACTCAATCAACAAAATAGGTTTACGGAAATTATTCTTGAACACTGGCATCAAAATTATTCTTGAACACTGGCATCGAAGTCGAAATGCAATCGCAAACAATCAAGCGGAAATTCGATTTCGCCCATGAGGTGTATGGCTTAAACCGGAGCACTAATATGGTACTTCCGCTGGAGGCAGCTAAGAGGGTAGAATTCGTCGTAAACTAGTGTCTTGACCTTTCAAGACAGGTTTGATACCAAAGGTAAAGGATTCCGCGTTAATCATTCCCCTAACGACGCGCCATGCACTCGATTTTCATTCAGGATGGTAGAGATGTGGTGTAAGAGCAAGTCGCCCTATGGGTGATGGTCGCTGTTCTACCTTTCGGCATCGCTAAATTACCTTAATTATAACGAGGTCCACTAAACTGTTCCAAGGACAGGGTTAATTGATGGCGGGAGAAAAAGGTAAAGGTAAAAGAGTAATGGGCTCCGTGCTGATCAGTTACCCCGGGGATGCGCCATCCACTTGACTTACATTCAGAATTTAAGACATGATGAATACGTACTATTTGGCCTATGCAATGGCATGCGGAGTAAATTACTGCCCTAATCAGCGTTTTTGCCTTGCCAGACAAATCTGGCACCAGTTTACCCATCCCCGAAGGGACGGACGTATTGCCTAGCCCGGACGGGAATCCATCGCTCGACCGTGCGGATGGAAGTAGCGCCTCTTATCACTACAACACGCGAATAATAGTAATCAAAAAGTAGCAATAGTAATACAAGAAGAAATTTACCCAATGGAGGATTGCAGAAGAGTATAAAGTCCTCGTCCCTGGCTGCGATCCATCCCCATACGGTAATGGGTAAAGCATAAGTTGTGGAAATTGCAAGACATATTGGAATATAAACCACTGTTTGGCATAACCGATACCTGAATCAGAATACCTTGGTGAAATCTCCGTCACTTCCTATTGTACTAGGTAACCAGGCTCGGTTTGTTTCATTTCGGCCGATTTGGTCGCTCATCAGAATCGACGAAGTCATAATCCTTCTACCAAAAAACTGCAAAATTATAAGAAGTGACTTCCGAGGTTGATTTTGAGGTCTTTCTGAGGTTAATTTCCCCCTCATTTTCTGGAGAACTTTTTCACTTTTGAAGCTACCCAGGAGTGGGAAAAAGAAAACACCTGAGGGAACGATCATAGAACGAACTTCCATGGTGGCGTTCTCCGGACTAGGTAGGGAAGTACCAGAACAGAAAGTACTAGAACCTATGGGAATGACAAGCAGAAACTCAACAACGAAATTAAATTTCCAAAGAATAGCTAATTATGATGAAAAACAAACCAGATGGGAAACATCAACGCGATCAGCAAGTCCATTGATATGATAAGCATGATAACGGTCTGTTGACATAGAACAAATATATACAAAAATAGAAATTGATAGCAGCTTCTCCTCGAAATTGGCTGCACCAAGAGCGACAGCGTGGCGTTGATATCCTCCGATATTAAGCATATGATGTGGAAAAAGGCGTTGATACCGAGGAGGATTCCTTAAAACCTCAAAGTTATAATGATAGTTAAACATAATTTCTTTTTCATAAAACAATTTTTCTTGAAAGCGTGCGCGGCACAGTGGTAGGAGGTGCTATCGGCATCCGCACGGTCGAGCGATCAATCCCCGCCCGGGGTATCCCATCCTTCCGTCGTTCGGGTAAATTGACACCAGAATTGTCTGCGAAGGTGAAGACACTGATTTGGGATGATAGCGGCTGGCCTCCGCACGTCATAGTATGGGCCAAATACCCATTCATCAAGACCCTACGATTCTGAACGAAAGACGAGCGTATGGCGCACCTTCAGCACGTGCTGAACAAGGCCGTCACTTTGACCTTTACTTTTCTTAACACGTTGACGACCGTGTGACACAATGCTGCGTCACACCTATTAGTTCGCGTGGGACCGTGTGACGCAATGCTGCGTCACAGTTTTGAAATTTACTTTTCTGGCTTATCCCGATTATTTGGGAAATGTTTGTCTGGCCACTATATACCTCATGATTAGAAATCATTGTGAACCTCGTGGTCCGTGAAAACAATTCTTAGCTTCTGATTTACTGGAATTTTTGATTGTGCACTAGTTTTCTTTACAAATAAAAACAAATAATGGGTATTGCAAGGAACAATTAAATGCAAACAAATACTGGCTACTGGAACAAACACATAAATACAAGCAAATATTGATTATTAGAATAAACAAATAATGAACAATAAACAAATAACAATTTCCTTTTAACCTGGATAGGGAAAAAGGACATTCTAAGAGCTTCCAGCTGTTATTTTTCTATTTTCATTGCAAAAAAAGGAATAGCCACAATCCCCGATATTACAGGACTGTATATGCAGTCTACGAGATTTACTATTCGCTTCCATTTTGAAAAAAAATTCGCCGTATGCCAGCATCATGCCACAGCCTCGGCGCGCTAGAAAATCGGTTGATCCCACCCGCCAGACACGCGAAAAAGGCGCTGTCGTCAACGTGTTAATATAATTTCTTCTTATGCCCCTAATTATAGTAGCAATTAACCATAGCTTTTCTTTCATAATACGGTTTGTAATTGCTCTAATAATTATAATTATATTTAAACATGAAAGTATTTGCCAATTGCCGCTTTTTGTTTAGCGATTTATACACAAGAACTAGTTGAATGACTCATATATGTATTTGGAGATGCTAGGCTAGCACAGTGGTTAGTGCAGTCTGCCGGAAACAGAAAGACGCGGGTTCAATTCCCGCCCGATGTCAGTGTTTTGCGAATAACCTAGCATCTCCAAACATAGATTTTAACACTTTTCACTTTGTTAATCATTATATTCACCCCGATTTCCTATTGCTTCATTGGGTTTCCCTTACAGAGCAAGAAATTACCTCTTGCTCCTTGAAAGTGATCATTACTTGAGGAAATAAATAGTAGGCATGGGAACTTCTCGCCTATTTATAACTTTCTTTCAGATTACGGTAACTGCTTATTAATCGGTCCGTTGAGCATGCTATTTATCAAGAAGCAGGTGATAACGGGGTGATATTGACAGCCAATTAGGCCAGTTAGAGATCAAGAATGGCGTCATCAGGGAGCAAATTCACCTTCATCTGGAATAAATGTCGAAGGTTACCTTCTCTAGTGCATACCTTCTTCTCCAGGTTCAAAAATAAATGGACTATAGATAATATGTCATGTCCCCTAGGAATGCGCCACGTGTGCTTCTTTACATTCAAAATCGTGAAGGCATGGAGACTGCGTGTTTGGCCTACACAATGACCCTTGAGAAATGGAAGACTTGGTTGGCATGGCAGGAATCGATTGCTTGACCGTCGAGTGTCAGTAGCGCCTCTTTCCATGGCACCACGCGCGCCCTTGACCACTTACGTAGCCCAGCCGCTTTACCATGTCCGTGTCTTTACCTTCCGAGACAAGCTTGGTAGCAATTTACCCGACCCTGGAGGGATGGAGGGATTGGTTGGCCCGGTCGGAGATCGATCGTTCAACCGTGTCGGCGGTATCAGTAGCGCCTCTTTCCATTATACCACACGCGGCCCTCTTTCTCCGGTACCAATCCTAGAGCACACCTTATACACTTGCGATACCGATTTTTATTCTTGACTTATATACTTTTGGTGTTTAACTTTATCAAAAATAAAGACTCGTTCGAAATCTAACTCAAGTATTTCCTAAAATCTGTACTCGTTTTCTGCTTTAAAACATGTGGAATTATTTAAATTATCAAAAACTATTCGAAATAATTAATTATGGTAACGGGCGCTACTGACACCTCCAAGGTAGGGCTATCGATCCCCACTCGAGTTAACCAAGTCTTCCCTCCCTCGGGAAAATTGATGCCAGACTTGTCTGGGAAGGAAGAGACACTGACTTGATATAGCGGTTGGTCCCCGAAAGTCATTGTATAGGTTCACTGTGCCTCAACAAGTCAGAATGGAACACGAATGCATGGCGCGTCCTCACGGGACTGATCGACACCGATATCATTGCCTTTTACCTCTTAATTGACGTACTGTTTTACTTTTGGTGATTACTTTTAGTAATCGTCTGTGCTCTCTGCCGACATCTTACATAAATAACTAAATAAACAAAAAATTGTAATAATAAATAATGAAAAATACTCACCTGGCTTAGTGTGCATCGATTTTTTCCTAATTGTCATCCACAGTAGATTGACATTCCCGAAAAGTCCCAAGGTACTGAGCACTGCCGCGTAGCTGGCCATGATATAAGTGCTATAGGCGAGCGCTTCAGAGGACATATGGAGCCGGGCGATACCTGTACCTGTTAATGAAGGTAAGGTAAAGGTATGAGCAGATGGTTGTGGGTAATCATTTTCCGCTATATAGTCAGTCATGAGCACATCGATCACAAGCTGAGTCTAATTCTGTCGCCGTGTTAATCGGTTAATCATTCACCGGGGCACATAAGTGCACATTTCCGCCGTTTATTCTAGTTTTTTCGCTTTCCTTTGTTTCTATATTAACACGCCCAAAGGACATGCTCGTTATTCGCCTAGATGAGTCGACATGTAAATGTAAAAGTGAAGTGTAAAGTGTAAAATGGTAAAGTGAAGAGATGCGCCATGCCTTCGTGTTCCATTCAGAATCGTACAGGCAATATGAATCAGTATTTAGCTTATAAAATGACTTCCGGAGCCAGCCACCAAATAAGTACATTCACCTCTCTTGACAAGCTTGGTACCAATCTACCCGACTCCCTAGCGACAGACTTAAAGCTTAGTTGGCTCAGACGAAGATCGATCTATCGACCATATAGGTGTTGGTGGCAGTTCTACCACTACACCACGCACTCCTTAGTTCAATGTGTGCCGCAGAAATTCTTGAGAAGGGCTTCAGTAGCTACGAGGAGTAAAACGTAAAAGAAAATTGGACGCTACTGATCAATTTAATTATTTTACCTCTTCAATAGATGCGTGAGTGGTGCGTGGTAAAAGTGCTACTAACACCAGGGCGGTGAGGCGATCGATCCTCACACGGGTTAACTCAATCTTCAAACCCTTCCATGTAGGGTAAATTGTTAATGACTTGTCTGGTATGGTAAATACACTGAGTTGGTATAGCGGTTCACCCGCAAGTCGCTGTGTAGGCCAAATGCGCACTCACCATGCCTCTGCGATTCTGAATGGAAGGCGAATGCATGGCGCGACCCTAGGGGACTGACCAACGCGACTATCTTTTGCATTTACGTTTGGTTCGCTTCTTTCCTTGGGATGGATAACAAAAAGAATGCTTCTGTCGGTGGGAACGACATCAGCTCCCTACATACCCAGTGGATACCAACTCAAATGGGAAAATAATAATAACCAACACATCCTTGACAAATCAGATCAATAAAATCAGGTACATTTCCGACAAACAAATCAATAACGCCCATTCTAATCAGGAAACGCCGAAGGTCACAGGGATTAATTCAGAAAACGTGCTCTCAAAAAAAAAACTACGAAATAGGACCAGATTAAAAGAAAACCGCGGCTGTAAATCTCCACGGTGAGGGCTTCTCGGAAACTAACCGCAGAACGCAGAAATCCGTTTTCTCTCTTTTTTATTCTATCTGAAGGTATGGTAATATAATCGACGGTAATCAGCTTCAGAGTCACAAGTTTTATGGCGGCTTTCCTACGAAAACAAAAGTACTTCATCGCTGAACTTGTTACTCCATTTCTATGTCACCTAATTACTTGGATAGGCAAGAGGGAGACAATCCGTAAAAAAATCGCCTCGGGGTAATGCTCGAAAGCGGAGTACTTCACTATCGCACTATTAGATTCTCATACATTTCGATTTTCTGCACTACTTGATATCATAGTAACGTGTCGTAGCAAAGGACAGAATCGATTCCCCATGTATTAAGGAACAAAGGAATTCTTCTAGAAGTTACCATATAGGAACAGCAGGACAGTGATAAGAGGCGCTACTTCTATCCTCAACACGGCGCGATCGATCCTCACATGGGCTGACCAAGCCTTCCACTCCTTCGTGGCAAATAGGTACCAACTTTGCCTGAGAAGGTAAAGTCACTGACTCGATAGAGCGGCTGGCCCCCGCAAGTTATTGTATAAGCCAAATGTGCACTCGCCATGCGTCTACGATTCTGAATGGGATACGAAAGCATGGCGCGACCTCGGAAAATGCCACACTTCAACGTCTATAGAAACGGAAAGATTGATCATGGAGAATCTGCATATATATTTCATATAGCAAAAGTAAGGCGAAATAATGGTTCTAGTCCTCTAAGGTCGCGCCACGTAATCGTCTTCCATTCACAATCGTAGAGGCCTGGCGGAGGTGTATTTGGTCCATACAATTAATTGTGGAAGCCTGTTTCTGTACAATTCAGTGCCTTCACCTTCCCAGACTGACCAATGATCAATTTAACGGACTTCGGAAGGATGGGGAGCTTGGTTAGCCCACCTAAATATTTAGGGTATTGTAAAAAGAATAGGGTGGTAAAAAAATAAATTAAAACAAAATATCATAAACTAAACTCACGAGGTCAGAATTCAAACAAGACTGCTGAAGAAGGTGTATACTTCCATTGGAAAAACGGGATCTGATCAGCCCACCACGCTATCTTCTTCTCCCCGATGGTGATAGTGAAAGGCGATCGATCGGATCAGATCAGAGAGACTGAAATAATTAGATCTATACAATAACTTGCGGAGTTCAGCCCCTATACCAAAGCAGTGTCTTCACCTTCCCAGACAAGTCAGGTACTAATTTACCCGACCCCGGAGGGATCGAAGACTCGATTAGCCCGGACGGGGATCGATCGTTCGACCGTGTTGGTGTCAGTAGCGCCGCTTACCACCACACGTAGCGTGTTCTTGTATGAAAATTGATAACGCTGAGTCCTGTATTGCACATTTCATTCCTCATATGACTAAAGTGAACGGTCGATGTGGATCAGTCCCCGAGAACGCGCCATGCGATTACCTTCCATTCAGAATCGTCCAGGCTTGCTGAACATGTATTTAGCCTTCAAAATGACTTGCTGTGCAACTGTTCAGGTCAAAGTCTTCACCCCTCTGAACGAGGCCCTCTGAAAAGCACTCCATTACGGTGAGCCCCTCCTTTCTGCAATTACGACCGCCGCGCCGGCGCCACGCCTAACCGCCGGACCTGATTAGGTTTGATATGGCGTTTGATTATGCTTGTCGTCGTGTTGGCGTTTTTGAAGTGGAAAATCGATATTTAAATGATATTGGAACGATTTTAAGCGTATGCCACGAATACGTCTTCGTAACACCGAGCCACTTAACGGAATTTCCATATCGGAGCGATTGGTGCAATTCATCACCGGCGGTGAGACATGGACGCATTATCATCTGAGTGCGTTCGTTCTCACGTTTTTCAGGTCGGTTTCAATCGAGTTTCTATTCTATCTTGAGGTTTTCATTCATTTCGCTGCTATTCTTGTCCGGCCTGTGTTACCATTTCGAAAAAGTTTTCCTTTCGCCCTGAGATTTCACTGTTTTTGCTACTTATTTATTGACCAAGTAGCAGTAGACAACATAACCTTTCGATAAAGCTTACAATAGAGGTAAACACCTGTTTTTGAACCTAATCGGATCAAACTCAGCCCTTGAAAACCTGATGCTCACTTTTCCCTCAAGATTTGCTGGCAAGTTCCGAGCGATTTTGACGATTACAGAGTGCTTTTTTAATTGAATTTCGAATTTTCACCCATAAGACTCGTGAAATCTTTTTTCTCATAGAGCTTCAACTTTTTTCAGTTTCGCATTCATCCATGCAACGAGAAAGACGCTCTCCACGGTGAAGCCATCTATGATTGCTACGTGGACACATGGCACTCCGTCCAGGTTGGGATATTGGAATGTTTATTTTATTTTTTGTTTTATACTGTGAGGACTAATTTCTATCATCAGAATCAGTATCCTTACCTTTTATCAATATCAGGCTTCCCTGTCCCGTTGACATTTGGACAGTTGAATCTAAAAAGTCTTTCTGGTGATCCTAAAAGGTTGTTACCGTTCTCCTAGTTGTACCGTTTCCGGAACTTTTCAATCCTGTATAGGGTGGGTAAAGACGAAACCGAATATCATTCTTCGTCCTTCCTTTGTCACTACTGATTGAACTGTGACCTGATACCGATCTATTCTTTTCTATTGAAGAAGATTAGCTTCCCCAGCAAACCTAACAAACGATTAGTCAGAGATAATTGATAATGATAGAGAGGAATTCCTCCTTGGTAGTATTTGTAATATCCTCCCAAATGCTCTTCGTTCAGACCTCCACTCTTCCCGTCCGATCAATCCGCCTCGGAATTCCTCGCAATGCTCGACGGAGGATTCCTACTTGCCTATTCCGTGGTGAGTTCATTCCCCATTAGAAATTATGCCAACCAGTTCTTATTTAAGTTTTTCTATTTCTCTTTTTCAATCTAGACGTAACGGTGTGGACCCGAAACGGACTCTGAATTTTTGGTTAAAGGGTCTGTTTGGAGGCGGTGTGCTCGGTGATCGGTACAATCCGCGTGTGGTGCTGTCGATTGGAATGTGGTTGTCGGCCGTCGTAGTAAGTTTTTCTAGAATGTTCTTGATGAGAC
This sequence comes from Nippostrongylus brasiliensis, assembly GCA_030553155.1. Taxonomy (NCBI): domain Eukaryota; kingdom Metazoa; phylum Nematoda; class Chromadorea; order Rhabditida; family Heligmosomidae; genus Nippostrongylus; species Nippostrongylus brasiliensis. The sequence continues at coordinate 15,092,706 of CP130735.1, forward strand.
CGTAATCCTAAACCCCGCCTATTTGTACCTAGCTCTCCCTGACAGGTGTTCCTATTCGGCTTCGTCACCGAATACTTCCACATCTACTCGAAACCGCTTTACGCGTTCCTCTGGATCTCTGGCGGCCTATTTCAGTCGGTTGGCTGGCCTACTGAGGTAGGTCTACTCTATCGATTTGATATTTGATCACAATTTTTCCTTCAGATATGCATAGTAGGCAATTGGTTCGGTCATTGCTCTCGTGGAGCTGTGATGGGCGTTTGGTCGGCGTGTGCAAGCGTAGGAAATATCATAGGCACAATGATTTCGTCCAAGCTCGTCCTTATGGGCTATCAGGTACTGTATCTATTGATCCGTTTACAACTGTATTTTATTGAATATTTATCTATGCTCTTGAATTTTCTCGAAACTCTTGCAAATTAAGTTCTTTTTTTAGTATGCGTTCGCTGTGAACTCCATTCTGCTATTCGTCTTCGGTTTTGTGGTGTTTTTCAATCTGAAATCCGCGCCCAGAGAAGTCGGTAGGTAGTTCTACCGTATCTGGTTTAGTTAAGGAGAAGTTTTTGTTGTTATTCTTTATTATTGTAGTTATATTCGTTGTTTCTTTGTTGGGTATTGTAAGAACCATTCTCTATCCCGAAAAATTGCATTATTTTCAATTTGAGAACAATAATAAGGTATTCTTTCCGATGGGCATAGAGGATAGCCTGAGGGTAATTTTCGTCGATTCGTAGCACCAGCTTTGGTTTTTTACTAATTATTGCTAAAGTGGGGTGTAATATGGATGCTGAAAGAGTAGCTTTTAGGTTAAAAAGTTTCTTCTTTAATTTTCAGTTTCTACCCAGCACCATTATAAGAGCACTATAAATTTCTTGAAACCTAACCTATTCAGGAGCAAAATTATGCCATGGGTGTTAACCCATTGACGAGCGTGTGTCCCGCCGGCGGGACACACCTTATGGTCCGCGGTGGACCGCGTGTCCCGCCGGCGGGACACACCTTTTGGTCCACAGTGTACTGTGTGTCCCGCCGGGGAGAGACATTTTTTGCACTGCGTGGACCTGTATAATATGGGCCATGTAGGCAATGTTACTAGCCATGTAGCCCTTCGGCGGGCCACACTTTAGGGTCGCGTGGGACATGTAGCCCACCGACAGGCTACACTTTTGGGTGTCGTGGGGCGTGTATCCCAACGAGGGGCTACGCTTCTCCCCTCTGGGGAGACACTGTGGATAGGAGTGTCCATTTAGGCAAAGTTACTACCCATTCTATATTTTCCGTTTTATCAATGCTTCAAGATATTCATCAAGTGAACGACCGTTCAAGAAGCTCAAAGAAAGGTCTGAAAATCGTCTACTTCTAAAATGGATACATGAGGAAGTTTCAAAATCAACAATATACACAGAAAGATATTCTAATGATCATTTTGAAACAACTAATGCCGCTGAGGCACTCTCGTCACAGCTCGTGCGCGCGGTACCCCGCGCCAGACACGTAAGGAGCGCGCGGTCGTCAATGGGTTAATCTAAGTGAAGTTTTGGTGATGTGAAGATAATTTGTTACCAATTAAACTTGGGGTTAGAACTTTGGGTTTGGGTGAACGATCCTGAAAATATGTGGGAATATGTCTCTTAAGGTCTGCCCGATGCTATCGAATCACGGGACGAACTGTTACGAGTGATTGAAGAACCGACCCAACGACCCCAGCCGATCAATTTTTGGCGGGCATGGTTTTTACCAGGAGTGTTCGCGGTGAGTAATCCAGCTTTTCAAGTAAATAAAAAGGGTTAAAATAACTACACATTTAGTACTCTTTGGCCTACGCCTGCCTGAAACTAGTCAACTACGGCTTCTTCTTTTGGCTGCCGTTCTACCTGCACTCGAATTTCGGTTGGAGCGAGGCCGATGCTGATTCCTTATCGGCTTGGTACGATGTGGGAGGAATTCTGGCAGCCATACTCGCTGGAGCAGCTTCTGTAAGTTATTCGTACTATTATTACTTGAACTGTTAGGCCTGCGTGGTGCAGTGGTAAGAGGCGCTACTGTAACCCTCAACACGGCGCGATCGATCGTCACCTGGGCTAACGAAGGTAAATTTGAACGAGACTTGTCTAGGAAGGTACTGAGTTGGTATAGCGCTGGCCCCCGTTAGTCATTGTGTTGCGCCTCCTTAGGGGACTGATCAACGTTAAAACCTTCGCATCTACTTCAATTCTTGTATAAATAATATAGTTATAAAATCATACTGTATAAATCAACCTTTTTCAGGACCATTTCCACTCACGAACTCCGATCATTTTTGTGATGCTGATCTGTTCCACGTTTGCGCTATGGGCTTACTCAGGTACTTTCCTGAATTTCACTTTTTTTCAAATACCCTTAATTATTTTATTCATTTATTTAGCGTCGCCACCTTCGCCGCTTATAAACGGCGTGTTGCTAACCATCACAGGTTTCTTCATCGGCGGGCCGGCCAATATGATATCGAGCTCGGTTTCAGCCGATCTTGGTGGGTTTTTTCTAGTTTTCTAGTGGGCATATTCATTTATTATTTATATTTATATTTATTATTTATTTTATATTATATTTACATTATTATTAAAATTTTATAAGTAGTTGTTCATCATATTACTAAACTAATAATCTAAAAAAATTTTTTTGAAAACAGTTCGCGAGAGTCCTCAAATGTGTTGCAGGTAGAGCCCGAGAGCTTCGTGGCAACGCTGAGGCCCTGTCGACGGTGGCAGGTATCGTGGATGGTAAGTGGGTCTTTATTTCTAGTCAGATCAATATAAATGGGCAAATAAGGAAATAAATAATTCATCAACTTCTCAAACAAGAGTTTTCTACTGGTGTTTGGGTCGCATTTTATTTAATTGCTTTATTTCTTTCACGCGCCGTAAGAGAGCTCGCCAAAGAAAAACGAAGCTCAAATGCGATTAGTTATTGGTTATGGTGTTCAATGTAGCCCAAGTAAAATAAAAAGCTATTCCTTTAGTGTTGCAATGGTGGTGCTAGGTTCATCGCAAAAGTCGCATCTCGGGCGGGATTCGAACCCGCGTCTCAACCTACCTGGGGCTGTGCAGTAACCACTATTCTTTTGAGTTTGAAGATTCCTTTCATGGTCCTCAATTGGTTTTTACCTATCTTAGGTTTGGACTGAGGTATGGGCTTGGCATTTCTCAATAATTCTGCCTTAAAATTTTTGTGGAAGAAGTATCTTGGTCATATATGTCAGTTCTAGAAGTTTCTCGCAAACTGATCTGATTTTTGATATTCGTTCTCAGGAACCGGAAGCTTCGGAGCGGCCCTTGGCCAGCTGCTGATCCCATCAATCCAAGCCGTTTTTGGATGGGGATCTGTCTTCTATGGTTTCATAGTTATGGTAAGTGACATCATATTTTACCTTCGGAAATTTTTCCATGAATAGCGTCCAAATTTGTGCAAATTTATTCATTGATTCATATGTTTATATGCACAGATTGTGTGCACAGCAGCGTGTCTGGTTCCCATGCTCTATAGGGAGCGGCTATGGCGCTCCAGGGCATCATACAGTGTACTCAGCTCGGATGCTGAAGATGATCATCTTGATGACGATGACGCAGTTATCGCTGAAGAAGATGACGATGGAGAATCGGTTAGGCATCGATTGATCGTGCCGGCTGATCAGGAGTGATTTATTGATTGGACTAAGGCTTTCCAGGTGAGCAGCTTCGGTTGATTATCAAATGTTTTGGGATTGTTAGTTGCATATGATGTTGCTAGGTGATCATTAAAAATTAGGACTCGGGTAGGGTTCGAAGTAATAATTGGTGTGGAATGGTTGCCTTTTTTTGATTTTTTTTCGCTAATATTTTGATTCCAAAAAGGAATTGGGTTTGGTGAAGAATTAGAGTAATCATACACGTACGGGTGCGTTTACCCCGGTTTGGGTAAACTAATACCAGACTCATTTGGGAATGTGAAGACTCTGGTTCAAGCAATCATTGGACTCCATTAGTTAAACATCCATGCTTCTACGACCCCGAGAAAGAGTCGAATTCATGGCTAACCCCAAAGAGATTTCTTAATCCATCGATCATTTACCGTTAAGGGTATCTCAGAACCTACCTGTTTTCAGGAATTCGTGGAGAATATCGTCGTTGGTATGTGTTGATGACCGATTGTAAGTGTATTATAGTACTTATATGGGTGACGAATCTAATCTTACTGACATCTAATCGATTTCTTGGGTTTGTTTTTTTTTCTCATGTTTACAACTTACGGTAGAAATCTCGCGTGGATAGTCCCCATTTCAATTTTTAATTGCTTCTGCTATTTCTTGAACATTGATTGATCAGGCTTGCTGTTTGTGATACCTCGTACTGATTGCTTACCGAGGCGTGCTCTTCAGCACCATTTGACCTTTTCTATGGGCTTATTTGACGCCGGTTCATCTTTGAGTTTTTTCTCTTTATTTTTCGTTTTTTTTTTGTTTTGAGGAATCTGGTGTTTTGATCTGTGATTCGCTGACCGCTGCAATTGGTGTTTATTACCCGCTATTATCTAGCAGATTGGGTTGCCACTCTGCAATGCAGATTTTGTGTAATATCTTTGTTTTAATAAATTTTTATTTAAAATTGTCCCAAGAACTTTTTTTGCACTGTTCTGTAGACTGTGGATCGATAGGGTCCACTGATTTGTTCGTTTCAGAATACTTTCTCGCTGACAAGCGATCTGTTCTCACCATTTGTGTTTTACCGTTTCTTTGCAGTTTTTATAGTTTCATTCAATTCTTTTATTTTTTACCATGGTAATTTTCTTACAATTTTCAACGTGACGACATCTTTTCTTGGATGACTTTAGCAGTTCTCTTGACTTTCCCTTAGTGATATAGTCGACCCCTGGTCGATTCAATTAGTTTTATTGATTCATTTCTTCGATTCAGCTTCGACATTCATGAAGATCGGTTACGGTAGCTGCTTTAAGCTTGAAAATTTGCAAGTGTTTGAAGAATCTCATGCCGCCCACAGTTTATTATGGATTGATGAGGTCCACTGATTCGTACGTTTTAGAGTTCTGTTTTGTTGAAAAGTGATATGTTATCACCACTTGTGTTTATCGTTCCCCTGTTGTTTTATAGCTTCATTTTATTCTTTTATTCGTTGCGATATTCATTTTATTACAATTTTGAACATGACCGTGTGGTCGACGACGCCTTTTCTTGGATAACTTTGGCTAGCAGTTCGCTCAGCTTTTCCTTGGTGACGTCGTCAACCTGGAAGTCGATTCATTTCACTTTATTCGTTTAGATTTATTGGCTGATTTCTTCGATTCAACTCTGATCTTCATGAAATTCGATTACGGTAATGCTCTACGCTTGAGAATATACTGGGTGGTGAGGTTAGCGGTAAGTCGAAGACATCCTTTCATAGAGCCACTATCAGTGAACGACTGGAGGTGAGTGAATTGTTTTTACCAGTTTCTCGGCTACACTATACCCAGTTGTTTACCTTCAAGCTTGCAGACGAGAACATGACAGTGTTTTTGTTTCAACGACTTCCGGACTAGTTTAATTCATAGGCGAAACATGGGTAAATATAGTTTATCACCATGTTAGCTGTACCTTGGAGTCAGGAAGTAGGAGGACATTCTTACGATTGTTTCGTCACATAAGACATTTTCCGGAAAGTTGTACTGTAAGGAATTTGATAACCATGTGTATGGATAATATTTGAATCTCCAAGCACTGTAACAGCTGTGCGTGCGCAGCTGCAAGGTTAGCTTAGTGGTCGTAAAAACCCTAGAAGAATAGGATTATCCGGGTTATGGAGGCCATCTGTCCAGGATCGTCTCCGCAGAATTCAAACGTATCAGGCGTATAAATACCGCCCACTGGAGAAGATCTGGAATAGTTCCGGGATAGTCTCAGCGGTTCCGGGTTTTGTTCTGGGGTTTGTCTGGTTGGTTCTGGAACTCTTGTTCCATGGGGTCCTCGGGTTAGTGTTGGGGGTCCTCATCTTTTGCCCTGTAGATTTAGATCTCTATTGTTTGCTGTTCCACCTATTTGTACAATAACAATTGATAAACATTTAAATAGAATGTTCTGTCCGGTCTTACGTGACCTCGAGCCACCTTGGGTCCGCTACACCCAAAATTTCCTTCCGAAAAACCCAGGGAGCTCGAGCGTGTAAGGAATTTGATAACCATGTGTATGGATAATATTTGAATCTCCAAGCACTGTAACAGCTGTGCGTTGTAAGGAATTTGATAACCATGTGTATGGATAATATTTGAATCTCCAAGCACTGTAACAGCTGTGCGTGCGCAGCTGCAAGGTTAGCTTAGTGGTCGTAAAAACCCTAGAAGAATAGGATTATCCGGGTCATGGAGGCCATCTGTCCAGGATCGTCTCCGCAGAATTCAAACGTATCAGGCGTATAAATACCGCCCACTGGAGAAGATCTGGAATAGTTCCGGGATAGTCTCAGCGGTTCCGGGTTTTGTTCTGGGGTTTGTCTGGTTTGTTCTGGAACTCTTGTTCCATGGGGTCCTCGGGTTAGTGTTGGGGGTCCTCATCTTTTGCCCTGTAGATTTAGATCTCTATTGTTTGCTGTTCCACCTATTTGTACAATAACAATTGATAAACATTTAAATAGAATGTTCTGTCCGGTCTTACGTGACCTCGAGCAACCTTGGGTCCGCTACACCCAAAATTTCCTTCCGTAAAACCCAGGGAGCTCGAGCGTTATAGTACAAAATTCATGAGATTACAAAGTCCCTTCTTTTCTAGCATATTCCATTTACTATCTGATCTGATTTCTGTCGGATGTTTCTTAGCTGAAACTTTGTTACTTAGGGGTACGGTAGGGTACAGCACTCGGGTATTCTTAAGACATACCCAAACTACCTTAGTCGATGTGAACTCCGGAAACAAATGTTGGATAACCCAAATGATGGTTGCTTTCTGACCCGGTTTTCACTATTTGTGAACCTTTCTTCGAGTTCAGCTATTTAACATTACGAGTATAGAATTCGAATGTCCTAAATAAATAAATAGATGAATGAAGTTTAAAGAGAAGCATTAATTAACCGGATGGGTATAAGAGTACCAACCGCCAGGTAATGAGATCCATTCGGTATAAGAGTGAGATCGACATCGGTGGAGAGTAGTCGCTTCGACAGCGAGAACGAATTCTCAAAGGGTACCAGCTGAATATTCATTAAATGATGAGATATTAATCGATAATAATCAATAAATCAATAAGTAAGGAAGATAATAAACTACTAAAGAAGATGAGTCCACCTACCTCATCATGAGTCCCGTGCACAATACTAACCGGACATCTGATGTCAATCGGGCCTTCCGGCTTGGTGATACAGGTCTAAATCGATAATCGATGAATAATCGAAAATGTTATAGGGGCAAAGGGATCGGCGTTGAACAGTCCCTGGGGATGAGCCATGCAATAGCCTTCAATTCAGAGTCGTTGAGGCGTGGCGAATGCATATTTGGCCAATACAGTGACTTTCGGGGCCAGCCGCTATACCATGTCAGTGTCTACCTTCCTGGACAAGTCTGGTAGCAATTTACCCGACCAGGGAGGGATGGAAGGCTTGATTAGCCCGGGCCAGGATCGATCGCTCGACCATGCGGGTGATAGAAGCGCCTCCTACCAATGCACCACGCGAAGAAATTGAAATTAACAGAGAATAAAAGAAAACTGACATCCAAAAAGTGCTGAAGGCAGTCGCGACTGATCAGGGCCTCGTGTCCTCCCCTGGAAGCCGGATGTACCACCGTTTTACCGCTGTCCAAGGCGGCTAAGCCACCAGGTACGAACGAGTCCACGTATTTGAACGATAAAGATACACCTGGACAGAACAGAAACAGACCCTGAAATATGAAAAATGAAAATAAACCATCTCCTGGAGTGCGCCATGCATTTTGCTGATATTCGTAACCGTAGGGGGCATTTTGAGTACCACTTTTCCTGGAATAGTTTGCACCGATCCGACTCTGAGAGGAAGTTACTCGACCGCAAAAAAAAGAACTCGACGTCGATAAGTATTGAACCTCGGCAGAGTTGATGAAACCAGCGCTTCTTACCACTTTCATCAGACCTACGGCAAAGCTCCCTATAGGGCCGAGTCGAACTGTGATAGCGGCTGATCGATAGAAAATCGATTCGCCTTATAAAGATTCACCTTTAAAGACCTCGAAGATATCTCCGCTAGTATTGATTGATTTCTCTCAGGGCAATCGATACATGATCGAACAGCTCAGACTGTGAAGTGTAGAAAGTACAAGGTAGTGCCTCCACTTCCCAGAGTAGTCTGGCAACGACTAGCCCGTCCCCTGAGGGATGGAAGGCCTAGTCACCCCGGGTGAGGATCGATCGCTCGATCGTATGGATGTCAATACCGCCGCTTACCCCTGCACCACACACTTACTTGTAAACAGTAAAGAACACAACATGATAACGCTGGACCTTGATATTCTGTGGACGATTTTTGGCGGCATTCAGAGCAGCATGACAACCGGCACTGCTCGCAATCACCACCCATTCGTCGCCTTCTGAAAATTGGGATTTTCTTTTCGAAAAAAAATGTAGAATTTCCAGAAAATTCCCTTTCACATAGATTGGGTGCTTTTCAGGGGGTGACGAGGAAAGAAAAGCAGAAAGAAGAAAAGAAACAAAAAGAAAGAATAATGTAAAAATAATGTGTTAATGTGCCCTACTGAAGCCCTTACAATACGCAAAACTACATAAATAAACTGTAATAAACAAAACTGTAACATAACAAACATGTACATAACTGCACAAATAGTCATTACAAAAAACAAAATTAAATAAACAAAAAATGCAATTGAATAAAAATAATTCTAAAAAAGCTACAGTTATAAACTAACCCACACGTCGTTCGATGTCCTCACGCCACTCCGAGATGTTCCAAAGTTTAGTTCGAGAGCCCGGGTTACGATAGAGAAGTCTGTAAGCTGTAACAATGAGCAGAAAATCGATAATCGATGAATATTCGATTTACCTATAGAAAGATTAATATAGTAGAAGTAGGCAAAATGTTTACGATGTTAGGTTCACAACAAAAATTTCGACACAACAGGGGTTTGAACCAGTGTAATATCTTATAGTCCTATCTTATAGTCTACAATTAGTGATGACGTATAAAAGATTAATTTTTCATCGATTTATCTATAGGAAGGTTTCCAATGTAGTAAAAGTTGAGATTGTGTTAACGATGTTAGGTAAGCGGCAAAATTTTCGACACCGGCGGGATTCGAACCAGCGTATCAAGCCACACAGATCCACTACACTACCGAGCCGACTGCGTGGAGTTCTAGTACATCGGAAGGTCTTGGTTCGAATCCCGCTTGAGCTTAGATTTTTGCCAGAAAAAAGTTCAAAAACGACCACCTTTCAAAATAATGCTGAGTGTCGCGAAAGAACTCGACCAATCCGACGCCGACCCGATTGTTGATCGATGAGCCGAGACCATGACAGTAGAGCACGTTCAGCATCGGACGCATACTGAAAGCTGAAAATGGAGTTTCTCGCCGCGTCCTCTGCGTCTCTAACCTCAAGGTCTACCGAAAATCATCTGACATGATTCCAACTGATTAGGGACTGAAGGATAAGTATTCAGGTAGTCGTATCACCTCAAAAGGTAAGCACGATGCCCTAGAGCTTCTTAGAAGGAAAAAAACTTTCAAAACGAGAAAAAATGAAGGGATCGGGGTCCTTAGAGAACTCAGCAACTGAATGAAGGGTAAAAGGAGACAAATGTGTTGGGTATAACCCGGTGTTGACTGATACGAACGACCACATGGCCAGACTCTAGCCGATCATGGATCGATGCCGCTGATCAGTCGATAGCCGACCGCCCAGCGAGAATTTCCTCGAGAACAGGTCCATCGGGAGAAGATTGGACTTTGAGATGACCCCGTATACCGGATCCTCGAGTGGAAACGGGCGGACCGAAAAGACTCCGGCGTCAACCGTGGATCGAGTCCCGCCCCAGGCGATGTTTTTGCGTAAATTCCCCCAAAAGAGTTTTTCTCCCCAACAAAAATTGAAGGTCCTACGAATTTAAAGTCGCGCCGTGTACCTCACCTCCACGACAAATAGTCCAATCGATGGATTTTTCGCTATTATCCGCGACGAACAAAAGGCAAAGATATAACTAAAGTAGTCGGCTTAGTCCCTGAAGAATGCGCCATGCATTTGTCCTTCACTCGAATCGTAGAAGCGTGGTGAATGCGTACTTGGCCTATACAATGACTTGCGGTGGTCAGCTGCTTAATCAACTCAGTGTCTTTACCTTTCCTGACAAGTCTGGTAACAATTTACCCGACCCCGGAGGGATGGAAGACTTGGTTAACCAGGGCGGGGATCGATCAATCGACAGCGCGGGTGTCAGTTGCGCGTCTACCACTGCATCACGTGCGCCCTTTACCTGTCGGAAACAAAACAAAAATCAAATTTTATTACTCATTTGCTATCCGAAATACAACGTCAATAATATCACAGTTAAATAACATTTTGAACATGGGAACTTTGTAAGTCGCAAATACTCAAACTAGACATATACTTTGTAAGTGAATAAAAATAGAAATCTAATAATTTCTAATATTCAAGAGTGATCGTCTTCGTCTGTAGGTACTCGTTCAACGCTTCGGCACCTGAACAGACAGAATAAATTCCCATTTCTCTCTTTAATTTTTTTACCAAAAAAATCAAGAACAAGGTCCCACTAACCCAGGTCTTTTCCGAATCCGGACTGTTTGAATCCACCGAACGGAGCAGCTACGTCGGTCTTCTGGTAGGTGTTGATGAACACCGTACCCGCTTGGAGTCGATCGGCCACACGCATCACTTTCGAAACGTCCTTGAAAATTTTAAAGTTTAGAATGTCCAAAATTATAGCTATAGTTAATTATAGCTAATTTACTTGAAAAACTTTAAACTACATAAATTTAATTAAATTAAATAAGTCGATAAAAATTCAATAAAAATAAAAATAGAACAAAAGAATTAAGAATTATATTTAATTAAAATTAAATTACATTAAATTAAAAACCTTAGAGAAAACTCCAGCCGCTAGGCCAAATTCGGTCTTGTTCGCTCGTCGAATCACTTGGTCGATGTCGCTGAAGGAAGAATTCGTTAGACATTTCGACATAGCTGTGTAATGAAGTTTAAAATATTCTACTCGACTTTTTCGAAAAAAAATTGTGAAAAAAATCGTAAAATCCACTCACTCGTCGTCAAATCGACTGACACACATGATCGGGCCGAAGGACTCCTCGATAGCGGCGAAGTTCTTGTCGTCGACCTCTGCGAGTATGGTCGGAGGGAAGAAGAGACCTGGTCGGGGCATTCTCTGGCCTCCAAGAACCACCTGGAGATGAACATCTACAGCTCGCCGGGAAGCAGTCGACCCGTCAAGGGTAAAGGTAAAGGTAAAGCTACCGGTGTTGGTCACTTCCCCAAGGACGGGCCATGCACTCCCACTAAGAATCGTAGACGCATGGTGAATACTTCTATGGCCTACGGTACCGGGCATATCCTTTAGTCACTTCTCGAAAAAAGCGCTCTGGAGCGTTCCAGGGCGGCTTTTTTTTGATAAGTTTGTTGAAACTCAATTATTTGTAAAAAAATTCACATATACAGGGTGTCCCAAAAAGATGTATACACTGTTTGAAATGCCATAACTTTGGTAGAAGTGAATCAATCGTAACGAATCATAACTTTGATAAGAGCTAAGGAAAACGAAATTTTTCTGGCATGTGTTTGGAGAGGATTGCGCCATGTACTCAACCGAGGCCTCAGATTTTGGACCTGATTGATAGTGCTTGGGTTATATACTTGCTTTACTTTCGTCGTAAACAGGTGATATTGCTGCTATGAGTTACTCCTGAGGCAGTTACCATATCGACTTGCCGCAGCTTTTGGTTAAACGTGGAACAACATCAGTATAGATCAATAATTGTAACCACTGTTTGAGAAGCTAAAACTCTTCCAACAGCGATGCAATCATATGAAACGAATTTAAAGGAATGTAAAATGTGTGAACCATGAAGACTGCGCCATGCACCTGTCCGAATCGTCGGATTCTAGACCTGATTGAAAGTTCACTGATAACACGCTTGTTCTACTTTGGTCGGCAAGAGGTGATTTTGCTGATACGCGTATCTCTTGGTGCAGTAAACATAAAAACATCAAAACGTTACAACGTTTAACATGCACTTTAAGATCCTTTTGCACAATACTGCTTACTCTGTTCAAAAACCCAAGGCTCTTGTAAAGCGGATGTAATAGCGACTGTTATGTTGTTAAACTTGTTATGTTTTTATATTTTTATCATTACCGAATCAAGAGAAACGCGTAACAGTGATATCACCTGTTGGCTACCAAAGTAGAGCAGGCATGTCATCCTGAACTTTCAATCAAGTCTCGAATCCGACGATTCGGATAGGTACATGGCGCAATCTCCATGGCTCATACATTTTACTTTAATCCTTAAACCTTTTCTTATGAATGCATCACCGTTGGAAGAGTTTTAGCTACTCAGACAGTGGTTATGATTATTGACCGATATTGATGTTGCTTCACGCTTAATCAAAAGCTGCTACAAGTCGATATGTTAACTGCCTCAGAAGTAAATCATAGTAGCAATATCACCTGTTTACGACCAAAGCAGAGCAAGAATATAACCCATGCACTATCAATCAGGTACGAAATCCGAGTCCACGGTCGAGCACATGGCGCAATCCTCACCAAACACACACCGGAAAATTTTCTTTTTTCTTAGCTTTCATTCAAGCTATGACTTGTTTCGATTGGTTCACTTTTGCCAATGTTATGGCATTTCAAACAGTGTATACATCTTTTTGGGACACCCTGTATTTAAGCTCAGCAGCTCGAGCTCTATCGACTGTTATTTAAAGATCGGTACAACAGTAAATCCATAAGAAACCTTAAACATTCAATCCGGGGTCGGGTAAATTGGTACCCGACCAGGCGAGATTTGAGGGGATAATATTTCAAAAAAAAATTCAGGTGTGAATAATTTATACACCAAACGATAGAGTTCAGGCAGCTGCTCTTCACAATGTGTCTCCTTTCACAAATAGTTGATATTTGAGGGGGTTATTCAGAAAAAAAACCGCTTTGGAACGCTACTACGCAGCTTTTCCGGGTATTGATCAAAAGACGTGTCTGTTACTGTATTATACATATTTTATCGAAACCTTTCTACGAAGAGCAGCACAGACCGGTTTCCTTTAGTTTTCAGAAGATTTGAAAATTCAATTGTTCTAATTAATTGCGCCCCGAGATCAGAGCGCCTGTTTTCACCTCTGGCTAAGGACCCTGAATAACTAGGCCATAAAGGTATGAAGGTAAAGGTGAAGGTAGAGGTATCGGTGTCTATTGACGTGCCACGCATTTGTGTTCTATTCAGAATCGTAGAGGCATCGTGAATGCGTATTTGGCCTATACAATGACCTGCAGGGGCCAGTCACTATACCAAGTCGGTGTCTACACCTTCACAGACGAGTCCGGTATCAATTTACCCAACCCCGGAGAGATGAAAGGCTTGGCCAACCGGGGCCTCCTTACCTTTGCTCCGCCAGCTACGGACTTTTCTACGTACTCGACAAGCTTGTCCAGGTGGGCTTTGTGATTTTGTGGTCCGTGAGCGGTGGATCGATCCAGTGGATCTCCGATAACGTACTGAAATGAATATTTTCATTTTATTATCAATAAATATACTGTAGAAACACCATAAATGATGAGCGACCTTCTTTGTCTCGCTGACGAGCCTCCTGAGGAAATCGTCGTGGATGCTGTTGGCGACGAATATCCGACCGGCTGCAATACAGTTCTCGCCCTTGTTGAAGAACACCTGAAAATCGAGGGGTATACTGTAAGTTTGGTGAGAATGAATTTTAAAAAATTGAATCCATCTGGGTAAAGGGTAAACTCTCGTGAAGAAGAAAACCTACCGCGTTGCAAGTCATCTTAACGGCTCGATCGATATCGGTGTCGGCGAAGATGATCAACGGCGATTTACCTCCCAACTCCAACGACACCTTCTTGATGTTCGATTTGGCACAGCTGGAAGTACTTCATTGATGTGGTGGCGCAGTGGTAAGAGGTGCGACTGACACTAGCAGGGTCAGAAGGTCGATCCCGGGCTGACCCAGCCCTCCAACCCTCCGAGATCGGGTAAATTGTTACCATACTTGCCTGGAAAGGTGAAGACACAAACTTGGTATAGTGGCTAGCCCCCGCAAGTCATTGTATAGGCCAGACACGCTTCCACCACAGCTCTACGATTCTGAATTGAACACGAATGCGTGGCGCACCCTTGGAGGATTGTTCAACACCGACCCCTTTGTCTTTACCTTTACCATTCACTACTGATCTAGATAGAATTGAGGCTGATAATAACAAAATGAGTGTTTCTACTGACTTCAGAAAGTATCATTTCTGAATTTCCTGTCTAGGGTTAGTTGTCTTTTTCGTCCTTCTAGTCAATTCCTTACCCGAAAGATAGAAATTAACATAAGCAAGGCTTAACGCTATGGGAAAATTACAGAAGTAAAAATAAGAAGGTCATAGGATAGAATAATCCCTGATGGTAACTTTTTATCTTCCTCACCAAGACATTACTTGCGCTCCGATCTCCGTCGATCCAGTGAAGCCGATTTTCCTCACGTCCGGATGATTGGTGAGTGCTTCACCGATTTCTCCTGAACTTCTATTATAAGATCAATTAATTCGATCAGCTATCAATCGATCGAACAATAAGAGCCTCTCTATAGAGGCCTTGCAGGGCTATGAAAGATGCACCCACCTCCGGATCCAGTGATGATGTTGATAACACCCGGTGGGATGCCGGCCAGTACGGAAAGTTCGGCGAATTTCAGGGCTGTGAGTGGTGTAACCTAAAAACGGGCCAAATTATTTGTATAAGATTCTTGAATAAAGTTAAAAAGTGAAGAAAAAAGTATCGGCATTGGTCAGCCCCATAACGACAAGCCGTGCATTCGTGTTCAATTCACAATCGTGCAGCCATGGTGAATGCGCGTTTAGCCTATACAATGGCTTGCGAGGCCAGCCTTCATACAAAGTCAGTGTCTTTACCTTCCCAGACGAGACTAGTAGAAGTTTATCCGACCCTGGAGGCATGAAAGGCTTGGTTAACCCGGCAGAGGATCGATCGTTCAACCGTGTAGGTGTCAGTAGCGCCTCTTACCATGGCACTACGCGGGCCTTAGATTTTGAACATCTTTCAAAGTTTCCGACAGCAATAGGCCCACCTGTGCAGGTTTATGAACGACCGTGTTTCCGGCGGCCAGACAGGCGGCCATCTTCCACGACAACATCATCAACGGATAGTTCCACGGTGTGATCAATCCGACGACACCGATCGGTTCGCGTTTTGTCAGCGTCAAATTGAAATTCGGTCTGGCGTTCGAGATCGGAATCGTGTGGCCCTGAAATAACCTCCGGCTATTTTTTGATTTTTGAGAATGACTGAAATCGAAAAAAACTCCGAGAATTCGCCAACCTCAATTTTGTCGCACCAACCGGCAAAGTACCGCCATACGTCGATCGACATTCCGACGTGCGTCTTCAGCGCCAGAGTATAAACGGCTCCTGAGTCGAGCGATTCCAGGGTAGCTAACTCCTCCTAGAAAACATAAAAGGGTCTTAAAAATAAAAATAGAAAAGAAAACATAGAATGCGTAGTATCTGCTGACATCAGAAAGGACAACGGTCATAGTATAACTACGTCATTATATTCTTGCATAGTCTTAAGTAGTTTTGGTTTTTTTAGATTTGTAAAGATTTTTAAAATTGTCTGGACCAATCTATCCATGGACTCACCAACAGTGAGCTTTCAGAACCCTCGTTATCTCTTTCATGGAGGAAAAATTCAATGTTAAAGGGTTCGACCGTCTAACATTGAATTTTCAATTCTCTTGTGAATTTTAATTCGTTAACTGAATATTTAAATATTTGCCGAACTTTGTCTTCATACTGGATGTTTGAGAAATTTCAATTCGTTTACTGCATTTTCAAATAATTGCCGAATTTCATCTTCATACTAGGTATTTGAGAGGACCTTTGTGGAGCATTTAATACTACAACATCCGAAAAAATCGTCTAGGGGCCAGAATTTTCATAAAAATGCTCCCTGAAGTCCACCAACCTTGTGCTCCTCCATGAGATCGGCCAGCTTGTACAGCCTCTTTCCGCGTTCACGAGCCGACATTTTACGCCACTCGCCGGTTTCAAATGCCTAGAAACAATTTAAAAATTTAACAGAATTTAGCTTTATAAAGTTAGCAATCCGAAACGGTTGAATTAGCTTTCCAGCAAAGTTCTTTACCGCTTTGGCAGCCGCTACAGCTCTATTAACGTCGTCGGCGTTGGCTTTCGGGAGTTTACAGATCACCGACTCGTCGGTGGGGTTGATCGTGTCGTAAAGTCTGAAAATGAATAGCTATGGTGACAAATAAAATATTAGATAAAAATAATAAAGGTAAAGGTGGTGGTGCCGTCGTCGATCAGTCCCTAAGCACGCGACATGCTCTCACCCTCCGATCGGCTCAAGCTAGAATTTCGAGAATCGGAACTGGGGGGTCGTATTTGCGTGGGAAGGGGGAGGGTTCGTATAAAAAAGGTGGTTTTTTATGGTTGAGATGCGGAAAACTGCGAATAAAGCGTTAAGAATGAAAAAAAATGCATGAAATTTGAAAATTCGTTCATTGCTTTCCCTCGTCCAAGGAAATACAAAAATGTAATGAAATGAACCTGTTGATTATGTGAGGTCAGGTACGCCAATGTCGGTGAGGAAAGATGAGTGGAGTTTTTAAATAAGGACAAGAGAGGACTGCATGTGAACTACGAGAAGAAAAGGCGGCATGCGATCTTGAAAGTGTATGCAGTAAAAGAATTCATTATTGCCTGGTGTGATTTTGCAATAGCAACAGACGTGAAAAGAACAATAGTAGCTTGATGTTTTACACATTAGGGTAAATGCGACATATAGTTTTCACCACCGAAAGAACGTATCTAATCGGAGCGAAACTTCACACAAAGAATATTCCTGTCCAGCCAAACTTTGATGTAAAATTCAGGGGCAAGAGGCGGCGCGGCGAAATCCTTCACGACGCGACGCGCTACTGCAGGGAAGGCAGTGGTGTTAGTTAAGGGCTTATAATTTCAAAAGTTCAAAGGATTTTGGAAATATAAAAACAGCGTTGAACAGTAGATGATTCCAGCTTTCTTCCATAGTAGAGTTGCTTCCAGAAATTACTTCCTTCCTGGTGAACAGGATAGTTTCGATTTTGTTTCGATTTCTGCCAGAAATCGAAACTAAATCGAAACTACCCTGTTCACCAGGAAGAAAGTTCCATTGAACTCTGAATTTCATATCAAAGTTTGAGCTGGATAGGAATATTCCTTGTGTAAATTTTCGCTCCGATTAGATGCGTTCTTTCGGTAGTGAAAACTATATGTCGCAGTTACCCTAATGTGGAAAACACTAAGCTACTACTGTTCTTTTCACGTCTGTTGCTATTGCAAAATCACACCAGGCAATAATGAATTCTTTTACTGCATACATTTTCAAAATCACATGCCGCCTTTTCTTCTTCTTGTAGTTCACATGCCGTCCTCTCTTGTCCTTGTTTAAAAACTCCACTCATCTTTCCTCACTGACATTGGCGTACCTGACCTCACATAATCAACAGGTTTATTTCATTACATTTTTGTATTTCCTTGGATGAGGGAAAGCAATTAATGAATTCTCAAATTTCATACAATTTTTTTTCCATTCATAATGCTGTATTTGCAGTTCTTGAGATAAAGGAGGGGTCGTAGCAAAACCTCTTCTGGTGAGGGGGGTCGTAAATTTTCGGCAGAAATCGAAACTCACGCTTGAGCCTGCCTCCGATCCGAATCATGGAGGCATGGTGAATGCGTATTTTAGCTTTACAATCACTTGCTGAGGCCAGCCGCTGAACCAAGTCCAGAGTCTTTACCTCTCCAGTTAGGTCTGGAACCAATTTACCCGATCCCGGAGGAATGGAAAGCTTGGTTAGCCCGTGCAAGGATCGATCGCTCGGTCGTGAGGATGTCGGCAGCGCCTCTCACCGCTGCACCACGCGCGCTAATGACTTCCAAAGCTAACCTTCCACTGGATGACGGCTGGAATTTTCCATCGATGAAGATTTCGTGTGGGAATTTTAACTCCATTCCGTTGACATTCATTATGATCTGAAATCGAACAGAACTTTTCCTTATTTAGCTATTATCGATCAATATGTTATATACAAGCCGGAAAAAATTGATTAGAATAAAAACTACATGAAATCTCTTGGCAAACCCTATCGATTGGAGTGCCAGGTTTTCGAAAAATAGCAAAATAATAAAAAATGACACAGTCTTGCAATTTTTTTATTTTTTTAAAGAACAAAAACATTGAATAAATCAACGTCACCTACCGGGTCGTAGGTGACACTGAGCTCATCGCCACCTCTCAATTTTTTCACCACTGCTGTGGAATTGTCACCGAATGTTGACGCCATGTAAATCTATAAAAAATGAATTACTAAAAAAATTACCTGATAATTCTCATTAGAGTAAATAAACCTGTAATACGTTCACGATAAAGCTCTCGTTCGGGCAGAAGAAAGACAATAATTGGGAAACGAAGAATCATAGCGCCAATGTTTCGTTGATTGGTGATAAGTTTACCCTCATTTCCTCAGCAAAGGTAAAAGGTAAGGTGGCCTGATCAACCTTTTAAGATCAATTTTAGGAACAAATCGATAAATCACTCACATCGGTGGCCTCCAATTCGACTTTTGCGTTGAATTTGATCTCCTCCACAAGTCTAGTGACATCGGCTGAGGTGCCGCCGGCCTCGAAGAAATCCGTCTCGTCGGACACCGACTGCTTGAGGATGGCTTGCCAGATTTTCTAAATATAACAAAATATTGATTAATTACAATTATGTTTTCTATTGATGCAGTGGTAAGAGACGCAACTCACACCCGCTCGATCCAGCGATCGATCCCCGCCCCGGTTAACCAAGCCTTCCATTCCTATGAGGTCGGCTAAATTGGCACCAGGCTTATCTGGGAAGCTAAAGACACTGACTTGATTTGGCTACTGGCCCAGCAAGTCACTGTATCGGCCAAATTAGCACTCAATATGCCTCTACGATTCTGATTGGAACACAAATGCGTGGCACGTCTTTAGGAAACCGGTCAAAGCCCACCCATTTACCCTTGACCTTTACCTTTACGACAATGTTACACAGTTTGTAGCTATAAAGTACCTTATGCCCCAATGACTATAGGTTATTGGACAAACTGCGACTATGACAGGATTCGAACCCACGATTCGTATCTGGACGAGAGGTAAGGATGCTATCTACTGCAGCATCAAGTCACTCCATCTTGTACCCCACCCAGCTGCTTGTTTAACCCATCACAGAGGTTGCCTAACCATTTAAATAGCGAAAATTCAATCTTCCAAAGGCGACAAACCCTGATCACCGTTGCCAAAGCCAGTTGCAGGGGTTAAGTTCGGACAAATCTCCTCGAAAGAATTTTTAATGAAAAAATGATCCCACGCCTCATACCCACACAACAGTAACATCATACATCGTATTTACTAATATGAAAAAAAATGAAATAATTTAAAGAGACTCACCCTGACAATTTCGACAATCTTTGACTCCTCGTCGCTGAACACCAGCTTCTCTACGACTTCTTCTTTGAGGCCGTACTTGTTCGCTGGCATGGTTTTCGAGCCGATCTTGATCGTGTCCACGTTTACCTGGAAGAAATAGAGGCTTTGCACTGAAGATATTTTGCAGAATATTATAGTTATTGATCTTAAAATACCATTGAAGTGGAAAAATAATATTCTCACAGTTTTGAAAGGCGAAAGGAGCCAACGATTCAGCTTCACTACGGAGGAGGAAGAAGAAAAAGAACACGCCGGTATAGTGAAGGTAATGGTAAAGGTAAAGTGGTCGACGTTGAACGGCCCCATAAGGAGGCGCCGAGCACTCCTTTTCATTCAGGAGCGTAGAGGCATTGTGAACCTTGCAGACAAACCTGGTACCACTTTACCCGACGCCGGAGATATGGAAGGCTTGGATAGCCCAGGTTTTGACTTTGCGGGTGCATGTAGCGCCTCCTACCACTACTCCAAGCGCAACCAGCTCATATAATAGTAATATTTATCCAAATGAAAAATCCTCACCCAGCGCCCGTCACTCCCGGGTAGTAACAGGCCACGCTCCTGAACGTAGACCTTTCCACCGGGCACATCGCTGGCGGCGATCTCGCGACCTTCCAGTGGTGGAATCATCCCGCGGTACTTCGAGCTGCCATATAAGGTAACTTTCTCGCCGTTGATTGTGGTCCAAGCTCCAGGAACCTATAAAAAATATTGCTTAACAGCTTCGGACGACACACCACAGCGGACGAGTTTCCCGGTACCTTGTCGTTGCCTCGGATAAAGTTATGCAGTTGCTGTCCGGTCTTCTTCCAGTCGATCTCGGCCAGCTCCGGTTTGGCGGTGATGTACGGCTCGTACGAGGCGCCCTCGGTGGGTTGGACGATTCTGGGGGCTTTTCCGGCGGCGATCAGTTCCACAGCCTCGGCCTGAATACATCATTTTTGAGATGAAAGTGAATCCCGGGGGATGAAAAGTTTGGTTGCCCTGGGCGAGGATCGATCGCTCGACCATGCGGGTATCAGTTGCGATTCTTACTACTGCACCACGCACGCTCATTTATGGAAATCTAGGTGAAAACGACCGCTCACCATCGCGTCAACTCCGGCTGGATAAAGGAATCTCTTGTAGAGCGAGTTCAGAGTGTCATTCTCCTCTACGGCACAGCTTTTCTGGAGGAGAATCGGTCCAGTATCGAGGCCGTCATCGGCCCAGAAGATGCTCAGACCGGCCTCGGAGTCGCCCTCGATCAGCGTCCAATTGATCGCCGATGCACCTCTCAAATAATCGATAAAAATCAGCTTCATTTGAGAGCGACATAAGGGCAACGGGCTTCACACTTAACTACAGGGTGTCCCAAAAAAATGTACCCACTGTTTGAAGTGTCATAACTTTGGCGAAAGTGAACCAATCGAAACGGATCACGGCTTTGATGGAAGCTAAGAAAAAAGAAAATTTTATGGTATGTGTTCGGTGAGGATTGCGCCATGTACTCGACCGAGGCCTCGGATTTTTGGACCTGATTGATAGTGTATGGGTTATATGCTTGCTCTATTTTGGTCGTAAACAGGTGATATTGCTGCTATGAGTTACTCCTGAGCCAGTAAGCAAACCGTCTTGCCGCAGCTTTTGGGTAACCATGGAACAACATCAATATCGATCAATAATTGTAGCCACTGTTTGAGATGCTAAAACTCTCCCAGCAGTGATGCAATCATAAGAAAAATTTTTCGAGGAACGTAAAATGTATGAACCATGAAGATTGCGCCATGCACCTGTCCGAATCGTCGGATTCTAGACTTGATTGAAAGTTCACGGATAATATGCTTGTTCTACTTTGGTCACCAACAAGGTGGTATTCCTGATACGCGCTTCTCTTGATGCAGTAAATATAAAAACATCAATACATAACAAGTTTAACAACACAACGGTTGCTATCACATGCTCATTACAAGAGTCCTGAGTTTTTGATTAGAGTAAGCAGTATTGTGCAAGAGCATCTTAAAGTGCCTGTTAAACTTGTTACGTTTTGACGTTTTTATGTTTGATGCATCAAGAGATACGCGTACCAACGATATCACCTGTTGGCGACCAGTTTAGAACAAGCATATTATCCGTGAACTTCCAATCAGGTCTAGAATCTGACAATTCGGACAGGTGCATGGCGCAATCTTTATGGTTCATACATTTTGCATTCTCCTACATTCTTTTCTTATGATTGCACCACTACTGGAGGAGTTTTAGCTTCTCAAACAGTGGTTACAATTATTGACCGATATTGATGTTGTTCCATAGTTACCCAAAAGTAGCGGCCAGACGATATCTTAAATACCTCAGTGGTAACTCATAGCAGCGATATCACTTGCTTACGACCAAAATAGAGCAGGCATATAACCCATGCCCTACCAACCAGGTCCAAAAATCCGACGCCTCGGTCGAGTACATGGCGCAATCCTCACCAAACACATACCGAAAAATTTCCCTTTTTCCCAGCTTCCATCGAAGCCATGACCCGTTACGATTGGTTCACCCTCGCCAAAGTTATGATATTTCAAGTAGTGGGTACATTTTTTTGGGACACCCTGTATAAAACGGAAAGAAATTACTCGAGATCGTATATTTTTGCAATAGGACGATATTTTAACTACTAAAAAATTAACTCGACGTTATTCCAAGTTCAATTCTAGCTCATGGAAAAATATAAAATAAAAAGTAAGGAAAGAACCTGTGCTTAGGCAGCAGTGATGGATGATAGATGATACTCTTGTGAATTGGAGCCTCAATGACTTCGATAGGAATAAATTGCGTACAGAATGGCAGCACGTTGAGCTCGGCCCCATAGGACAGGTAGAGTTTCAGCATGTCGGGCAAAACCTTAAAAAATAAGTAAAATACTTATTTGAGTGATTTAAATAACACTTGGAACAGTTCCAGAAAGGGTCTGAATGGTAAAGACCTCGAATTTTCCGTCGGCGACCTTCTTCCTCCAACGGGCCGGCTTCTGAACGGGTACACCGTCCTTGGCGGCTTCGAGTGCTGAAATAGGAAAGCGCGACGCTGGTTATTCTCCGAGAGGACTCGAACCACGACCGTGCGAGCGATAACAGCGCCAGTTGCCACCGCACCATGGTGCACTCTTGAGAAACGTTGTTCTAAGAACTTACCAAGCAGATCTTCTCGTCCATTTTTATCAGGAATCGTGAACACGACAACAATTTCGTGGCCGTTTTCTCGTAGTGCTTTGTAGACGTCGACGCCGAACGCTGACTGACCGATCACGGCGATCTTCATCCTAGCGGAAGGAATAGAATAAATTTTGGCAAAATTAATATTTGCAGATTTTTCGCAAAGCGAGGTAGACTGAAAACTTCACATCGATAGCAGCCATCATAGCCGAACAAAAAAGATAGGAATGAGTCCTTTCAATTCGTCTTCTAAAAAATCTAAAATGAAGAAAAGTTCAATTGCGGGGCTAAAGGTAGTCATAAACCAGACTTCCAATGATGATCAAGATAAACGGATCTTTTTAGGAACTTTCAGAATTCCTCTGGATATATCTTGATGTGGTAAAAGGGGAACGCCCGAAAATCTTTTGAAAAGTGCCAGGAATCCCAGAATTACAGGAAGCGAGGAAATAGGGGGAGAAGGACGTGGTACGCCACAGGAACTGCAGGTTAAGGCAGAAGAGAAAAAACTAAAAGCAGAATGAGAGGAATAAGATGAAAAAGAGTCGAAGTAAAAGCAAAAGAACAAGCGGACGAAGACGATGACGACAAGGAAAACGAAGAGGAGGAGAAGGAAAAGAAGCTGATCACGATATGCCCAAAACTCGAACGACTCGAAGACATTGATAAAGAGGGAAATAAAAATTAAAGTCAGCCGACGTTCGCAACTGATTAGCTGATACTAACAGGCCGTCGCGAGATAGATGATAAAGCAACGACACGAAATGTTGTGAAAAAACGCTGACCATGCCACTCACTGTACGGAATTCAGCGAAAAAGTCTGTGTTCGGAAGTTAACCCACCTAAATTGCTGAAAATGTCCTCCACTGGACTGGTCCAGAAGAGAAAAACTGGCTTAATTAAGAAGTTGTCGAACACAGGTGAAGAAAATCCACCAAGAATAGCTTCACAACTGAGAAGTCTAGCCAGGCCAGAGCCGGCCAGAAGCACTTCAGATCAGCCCGTTCGTCTCGAGGTCAACCCCATTCTAAGGGTAGAGGAATACCCCGAACCCCTGATTGTTCACCCACCCATCCCCTCACAGTGGTTGATTGGTTCTCTGCAAAGCTCTACGTGCCCCAATGGACCTACTAATATCACCTAATCAGCACTGATGGCTGATATCAGCTGCCGTCCAGCCGAACGACCTGATAGATAGGCGATTTTTACATTCGACAGCAAAACACGGCGATCGTAGCATCAATGTTCGTAGCAATTTTACCTTCACTTCCTCATTACAGGTAAAAGCTAAGGGTGAAGTGATCAGCGCTGATCAATTCACTGAGGACGCGCCACGCACTCGTCTTCCATTCAAAATCGTTAGCACAAGGTGAGTGCGTAGCTGGTATACACAATGACTTGCGGAGGCTAGTCACTATACCAACTCGGTGTTTTTGCCTCTCCAGACAAGTCTGGTACCAATTTACCCGACTTCGGAGGGATGGAAGACTCGACTAGCCGGGGTGGGGATCGATCGCACGACCGTGCGGGTGTCAGTAGCGCCTTTTACCACTGTACCGATTCCTCACTAATTTTCTCAACATATCTAATTTCACCAAAATGAGATTGACCTGTTGCTTTTCGTTATTTTAAAGACGAATTTGAAGTGAAAAGCTGAAAAGCTGTCAAACGGAAGCGCAAATCGATAGTAAATGAATCTACAACTAAAATTGACGAAGGAAAGAGTAGTAGGCAGGATCTATGCATAACGAATGTGTATGAGAAAACAAGAACCGGTTCCAGACCGCCAAATGACAAGAAATCCAACGGGGAAAAACCGAAAACGAATCGCTGCCGAAAACTGCGCAACAATCGGGTCATCGGACGGCGGCCGCGTGGCTCATGCAGATCATCGACAACACACCGAAATCGGAGGTCATCGCCTCAGTCTACTACTGCCTTCTTGATCCCTGGATCAGTCCCCGAGGGACGCGCCACGCATTCGTGTCCATTCAGAATCGTAGAGGCTTGGTGAATACGTGTTTGGCCTATACAATGACTTGCGCGAGCCAGCCGCTATACCAAGTCAGTGTTTTTACCTTCCCAGAAAAGTCTGCTATCATTACAACAACCCTGGAAGGATGGAAGACTTGGTTAGCGCGGGCGAGGATCGATCGCTAGAACGAGTGGGCGTCAGCAGCACCTCTTACCACTGCACCACGCGTTTCTGTACTTATATTAGGGGTGGCCAAAAGTAATAAGGAAAATGTAACAAGAGAATCGGTTTTTTTGAAATGTTGCGGTAGGATAAGTGCCTTTTTTGTACTACTTACTGTACTATAGTACTTTTAACTATACACTTATATTACCTTCCTTTAATTACTACTTACTATACTGTTGTCCCCCCTAATAGCAGAAAAATTTAGTAAGTAAAAGTAACAAAATAAACTGGCTAGTACTGACCACTTCCCTAAGGATGCGCCGTACATTCAATTTTCATTCACAATGGTACAGGGTGCGTCAAAAGTCTTTGGACTCATCGTCAGATAATTGGCCGCCTTAACGGATATTTTGAAGCAAATGAAATGAAATTTATAACGTTTATTACTTTAGACATTGTACATATAAAAACATAGTTAGGCTTCGAAGCGGCCTCATTTAGCACGAACACAGGCCTTAAGTCTCTTAGGGAACCCATCTACAGCGGGGCGCAGCACTTTTTCATCAGTTTCTTTCCAGGCTTTCTTCAAGGCTCGTTTGAGCGACTCAATGTCCCTCTGTGGTGTTGAGCAGGCCTTGATCTTTAATATAGACCAAGTTGTCGTACACCGTGAACTTTGGGATACGTAGAGTTCTGGCAATGTCCGCGCCTGACACTCCCTCCTTGTGCATTTTCGCCATCGCAGTGCGCAAACCTTTTACTCCAGACATTTCAAACAGGCCAACGACCAGCAAGGAAAATTTACTACACTGTAGGGCAAGATTAGTATAATAGTTTCGCACAAAAGTTTGAATGGCTGCAGGGCGCTCTCCATATATAATGATCCTCAAACAGCGAGTCCAAGGACTTTTGACGCACCCTGTAGATGTATGGTGAATGCGTCTTTACCTCCCCAGACAAGTCTGGTATAAATTCACCCAACCCCGGATCGGTGAAAGGAGCACGGACATGATCAATCGCTCCACCATTGAAGTGTTAGTAGCGGGAAGAAAACTATGGTAAATCTAAATCCGAATGCAAATAACAGGTTCGCACCATGCACTCGTCTAACTTCATCATTTGCACTTGGTAGAAAGACATTACCCTACGGTCACGAGTAATTCAACACAAAGCAAACAGTTCTGAGCTGATTACGAGTGTTCAAAGATGAGGCTCAGAAAGTAGTCATCGGATGAGATAAAAATTCTTATCACATAGAATATTCAATTAAAAATCATATTATTTTTTTCAGGTCTCCCATCAATTAAGTTGATTCAGGAGCTGACAAGTAAACAAGGGAGCTGATTGTTGCTGTTGTTGTTGATCTCCTCCACAAGTAACCATAGGAACACCAACTCATGCACAGCGAGCTGATAGGCGGTCTGACAGAGAAAAGAGAAAGGCAGAAGGGCAGGATGAAAGGGAAAAAAGGAAGAAAACGGTGAGAGGGGCAGATGAGGTCAACGTGAGGCCAGGAACCAGCTGATCCCATCGGAACGGGGCGGAGAACGGTTACCCGGGTCGTCAGGGTCAGCCGTCGGCAGGTTTGTCGACCGGAGGAACGGCGGTCGGTCGTGTTTGTCGCCGTCGAAGGTCGGGAATCGTTTCGGCGGATAATCGATGGGGCCAGTGGGTGGAGATGGTGGTGGTGGACGTGCCATACATCGAATGCGCATTGGAAGGTTGCCCCGGAACAGGCGCGCCCCTCCCCTTCTCGAGCTAGTGGTCCCATTTTATTTTCTGGTTTCACGTTTTCCCGTTGATCTGACTTGTCCCTTTCATAGCCTTCTTCTTTTTCTTTCTCTTTTTCCTGCCTTCTCCCGGTAGCCGTTCTCCGTACGGGTTCCAAAAGAGTTTATTTTAAAACATTATAAATCACCTTTCATCCCGCAACAGCTCGGACCAATGGATTCCGGTCGCTTTAGGGACGAATGGGGTATTCGGAGGCTCCTTCAGGGATTCGACGACGAAATTCGACCAGGACGAGAACATCTGCTCAGGTGGTCTTCTGACGGCCCGCGAAACCAAGTTGGTCACGGCCCTCGTCCAACGGTCGTCAAGAAGCCGCATCGGGAAGGGTCCGGAGGTCCATCTTCGTCTCGGAAACCTGGGCCATACGACTGCGTCTCCTGGTCTTCTCGATTGCGGTCGAGGCCGGCAGCGGTCTCCTTATCAATTTCTCGTGAAACGAGCCACCAAGAGACCATTTTCAACTATGGGGCAAGTCCGAGTAACCCCGGACCTTAGCGACCTCTTACAATATTTTATTTATGTATTTGGGTACGCTGTTTAAGACAGACTTAGAAAGGTGCAAAACAACAACATCAACACACAAAACATAAATGTGCTTAGAACAATTAAGAGAATAGAATTTGCTGCAAGGCGCCCGAAAAGGGCTTCAGAGTGTGAGATGGGAGCAGTTTTTATGAATCGAAATATGCAAGACCTGCTCTAACAGTAAAGAACTTTGCTCTAATGGTTGATTAAGGTCTGGGAAATGTAGTTTCTTTTTTAACAGTAGGTATATGTTGCAAGAAAACCGACTTCGATGTCGTTCTTCTGTGAGGGGAGTTGCGCCATGCATATCATCACAATCCGAAAGACACAAACAAAACAGTAGCAGAGAGAGAGGTAGAGAGAGAGAGGAGAAACAGACGGAAACGTTACGATGTTACAAGGAGAAAAATAGAAGTAGATACCCAAACTATTCTGCTATTTGCCGCTTTTGTTTAGCGGTTTATAGACAAGAACTAGTTGATTGACTTATATATTTGGAGATGCTAGGTTATTCGCAAAACACTGACATCGGACGGGAATTGAACCCGCGTCTTTCTGTTTCCGGCAGACTGCACTAACCACTGTGCTACCGATGTACTACGTTGCGAATTTCCTAGCATCTCTTTCTTAAGCCCGGTCGGGCTGTTGCTATCAGCACTCACCCGCAATCACGGGAATGAGCCGGTAAGCTGATATCGGCAGTTACCAGTTAAGCTGATAGCATTTTTGATATATTACGAAGCTATTCTGCTATTTGCCGCTTTTTGTTTAGCGGTTTATAGACAAGAACTAGTTGATTGACTTATATATTTGGAGATGCTAGGTTATTCGCAAAACACTGTACCCAAAGACTATCATTTAATAGAGGGAGCATGGCGAGAAAAACAACCCGCATACCCAACCAAACCTTTGTCAACCAGAAACCAAACTGGTAAGAGGTATATGGTAAGTACGGGGATGTCATCAATAGGTATACAGTCCCTTAAGGATAGAAATATAATTAAGGGTTTGGAGAAAATAAAAGATCGATCTTACCTTAATTAATCGATTGAGCGCAGCTCGTTGTCGTTGGCCGAGAATACGATATCGAGCAGAGCCTAGAAGCCGACGGAAGGCAACCTTCCGACAAAAAGCCTACGAAAAAAAAAACAAAAAGAAAAAAGAACAATAAAATTTATTCACCGAGGCGTGGAACAAATCACAAAACTAACTAGTAATTGAAAGCGTTTCAAGTCTTCTCAAAACAAAACAAACTTAACAAATTCCAGTATTCCTTAACCGTTATCGATCGCTAAAACACTGACGATTGAATATCTGTGAACTTTTAAGAGGAATGTTACAACACTTATTATTTTTTTCGCATTTCTAAAACTTTCATCGCCTACTACAAGTGAAGTGTGTTCAGTACTTCTTGACGGCTTCTACGATATGCTTTGCAGATATGCCGAACTTGTCCATCAGTTCATCGGGAGGACCAGAACGGGGCACTTCCTGGACGCAAATCGAATGCACACGGATACCGGCATTATCGGCCACAGCCGCAGATACCTTAAAATAAATGAAATAAGACTGTAAAAAACCCAAATGGTAGAAATAAACCCACCGCTTCTCCAAGCCCTCCAGCTGGATAATGATCTTCAACGGTCAGAATTCTGCCACCAACGCGTCGAGCATGATGCATAATCAATTCTTGATCAATAGGTTTGATGGTGAACGGGTCGAGAACACAGCAGTGAGTTCCTGAAATTCGAAAAAATTAAAGTATCAGGTAAAAGTACGGTACGCATGGTGCAGAGGTAAGAGGGGCTCCTGACGTTCGCACAGTCGAGCGATCGATCCCCACCTAGGCTGCCCAGGCCTTCGTTCCCCCGGGATCGGGTAAATTGATACCCGACCTGTCTGGGAAGGTAAAGACACTGACTTGGTATAGCACCTGGCCACCGCAAGTTACTGTATAGGCTAAATACGCATTCACCATGCCTCTAGGATTCTGAAATGGACACGAATGCGTGGCGCGTTCTTAGAGAACTGATCAACGCCGTTAGGCTTGCACCACCCTCAATGTGAAGATATATTGATCGGCGTTGATCAGTGGCCAAGCACGCGCCATACTCTCGCCTTCCACTAAGAATCGTAGAAGCGCTGTGAATGCGTATTTTGCCTCTACAACCACTTGCCGAGACCAACAGCTATACCACGTCAGTGTTTTTACCTTCCCAAACAACTTCGGTACCATTTAACTCAACGCCGGAGGGAAAGAAGACTGTCTTAGCCAGGGAGGATATTGATCGTTCGATCATGCGTGTGTCAGTGGCGCCTCTTACCACAGCACTGCGCAAAACATAATGAAATGTAAAAGCAAATCAAAGCAGCAAAGCAGGTTAAATAACTTACCCTCCTTCTCCAGCTGTTCAGCAGCCTTGAGACATTCATAAAGAGTGACTCCTGCACCAATGAGAAGGATTCTGTCCTTCGGTGACTCTTTCACAATCTGCAACAGGGTAAAGCTATACCTCCAGGACGACAACTCACAATAAAACCATAAAATTATAAAGTAAACTATAAAAAAATTATAAACCTCACCTTGGCCTTTCCAACAGCAAATGGCTCGTCGTTCTTGTAGAGCACCGGTAGAGCTGGTCGACCGGTACGGATGAATACGATACCCTTAATGTTGGCGGCAAGCTCAGTGGCTCGCTCGGCCGACACGGCATCGGTCGGGTAGAAGACCGTCGAGCCGGGAACGGCACGGAAAATAGCCAAATCCTGGAAGGAAAAGAAGAAATAGGGAGAGTTAATGGGAAAAATAAGAAAAATGATAGGAACGAACCTCCAAAGCCATCTGACTGGGTCCGTCTTCACCAATTGATACTCCGACGTGAGAACCGGCGCATTTCAGGTTGGCGAACGACACGGCGGCCATTCTGATCTGGTCGGTGGCACGAGTGAAGAAAGCGGCAAAGGTACTTGAATAAAAAAAATATAATAAAAGGTAAGGGTAAGGTAAAGGTAAAGGTGTCAATGTTGATCAGTCCCCTAAGGACACGCCATGAATCCATGTTCCATGCAGAATGGTATAGGCATGATGAATACGTATTTGGGCTATATAATGATTTGAGGGGGCCAACCGCTATACCAGGTCAGAGTCATTATATTCCCAGACAAATCTGGTACCAATTTATCCGACCCCGAAGGGGTGGAAGGTTCGGTTAACAGGAGCGGATGTCGATCACCCGACGGTGCTGTTGTCAGTAGCGCCTATTAACACTGTACTAGGGCCGTACAGGTGCCACGAACAAAATGGGAAATCATGTTACTTCACCATTCCACTCTTCGTGAGTTCCTACGACTTCCTATGAGTCCAGTCCTCTACTGATTTATCTTCTGCTCCCAGACCGGAATTTCTTTTCGAAGATATCACTTTACTTGTAAAGCCCTTTCAAACTTCAACCCTTTCAAAAATACTCTTAAATAAGGCGAAACCCTCTTACCACCTCCACTCGAACTACAAGTTATCCTAACTATAAGGTCATCGAGTAGACAAGTACCTCTTGCAGGGTGGATAAGGGCAAAGGATACCTCAAATTTATCCTTATCTACCAATTCAGTTAATTTCCAAAAAAAAAGAAATTCAAAGAATCCTGAAGGTCGGAAAGACCCACCTCGTGAACGGAATCGTTCTGTTGCGGCACTGTGCTCCCACAGCAACACCGACAAGATTCTGCTCGGCGATGAAGCATTCGATGAACTGTTGTGGGTGTTTCTGGAACGGCGGTTTTGGGTATATTTAACTGCTTGTAACCTAACCTAGAACTAGGATCAGCCCAAGGAAAAATAAAAATAAATTATCTTTGACAAAAAACAGCAAAATACCTGCAACAATTTTTCGGAGAAGGTCGAGTTTTTCGTGTCTCCGTCCAGACCGATCACACGAGGGTTGGCATCGCCCAACTTGGCCAAAGCCGTCCCGTAAGCGGCTCTTGTGGCTACCTTAATAGTTATTGTTAAAATTTGGCCATAAAACATGAAAAAATACAAAAACTGCGTAAAACACCTGAACCCACCCACCTTCTCACCCATTTTGTACGATGGTGGGGCCATCTTGATGGAGCCGATTTTTAGATCAACGGCCGGTGCGTCTTCTGTGGGTTTCTTGGGTGTCAGCTTACCTTTCTTACTTCCGTGCAACTTTCCTTTTATGGCTTCTATCTGAAAAGGGTAATTTGGAAAAAAGTAGGGTCACAACGAGCAGCACCAAACTCACCTTTTCAATTGGTACGGGTTTTCCATGCCAGTTGTCCTTGTCGGCGACACCTTCGATTCCTTGTCCCTTGAAAGTCTTCGCAAGAATAGCGGTTGGCTTATCCTAAAATGGGTGAAAATTAGAGGTTAGAGGGGATATTGTGGGTAAAGGTGTCCGCGGGGTAGATGCGTACTTGCCCTATACAGTGAATTGCGGAGACCAACCGCTATACCAAGTCAGGGTCTTTATCTTACCCTACAAGCCTGGTACAAATTTACCCTACCCCGGAGAGATGGAAAGATTGGTTAGCCTGATTTGGGATCGATCGCTTGACCGTGCAGGTGTCAGAAGCGCCACTAGCACTGCACAACGCGCTCCATCTTCAAGGTATAAATTTTCGTGTAGGGAGCCATACCTTGGTGTTTCTGGCCGTCTCGTAGGCATTGATCAGTTCGTCGATGTCGTGACCGTTTACAACAATTGCGTTGAAACCAAACGCAGCAAATCTAGCCTAAATTTAACCAGATTCGTCGTTAAACCACTTTCTTGAATGAAAAAAAAACTGGAAAAGTCAAGGTAAAAAAGCCTTCTGATACCTGGTACACTTCAACGTGATGTCCTAGAGAAGTCTCCTGAGATTGCCCCAGGCGATTCACATCAACAATCGCTACCAAATTGTCCAGCTTGTAATAGGAAGCAAACGCTGAAAGCGCAAATATAAAAAATCACACAAAAATAAAAATAAACAATTTAAATAAACAAACCTGCTGCCTCCCACACTGATCCTTCGGCAGATTCACCATCACCCAACAGGCAATAAACCCTGTAGCTAGCCTGGAACAAAGCCCAACATTCATATCCGCCGGAATTAGTTTGGAAGCAGATTAGAGATGCTGATCAATCACCTTATCGATGTACTTTCCAACGTAAGCCATTCCAGCGGCACATGACAGACCTTGTCCCAGAGATCCGGTGGCAACATCGATAAAGTTGAGACGCTAAATTATTCGATTATTGATTAAATTAGCCAAGTTTGAGAAAGAAAATTGAATGAAGAATCCCTCAGGGGCCAAACATACCGGGGTCGGATGGCCTTCAATATCGGAGTTGATCTTGCGAAGCGACATGACCTGATCCCTTGAGAGCAGACCAGCTTCTTCCCAAGCGGCGTAGAGGATTGGACAGGCGTGTCCCTGAAAAAAAATTCTATATTTCTATATCAAACAAATAAATCAATACAACAATGAACCATAGAGGATCGTTCAATTTGCACAATGATCAACACCCAACGCATATGGGCTCATTTTACCTTCTATGGGTAAGAATAGGCACGCTATCTATGATGCCAATTGAAATGGGCCTCACTTACAATTGAACAAGTTTTGATTATTATAAAAATAAGCCAATTTAACAACATACTAGCCTAATCGTTTTTACCTAACTTTACCATACACCACTTTGCTTATGATTATCGAAGAAATGAACCAATTCTATGACTGAACAATGCAATGCAAGTCTGCTCTAAGCAACGGATACCGGGAAGTTCAAATTCTAACTATGGGTATGATGACTGATAAATCTAGAAAAACGATCACACAAATACCCCCATTGATTGGTGCCTCTCGTCAACACATCCAATTTACTAGCGAAATTTGACGAAAGATTGTCAGTGTCAATTTCAGATCTCGTCATAGAGGGAATTTCATGGAGATTTCTCAGGAGCATCAACTAGATGGCCGATGTTCGCCGCTCTTGGACTATCTAACAGCCAAGATGCTCCAGGATTATTTCGGAATTTAGAGACAATCGATTTTCTCGAAACATTTTTCATCGCAAGAATCCAACTCGATACAAACTCACCTTCGACAACACGAAACGATCAGCGCTGGCGCATTTCGGATCGGCTACTTCGTACTTCATCTCGTGGAAGAACAACGTCGACATAATCTCGGCTGGAAGTACCATATAAAGATAAAGGCAAAGGTGAAAAGTAATGGTAAAGTTAAAGGCGTCGGCGTTGATCAGACCCATAAGAGCGCGTCGCAGCATTCGTGTTCCATTCAGAAATATAGAGGTAAGGTGAATGCGTACAATGACTTGCAGTGGCCAACCGCTACAGCTACACCACATCAGTGTCTTTACCTTTCCATAGGTCTGGTACCAATTTACCCGACCCCTGGAGGGTTCGAGTTTGGTTAGCCCGTGTGGGGAGCGATCGTTCTACCGTGTGGGTGTCAGATGTGTCTGTGACCACGGCACCACGAACGCCCAAATCCGCACCGTTCAACTTAACGGACACCAGTACTCGATTTTTTTCTGTCGTCGAAATTCGCTAAAAATTTGCGCGGAGGATAATTGAGACCGCTGGTCACGAATCTGCCGTCCGTTTTCCACGTGGGTGGTCTCGGCCCACCCAAATCGCTACTTGGGTGGTCCAGTCAGGATCATTGATTCCGCCGAAGCTTTGTCAATGGAGGTTCTCCAGTGTTCTGAACACGATGAAAAGTCCGTTTTCCAAATGGCGACCGAATACAGTAGTTATAGGTGAGCACCTAACGACCTCACCTGACAAGACACACCTATAACTACCGTATTCGGCCGCCATTTGAAAAACAGACTTCACCATCGTGTTCAGGACACCAGAGAACCTCAAAGACAAAGTTTCAGCGAAATCGGTGATTCTGACTGGACAACCCAAGTAGTCGGTATGGGTGGTCCGAGACCATCCACGTGAAAAACGGACAGCAGATTCGTGTTCTGGACCCCAAATAGCCCCGATAGGCGAATTTGCAGCGAATTTCGATGACTCCTTTAAGTTGAATAGTGCTCCCAATTCTAATATCGAAGGAGATTTGAAAGCTGTACCTGCCGAGGTGGACGACGTCGGATGTCCGCTCTTCGACGCACAAGTCATCTCAATCGCCGAGATGCGCATGCGATTCGCGACATCTTCCAGGTCGTTATGAAGTTCAGTCGGGATGGGCATCCTCGTGGCCTGAAAAAGCTCTTGTGAACTGAATAAAATGATTTTTGTAAAAAAATTACGAATAACAATACACGAGGACGACAGCAGAACGGAGGAACAGTACATTTATCTAGCGAACTGATCAATCGATACAAAAAGTGACATTTGAATAGTTGGAGAACGTGCAGCACGAAAGATCGATAGCGCTCTAAACCCACCAACATTCGAACGGTCGTCGACAGTCGGAGCATTTCCCTGTTGCCGATCAGCATACAGTGAAGAGGACCCCACCAAAGAACGATTGGCAATCCCACAGCCAATCAATAGTGATCAGTCTATCAGTGCACAGGGAAAACTACCAAAAAAGAAGACTGCTAGATAAAGGGACAGTACGCAGGGAACAGTAGGAACTACGAATTTTTTCAAATCTCTTACCTAGAGCTTACCCTCTCCAGCTTACCCAGTTCACAATTCTCCTGAGGCGATTAACTGATAAGCTGATCATAGGTGTGACAAGAGACAAGTGACGAAGACAGGGTACGGGTATACTAAGGGACCATCCGAGTTGATTTGATTGAATCACAATTTTGATGTTCGTCACAATTCATACCGATAACAGTGGAACCGGTACTATAAAAACGCTACCGATGCCTACCGTAACTTATCCTAACCGCAGCGAATTTCACAGGTTAACGACCAGGTTAACCCATACACGAAATTCAATAGAAAACGATTTTCCACCTCTACAACTACTATCACTGTAATATTCTGGAAGATGTGAGCAGTTAGAACTCTTTGAACATTAATGGGACCTTGCTTTACGGGCGTGACATCCCATCCCTCCCTACCTAAGACACCTTTCAAATTCTAGTCTGGAGGTTGATGAAATCACAACAGAACTAAATTACAGAGCTGTGGGAGACCCCAGGGAACAAATGACAGAGTGAATAACACGTAATTCAACGGCAATTAAAAGAAATTAAAAATCACTTCAATTTTCTACAGTAACCCCGACGTCGGAGGAAATGCGAGGAGGTGACGTCCGCCGGATGCGTAGCTAACACCACAGTTCACGGTTAATCAGTGGCGGCCTAAAAAGTGGTAGAAAGGGTGAAGGTGACGAAGGAACAGAGGGAGGGAGGAAAAGATAAGGTGATAAATGAGTAGAGGGAGTGGAGGAGTACTAGGAATTGATTTCGACCGCTCTGAAAACCGACGAAGTTAGCATTCCAAAGAGAATTCAAGATAAAAACCAGGGGAGTGGTTTCCCGGTCAATTTCCGTTTTCCGCGATCTCAACAGGTTTTTGTAGAGGAACGAAAATTTCATCACCGCTCAGGCAGGGCGTATTTGAAGAAGGAACTCGAGGGGGCTGGTAAATAGCTTCAGGGATAAAGCTCGAAAGGGTTTGGAGCTGAAGCACCCGGTCAGATTGTTCGGTACTGTTTTTATTAGTGATTCAAAAAATGTTCTGTCAAATTATCAGCGATGATTATGAGATCAATAAGATCAAGTAAGGATCTCGTAGAGCAACGCATAACCTCAAGGATGACCATAAAAAGGTTCCAGAAGGAAGGTACGCTACAAAATCCCTTACAGATTTCCACCAAATACCTTTTGAAAGGGTCGAGAAGGGAGGACAACTCCGATATCCAGATGCTATTGAGATCAGTAACACCAAGGAAGGACCTCTGAGAGATGGAAACAACCTCACGGAAGAGCATCAAGAGTTCTGGGGTTTCTAAGCGCCTTCAGAGTCCTGTTCCGTCGAAACAAATCGAATGAGAGTTGTACGGTATTGTTTGAAATTTTCTGGTAATGTTTGGACAATATTAAAATGTTCAGACACCAAAGACACTTTGGAGGTCAACAACACCAAGGAAAACCCTCAGAATACTTCAGGCAATTCGGGGAACGAACACCGGCCTTGGGCCCAGATTCATGAACGGACGAGCGGTCTCCGAAACCGCGGCGTAGCCAGAACCAGACGGCAGAGTCGATGAGTGATTGCGCTTAACTTAGGAAGTTCAGGATAATTAGACAAAGGTGGGCACCGTTCGAGCTATATTTCGGGGTTTATCGGGGGTTTACCAATGATGAATCTGGGCCCAAGAAGTTCTAAGGAAACACACCTGCATCAACTCCTTCCATCAGGTTGGTGCAAAGTTCTCGGACATCTGCGAATTCTTGAATTTGAAAAGGATTTCCCCAGTATTTTCGGCTCCAGTTAAAAAAATGCTTAATAAATTAGAAGACTATTGATATTAACGGTGCTCACTTCAAATGACTCCTTGCTATTGTTCAGACATTATAAAATAAACTGTTTTGTATCCCAAATACCCGAGAACTTTTGCACCAACCTAATAATTGGAGGACCTTACGGTATAATTCCTGACATCTGGTTTCGACACAATAGCTCGTAGTAAAGTCAATAACAGCCAATAATAACAACAATGAAGACAACAAACAGTTCTAGAAAGAAACCACCTATAGGGCCGGTTCTCGCCGAAACAATCCGACTTCGCTGATTATGATAACGAAAATCACCAACAGATTGCCAAGAATCGCCCAAAAAACGATCGGACAGTTCTGGGTGGTCTCAGTGAGAATACTGATTGCGCCGTTCGAATCGAACAGTTCTGGTGGAGCGACAAGAGAGAGACTGAAACACGGAAGGAGAGCGGCGCCACCGCTGCCCCCGTCAGCGATCCGCCGCGCAAAGATTGCACAGTCGGGTCAATGATGCGACGACGGCATGTCGACCAAAACTCGAGAACCCGCAAATGAGCGCCGCCGCGCGACCGCTCCGCTGTGACACACTCACCCCACTAAGCGACGTAGGCTTCTACTCAGCTGCAACTTACTCAACACCAACGGGTCTGGTGAGGACAGGATCAGGCAAAGATCGTCCACAGTCTCATCGATCCCAATGGATCTACCGCGACAACACCATGACCGGACTGACCTTCTGAGCTCACTATTCCCTCACCATTTCTAGTGAGAATGAATATGCAATACCTGTTTTCATGGTAAAAATCTCAATCTAGGGTTAACTTGGCGTGGGTATGGATTACGTGGTTAAAACTTTGCTCACCCCGTTTCTTGTACTATTTACCGACAAATTTACCTGCAGCTCAAAGCTCCCCTGGTCCCAAAAGATCGAATGATATTATATTTGTTCATTTTAGTTGTAGTATTGAGATTGATATTTATTACGTATGTTCAAGACACACATCTGAAACAGAAGAATACAAAAAAATGCGATTCAAATAACACAGTGGTTGATAAGAGACGTTGTTGTCACCCGCACGGTCTAGCGATCGATCCCGCCCCGGGCTAACCAAGTCTTCCATTCCTCCGGGTTCGAGCAAATTGGTACCAGACTTGTCTGGAAAGGTAAAGATACCGGTCTGGGCCCAGATTCATCATTGGTAAACCACGATAAACCCCGAGACATAGCCCGAATAGCGCCCACCTTTGTCTACTTATCCTGAACTTCCTGTGTTGAGCGCAATCTCTCATCGACTCTGCCGTCTGGCTCTGGCTGCGCCGCGGTTTCGGAGACCGCTCGTCCGTTCATGAATCGCGGCTGGCCCCCGCAGGTCAATACGCATTCACTACGCCTCCACGACT
The DNA here is from genome assembly GCA_030553155.1 of Nippostrongylus brasiliensis. Taxonomy (NCBI): domain Eukaryota; kingdom Metazoa; phylum Nematoda; class Chromadorea; order Rhabditida; family Heligmosomidae; genus Nippostrongylus; species Nippostrongylus brasiliensis. Next base: position 15,130,959 of record CP130735.1, read on the forward strand.
TGAATGGAACACCAATGCGGCGGCGCATCCTCAGGGACTGATCAACGCCGACACCTTTACTTTTTACCTTTTAGTTGTAGTAGTGCCCACTATGTAAGGGGAAAAAGGAAACTAGTCGGTGTTGGCCTTGCAGGTGGAATACCTTCGCCTCCTTGCCTCAGTTAATCCGTCCCTATCGTGAACAACTAAGCTTCTCCCTGCGTCTCGAGCAGTTGTCCAGTTTTTTTTTTGGCGAGAAGAGTGCACACCGGTAAAAAACCTGAACCTACAGTTTTTCGACAGAACGTCTGTCTATTTGAATTCGAGACGAAAAAAATGCAGCAGCAGCATTCTCTCCCAACCGCCCTCACCACCCCGAGCTGTCCGACCACCACTATCGAACCATCGAAAGATCGGCATGGCGAGAGCGATAACGCCGGCGCGCCTTTTGCCTTTTCAGCCTATCTGGCTGACCTTGGGTTCGAACCCGCGTGGGGGAGTTTCTTGATTGACAGTGATGAGAGCAGTCGAATTTTATAACAATGGGAAATATTCTTTTGTACTCCTCAGGGGATTTGTAAAACTTAGCAAACATGGTCCACAAAAAGTCACAGTCCTCGGGGTTCTCGTTGGGGATTAGTGTAAAAATTAGGAACAACAGGGCTGGGAGTTTACGAGACCCTGGGAAAACTTTCGTACACCCTCAAGGTATTTGTAAAATCTAGCAGACGTAGTCCAAAAGCTAGGCATCAGATCTCTGGGTTCTTGGTGGGGATTATCACAAAATTTAAGACAGGTAGGGAAAAGAGAAAAATGTATTTTAGGATAGTAGTTTGGATTATGAGCCGTCTGTCGAACAATTTCCTCTCAAGACTCTCGAATATCTCCATTGAACACTACAAAGATCGATAGGAAAAGTGAGCAAGCAAAATCCGACCAATAAGCAGTATCTGCCTGCAAGAAACACTTCACTTTCAATATAAAAAAAACTCTCACCGCAACATCTCAATGTATCCTTAATGACTACTTATTGTTAGTCATTCAGCTAAATCATATAGTATGCCAGTTTCATCAATAATCCAATCGATAACCCAATCAATCCGAGCCAAATCATCGAGCTCGTAACGGAATGACCTTCATTTAGCCAATGATACACAAAACACGAAGCACACGAACGCTGTCATTAGAACCACTAGACAAATTGATCACTCACAAAAGCCTTCATAAGTACGGTACCCATGAGAATATATTTATAATAATACTTTTATACATTTACAAATCTACACGAAAACACCGGCAGGGCTATCACGACTACGGTAGCAAACTGACAATTGAACAAACCAGTACTTGGGACCACAAAAATCCCTCAAGGGTGCGGAACTACTAAAAGAGATCTATTCCACCTCGGAAATACGCATCGTCTCTAACCGGTCGTCAATTTGCTTTGATAACGAATACAAGTAACTCAGTTTAGTAATATTTACGCGAACGGCGTCGAGATCCTTGCGCTCGAAGAGTTTATCGAGCTCACCCAACAGAACGTCAATTTCCTTCTGGACGGCCTCAGCTTCAGCTCTAAGCTCCGTTGAAGTTGACATTTCAGCCACTCGTTCACGCCATTCCATCATCTCCAACAGAGACGACTCGTCCAGATCCAGGCCTGAAAAACGTATTTTATTTATTTATTCAGTAGTAAAAACTCAATAGACGAAATGTAAAATAGCAGAACTCGAAGAACATGTGGTTTAGAGATACGTGAAAAACTGGGTCAGAAAACAGCATTTCATGTTATTATATTATACATTAAAGAGCATTTCCTGTGATCATGACCAACTATTCATTTACTTACAATTCGAGCTATGCACACCTCAAGAAAGAGAGATATTGATGATATGAGGAAGTATTGCTAAATAATGTTTTTCGAAGAAAATTAAAAAAAATTAAATTCTCTTTGAAAAACATTATTTAGCAATACTGCCTCACGTATAGATATTTGAAATAAAAAAAAAATCAAAAAGAAAAAATTCATGGGAAATGGAAAATACCGTTGGTTTCTTCTCCTCCGAGAATCTTCAGCAAATATTTCGCCCTGAGCAGAGGCTCGGACAACGTCTTGTAGGACTCGTTTAGCCTTCTGGCATGCTCATCGGACAACTTTTTCTCTTGTTCCGAAGCTTGGGCGAACTTATCCGGATGAAGGTTGAACTGCAGCTCTCGAAACCTAAATTTAGACAGCCTGCGGCTTTCATAAATATCCGTAACAACGATAATAATACCAACAACACCGTAAAAACTACAATAAGTAAGCACAAGTAAATAGAATAGAAAAACTGTTTTATGCTTCTGTGCCGGACGAGGTTAGTATGGTGAACCAGATATTTATTGGCCTAACGTTTCGACTTGAACGTCGTCTTCAGAGGCCTAAAAAGTGGTCCGAAATTGAACTGACCCTTGATCTAAACGGCCAAGCGCCGCATCGTTCCTAGCATTTTTGACAAACTCATAGAATCCCCACGAAATTGAGAAATCTAGAGAAATTCAATGACTTACCCCGTGGTCCACCGTGAGAGCGTTGCCGACGTGGCAACCAGCTCTGTTAGTTGACAGATGCGACTGAGTCACATCAGTCATTCCGGAATCCACAGAACGGTGTAAATGATAAGAAGTCATTGCTTATTGAAAGACACTCATTTCGGTTGTTCATAATTGGATTCCTTGCGGAAATCCAGAACGCCTCCAATGCCTTTCTGGACGATATCTCAGCCTCGTAAGATAGAATTTTGCACATAATGTCAAAATCATTCCCGCCGTGCACTTCATGATTGTGCCTTCCCAGCGGTGATGTTTTGTTACCCCTTCTTTTGCTGGCCAGATGTTCATTTATTCGTGTCAACAAAACACGACCGGTCTCCCCAATGTACTTGCCGTTGCAAGTCCTGCATTCAATCTCATACACTACTCCCGATTTTTCACAATCTCCACTCTTTCCGTAAGGACAAACAACACAATTCTCCGATACGCATTCATTGTCGTAGAGCCTATTTCGCACTAGCTGACGTTTGATGTTGTCGTTCGGGATGTTAACAAGAACGACATCATTCTGAAGCTGAGCACGAGCAAGGCATCGCTGTACTGTAGAGGAGAATGCGTCAGAGATAAAAGGAAGACATAAAGGTACGCGGTCTCGGAAGGGTTGTACGCGCTGGACAGTAGTTGTTCTTCTGTGGTATGATGTTCTTCTAACATAACCATTCTGAGAGGCTATTCGGGAAGCTAATCTTACTGATTCCCGTCGTTCGTCGTCACCCGTGCACACTGCTGCGGCTGTCTTGAACATGTTGCGTATTACCGCTCGTTTAACAGCAGTGGGGTGAGCAGATTTCGCATTGATCAAGATATTTTTAGAGCTTCCTTTTCGATACCACTTTACGCTTACTATGCCATTGGATACCTTCACCTGCGTGTTAAGATACGGAAGCCAACCGTCTGAAGGTGTCTCTCGAGTAAGCTTGATGTGCTGTGATTGCTGGTTAAGAACGCGAAAGCATTCATCCATCTCGGACTGTGTAGATGTTATTATGAAACAGTCGTCGATGTATCTACAGTACATCAGAGGCAAACGAGCTAGCACCGGTTCTTCTATTCTGCTCATAAAGCAAATTGCAAGCACTGGCGCAAGCCGTTGACCCATTGCCAGACCCCTTAGTTGGGAATAATACGTGCCTGACCATTTAAAGATGTTACAGTTCAAGCATTCTTTGACCAGAGTCATAATTGAGTTCCTCTCGAGTCCAAAAGTGTTGATGTTAGCTATGTGCCTTTCAAGCATTTCGGACAATGCTTGTAGGGCTTGATCGTTTTGGACGTTGGTATACAATGAGGTGACATCGAATGACTCTACAACGCACTTTTCTTGTAATTGTACGTTGTGCAAATGGTCAAGGAATGTCCTCGTATTGGTCAGGTGTGAAGGAATCATGGTCAACAGTTGGCTTACGATTTTGTTGAGAAACCAAGATATACGATCGGTTGGTCCACCAACACAGCTGATTATAGGCCGTATTTTGAAGGTATCCGCTGACATCGAAAGCACATTTGCAGAGGAAAGCTTGTGGGTTTTTATAAGACTATAGAACACAGGACATCTGGGATGGTCTTGCTTGAGTCTAGCAATTAACTTTCTGTCTAATCCCGCAGATTGTCCTAATGTTATCCAAGCTCGGTTCAAGCGTCTACATTGTGAACGGAATTCCTCCACGGTGGATAATCGGTAAAGAGAGGAATCTCGCAGATGGAGTTCATTGATACTTCTGTCAAGTGACTGGGGTATTACAACGAACTCTCCACCCTTGTCACTCACGGAGACGCGTAACGTACCATTAGATCTTAACTCACGCATCTCTTTAAATCCCAGCCTTTCCTCGAACGTCAAATTTGTATTTCGTTGTCGTCTGTGCTGATGGAGTGCACTTAAGATAGCGGACGACAAGATTCGTAATTTGACGTCTACTTCTGGAACAGGCTGAGGTTCTCGATAAAACGTGCGTGGGAATGGTAAAGGCGGTAGCGAACTCCGGGTGTCATTGGAGGTGGTCCGCGGGTTGACATCGCTCACATGCCGCACTCGCAACTGATCTCGCAGCCTTTGCAAGCCTCCTACAACTTTACGATACGTGAATGAAGTGACATTCTGTGCAATTGAAAAAGATGGGCCGAGATTAAGTAGACTTAGAGCATTGGATGAAAGATGGGCGTCTCCAATAATCGTGACTCTTTGCGACGGACTACCGTTCTCGTTGTGGGTAACGTCATAACGGTGGTCAACGGGAGCATTCCTTTCTCTGTTTCTACGAATCTCCTGGCGAGATTGAACAAGTCTATCATATTTTGCACAAAGGGACGATTTAACCCTAGACCGTATAGAGTCGCAGATCCATTTCGATTCACTTTCCACCCTCCTCCAAGTCCGTCCAGGAAGAAGACGCCGGCACGCGGTCTCTTTCGAGACGCACTTCAACAACGACGAATACAACACGTAAGATTTTTCCTTGATCACAACGTTCAACATCTGACGATAGATCTTCCTTATCCTTGGGTGATCTTCGGATAAACCACACGTTGTACCGATGTTCTTGTTCGCGATGAAGCGTGGTAGCACGTCGCTTGTCCGGCATCGCTGGAGGAACTTCAAGGACTGGCGGGTAACAACCACTTTTTGGCGAAGCGATAGAGCTTCGCGCACCAGAGAGAAGAACTGGGGCGGTATGTGGTGTAGAATTCTCCAAGTTCTCTCCTCTTGAAACCTCGGCATGATGTTGTAACTGTTTTATGCTTCTGTGCCGGACGAGGTTAGTATGGTGAACCAGATATTTATTGGCCTAACGTTTCGACTTCTGGTTCACCATACTAACCTCGTCCGGCACAGAAGCATAAAACAGTTACAACATCATGCCGAGGTTTCAAGAGGAGAGAACTTGGAGAATTCTACACCACATACCGCCCCAGTTCTTCTCTCTGGTGCGCGAAGCTCTATCGCTTCGCCAAAAAGTGGTTGTTACCCGCCAGTCCTTGAAGTTCCTCCAGCGATGCCGGACAAGCGACGTGCTACCACGCTTCATCGCGAACAAGAACATCGGTACAACGTGTGGTTTATCCGAAGATCACCCAAGGATAAGGAAGATCTATCGTCAGATGTTGAACGTTGTGATCAAGGAAAAATCTTACGTGTTGTATTCGTCGTTGTTGAAGTGCGTCTCGAAAGAGACCGCGTGCCGGCGTCTTCTTCCTGGACGGACTTGGAGGAGGGTGGAAAGTGAATCGAAATGGATCTGCGACTCTATACGGTCTAGGGTTAAATCGTCCCTTTGTGCAAAATATGATAGACTTGTTCAATCTCGCCAGGAGATTCGTAGAAACAGAGAAAGGAATGCTCCCGTTGACCACCGTTATGACGTTACCCACAACGAGAACGGTAGTCCGTCGCAAAGAGTCACGATTATTGGAGACGCCCATCTTTCATCCAATGCTCTAAGTCTACTTAATCTCGGCCCATCTTTTTCAATTGCACAGAATGTCACTTCATTCACGTATCGTAAAGTTGTAGGAGGCTTGCAAAGGCTGCGAGATCAGTTGCGAGTGCGGCATGTGAGCGATGTCAACCCGCGGACCACCTCCAATGACACCCGGAGTTCGCTACCGCCTTTACCATTCCCACGCACGTTTTATCGAGAACCTCAGCCTGTTCCAGAAGTAGACGTCAAATTACGAATCTTGTCGTCCGCTATCTTAAGTGCACTCCATCAGCACAGACGACAACGAAATACAAATTTGACGTTCGAGGAAAGGCTGGGATTTAAAGAGATGCGTGAGTTAAGATCTAATGGTACGTTACGCGTCTCCGTGAGTGACAAGGGTGGAGAGTTCGTTGTAATACCCCAGTCACTTGACAGAAGTATCAATGAACTCCATCTGCGAGATTCCTCTCTTTACCGATTATCCACCGTGGAGGAATTCCGTTCACAATGTAGACGCTTGAACCGAGCTTGGATAACATTAGGACAATCTGCGGGATTAGACAGAAAGTTAATTGCTAGACTCAAGCAAGACCATCCCAGATGTCCTGTGTTCTATAGTCTTATAAAAACCCACAAGCTTTCCTCTGCAAATGTGCTTTCGATGTCAGCGGATACCTTCAAAATACGGCCTATAATCAGCTGTGTTGGTGGACCAACCGATCGTATATCTTGGTTTCTCAACAAAATCGTAAGCCAACTGTTGACCATGATTCCTTCACACCTGACCAATACGAGGACATTCCTTGACCATTTGCACAACGTACAATTACAAGAAAAGTGCGTTGTAGAGTCATTCGATGTCACCTCATTGTATACCAACGTCCAAAACGATCAAGCCCTACAAGCATTGTCCGAAATGCTTGAAAGGCACATAGCTAACATCAACACTTTTGGACTCGAGAGGAACTCAATTATGACTCTGGTCAAAGAATGCTTGAACTGTAACATCTTTAAATGGTCAGGCACGTATTATTCCCAACTAAGGGGTCTGGCAATGGGTCAACGGCTTGCGCCAGTGCTTGCAATTTGCTTTATGAGCAGAATAGAAGAACCGGTGCTAGCTCGTTTGCCTCTGATGTACTGTAGATACATCGACGACTGTTTCATAATAACATCTACACAGTCCGAGATGGATGAATGCTTTCGCGTTCTTAACCAGCAATCACAGCACATCAAGCTTACTCGAGAGACACCTTCAGACGGTTGGCTTCCGTATCTTAACACGCAGGTGAAGGTATCCAATGGCATAGTAAGCGTAAAGTGGTATCGAAAAGGAAGCTCTAAAAATATCTTGATCAATGCGAAATCTGCTCACCCCACTGCTGTTAAACGAGCGGTAATACGCAACATGTTCAAGACAGCCGCAGCAGTGTGCACGGGTGACGACGAACGACGGGAATCAGTAAGATTAGCTTCCCGAATAGCCTCTCAGAATGGTTATGTTAGAAGAACATCATACCACAGAAGAACAACTACTGTCCAGCGCGTACAACCCTTCCGAGACCGCGTACCTTTATGTCTTCCTTTTATCTCTGACGCATTCTCCTCTACAGTACAGCGATGCCTTGCTCGTGCTCAGCTTCAGAATGATGTCGTTCTTGTTAACATCCCGAACGACAACATCAAACGTCAGCTAGTGCGAAATAGGCTCTACGACAATGAATGCGTATCGGAGAATTGTGTTGTTTGTCCTTACGGAAAGAGTGGAGATTGTGAAAAATCGGGAGTAGTGTATGAGATTGAATGCAGGACTTGCAACGGCAAGTACATTGGGGAGACCGGTCGTGTTTTGTTGACACGAATAAATGAACATCTGGCCAGCAAAAGAAGGGGTAACAAAACATCACCGCTGGGAAGGCACAAGCATGAAGTGCACGGCGGGAATGATTTTGACATTATGTGCAAAATTCTATCTTACGAGGCTGAGATATCGTCCAGAAAGGCATTGGAGGCGTTCTGGATTTCCGCAAGGAATCCAATTATGAACAACCGAAATGAGTGTCTTTCAATAAGCAATGACTTCTTATCATTTACACCGTTCTGTGGATTCCGGAATGACTGATGTGACTCAGTCGCATCTGTCAACTAACAGAGCTGGTTGCCACGTCGGCAACGCTCTCACGGTGGACCACGGGGTAAGTCATTGAATTTCTCTAGATTTCTCAATTTCGTGGGGATTCTATGAGTTTGTCAAAAATGCTAGGAACGATGCGGCGCTTGGCCGTTTAGATCAAGGGTCAGTTCAATTTCGGACCACTTTTTAGGCCTCTGAAGACGACGTTCAAGTCGAAACGTTAGGCCAATAAATATCTGGTTCACCATACTAACCTCGTCCGGCACAGAAGCATAAAACAGTTACAACATCATGCCGAGGTTTCAAGAGGAGAGAACTTGGAGAATAGAAAAAGTTATAAGTAATAGTAATGAGTTAGTGAGAATAAAAATAACCTCTTCTTCAGTGCAGAATCTTTGATCCGATACGTGACCGGCAATCCCATGTACTCGAACAGATTCTGTGAATCGGGTGGTGGTTGGATTGTATGACCTGAAACGACACGTGACAAACGACATCTTTATAAAGATGCGCCACGCATGTGTGATTCATTCGGAATCGGAATCACGCAGGCCTGGGGCCGTATGCTCGTCCCACCCGAGATAGCTGGGGATGGTGAGGGGCTCCCCGCGCGCCGCCTCCTCCTACTACATTTGCGTCCTATCTCGGGTGGAGGGCACCGGCGGGGACTCCCCCACTCGTCGCGGGGAGAGACGAGCATACGGCCCCTGGCGAATGTGGGTTTGGCACATACAATAACTTGCGGGGCCAGCAGCTTAACGAATTAGTGTCTCTACCTTCCCAGACAAGTACGGTACCAGTGTACCCGACCTCAAACGAATGAAAGGCTCTGTGAGCTCGGACCAGGGTCGATCGCTCGACCATGCGGATGTCAGCAGCGCCTCTCACGTTCGAACCAAATAGTTATTTAAATGAATCGAATGCGGAAAAGCACCTAGACAAACTCGCAGCCCATTGATAGCTGATTAATTCCTCATTTAGCAGACCTTTTAGGAATATTTAGACCTAAAGAACCATGAAAAATAAGGATATTACCTACAGGAGTCACAGAAGAACTGTTTTGTACACTCCACCGCATCCTTGCAGTTCCAACAGCTCGTCTCTTCGGGTCGTTTGCAGTCCGACACAATTTTCCCGCACGAACGCCACGCTTGACAGTTGCTGGTGCTGTGATGTGAGGAAATTTGAGAAAAAATACCAAAAAATAGACATCCTGCACTCACCGCAACACTGACTGCCGTGAGGCTAGAGCGAACGACATTCCCAGTGCAGCTCTGGCCATCTAGATCGACATTTAATCAAACAATCATTCAATCAATCAACCAAATTCAATTTTTATCAACATTTAATCGAACAATCAATCGAATACAATTTTTATCAACTAGTAATAAATTTGGCAACAAAGTTCATAGCTCTGCTTTTGAATCTCACCACGCACAAATCAATAAACTTTTTAATCAACGCTGAAAAGTTACGCCCAGATTTGGCATGCAGAAGATTTGTTTATACCGTTAACCTGAAAAATTGAATAATAATTGGATGTGAAATTTGGAACGGAGACGTGAAGGTCATGTTTTCTAATTATTGGGCTATTTTTCAACACGAAAAATCAAGCAGAAACAATTCATCCCTCTCTAACTCTTCCCAGTCAACTCTGAGGAACAGTTATCGACCGCTTCGAACCCAGTGTTCCTCAGAAAAGGCTCGGACGATATCCTGAAACAGGGTGCCGTCCTCACACCATTTTTGGGGAGCATTGGTGGCGAAGCGGTCGATCGCTCCGCGCGCCAAATTTGGGACTTGATTTTCGAACGTCGCTCAAAGTTTGTTGGAATTTGGGGTCCACATGCTGAATCGAAGAGAGAAGAGAGTTTATATACCTAGAAACCGCAAAAAAAAAACGACGGCTGATAGGGTCTCTGGGTCTCTCTGTACCCATAAAGGGTGACCTAACAAAAGGGTACAGTGAAAACCTCTCCCGGGTGGGTTATAATCAACAAGGAGATTTAGGCTTACAGGTTAAGTCACATTTTATAATGTGGTTACACGCATACCACTGGATTTTATTGAAAACCTGAAGAAATAGTCGGCTGATACTGCACGGTAGACCACAGAGAAAACAGTGACTCGAAATCATTTATCAAAATACACAATCACAAAATAAGCTTCCCGAGGAAGAAATGAAGATCATCATTAGAACACAACAAAACAACAAAAACTTCCAAACAAAATGCCGAAATAACCATACGCTCTACTTCTTCGCATAATCGACTTTCATATGCTGCTCGGGTGTGATCTTGAAGTTGTTCAGGGCCATTCTCGCTGGCGCTGCCAACTCTTCGGATTCGAATTCGACGAACGCTATTCCGGTACGGGTCGGCACCAAACGGATATCCTTCAGACCAGGGAATCTGGAAAAGAACAGGTTATCTTGATGTACAAGTGGAACAATTAAAAATTTTAAAAAATGAAAGTACTGACTGGTTGAAAAGAATCTGAAGCATATCGGTAGTGGCTTCTTCAGGCAAGTTGGTGCAGAACAGGATTTTGTTGGGTGGAGCTGGTCCTTCGTGATCGCCAGGTGCTCTGGCACCGGCTCCCTTTGCTCCCTGAACGGACAGAGGGTAATTTAAGACAATTATCAAACCCATATGAAGATGAAAATCCTTAAAAGTCATCCAAATTCAAACATACGACAAAAAATTACATAGTAATGTGAAACGCATAACATAACGCCCATTCAAGTCTGTATCACTAGAAAAGCCTAATGAGGGTCAAAATGAGAAAAAAAAACATGTATCAATCACAGGCATCTAGAACCGCCACTTGACTATCCAGGATATCAACGCTTCAAAAAAGTAAATGAATTCTTGCCTTCTTTTTCTTTTGAGTGCGGATTGGTGCCCGAGCTGCTCTCTCGACATAAGTTCCCTTTGCCTTGGCGATTACATCGGAGTCCTCACGGGCATATTGAATCCTCTGAAAGAAAGAAAGATCGATCGTTCTTCTTTTCCAAAAAAAAAAAAGAAAAAAGAGAAGGAGCGAACTGACCATAGGCTTATCATAGAAAGGGAAACCTTGCATAGCACGGAGTGCGTTTGACGCCGAAGAAATCTGGAAAGAAGAGTAAAACTGCACATATTTGAAACAACACCTCAACAAATCATACAGAAGTGGGTAGATGAGTTAAACGAGAACTGGGTAACCCAAAAGGCCACCAACCTCTTTGAAGATGATATGAGCTTGTCCTCGCATTCGTAATGTCTTGAAACACATAATGCTAACAATCTCTCCGAACTGAGTGAAAATCGCATGCAGGGCTTTCTTCAACTCTGAATAAGAATAGAACAAAATATATATGCACATAAAACAAAATAGCAAAAATATGGAAATTGCAAAGAAACAACACTTACCGTCCTTCTTGATCTTCTCGTTCAGGTTATTAATGTAGATGGTATGGTTGGGCTTGATGTCGGCCATTTTTATACTGCTAGAATTGAGTTAGAAACCAATTACAAAATAGATTTCAAAACATACAATAATACTGGAAGAAATACAACACAACCAAAAGTCAATTGAACAATCGGAGGATATCGCCACAACCGTAGCGCGGTCAAAGACCAAGTGCTACATGAAAAACGACAAAATAGAAGCCATTGCTTTATTGTAAATATAATTTCGAATGCAATCAGTAAGCAATACGGCGCAGGCATAGAAATAAAATCTCCAATGATTAGTAGAACACACACAATGCAGAATGACCGGGGAAAGAATAGATGGCGAAAAGTATTGCTGGGTTGATAGATCGCTAAAAAGCGACATTATCAATATCACTATCTACCTATATACATACCACAAAGCAATCGCAGATATTGGAGAAGCCACTTTAGTTTCTGACTAGTTTGAAAGAGATTATGCCCAATGCAGCGACGACGCAAGAACGCTGTGTTTATATATGACTGACCCGAACAATACCGTATCTGAAGGACTTTAGTCCTGTTCTTCTTTATTAGCCATTCGGGGAACAACAGCCTTTCTGGTTATTCCGTAGAATTTAGCCGGATTGTATCGACGCGACGTGAACTCCCAGCCTAGGTGATCCATGCAGAAGCGGCATTCGATGATCTGCCATTTATAGCTGAACAATCAGCAAAATAAGCCGCGAATCAGGGTCTGATAGCAAAAAAAGAAGCCTTACCCCGGGAACCAACTGAACTTCGCACACGGTACATCACGCGGAACGAAGTTTTGCGCTTCCGCTACGGTGACCATTTCGTGGATATACCCAGCTGAAAGCAATGAAGGTAAAGAAGTTGGCGTTTCTCACCCTCCAAGGGATGCGTCATGCTCTCAACTTCCACATAGAATCGTAGGGTTTCATCGCAACTTCGAGAAAGAGGAAATACATCAGGCAAGAAAAAACGCCAATGCATTCCTCTTTGTTCCACAATACTTCAATAAATCGAAAACTATCACGTTGCAAACAAGGAAGTAAGATTATTTTATAAATATAAAAAAGATCATTAAAAATCTAATAATTCAGAAAAGAACCGTAGAGCAATATATGTGAATACCAACACCAACATACCGCTGTTAACAAAATGAGAGCTGGTCCCTTCGCTGTTCATGTTCACAATATCGCGAACACTACAAATGAGCAGACCACAACCACGACACACCAGATCGGTCATCTAAAAGAAAATTAAAAATTTTTGTAATTATAACAATCAATACCCCTAATAAGAACCTGATCAATGAGATTCAACAGTGAAGTTACTCGCAGATTCGTCTCGTTCTCTACCAGGTGTTCATATTTGGCAGTTAGCGTCATTGGAATATTCCGAGCAGCCCAGTAGCTGAAGCTGACCGGTCCCTATAAGTGAATTTATTCAAAAATTTTACAAAAAGTATGAGGCCATGGCTCCCACCTGCTCCAAAGCCGCTTGAATTTTGTCGCTCGAAAACCACATTTTCATCCACGAACCAAGCTCTTGACATTGATGGTCCTGAATGGAACTTGAATAACTGAAAATAGGAATCAAATAAAGAATCACGCCTTGTTAAACCTACGAGATTGGTTTTGTCAGCCACGAACGAGGGAATATTGCACATCTCTGACAGTATATGCAACTTCTGCAAGAAAAATATTTAGCAAAATAGAAAAGCTGATGTTGAATATCTAATCAAAACCTTTTTACTGGGCAACTGCCGGACTCTGGTGGGGCACACAGCTTCGATCAGTGGGGTTCGGGTGTTGTTGGGCAAGACTTCAACTCTTGCCATTGAGGTGCTGAAAGAAAAAAAAAGATTTAAGAGCCAAGAAATTGATCTGAAAAGTAGTCATACATGGAAGCAGCCAAATTCACTCTTTTAAGATAGAATAAAAATTTAAAAAAAAACATACCTGGCAGTTTCATTCTCCATTGAAATTACGCGGAATCGCTGACGACCCATCGCTTGAACTTTCATCGTTAATCCGTCGTTCAAATACTTGCTCACCTAGAAACCCTAATTTTTAAATAAAAAAATTATAAGAGGCAAAGCTGGCATACTGAGTCTGGGGAAATTTTCGAACCTCGCAAACAAACAACGAATTTATGAAGTCAAACAACTAACATGGTAACCAACTAGTTCCACCTCAACTCTTTGACTAAATTAGTCTTTTAAATTAGAACCTGCAGCAAAATCCCGTGACGTTCTTTGCTGGGACCAAGATCACCTTGCACAATCGGCAACAGACCCAGATAGCTCTTTTCGTCAATGGCCCTCTGTACTATTGAACGAGACACAGAGTTATGGATCTGCATAGGGACCATTTGACCTAAACAAATAGCACATTGGCAAATATAATCGCTAATTAAACAATTAATTAACTCAACTTACCTGGAAGTACAATTAAATCCAATCTGATAATGGGAACCGTGTACGTCCGGCCAGGTTGGCACCACAACGTCATGCCCACATCTACCTCCTCGGAGGCTCGGGCTGGTTTGAATAGGTACTGGTGTTTGGCGGATTCCTAAAATTAGCTAAAAACAGGTTCATGTACAACTTTGGTTAGCGAGCACTGCACTTGTACTAGAACAACAGGTAAAAAATGGGCGACGACCTTTCTACCTGTACATCGAAGTTCGGGTTGGCTGATCCGTCGTTGCCTGCGGAAACTTCAGATTCGTCTTCTTCGAACGCATCGTCATCGGAAGAGTCTATTTCACGCATACCTGCGTCCAGCGCTCGGTGATTGCCATTTCTGACACGGGCGTTCAGAATTCGAAGGAATTGGCGGACTCCGTTTCGAATGCCAATCTGCAATATGGTATGTGTATATAGATCAGCATTTCGCTTGGATTATTTATTTTATTCATGTACTGGAATCTTGGAGGAGCCCGCGTGGTGCACTGGTAATAGGCGCTACTGATACCCGCACGGTCAAGCGATCGATCCCGGCACGAGATAATCGAAATTTCCACCTCGCCGGGTAAATTGGTACCTGACTTGTCTGCGAAAGTAAAAACGCTGACTTGGTATAGCGGCTGCCCCCCCCCAAGTCATTGTATAGGCCAAATATACATTCACCACACCTCTACTATTCTAAATGAAGAATAAGTGCGGGGCGCGTCCTCAGAGGACTGATCAACGCCGAGACCTCGACCTTTTACCTTCACTCAGATCTCCATTCGATCATCAATGAATGGGAATAAGATAGAAAGTAAAAAGAAAGAAAAATCAGGCAGAATCACAACAAATCGAACTGGAATTCGAAGTAATTGCCGGACTCCGTTGCGAAAACCAATCTGAAATGGCGTCTGTATATGTGGACTAACGCTTCGTTTCGACTAGTACTGCCATTTCCTAGTTGTACCACAAGTAACTATATGTTTATTTTTCGTTTATAGCTCTAATATCATGTGAGCAAAAACACCACCCAACCACTCCCATCTAGTTTAATTCTTTTAGTTTCTAATATTTTTCGACAAGCTAAAACCGATGATGTGATAGGGTTCAGATCCCAGTTAACATATTGAAAGAAGTTGCGTGCACGCTCAGAATATCCAAGAAAGTGGAAGTCGCTTACAATCTCTTCTAGAGAAAATCGCGCGAGGGTCAATTGACTACAAGAGATGATAAGGTGACGGAATGGGGCAACTTCGAATATGAAGTGTGAAGCATGCCCAAATCAAAGGATTACGCAATTTCGCAGGGCTGCTGTGAGTTTTCTCTCCATAAACATAAAGCCAAAGAGTTCAACAGATCTAACTGATCAGACGGCACGAAAAGCTTTGCAACTGAAAACTCAAACATTGCAACTTACGTTGAAGTCTGCCGCAGGAGCGACCATCTCTTCTGGTGATTCGTCATAGTCGGAAACACCATGATGCTCCGGTATCCGCATCGGAGCATTTTCATCTTCGTTCTCGTCGCTGCTGCCGCCGCTGTAGCGGCCACCATCAAACATCTTAACGTAGAAAGTTAGTTTTATCAGATTCCAAAAATAAGATCGTCACGCTCGGAACAGAAAGATGACAGGGTAAGGAAGCACCACTCCACTTTGGGGCAGGTACAGGTAAGCCTCAAGCTGCTTGTTGATTGTACCCCAGTTAGGAGAAGTTTTGACATTGCCCTGCGGTTAGGCCACCTTGTATGAGTACAGAGAGACCTACAGACCCTACTAGTCCTCGTTTTCTACGGTTTCCAGGTATAAACAGGATATATGAACTCTCCTCCCTCTTTAATTTACCTTCCAACTCCAAATTTTAACAATCTTTGAGCGATGTTCGAGAATTAAGTTTCGAATTTGGCGCGCAGACGCCACCTCTGTCTCTGGGTGGTGTTCTAGCCATTTTTAAGGAACGGTGGCGGTGAAGTGGTCGATCGCTGTTGTTCAGAGTCGACTGAGCAGCCAAGAGAGAGGATTTGGCATCTTCGACGGGAGAGACACAAGTTCCAAGTCTCACCGAACATTCTTTTCTTATCCGCGTCGATTTCAGTCTTCCTTAGTTTCGCTAGTGCCCAAATAGGGGTAATGGTTACCTAACGGCGCAGCGTAAAAGAAAAAAACTGAAACCCTGTTGAAGAAATCCCTAGTGAAACTGCAAGTCAGCGTTGGGGTTTATTTGGGACGCTGATTACGAAATTAATGAATCCGAACCACGATCCATCAAAATTCCTTCCATTAATTCTACCCATGGGTATAACCAGCAAAAACTATTACTGAACTAGGCGGTACTAGCGAGCTGTAGCACCAACTCAGCTATGAATGTTAAGCTCACTGATTCCATCGATTGGAAATCGATAAAAGTTTAAATCAAACGAAAAAAAATTAAATCGCCTCCTAGACACCAGCACACGGTAGTGCGACCGCTCTGACGTCAACTTCCTCTAAAAATGGCGTATGTACCCAACCTCCGGCACGATGAAGCCCGCGCGCCAAATTTGAATCGTGATTTTCGAACGTCACTTAAAACTTGAAGAGTTGACGATCAAATAAAGTTTTTCGAGTTCCGATCGGTGACCACCCGTATCGTCTAATTTTGTGATCGGGCCAAAGACTCAGACTTGGCTCAGACTTCGTGCAGGTAGGTTGTTTTACATGTTGATCACGATCACAATGCTGCCTTTACGAATTACGCTCTTACAGGCAGGTTCAGGCGAACCACTAAGGTGTGGAGAAGTACCCACCTGAAAGGTATCAGATTCGTGATCAGACTCCCACACAACTCACCCACATGAAGTTATGGCCAAATCGGTAATTTTGACCTGATAACGGTATGGGTGACCTTCCGTTGCTCTTCGAGAAGTGAACGCCCGAATCGCTATCAGCATGCAAAATAACCACTCTAGACGAAGTTTTAGTGAAGCCGGTAATCTCACCCGCATCACCCTGCTAGCTCCAGCAAGCGAAATGAATGGCCTCAGATTGGAATTCGGAAAAAGGGATCAGATTTAGTTGAATGACTTATATATCTAGAGATGCTAGATTATTCGCAAAACACTGACTTGTCTATAACCCGCAAAACAAAAAAAAACGGTAATTAGCAGAATAGTTTCGGGATCAGATTTGTCATTAGCACCCCGGAAAACCCCCTCGGGCGAAGTTCAAACCAAATTGGAAAGAAAAACAAGTCTTCGATCGCCGGAGTGTAATAAGTGGAATACTTCCCTCCTTAACTACCAATGGAGTTCGAAGATGATTCAAGCAGACCTCACGGATCACATTGGTTTTCCGGTATACCCAACCGGTATCCCTTGTACTGCAACCGAGTGAAGTAACTTAAGGATGAATCCCATGCAGACAAAAACTCATAAAGAAGACCAACATAAGAGGAGAAGCACGCAACGTGCCACCAGTGATGAACAACGCCGGGAAATGCCGGGCGACACCGGCAATCACCCCGCCCAGTCCGTAATTGCACGTACTGCGCCGATGTCACGGCAACTCGTGGTCGGGCCTTGAAAAGAGGATTTTAAACGCGGATTTAAACAGCTTGAATTGAGTTATTCTCTTAAACAGCGATTCGTTAAGATGAACCGATACATCCACTCTCTGCAATGCAAACTTTTTGCGGGAGAATATGCCACGGGAAGAGAAGAAACGTTGGTTTTTAACACGTTGACGACTGGGCGATTTTCGCGCGTCTGTCCTGTGGGACCGGAGATTTTCGCTCATACGCGCGCTGCCACCACACGTGGAGTAAGCTGAATAAAACGAAAGAAAAATAATAACATAAGAGAAATAGGTTACAGACCCGTTGAAGTCATGAAGTGTAGTATCTCAATAATGCACGTGTGAGCGAAATGGAGTGCTGGCTTTGGTTTATGAAACACTACATACAGTGGCGGCAATATATTTACAGACGCCTGCCCTCTGCGTGGTTTTTTGGCCATAACTTTGGAACCAGTCGAGTATGAGAAATACTGGGCACGTATTTATAATCCTCGAAAAATTCCTTACAAAACGCACTAAATTGCATTTAACGTCTCTCTGAAATTGTATAAAAAAATCGAGTGGAAAGAAATTGGTCATGTGATAGTAAATGGTAAACACATTCTCAAAATCACAATATACTACAATGCATCATCAAAACATGTTTATTATAAAACAGCAAGTCATTATTTAGTAGGATAGCCCTTGCTCTTGATCACAGCGAAACGGTTTCACATTGAGTCGACCAACTTCATACATCGCTCCACAGGAATAGCACTCCACGTTTCCTTGATGACTGCTTCCGGCTCGTGAAGATTCTGTGGCTTCAAGCGCTTCAAAAATCTATCCACGTCATTTAGGACATGTTCGATAGGATTAAAAATGAAAGCGCTTGAAGCCACAGAATCTTCACGAGCTGGAAGCAATCATCAAGGAAACGTGGAGTGCTGTCCTGTGGAGTGTTATATGAGGTTCGTCGACTCAATGTGAAACCGAACTGTTTCGCTGTGATCAAGAGCAAGGGCTATCTTACTTAATATTGACTTGTTCTTTTATAATAAACATGTTTTGATGATGCATTGTAGTTTATTGTGATTTTGAGAATGTGTTTACCATTTACTATCTCATGACTAACTTATTTCCACTCGATTTTTTTTCTACAATTTCAGAGACGCGTTGAGTGCAATTCAGTGTGTTTTGTAGAGAATTTTTCGAAGATTCTAAATATATGCTCACTACTTCTAGTGCTCGTCTAGTTCCAAAGTTATGGCGAAAAAACCACGGAGAGGGCAGGCGTCTGTAAATATATTGCCGCCACTGTATGTAAAGAAAGTTCTCACCAATAGTGCAGGGCTCAGCTAGACTTAAAGAGGCTTACCTGTTTTTTACCACATCCCACTTGACAAATCCGAGTGAAAAAAGTTTTGGAAAACACGAAAACATAGTTGTACCAGTGACACTTTTTCTCGAAGGCCAAAATACATTGGTTTGTGACGAGAAGCTTGATATTCATATGAATTTCCTTGATTAGCTTGTTTTCAAACAATTCTTCTCAACTGCTACTTGTAAAAATATAATAAACAATAACTATAGGTTTGAAATTTCAGTAGATAGTTTGATATAATGATATAAGAGTGTTCTCAGTCCCAATTCATTAAGGGAATAGAAAATACAATTCCTATCATTGTAATCAAAACCATATACCGGAGCACACCATTGTCTGCCAACACCACCCCAGACAGGTTGGTTGGCACATATCACTGAGTGTCACCGGCACCAGAAAATGAAATACAGATACCACCACCATGTTCGGCGTCCCCAATAACCCCCAGACAAAGTTTGGGCGAAATCGATGCTTGGAGACCACCCCGTGAAAAACAGACCGAAGATTCGTATCCAGCGCCCTCAACTACATACCTGTACAAAATTTGGAGAATTTTGGCCAACAGGTGTCTGAGAAATGCCTGGCACACACCATCGTGTGCCATGGTCCACAGGGACAGACTGCCTGGCACACAGCATTGTGTGCCACCGGCGGCAACGTGTTAAAGAAAATGATCCTATAGAAGTGGTAGGTAATCACCAACAGCTAGGAGCACTTTGCTTTTTTAAAGTTTCCCGCTTAATTTTGAAATTAGCAGTATATTTTGCAACATCGACGCTTGTACCGAGTATATTCTATCCCACTTTAGGGCGTGTAGTTGTGCCTTACAAATAAACAAACAAATCAAAAAAATTCCACCTAATGATTCACCCATTACGGTACAGTTCTTGTATCGCTTGAGTAGTAAATTTACATGAAATCAGGTTTACCCACTGCCCAGACTTCACCATGTCGTGTATATTTTTATAGTTAGCAGTGTATTTTGCAACAGTACACTTGAACAGAATCCACAAGCGTGTCGTCGTGGGTTTTCGATAATGGAGGGCAACCCACCGAGCCACGGCAACGCTCGTCAGTGCCGGCCGACCCTTCCGCGATGGGGGTTCTACTCCTCTTCATCCTCTTTATCTCATGTCATTAATAGTGCATGCAATATGAACAAAAAATATACATAGTTTAAGAGAAGACAGAAGTACATAAGAAAGAGCTCTCCTATAGTGCATCATATGCATAATCTGTGCTCTACTTCGGAGGTATTAGGTTGATCGGAAAGTCTTTTCAGGGTTCCCTTTCGAATAGCATAACTTCCAAGTTCCAACAGGTATTCATGTTCAGACATGTGTAGGACGTAGACAATTCTCGAAGCTCATCTTCAATAGGTAAATAAGGCAGCTCGCGCTTCCCAGGATCAAATAGCAATGGCAATTTTGCAGGAGCACCTTCGTGCTATTGTTCTATGAGTGGCACCGTGGCAGTGGCTACGGCAACAGCGAACAATACAGTGCGCTGGGGGAGGGCACCACTATCACCCGCACTGTCCATAATTGGTTTGCTCGCTTTGCAGAAGAAGGGACAATCTTCAAAGACGAGCCTCGGTCGGGACGCCCTAACACAGTAGAAGATTCCGCCGTTCTCTCTGCTGTCAAAGAGGATCCAGAAGCTAACACTGGTGGTCTTGCGAGAAGACTTGGGTGTACTCAATCGACAGTCGTCACAGCCTCGGAGCCCTCGGGTACCGAAAAATCCTGACGCGATGAATTCCTTATCATCTGACAGATGACATGCGTTACACTCGAGTATCCATCTGCCAGTCCCTCCTTTTTCGCCCGCACAGGAAAGAGCTTCTGGAAGGTCTGGTTACCGGAGATGAGAATCGAATCTTCTACGATTCTAATGCGCACCGTGCCGTGTGGGTCCCTCTAGGAGAAGACCCTCCAACGCAAGCAAGATTGGGCCTACACCTCAAGAAGCTTCATCTGCGCTGCTTCTGGGACTGGAGAGGAATGCTCTGTTGTGAGCTACTCCCGACAGGGAAGAGGATCAACGCCAACTTTTTCACCGCATAACTTTAAGAGTCAAACTATTCGAGAAAAACGGCCGAGACGAGCATCTGTTCACTTCCTACACGATAACGCAAGCCCACATGTAGCTAAAGATAACTGAAAGAATTTGGAGGAGCTGGGCTGGGACATGGTTCCGCATCCTCCCTACTCTACTGGCATAGCTCCCTCTGATTATCATCTGTTTCGCCCCCTTAAGGCTTTCTTAGCTAAGCAAAAGTTAGTTGAAGTAGATGATGTTGTAAAGGCGATCAGCGACTTCTTCGAGTCCTAGTCTTCTTATTTCTGCGGAAAGGGGATCAATGACCTGCCCATCAGATGGAGGACAGCTTTGACTAACAACGGTAATTATATAGTTGGTTGATTGTTGTTGTGTGCTGAATAAAATAATAAACAAAAAAACAAGTCAAACCCTGAAAAGACTTTTCGATCAACCTAATACTTATCTCAGACGATATTACCAACAAGATTTCTGTTATGTTAATCGTTTTAGTTTTCTATTAATCACCAGTGTTTTTTAATAGTTTGTGTTATTTAGTGTTTTCCTGTTTGTATGTCCCATTAAACTTCCACAAATAGCACGCCTAAGTGCGTATCGAAGATGTAAATTGATAAATAAATATAAATGCGTCATGAACCTTTTCAATATGACATATTACCACAATCTACATCTACCATTCAGCCTACGCGCAAAAGCTGTAAGAGACTGCAATTTGCATGAGCAACTTCATAAGACGTCCTCTAGCCACTGGCAAGAAGTGGTCACAGGAAAAATGCTCTAATTTTATAACAACTACCTCCCCTCTAGTGCATCATATAAAGGCGTCATGAGCCTCTTCAATATGATAACCAACCGCCGCTCACTGACCCAAAATTAGCGCATTCGATACCAGAAATAAGGGACAAGCAACACATTTATTGCACTTCGATTGACAACCCATGAGAAAATCGTTTATTTGCAAAGTACCCATCCATATATACATACACATATATCTTGATCTTGAAGTGAGCATGTCAGATTTTCCACATGATTTTCTGACGTCTAGAACAGAGAAATTGGGAAGTTACTACGTTTTTCTTAGAAGCATCTTTTATTACATGATTCCCTGTTCTCAGATCCTCTATAGAATCTAACGTTGTCACTAAAATCTGACCCGTAAGAATGCACCACGCCTAGATAAGGCATTGTAGTGACATTTCTGCTCCAAATAGCTGTTTGGATTGATGAAATGTCGGCCCGTTTTTTTGTGAATTCGGGCGCTATGGCTCCCATTCGCGCTCGCCAAGGCGCAGCGGGCAGAGACGTAGAGGACGTACTGTCGCGGCCGCGTCGTCGCCGAGTATGAACGGGACTGAGGCGGAGCTGATGACCGCAAATTCAAGCAAAAAACGAAGCAGTCGAGAAATGAAGAAGAATACAGGAGAACCGGACTCGGAATGGATTCAGAACGCCGGCAATACGAAGGCAATCACAGGTGAGGGCGGCGGAAGGGCGGAATCATCGTCGTAACGACCGCTTCACGGCTCGTACATGGAGGAATAGCCGGATGTAGGCGTAGAGTTCGATGGCGAGCACCAACGTCGCCACTCCGAGCACCACCCTGAAAGCATTTTTAATTTAAAGAATAGTCGACAACCTGGTACACTGGCAAGAGGCGCTACTGACACCCACGGTCGAGCGATCAAACCCGGTTCGGACTAACGGCACATTCCATCCCTCCCGAATCGAATAAATTGGTACCCAGGCTTGTTTGGGAAGGTGAAGACACCGAGTCCGTATAGCGGTTGTCCTCGAAAGCCATTGTATAGGCCAAATACGTATTCGTGCCTTTACGATTCTTAATGGAACATGAAAGCGTGGCAGGAGGACTGATCTACACCGACACTTTTGCCTTTTACTCGGAATCTCGGAAACAGGTGAAAAAATATTGGTGGATTGTTAGAGAGAGAACAACTAGAACTCGTACTCCCCCCTGAAAAGGACCCGAAGAAACGGAATCCGCCCGGCAGACGGTACATGAAAATTCAAGGATACCTACTACAACCCTACTTTACTCTAATATCAAAGTTAGTGGCTGTGATTTTCAGGTTTTTTTGCTTCCTATTGGTAGTATTGTAGTAAGTGTAGGTGTTCAAGAACGGTGAATTCTACAAGAAATAAAAAATACCGAAATATCACAAGGTCGGCTACACTTGCGCCGGCAACGTTGTCCGCCTTCGACATTGCCGCACTGAATTCATCGGGACTCGTCACGATGGTAGCGATCAGAGTGCCTAAAAATTTATTTTACAATTTTTTCACGACATTTTTATCGTCCTCCATAAATTCGAATGAGAAGAAAGGCAGTCAAAGCGTGGCGTTCACGGATAATCTGCACACAACCAACAGTGAATCACTGGTGTCCATAACAGGCCAGTTCCTATACATATTATCATCTAACTATTCGAATGAGCGATCAGATGATCTGTTGACTCACAAGCACCACCGATATAGACTACATATGATCTGGGACAATATTGTACAGGGCATTTTCAAAAAGTTGACGGGTGCACGGCGCAATCCAGAATTTTCTACCGGAAGAACTTACCGGGGATCAGCTTCTCTCACTTTTTTTTACATCTCTACATCTTCCTTATCCAGTTCATCCAGTTCAATAATTCGCCTATTGTCCCAGAGTAAGCCAGTTCTTACCTGTTCAGGTAAGAAGAACATCCCTTCCAGATCTCTCTCTTCTTTTCTAGCAGTTCTCTTAGCAAATTTTGAGGAAGGTAAGGGTAAAGGCAAAGGTGGGTGTTCGGGAGGCTACCCCTGGTCTAGCTACTGATCTGAACGAGTTGAGGACAGTCTGCCGAAGCTGCAGCAGCAATACTTTTGAATGGCAGACTATATTTACCCTAGGCGCTTAGTCACCCGCGGCTGCACTTCTTTTGATAGTACTCAACGTCACTAAAGAAACATATCGCCGCTACTAAACCCTTTACCCAAAGAACTCACCGACAACGGCGAACAGCAAAAAGCAGGAGAATGTGGTGAACGGCAGCAGGAGGCGATCTCTCGTGGCAAACATACCCCACACGAACAGACCGGCGAACAGGAGCACGATCACCAATGCCACTGTCAGCACCGCTGAAAAGATCAAGGTAAAGGTAAAAGTATAACGATCGCCTTCGACCCCCTCACGTCCCCTGAGGACGCACTGCGCTTTCGTCTTCCATTTAGAATCGTAGAGACATGGATAATGCGAGTTTGGCCTATTCCTAGACAAGTTTGGTACCAAATTACCACCCCCTGAGGGCACAGACGGGTATCGATCACTCGACCGTGCGTTTGTCAGTAGTCCATCTTACCACTACACCAAGCATCCGTCTTTAATATTATTAGTGATTTTTCATATTTCTATTGACCCCATGAACTTACCGATCACTTTTGGGCCGCCGTATTCACTCTGTAGCAGATGAATCAAGCAGTAAACATAGATAGCGACTGATAGTATGGATGTTGACGCGACACCAAAGATGGCGACTAAAATGTGACACTATGAGCAAATAGATTTCGAAAAAAAGGTAAAAATGAGCCGATTGGTTTTTCTATTCCGGAAATCTCTCGTTTCAGAGGAAAATCTGGGATGAAAAATGACCAGCAAAGCAAGCGTGGGCAATGCTTCGAAAACTCGAAATTTTTCCTCCATTACTGGAACTCTGAGGCCCTCATATCGACGGAATCGACCCGATCGCCTTCCAATTGTAGAATGCGCCATGTATTCGGTTTTTGTAGTAAACTTATGATCAGACCTGCATTTACTGGCAGCACACAGCAAAGTTTCGGCATCGGAGGCTTGAGTCGTCGAAACCTGTACGAGTCATCAGTGGCAAGAGCCTCGGTCGAGAGCACGATCATCGGCTGAGGTTCTGAATAATCTTCTTTTTTATAAGATATTTTATAGCACTTTTAGACAGTAATATTCTATTTTCGATAAATCGAAGATTTGAATGGTAAGCACTGATTGTCACTTTCTCTGGATGCAGAGGGTAATTGAATAACCCAGATAAGCCATTAGGTACAAGGTAAAGGTAAAAGGGGTGGGGTTGATCTCTTCTCTGAAGACGTACCGCACATTCGTCTTCCGTTCAGAATCGCAGAGCTATGAATGCGTATTTGGCCTATACAAAGGTTTGCGGAGGCTAGCCGCTATACCACGTCAGTGTCTCTACCTTCCCAGACAAGTCTGGTACCGATTTACCCGACCCCGGAACCATGGAAGGCTTGGTTATCCTGGGCAGGGATCGACCGCTCGACCATGCGGGTGTCAATAGTGCCTCTTACCACTGCACCATGAGGGCACCCAGATCTACTTACTTGAAGGTACTTCAAGGTTTGTACTTTATACAGGGTGTCTCAAAAAAATGTACCTCCTGTTTGAAATGCCATAACTTTGGCGAAAGTGAACCAATCGAAACGAATCATAGCTTGAATGAAAGCTAAGAAAAAAGAAAATTCTCTGTTATGTGCTTGGTGAAGATTGCGCCATGTGCTCGACCGAGGCCTCGGATTTTGTACCTGATTGATAGTGCATGGGTTATACGCTTGCTCTACTTCGGTCGTAAACAGGTGATATCGCCGCTATGAAGTGCTTCTGAGGCAGCAAACCTATCTACTTGCCGCAATTTTTGGTTAAGCATGGAACAACATCAATATCGATCAATAATTGTAACCACTGTTTGAGAAGCTAAAACTCTTCCAATTGTGATGCAATCATAAGAAAAGAATTAAGAGGAATGTAAAATGTATGAAAAATGAAGATTGCAGCATGCACCTGCCCGAACCGCCGGATTCTAGACCTGATTGAAAGTTCACGGATAACATGCTTGTTCTACTTTGGTCGCAAACAGGTGATATCGCTGATGCGCGTTTCTCTTGACTCAGTAAACATAGAAATATCGAAACATCACAAGTTTCACATTCACTCTAACGAGGGAGGTCAGTGAGCTTCCCCCAAAGATTCTAATCGAGAGCTATACGGTTCGGTAGAGCATTGAGTGACGATTACAACGGTGTAGTTTGTTTTTGCTACCTGCAAATGAGTGGCCCAAAAAAGGCAAAAAAAAAACCTTGACGACTTACGTAAGCACGAGGACAAAATCTACTAGCACTAACGTGAAATTCTAGTTTTACTGCCGCTTTTTGCGAATTAATGTTATGTATAATAGAGCATGATGTTTCAATGGTGGTGCTAGGTTCATCGCAAAAATCGCATCTCAGGCGGGAATCGAACCCGCGTCTCAACCTATGCGGGCTGTGCACATCTGCTAGCACTTATGCATGTGACCCATACCTACCGTAACCAACCCAATTCGATCCTAAGTTCAGAAACTAATGTAAGATTCGTGATCAGCGCCCCGAATAACCCCCGTAGACAAGGTTTGGGCTAAATCGGTGGTTTTGACCCGACCACCCTACTCTGTTACTACGAACCCTAGCAAGCGACTGTCGGACCCAATGGGAAAAGCTGATGTTAGATTTGTGGATTGTGGATTTGTCGGCAGCTCAAGTTATCTTTCTTGATGAATATGAAAGAAAAACTCATCTTGAATGGAGTCTCTGTTCTTTAGAGTCGAAAACGTGGAGCAATAGAATAAAGAATATTCTCAGCGGGTGGGCCTTCATACAACTACTCACTCGACACTAGTAAGGCTGATTGGGCTGAAATCACGGATTTGGCCCAAAATTTGTCTACGGGGGTTATTCGGGACGCTGATCACGAATCTGACATTAGTTTCTGAATCTGGGATCGATTTGGGTTGGTTACGGTAGATATGTGACACATACATCAGTGCTAGTAGATGTTGTCCCTTGTGCGTACTCTGTTCGTCATACTCCTCCCAAACGCGATTTTATCCAGCAACTACGACAAAATTGCAAAAGGAGCCTAGTTTGCAATCTAGCGTATAAAGGCAAAAGAGAGGCCCGGCAAATGGACCGATCCCCCGACCGTCAGTTTACAAGCCTTACATGCTACCGACTGAGCCACCATGTTACGACATGGAGAGGTTAAGACCTAGAAGTGCTCTCGCCGTTAACTGCAGTATTACAGTCCTATACATCAAGTTTTTCGCCTTTTTTGGACCACCCATTTGCAGGTAGCAAAAACAAACTATACCGTTGTAATCGTCACTCGATGCTCTACCGAACCGTACAGGTCTCGATGAGAATCTTTGGGGGAAGCTCACTGACCTCCCTTGTAAGATGCACTTGCACAATACGACAATGTTTTTCATTCAGATCAAAATGAACACTCAGTGATTGATAGTGATGCTAATCCGTCTCTAACCGGAAGCTGAGTGGTTGTGTTCGCTGCTCCAAGTGTAACGCAATGATATGACCTGTTTGCGACCAAAGTAGAACAAGCATGTTATCCATGAACTTTTAATCAGGTCTAGAATCCGACGATTCGGACAGATGCATGGTGCAATCTTCATGATTCATACATTTTACATTCCTCTTAATTTTTTTCTTATGATTGCATCACTGTTGGAAGAGTTTCACCTTCTCAAACAGTGGTTACCATTATTGATCGATATTGATGTTGTTCCATGCTTAGCCAAAAACTGCGGCAAGTAGATAGGTTTGCTGCCTCAGAAGTACTTCATAACGGCGATATCACCTGTTTACGACCGAAGTAGAGCAAGCGTATAACCCATGCACTATCAATCAGGTACAAAATCCGAGGCCTCGGTCGAGCACATGGCGCAATCTTCACCAAGCACATAACAGAGAATTTTCTTTTTTTTAGCTTTCATTCAAGCTATGATTTGTTTCGATTGGTTCACTTTCGCCAAAGTTATGGCATTTCAAACAGGAGGTACATTTTGTTGAGACACCCTGTAAATCTAGTTAATGCTCTCATATTTGGTTTCTCGAAAGAGGCCAACAACCTTCGATGATGTTTAATGTTTGCTCTGTGCAGCCCGGATGTTTCATAGATGATCGAACCATTTTTACCAGGTAATCGTTCCAGTTTTCAAGGGTCCGGACGGCCTGGTTTACTAATCAAACACGCAAATGGTCCCTCACCGGGAAGTACGAGAAAGCACGAAATGTACTGGACAACTCCCGAGAAACTCACCAAGAACAAGCTATAGTAGTTCTAATGCTGTCGTGGATCGAAACTCCTAAGGTACATTAACGGCTGAGGAGATGGACCTATGGGTATAATAGATTCAACTGAAAAAGGCTGGGTGGAAACTGACCAGTAGTAAGGACATAGTAAAGCTGCTGAAGGTAACATAGTAGGCGGCTCAGTTTCTCAGGCATGTACTCACCATGGGTAACACAGTCAATTGAAACTAATCAGCGTTTTAATGGGACAGCTGTTTGCTGGACGAGATAACACCTGTGGAGTGATTTTTCAATGTCTTCCACCAATGTTGTTTGATTTGGTAAAAATTTACCCGAAAAGAGTAGGCGCTTCCAGAAAGGGCATGAAATCGTGAAAGTTGGAATGAATTCATTAACTCCGAAAGAATCAAATTTCTTACCTTTCTTCGACTCCTTTGCCGGGTGTATCTTCATGTTATCGCATGACAAGAACGAATCGGCCATGAATCTGAAATTTGGCTTAGGAAGTGATTGATCTGAATGCGATCGATACGATCGATAGCGATCAGAAGCGAGACGACGACGACGACGACGACCGGATGCGTTCAATGTGAGCGACAAATGTGATGCGAGTGCGCTTGAAGGCCATGACATTGAGGCAAATGGCGAATGTGATCGTTTCACAAAGGAGCCACCACACCATCGACAGCGCCTCACAAACAGAAGCGATTCGGGAACGATTGGGACCCTTTTTTGGCCCCATAAATCGACCCTCAAAGAATGACAGGGCGTGGCCATCATTGAGAGGAACGGTAGTGATCGCCAGGTGCAGAGGAGACCACAGAGACAATCAGGTACACCTGGATTTACTTAAACGTTTCTTGAGAGTCGTGGGTTTGGGTACTTGTATTGGATTACTTGCTGATAGCTACGGAGTTCTTGTGGCAATTAGGCGACTGGTAGTATTTGAATTTGAGCATAAAAGGTGCGAAAAATTGAGAAACAAAAAAATCGCATCATACCTCATACCATACCTGCGAGAAAAGCCTCTCGGAGGTGTGGTATGAGGTATTTTGACGCCAAATCGTGAAACGATTAATTTTACGAGATATTCGAACATCATAGCTCACTGAACTCATGAAATCTGTTTTCTGCAAAGAGGCATAACAATTTTTCACATTTTCGAGTAATTTCCTCCCCATATGCAAGCACCTCCGTCACAAAATATTTTGCCCACATGATTTTTTCCGCGACTGCTACCTTTCGAAGTTCAAGTAGGGAACGGAAAATTCAAAGGCATGAAGTGTCAAAATAAAACCATAAATGGAAATATTTTATATGAACGCGCGTGGCGGAGTTGTAAGAGGCGCTACTGACACACGCGCAGGCGAGCGATGGATCCCTGCCGGGGCTGACGAAGCCAACTATCCCTCCGGAGTCGGGTAACTTGGTACCGGACTTGTTTGGGAAGGTAAAGACACTTACTTGGTATAGGCCCCGCAAGTCATTGAGTCATTGTATAGGCCAAATACGCATTCACCATGTTTCTACGATTTTTAAGTAGAAGACAAATGGGCGGCGCTTTCTTAGGGGACAGATATCAACACCGGCTCTTTAACATTCACCTCACCTTACCGGAAAAAATGCCCTCCTAAGACTCATGAAAACGAAGGCACTAACCCATACCCTTATCCCTTCCGTGCCCCTATTCCACCTCCTCATTTAGACCTCGTTTCTCGCGGCTCTCGCACTCGTACACAGGAAACCAGTTCCATCTCGCACCACCAGTTGACAGTAATGACACCTTGGAAAAGGCAAGGCCTCAAAAGTCTCTGATCGCACGACATCAAAGTGGAACGGTAGGTCTTCGCCGGTTGCACTTAGAGAACTACATCAAACCTCCACTGAAATCAGTCCTTTCAATCGCGCCGTGCACTGGAATCCTGTTCGGAATCGTGGGAGCACGGTGAATGTGTACTTGGCCTATACAGGCTTATGAGCGACTTTTCGATGTAAACGTTAGCGTCACCATTTTCTACGACGAGCCTGGTAATTATTCACCTGATCGGGATATGAAAGGCTCAAATGGGCTCGGACAAGAGTCGATCGCTCGACGGTACAGATGCAGGTAGCGCCTCTTGGCACTCCACCACAAGACTAGTTCGTATAGTAGATCTTTGACAAGCTTAACATGGTCTCTATAAGTTTTCGTGCAAGGCTTTTTCGTTAGTGAAAATGCTTGACTTGAAAGATGCTAGGGATGTTGAAGGAGTCAAAAAATAGAGTAAAATGGACGACAAAGAGATTCAAATCGGCAATAAACGAACGAGTTGATAGAATGAGTGCTAGGAAAGAAGAGAAGAGCTAACTTCCGCGGTTAAGGTAAGGGTAAAGACGTTTCCAGACAAGTCTGGTACCAATTTATCCGACCTCAGAGGGTGTGAAGGGCTCGGATGGCCCGAGCAGGAATCGATCGCTCGACCGTGCGAGTGTCAGTAGCTCTTACCACTGAACCACGCGCGCCCGTTTGTAAATTAAGTTAGATAGGAAAGGTGGTAATCGCCAGGTAACCTGTCAGGCGACTTCTTCATGAGCTCTAGAATAAGCTTCTATGTACAGAGTCCCTGGTTAAGTCTACTTTATCGATAAAGAAATAATTTGTTATCCGACCCACATCGAATCCCGCCATTTCTGTCCACCACCATAGAGGTCACTGCAGGACTACCGTACCCCTCAAGGGAAGAGAACTTTTGGGTATTCCAAAGAACTTAGAGGACAGCTTTACGCGGATACAGACCGACGGAAAGACCTCAACTCGTCCCAACGATCCTCCAGAAAGATTATTTCTATCAGAATGAAGCCGAAGAGCCCGAAAGGCCCGTAACCTTCAAAGAGGATGCAAATGAATAGAGCGACGAGAAGACTCCTAGCTGACGATGGACTGCCCTCCGTCTCGCCAGACACAGTTCATTAGCCGACGGGGAGAACGCGAATTAAAATGGAGCGCGAAAATGCTCGTTGAACGCGCACCATCCCGACGAGGCCGACGACGAACTGGATCGGAATGAGTGCCGACGAACTTTGTCGTTTGGGTGAAAAAGTTCTCGGATCGCACAATAGTGGCACCCGAAGTGAACGATGTCGTTGGCGATAACGAATCCAGGGCGAAAAAGTTAAATTTAACCCAGTGAGCGAGCTACATTAGTCTAGATTACGTGACGGTTCTTATTTCGGCACCGAGTGGATGATGTCAGGGTTTCTGGAACGATCAAGGACATTCGGAAAGGATTCGTTAGAAGGGAGAGAGCTTGGGTAACCTGCGCACCTCTTTAAGATGCCACTAAAATCTGGAGCTCTTAGTTCCCATCACTTATTCTTGAGGTTCTCCCTATTTCTAGCTTCGGAGGAGGTCTCAGTGGGCGTCAGACGAGTTTTGACCGCTCGACGTCGCCGGTGACAGCGGCGCTTCTTACCACTTCACCACCAACGCCAAAAGACTTGACGAATGAATGTACTTATGGTAAATCATACTTCTTCATGGCTTACCCGTTGGCTCTAAAGGGTAAAAAGATGGAGAAACTCCGTAGATGAGCGGAAACAGGACGACAAAGGCCTGGGTGGTCGGAATTGTTTGCTCCTCGTTGTCATACATCAAAAACATCCGTCACCGCGCTTACACAAAGCTTTACGTAATACAGCCTAATTGGAAGATTTTGAACTTTGTTTTCGGAACAAAAGACCCGAATCGATGGCTATAAAGATAGCTCTTGAAAAATGACCTGGTATAAATTCAAATGATAAAACAAATACAAAAACCGCGAGATTGACGTGGAAACCTAGCATTACCGTACGAGCGAGATAAGAGATGCTCACATCAGCTCTTATTAGAAATGCCTGAGGCTATTATGACCGATAAAACCCATCAAATTCAGAGCTATGCCATTTTTCTTTAATCAAAGAGGAAAGGGAAGGAAAGTGGCTTGAGGCCAATGTTTTTCATCTGATAGGCGGATGCTTATCGGGTGATGACCTTTGCGACCATGAAAAACCAACCATTAAAGATCGTCAAGATTTTTTCAGGTGGCAAATGTCAGGTGGCAAATGCAAAACACACACGGAAAACGTTATAGAAGAGGGCTCAGTCTTCCGAGGACGTTGCTAGGCGGAAGCGACATTATGGAGAGGAAGTGGAGTGCATGGCGCATCCCATGGGAGCTGACGTACAACAGTTTACTTCTTCATAGGTGAACCGAACTCAAAACACGTGAAGGTGAACGCGGAACAGATTTGAGCCTTCATGAGACGTGGTTAGTAGGAAGCGACATTATTGAGAGGAAGTAGAGTGCATGGCGCATCCCATAGGAGCTGGCGTGCAGTATTTATCTTCTTCGTAGGTAAGTGTAAATCAAAACAAGTAAAAGTGAACGCAGAAGGAAATTTAGCCTCCTGGGAATGTGGTTAGAAGCTACATTACTGAAGGGAAATATAGTGCATGGCGCATCCCAACGAAGTTTGTTGGAGCTTGGAAGTCTGCTGCATTTTCTTTCGAAAAACTTAGTAAGTGTAAAATAGAAGCCGACGAAAAGGTGAGGATGAAGTTCTAACGAACTTCAGCCTCCAGGCAACATTTTTACGCGGAACTTGAAAAAAAGCGAAAATTGGAGAGTTATGTTTGATCAGTGGGACCACGAGCGGGTCAATCCGAGCAGACGCTCTTATCAACTGATATTCTCATCAAACAAACCGACCAATGTCAACAGATTGTCGTGATGCGGCTGGCTGGAAGTAGTAAACGACACTATGGCGAATTCCTTGGGTAAAAAACAACCCGCACCTCTGGAAAAGCCGCACCCCACCCATTCAGAAACACTTCCCGTCTTCCCAGAACCAAATTAGAGCTTATTCTTAGTCGGAGGTTACCGTACCTCAAGTCAATTACTTGTGTACTTCTGCAGAATATAGGACAACGCGCGGTCTTTGAAAAAATTATATGGAATAGAAAAAAGAAAAGAGGAATAAAAATGCGCAAAAAAAGACGAGCGCGTCATCAAAACCCGAATAAAAGATGGACGTGGGCGTAATGCAATACCAAAATATCAAAACATTTATTTTGAGGGATTGGAAAACTGATAACTTGGTAACTAGCCACTATTAATAGGAGCGGCGGTCAGCGCCTCCCCGCAATGACTCAAGTGTCATTAAACCAATACTCGATAAGCGTTGGTCAACATTAGGCATGGAGTGGGCGAGCGAATAATTAAAGCCGAGAAATTACACATAATTCATCGTGACGTCATCAGCAGTGAATGTCCACCATCGTCGACGATTAAAAGAACACCACTCTTACCCCATTGTCGTCTTTCTTTGTTATCGTCTATGGCCTCCGAAGTGAAGGCAGCGGAGCGAAGAGAAAGGGGCTGGCTGGAACGATCGCCACACACACATACGCAAAGTTCAATTCCTATTCCATTGTAAATAAAAAAATACTAACATTGTAGGGCGTGTGTGGAACAATAGTAAGACACGCTACTGACACCTTCCTACACGGCCGAGCGATCGATCCCCACCCAGGTTAACCAAGCCTTACCTCCCTCCGGGCTCGGGTAAATTGGTACCAGACTTATCTAGTAAGGTAGAGACACTGACTTGATATAGCCGCTGGCCCCGCAAGGCATTGTATAGGCCAAACACGCATTCACCAAGCCGCTACGATTCTGAATAGAACGCGAATGCGGCGACGCGTCGTCATGGGTCTGATAAACACCTATACCTTTACCTTTTACCTTATAACAATGTAACATCAAGGGTAAAGATAGAGCGGTTGGCACTGATTAGTCCTCTAGGGACGCACCATGTCTTTGCGTTCCATTCATTATAGAAGAGTCATGGTAAAAGGTGGTCTATACAATGACGTGCGGAGAGGGAAAGGCCACTGGACGAGTCAGTACATACTGGGTTTATTTTTTTACATCTGTGTTATTTACTTAACTACCCTTATTGGCGCGCTAAAAATACAAGTCAAACTGGTTAGCAGGAGAATCATGGATTTGCTGAAGAAGAAACTTAACCAAAACAAAGAAAAAACTTAGATTATAAGTAGAACATTCAAAGTAATCCACAAAAAAATCTTATTAGTAACATGTTATGTGAACCACACCAAGTGGGCTATATAGGTGAGGGGAATTTTACGAAATTTTTGGTGAAAACCAAAATAAAAACGACGATTAAGAGGCGGTGATTCGACTTGATGCCGAGGAAATTGATTCAGAAAAGCCGCCCACACACCGTCTACCTACAAAATTACCCGAGCTGTGCGTTTATCGTGGAGGATGTTGACGTTTTGTTGTTACTTTGTTGTTTTTGATGAGTCACACCATTGGAGACTGTATAAACAAAGCGGCTGCCTCTGAGTGTCAATGTCGAGCGTAGCGGACAGAAACATGAACTGCAAGTGATAAGTGAGAAGAGGAAGCACCGTGAAAGTGCTGGGTGAGGTAAATTACAAAACAAGAAGTGCGTATCCGTGGAAACCGAAGACACCGCCTTCTCAGGGACGGTTTTTATCCCGAGCAACTTGCCCTTCAAATGCTATTCCCAGCAGGTGCACTTTAGCGGATCTATTATAGAAGAAATTGCAAGGGAATTGTAGCAGGAAAATATCTCATTAATACTATTATTGCCCTCATACAGTATCTCTACAAGAACTCAGCCATTTTTGGAAGCAAAATGAGCTTTACCATGAAATTACCATGAAATGTACTGCTTAACCTTAATATTACCCAACCGTGTCCTTCTGCTTGGGAGATCTCCACGATTCTCAACGGAAAGCAGGTGCGTGGCGCACTCTGTGAGGATTCCAACGACCAATTTCGATCTCCCCGGCTGCTTAGCAATTAGAATGTTTGAAAAAGCCGAAAAAGATTAGGATTAAGGCCCAAAGTTGCTGCAGCGCTTTCTAGAGAGTTTTTGCTCTAACACAAGGTATGATATGACCCGCCGGAAAGGGTGAGAATTTAGGTTGAGTTTTTGCTTCTCTGACCAAAAAGAAAGTCAGAATAGTTCGGCACCGAGTATGCTCCCCACTGAGTCCTACGAAGGGCAGGGTAGCTTCTTACCTATAACTATGAGTCCTTGAGTAGGGTGAGGTGAAAAAAAAAACAAGGGTAAATGGACTGTTGGGAGTGGCGGCGGTCGGGTAGCGTTCGAGCGACATCATGCAAGCGGTGGAACTACTAGGCAGACCGGACGGATTAGTGGACAGTACTCGCACCTCACCACACGTCAATCGTCAGTTGGTGACTAACAGGTGTAAATATACCCATGAAATACCAGTTTTTACCCTTCCCCACCAATTTGGGACAAAAAGATACCAACGACCCCTCCAAGCTTTCCGCTTGATCAACTGGCAAGGGTAGGACCCAATTCACCAGCGGAAGGGGTCTATTCATAGCTGGAAAAGAGTGGACGATGAGGTTAACCGGCAAAAAGGAAGGCAATCGGGTAAGCTTACGCGACACCCTTCTAAGGAAGCTGTTTACCCGAATCCTTACTCTTCTTCCCCACCCCTAGGCATCTCGTGAAACTTCTGAGGCCATGTTCATGAATGGAATGCTCGAAATACACCTCTAAAACAACCACGATTACGAGCAGGCCATGATTAATTAACAAGCATTGCTGGGCTCATTCGGGGTTTACGCGGCGTCCAGCTAAACTCATTAGCGATGCGACGAATCGGACACCCTGAATTGGGTTCAAACCGAGATTCATCAACGCACTCTGATGGGGTACAGTTAGGGTTCGAGACCCAAGTCAATCTCACTATGCCAGTGAAGTGCGTTCTATGTACCTCCAAATGAACCCCGAATAACCCCAGAGCGCATTGATGAATCACGATTAACAATTTGAGGGTATGTTTCAGGATTTATTTACGGCGCTCCCGAATCCCCAAATCTTGGGCTGAAATCCTGCAACTAAACTGAGCTCACCTCCTCTATGAGGAAGTTGTCACCTAGAGTTGCTGCCGGCTGAGACTCAGCTACGCAGCGTCACCTCCTACCTTGCTGTTTACCGGACGATTAATGGATCGAACATTAACGTCGTAACAACAGCAGTCCTCAGAACCCATAGATGGTGCCAGCAGCCGCAATTCTTCCCGTGAATACATAATTGCTGTAGCAGGAAGCTTGTGTCGACTGGGCACAATAAGACCAGCTGACGACGATTTCCAGGCTCGCACGTTCCGACAATAAAAAGGTGTTCACTGGGTCGAAAGGTAAAGGTAAAGGGTCGGCGTTGATCAGTCTTCCCAAGGACTAGCCATTCCTGTTTCGTTCAGAGCCGTAGAGGCATGGTGAATGCGCACTTGGCCTATAGAATGACTTGTGGGGTCAGTCGCTATACAACGTCAGTGTTTTTGCCCTGCCAGACAAGTCTGGTACCAATTTAAACGATCCAGGAGGGTTCGAAGGCTTGGATAGCCTGAGCCGGGATTGATCGCTTGACCGTGCGGGTTACAGTAGCGCCTCTTACCACTGCGCCTCGCGCAACCTCATAAAGCGACGAAAAATTATGAGAGAAGAAGCCGTAAAATTCACTAGAAGGGTAGAAGAAACGGAGGTGTTAATGAGGCTGCTAGCTGACCTCTAAAAACGCCTAGCTACATAATTGACGACTTTCAGATAATAGGCAAAATGTCGTTTCCACGACAACAGCGAATAGTGTGCTTGAGTCGGAGTATTCTTTATCAGTCAGTAATCAGTCGGTGAAAACTTAAATTATTTTACGCCTAATAGTGAAATAAGTGAAGCAGTGAATGGTAATAAAAGTGCATAAATAGAAAATATACATATTGCTATATACAGCAAATCAAATTAATAGTGAAAACTACAAGAAAAGCCTAATTTAACGTATTTAATAGTAATTAGGATTTACTTTAAGGCTCCACCATATTTTACCATTTTTAGTGATAAATGTGAATTTTAAGTTCTACGTATAACACATGAGGCCTCTGCGAAGTTGCAAATAGATGAGTAAGATGAATAAAAAAAGCGAATGATCAAACGAAAATGGGAAATGTAGGAGAAACCATGAAAAATACTGTGAGATGCATCCAGCTTATGAGTGTTCTCCATGGTGAAAGGTCCTCGTCTATCAATCTTTCGTTCACAAAGAGGAACTGTTAGTGTTAATGAGCTCAGTTCAACATTAGGAGTTTTTTAATATTTTCAAAAAAATTTGTGAAGGGTGAATGGTAGCTGATAGACACTTCGGATTGAAATCAACAGATTAGGATCAACAGATCAACAGATCAAAAAGGGACGTTGAACAGCGAAAACCTGAGCACTCAAGAAAGCAAAAGGATTGAACGGGTTTCGAAGGGGGAGTATAAATTCAGGATTTTCGAGAGCCCCTTCTCGCGATCTGTTTGAGAATTTTAAGAAGAACCAGTGGCCTCGAAAGCAACATTTTCAGCCGTACGTGGACCAAAAGGTGCTCAGGAACCGCATTGTCTGGATAAAAGGCGACTTCAGGGAACCCGCTGAAGGAGCTCCGGCTGCTTTCAGGGACGGAAAAGGCGAGGCAAGTGGACTGCGCCGTTAAGCGGGCCGCCCTGTTTGAAAACCCGTGAACCGGTCTGCCGCCACTCGACTAGGATAGCACCAATAAATCAGTAATGGCGACTTGTTCGGATGGCCTTGAAGCGTTTCCTGAGAAGGATTGCTTAGTGCAGGCGCCAGTCAGAGACATTTCTCAAACGATAACTTTCGAAGTCTCCGGTGACCGACTATTTCATTCACCTAATTAGGTAGAGGCAAAGATATAGTCTGATCGGTCCGCTAAAGACGCGCCGCTACATTCGAGTTCATTCAGAATCGTAGAGGCACAGTAAATGCGTATTTGGCGCATACCATGACTTTCGGGGGTCAGCAGCTATACCCTCCTTACCAGGGGTGTGCGGAAATTTTTTCAAAAAAGCGGAAGGAGGAAGACGGAACGGAAATGACCAAAAATGGCCGGAAACCGGAATGCGGAACACGGAAGCAGGAAATAGTGCAAAAATTTCTGAATGATTGGAATTTAGCCAAAACTGGACCACAAAAAATTTTCATTTGTGTTTCTAAAGGTACCCATAGAGTGCTCGTTTTGTTTCCACTAGAATGTGTCTATCATTTTGGTGAAGGTGCTCAACGATTGGTGATAGCTTCAAAGTAAACGGTGGAAATTCATCTTTATAAACTTCATTTATAAGCCGAAGACAAGTACGTAGAGAAAGACAGCCTTTTTTGGCGTGATATACAAGAATGCTTTCAAAATAGAATTACAGCCTAAAACAAGCATGTTATGGTGGAGAAACAGCAGTTTTTCCACCGTTCTGGGGAGAGAGGCTCTCTCTCAGATCGTCTACAAAGGAACCAGCAGAAGAAAACAATCTCTCGCACTGCGACGAGGTAGTAGGTGCAGACAAATACTTCATTGCAAGTTTTATTAGGAGTGGGGAGTGTACTTCGCTGCATTGGTTTCATTCTAGCAGACTTCGAATGGATCGCATCGACGTCAGCACAATAACTTCAGTCTCCATTTTCTTAACTTGCACGGTGGAGGTCTGATTTTTCTTCCGTTTCCGTGTTCCGCCCAAAAACAAAGCGGAACGCGAAACGGAACGGAAGGGCCAAAAACGGCCGGAAACCGGAATTCGGAACACGGAGACGGAAGTTCCGCACACCCCTGCTCTTTACCCTCCCAGACAAGTTTGGTTCCTCTTTTACCCGACCGCGGAGGGTTGGTAAACTTGATTGGCCCAGGCGAGGATTGGTCGCCCGACCGTGTGGATGTCAGTAGCGATTTTTTCCACTGTGCCTTATTATCCGAATTGTCCTATCCTACTATATGATAAGCGAGACCGCGATGTTTGTAATGGGTGGCTCATATGGGTCCCGCCGCGATTGCCCGTTACCGTACTACCTACTACTTACCGCATTTCATCAGTGCAGCTCGCCGTCTTTTGCTATTTGTTATTCGTTTTACTTTAAAACTTTTTTCTTTTATTTCAAATCTTTATTTCAGTCTCTTAGTGGTCTGGTTTTGTTTTTATTTATTATGTATTTAGCAGCTGTTTGTCGGCCGGCAGGCCGCTGAGTGGCTGGTAATAGTATATGCCAGACAACCATATGAAGCGGCTCTACAATTCGGAATGGAGAGAAGGCACGGCGTAGTCCAAAACGCTCGTCCATGCTCTCTTGCCTTGGAGTGATTTAAAACTTTTTATTCTCTGATCCGATTCTGGAGTGCAGTCGTTAATTTTTCGAACGTCTCAAAAATACGACTGGATTCTTAGATCTCTATCTTAAGGAATCTCACCTGGCCAAGAGGATCTATAGAATAACTCTCTTAGCGCTGACATTTAATGCTAAGATCTTCCCCTACCGGTTCGGCATTGATTGAAGCCATTCTGGAGTGAAAAACAATAAAACAGAAAAATTGTCGTTACCAAAATAGAAAACGAAGGAGCTCAAGCGACGCCAATGTTACAAAGTGCTGAAAACGATTTAAAGAACGATTACAAATTCTAACGGGACATGACAAAGAAACCTCCTCTCGCAGTCTTGTAGTTTTACAGAGCAATCGGAGAATTCTATCAGAGTGATAGAAGTGACTGCGCTGAGTGTTCACGAATGAGAATGAGATGACACATCGACGACGTCGCTGGCGTGAGTCAGTCATCGCTGGTAGTACAGCTTCGTTGATGTTCGAATGGAATTTTGATTGAAATTTCAAAAAAAA
Source organism: Nippostrongylus brasiliensis (assembly GCA_030553155.1). NCBI lineage: Eukaryota > Metazoa > Nematoda > Chromadorea > Rhabditida > Heligmosomidae > Nippostrongylus > Nippostrongylus brasiliensis. The sequence goes on from CP130735.1 coordinate 15,170,831, forward strand.
GGCTGGAACGATCGACTTCTATCGAGAAAAAAGAGCTATAACTCGTACAGATTAACAATGTATCAGAAAGTTGCCGTCGAAAACGCCCATCTCGTCGACCATCACAGCCGGTATCGAAGAAACCGGTTCAGCTGGTCGTTCTTAGCCAGAATCTCTGCCATCCATTTACCCAACTGATGGCCAGCCTAAAGTTGACTAAGACTGGGTATTGAGCCGGTTAAGCCCAATACCCAGCCTTGAAGCCATCTATCCTTAGGCAGATTGGACAAGAAGCTAAGGTTTAGCTGAAAGAGTAACCACAGGAGTGCTTGCCGTTGATCAGTACCCGAGAGTGTGCCGCGCCTTCGAATTTCGCTCAGATTCCGAGCTGCAATATCGGAGTTGCAAAAATTATAGACTGAGAGCTGGGTGGTTCTGGGGCCGTTTATTAAAGACAATGTTCAGAATTGAAATCAAACCGGAATTGAGTGTGGAAAAGAAACTAACTATAAGTATTGAATTTAGGAGGCATTCAGGACAAGTCGGGTACCAATTTATCCGTCCCCGTAGGGATGAAGGGCTCGGTCAGCCTGGGCGAGGATTGATCGCTCGATCGAACGGTTGGAAACAGTGTGTCTTACCCCTTCGCCACGGATGCCGATCAGTAAGAAGCCAGCACCATCTTCCTTGAGTTCGCGCGATCCCTAACTTTCCCTACCAATGTCTTTGGGCAAGATATCCTAGCAGAATCTCCCATTTTCGGATCGAGCAATGCCATCAAAATCGACAAAACGATCAGATAAAAAGGACAGAAGTCGGAAAAAAATCGGAAAAGAATTCGATGGAGTAGCGGTCAGGGGGGCTCAAAAGGCAATGAGTGGTGCTCGCCCTAGAGCGGCACATTGTGCTCGACACCAGCACTCGTCTGCGTAAATACGGTCATTCGTGACGATGGCCGTCAAACAGAAAGAACTCGATGGTGTTCGTGTTGCGTGCCCATCGAGACCGCCACCAGAATAGGCCCATCGATGACCAATGGCTCACCGGCGCCCTGTATTTGCACAGCACCGCCGCACTGATACGCATGTTTCAGGCGTTTAGTGCGACGTTACGGTGCTCCAGCCACTCCCAGCTGTCCCTTGGAGAACTGTTCGGGTCCCGTTATCTTTAGGGTGCGCCTGCTGCAGTGGTGACAGTCGCTACTGAAACCCGCACGATCGAGCGATCGATTCCTGCCCGGGCCAACCAAACCTTCCATCCCTCCAGGATCGGACACATTGGTACCAGGCGAGTCTGGAAAGGTGAAGGCTTTGGCTTGGTATAGCACCTGATTTCCGCAGGCCATTGTAATGACCAAATACGCATTCACCATTACGATTCTGAATGGAACACGACCGCGTAACGCGTCCTTAAGGGACCGATCAACGCCAACACCTTCACCTCTACCTGTCATCTTCACTAACCCTTTGGTAGACTATTCGGCGGTATTCACTCTCTTAAGGACGCGCCACGCACTAGTCTTCCACTCAGAATTAGATAGTGACGTAGTGAAGGCGAATTTGGTCTATGCAATAACTCGCGGACCATCCGCAATATCAATTGCCTTCACCTTCCCACGCAAGTCAGGTACCAAATTCCCTAAACCAGAGGTATGGAAGGCGTGCTTAGCCCAGGAAAGATCGTTGGATCGTAGCGCACCATACTCCTTTGCAGTATAAGAACACAAAGAAAAAACTGCTACTATTACGTAATTAGTCGGTGACGAAGGAAACAAGAATAGAACTCACAAAAATCGTGACGTTTCTGGAAAAATATTAGCTCGAGATTTAGGAGACGGAATGGCGTTTGATGGCCCTTGAGTATTCAGCGTTTTAGCGAAAGATATGCAAGTACAATGCACAATAATTCGTCAAATTGACAGCGATCTCTCGGAAAGGTACTATTAGTCTCTAACGAGGCAGTATATGAGTTCTCTATCACTAGTAAAGGGCTTGTTCAGACGACGCGCGTCGAAAATGCAAAATCGAAGCTCAATCGATAATTAACGTCATTGATCGAATTTGCTCCTTTGCGTTAGTGGCGCAGTCCGGTTGCGCCTCATATAGGCAAAAAAAAATTAGGCATATAATCACATAGGAAAGAAATCGAACGAAAAAAGTGAATTTTGTCAAAATTTCCATTAATAAGGAATAGCAGCCTTCTAAAAAAACCCGAGCGACCAGTAAGTTTGCCTATATGAGGCGCAACCGGACTGCGCCACTAATGCAAAAGAGCAAATTCGATCAAGGGTGTTAATTATCGATTGAGCTTCGATTTTGCATTTTCGACGCGCGTCGTCTGAACAAGCCCAAAGGGATATGATTTCGTCCATTCGGATAGATTGTCTATCAGCTTATCAACTGAGCCCTCTAATTCCTCAATGAGGCTGTAGTTGAGCATCTCTCATACACAGGTGGGAGACTTGAATATTTCGCAGCATAGAATCTTCTGTAACGGTTAGCTTTAATTTAATTTATTCAATATCAGTAACGTAACTAGCAACCAACAGAACAAAAAATGGAAAAGCACCACCGATAAAGAGAGGCATAGTGCAATAGTAAAGGCTCTCAATGAAGAAAAGAGTGCTCGGTTCCATCCCAGTCATGGATAAACCCTACCCCTTATTGTTAGAGTGACAAACACCTAACGTGATGCTGGTTGGTCGGGCCTAGAATAGAAAATCAACAGTTGGGGGTAGGTAGCTTAAACTGTTTTGAATTCACATAGAGGGAAAGACGGCGTCCAGAAAGAGGTGTCATGGAAGAAGAGTAATCGATAGCAACGGAAACGATTGGATGATCGTGTAGTGACGAGGGTGATCAGAGAAAGGACGCCGATGACGTCGCGCCGACGTCACTGATAGGGGCGGGTTGGCAAATTTTAATTGTAGACGTATAGTGTAAGCCATGAGGCAGACCGAAGCCATCGGGCGATTCCATCAGCAAAGATGCCATCCAGAGGACTGATTCGACCGAAACGTGTTTCCTGAGAGTGCCATAGATTCTTCTGGAAAAGTCGGCCTAAAAACCTCCAACAGAACCGGTTCTGAGTCGAATACTATTTGGGAGGCGCCATCATAAGCCAGCGAGTACCTCTAAAGTTCAAACAAGACATTTTCAAAGGTGCGAGTGCATAGAGCACTATTAGAATGGTGTGAAAGAAAATAACTGGACTGTTCCAATGGTATTAGGGAATCTTCAGAGGTTAGGTGACTTGGCGAGAGTCGGATCAGTTCCGAGCGCTGCATCTCCATTTCCTCTACCAGCTTTTTGAGTATTTTTGAGTATGACAATGTTACGGAACAGGTTTTGGTCGAATCAGTCCTCTGGATGGCATCTTTGCTGATGGAGTCGCCCGGGGGCTTCGATCTGCCCCATGGCTTACATTATGCGTCTACAATTCAAACTTGCTAACCCGTTCACGCCTCTTTCAATGACGTCAGCGCTACATCATCGGCGTCCTTTCTATGACCACCCTCGTCACTCCACGATCCTCCAGTTGTTTCCGCCGTTATCGATTACTCTTCTTCCATGATACCTCTTTTGAGACGCCATCTTTCCCTCAATTTGAATTTAAATAAATGCAAGCTACCTACCTCCAAATATTGATTTTCTATTCTATGCCCGACCAACCAACAACACGTCAGGTTTTTGTCACTGTGTTTGTCACTCGAAGGCGTAGGGTTTACCCGTCGCTTTGGATGCGCAGTACCTATATGTAAATAGAGGATCTGCTATCTCTATTTTTGTTTATTATGGTTTTATTGTATAAGTATTTCATATTGTATGGTAGAGTTATTCTATTATCCGTCGTAGACGTAAAATCCCCGGTAGGCTGATCTTGATAGAACTTTTTGAATGTCTAACGTTTCATCTAAATCGAAATTTGTCAAAGCGTTGGTGCAGAAGGGTTAACTACATGTATAAAGTGTGAGATGCTGAAAAATTATCCGTGTAAGTCACCGAAAGAGTAATAAAGTCTGAAACACAATCGACCACAGAAGACTAATATACAAATCAGGACACGGGAACAAAGAAAATATTTAAGGTAGTTCATCGTTCGAGTTGCTGGAGTTTCCTCTTCGCCTTTACTATTAGGGTGAGCGGAAAGTTTTGAAAAAATATGCTAACTTCATTCAACAAAAAATAACTGACAGCTGCGAGAGATGGAGTTGGGACGCCATCTCTCGCAGCTGTCTGCAGAACACCTCGGAGCTTACAGTCTCACCTTCCGGCAGGATTTCGTAGTGAACGAAACCGTCTCCGGAAAAGAGAAAAGAGAGCAGCTCCTTTCTGCAGTGTTCGGGTCGTTTAGGAACCGGCACTGGCTTCTGATCCGGTGCGAGCTACTGCAACTTTCTCTCTGGATTCTCGTAAGATATCCACTTTTCATCCTGCGCAACAATGAACTTGGTCCAGGCTATCGTTCTTTCACGACCGAGGAGTTCTTGGCAGATCTTTACTCTGTTTCGGCGCTGAGCATCGGTGAGGGACCTCATGACCAGTCCAGGGTGTTTGACTCGATAGCCGTGATTAGTGAGAATACTTCGGATAGTGGAGTAAGGAGTGCTCGTAGCTCTCACCATTTCTCTGAGACTTTGCATCGGATTGTCCCGTACACAAGCCAGTACGGTGTCGGAATTGGAGGAGCGGGGTCGTCCTGACCGAGGTGATTCTTCCATTGTAAAGTCACCTTCGTCAAAGCGCTTGAACCATCTGTAACACGTCACAAGAGAAGAGGCATCTAAGCCCATTGACGACGACAATTCCCGTTGGGCTTCGGTTGCCGAGCGGCCAGAACGGTAGCAGTGAAGTAGTAGGCGTCGATAGTCGGAACGGTGGGACATTCTTCGCAGAAGCGCAATAAGTGACAGGAACAATAAGGAATGTTGACTGATCGATTGTGGTATAGGCTGACTTTCCCGCCTAATTTAGTATACAAACCATCATGCAAACACTACGTAATAGAGAGTAAAATTTGTTTGAAATAATACACACAAATTTTTTCAAAACTTTCCGCTCACCCTAATATATTGTCAGCCATTTGCCATACCTGCATTATACTATCCTCAGATACACTGCACACAACCCAAGGTTCATTTAGATTCCAAGAAAAGCCGCTAATCTTAGCAGTATGACCACCATGAATAAACAGAAGCTCAGGAGGTCCAACCTCAGCATTTTCAGGATTCTGCTCTTCACCGATCCTTGACAAATCCCAGACGTGGAGGCGCCTATCAGTACCGCTGCTAGCCAAAATGGTCTCATTATGGGGACTCCACTGAACTTGGAAGATTTCATCCTTATGAGACTCAAACGAATGTAACACCAGCTTCATATTTCGAATATCCTACAGTGCAACTGTCTTGTCAGCACTTCCAGTGGCAAGAATGAAATCCGAATATGGATTGAACGACAAACAGTTGACTTCAGCTGAATGGCTTCCACGGTGTGCGCAGGTTGGTTGCCGCGGATGTCCCAGATCATCAACTTGTGGTCGCCTCCAACAGATCCGAACACCGATCCATGAAGTACATGCCAAGCGACCACAACCACCTGTGTGTCCTCTGAAGATTGTTTTTGCGTCCAAATACAAAGAACTGATCTGATTCGCTTGCACATCCCACAGGCAAACCGTTAGGTCATCGGATGCCGACAGAATGTAACCTTGTCTATTTGGATTCCATGACAAACCATATCCTTCCTTCGTGTGGCCTCGAAGTCGAAGTTGTGACTTGCATTGGTTGTCTTTGTGCATGGAGGAATGCTTTGTATAGTCAAATACAAACACCTCAGCTTTGGGAGACTTCGTTGTGATTATAACAGGCTTTTGAGGCATGTATCTGGTACGGTTCACTTCGCTTGAATCTTGCTTATTAGGAGATGATTCTGTTCGTCCGAGGTATGAGTTCCAAGGATGAGACGCTGAGTTGTATAGTCGCCATTCTCCGCCTTCTGGATGTCTGGTAGCCACTAAACCGTCAGACTAGGCCTCCGACTTGACCGAACAACCTCGATCAGGTCGGCGGACTGTAGTGGAAGAATAGCGCCTTCTGGAGTTGATTGAGGAGGATTCTCGGCGTGACACTCGTATGCTGGCAGAGGAACTTCAGTGCATTGTAACTGCCCACCTGCACCGCCTTGGGAAGACGTGGAGGTATGGACTATGGATACCATATGATCTAACTACCCATCAACTTCAAGTGAGGAAAGACGCATGCTGTAATTTTTGACTTTACGTCGGAATTTCACACGGCTCGACAGCTTGGTCACATGCGACGAGAAGTGGGTCCTTTATGTAAATAATAAACGAAAGCGCCAATGGCTAGGACACGGTTATTCAGGAGTTCCAATGGTAAAGAAAAACCCTCACGGTCAGAAGACAATGCTGTGTTTGGTGGAACTGCAGAGGGGTACTTCACTGGAAGTTGCTACCGGCGAGTACTACTGTTACCGCCGAGGTATGCTGCAACCAACTGGAACGCGTCGCTGCAGTTTTACGTGGACAACAGGATAAAGCTTTCCTCCTCCACGATAACGCCCGACCACACGTTGCCAGGATAACCCTGAACAAAATCGAAAGCTTAGGATGGAATGTGCTGGCCCACCCATCGTACTCTCCAGACCTGAGACTTCCACCTCTTTCGCTCGCTCACCAATCATTTAGAAGGCAGGAATTTTGGTGATTTAGAACAACTCAAAATGTTCCTCACTGGCCTTTTTGCTTCAAAACCTCAGGATTTCTACAGGAGTGGCATCTACAAATTACCTGATAAATGGCAACATGTCATCGATAATAACGGTAAATATGTTTGTTCGTTATATGTTGTACTGAAGAAAATAAATTAATTTGAAATAAATCGCAAAAGTGGCGCGAAATTTTTCCGCCAACCTAATAACAGAATAACACTATTGCGTCTAGAAAAGTCCGAAAAATAGAAAATATTTAGAAATTTGGTAGAGAAAATGGAGATGCAGTGCTCGGTGCGGATTAAACCCCCTCCAAGCCACGTAACCTCTGAAAATAAATTCCCTAACACTCTCGGAACAGTCCAGTTATTTCCTTTCAACCCACTCTATAAACCACAAGTAAACTTATACAACTTCGTAATAAGGAAGAAGATACCCAGAAGAAGCGAAAAAGTTGATGAATCACCCCAAGAAGGTCTCAGGATCATTGAAAGTGTCGAGGCCCTCAATTTCGACTTCAACAATATATGAGAATCATTTCGTGTCCAATTTGTACTAGAAAGGCTCTGAAGAAGAACAAATCCACTAAAATAGCAGTTTAAAACATCTTCGAGTGGTGACTGATTTAAGAACGCTGCTGGAGCACCTGTTTGTTGAAGCAGGTGCATGGCAGACCGGCTGAGGCGAATGAATCATCATCAGCGACCCGCTGCTGACACTTTAATGATGTCGTTTAGCCAAAAACCTCGGTCACAGAAGAGCTGCGAAGAAGATTGGAACGAAACATCATCAGACTGTAAAGGACCTTGCCGAATTCATTCCATTTAGTCCTGAGGACCATTTATACTCGACAGCGAAGCGGTGCCTCACCAAACTTTGACAACAATTCAATTCTCAGCGGTCCACTCACAAGCGGACTTCTTTTTTTGCATTGCTATCAGCGAGGGGAATTAGTAGGAACCAGAATAACAAAATGAGCGAACAGACGTAAATGGAAAAGTGAAAGTGGTCAGCGTTGATCACTCGCTAAAGGACGCGCCACGCATTCATGTTCCATTCAGAGTCGTAGAGCCAAGGTGAATGGGTATTTGGCCTACACGATGACTCGCGGGAGCCAGCCGCGATACCAAGTCAGTGCCTTTACCTTCCCAGAGAAGTCTGGTACCAATTTACCAGTCCTCGGAGTGATGGAGGGTTTGTTTAGCCCGGGCCAGGACCGATCGCTCGACCGTGGGGGTGTCAGTTGCGTCTCTTACTACTGCACCACGCAGGTACTATATAGACCATATCAATGGATAATCGGACACAAAGTCAGCCGTCCAACAATGATCGCGAAGGTAAAAGAGTGGAAAGAAGGCGGAAGTAGTCCAGTCGCGGCGTTATGATTGATTCCCTCATTTAGCGACATTTAGTCCGCAGTCAACCGCTGTGGGCAACTGGACGTCATACGGAAATGAGCACGAGTGAGCACGAGGAAGAGGAAAGGCGTTCCTCCTTTGGTTTTTGCCCCTTGCCTACCATGCCTTTATCTAGTCAAATTAGCTCCAGTGGACGGTTTAGGGGTCAAACAACAATACTCCAGACCGGTTCCGCCGCCAGACAACAAGCAGTAAAGAGTGCAAGTCGAAAAAACTACTAGAAATTCGTCATTCAAAACATCACTTCTAGTGTCCTTCAGAATAGGGCAAGTTCACTGAAGTTCCAAACACCATCGCTACGCGAAAAATAGGATGAATAGCACAAAGAAGACCGCGAGGACGAGGATGGGATAAAATGAAAGAAAAGAGAAAAATGGTATAGTTTTCGATGCGATCACTACACTTTGAACAAATACGATCGAAGCTCAAACAGATCATGACACCCCGAGAACACTCACTCAGCAAACGACCGCCTATCGCCTTGAGATGTTTGAACGAGGCTCACGACGTCACACATACACAAAAGCACCCCCACCTGAGGACCGGATTCTTCCGCCGGCACTTCCGGAAAACATTGGAAATCACCCCGATGTGATTTTTTCAATAATTCGCAATTGACACCTAAACGCTTACCATGGCTCTAAACGCGAGTGATGAGAATAACGTGAGCTGAAGGTGAAGTAAAATAGTTTAAAATGACTAGTAAAGTATACTCAACATATATTATGAGGAATTGGAAATAGTGTTTCATCTTTTCGCCCTTACATGAAGAAAGGGGTATAGCAGAAAATATACCTACGGACGGGTAACGCTCCATTAGGATCGTCAGCAACGTTAGGAGCGTGCCACACAGGAGAATTGCTTGGTTGCTGTTTGTATAGTTTATAAGTTACAGTGGTCAGCGTTGATCATTCCCATAAGGACACGCCGTGCACTCATCATCCACTCAGAATCGTAGAGGCTAGATGACAGCGTAGCTGTCCTACACAGTGACTTGCAGGGCGTTCACCTTCGCACTGAAACTCCGATATCGATTTATCCTACTCTTGAGGGATGGAAAGCTGGGTTAGCCTAAGCGAGGATCGAGCGCTTTATCGTGCCGCATCAGTAGCGCTCGTTACCAGTTCACCTTTTGCGCCCACAAAGGCGAAGGGAAGACAGAAAAATGGCAAACGATAGAGCATGGGTCGTTAACCCTTCCGGAAGAAAAATTATTGTTTATTTATCGTTGGTTTTTATTTTATTTTATTTATTTATTTATCGTTAGTTATTGGTATTGTTTTTATTAGTGTTTACTAAGTTACTGGTTGTTTACTATTTGTTGTTTTATATCTTTCTATGGTAGCATGGATAACGATGACGACGAGTTAATGAGGAGACCAAAGTAAAGAAAGTGGAATAGAGTAAGAAGAAAATGTGGTAAAATCAAAAGCAATACTTGCCCAAGGAAAAACGAAAAGAAAGACGAGGGGTAGACGTCCGAACGAGGACAGTGATGTGTTTTAGACCATTCAAGAAACGAAGAGAAGAGAAGGGAACAAAAAAGAAAGGAAAAACGAAAAGAAGGCGTCAAAATCGTCGAAGAAGTGGCGGACAGTTGGGTTGCGGTCGTCGGCCCCCTCCCTGATCCAGACTGGATCAAATCGATGATCGATGCATGGAAGATGTGAAATTGGCGCCAGTTGACTTGAGACTCACTCACAGAGCTGTGTAGGTGGCTCAAGGATGCCTTAGTTCGAATTTTGAAATTTCTAGAAAGTTCTCTATTTCATATTTCTATTACTACAGCCATTCCCCTAGCTTCATGCCGCTCCTAATCCACCTACCGTACTGTATTAGCTGTTTTTTGGTTCTCTATTCTATTCTAACCGCTGCATTGAATTGAATTTGTAAAATTGCAAAAAAATGAATTGTTAAAATTGAATAATTTTTCAAAAGGCACCGATTCTCAGTAGTCGCTGTGCTTATTTATGTCCTGAGCAACTACATAGGTATAATACAACCACCTCTTCGAATCCTTTTTTCAATGGCCAGAATCTAATTTTCTCTTTTCACTTCCAGTTTCCATAGTAGGTTGTCGTACTAACCTCTTTCACGTTCAGTGCGCCTGTGTGCGTGGTAAGTAAAGAAAAAAGAAAGAAAAAAAGAAAGAAAGGATGAGAATTTTCAACTAACCTCACTGAGCAACAGGACTGTAGACGAATTGCGTGTGACGATTTCTCCTTTTCGTAGTTAATTGAAATTGTTGGTAAACAGCGAGCTAAATTGTATTATCGCAGTTTACCGAGCCATCACTGTTTGCCGTCACTATACCTCATTTTTCCGATAAACAAGGAAGTTGCACGACGGTGATTCTCTGAAGAGCTTCCGAGCATTTGGAACATGACAAAGATGTTACTTACGCTTCTGGTTGAAAGCTACCATAGCTGTAAAGAACGAGCTGAGTCATATTGGATTTCAAATGTTCATTCACTAATTTGGCCGCGTTTAGTGCATTGGTTAGAGGCGCAGCTCAACCTGCACGGTCGAGCTATCGAACCCCGCCAGGGCTGAGCAAGGCTTCGATCCCTCACGGGTCGGACAAATTGGTTTCAGACTTGTCTGGGAAGGTAAAGGCACTGGTTTGGTATAGCGGGTGGAGCTGGTAGTCATTGTCCAGGCCAAATATGCTCCCACCATGCCTCTACGATTCTGAATGGAACACAAATGCGTGGCTTGCCCTTAGCGAACTGATTATCTTTAGCTCTACCTTTTACCTTTAGCGCGCTAAGGGACGTTAGCGACCCTTTAGGTGGTCCAGAAGCTCAAGAGGTGAGAGTTTGCCTTCTTTAGAGCCTCTGGACCACCATAGGAAGGTCGTAGCGGAGGGCTAGCTACAAAGTGGCCAGATCCGTTCGGTTTTCGTTAGCCGGGGCATTCGATGCGCTTCGCGAACACTTTCGATTGGTGGCGTGTCGTTCACGGCGTAACCAAGTCACTGACCCACATCCATTCCCCTCCAATATGTCAGCCGTACCTCCCACCGCCAGCGACACGATACTTCCCGGCCTCATTCGTATCTTTCTTTCTTTTCCTTTCCTTCCTTTACCTGCGTTCTACTTTTTTTTCATTCAGACCTCGGAGAAGCTGAATCACAGAACCAGAACATTATGCACTTTAAATTTATGCACTTAATTTTTTTCGATAAGATTATTCGGTGTTTGGACTTTCTAATATTTTCTTCTCTGTTCATTGATAAAGATAAAGAGCTGAAGTGAATACTCCTTAAGGTTGCGCCACGCATCCGTCTTCCATTCAGAATCGTAGAGGCCTGGTGGATGCGTATTTTGCCTATACAGTGACTTTCGTAGACCAGGCAATACACCTAGTCCGTGTCTTCACCTTCCCAGGCAAGTTTGGTACCAATTTACTTAACGCCAGGAATGGAAGGCCTGGTTAGCCTGGCCGAGGATCGATCACTCGACCGTGCTGGTGAAAGTAGCGACTTCTAGTACTGCACAACGAGCGCTCTCATGAAATAGGATGTCAGTAGCGCCTCTTGCCACTGTACTACGTGCATTTCAGAAATGAAATTTTTATGAAAAATCAATAAATAGGGATAACCCCTGAATATTGCTCTATCTCGGGGACTTTTTTATATCCTTTTTTTATATCCTCCTTTTTTATATCCTATACAGGGTGTCCCAAAAAATGTACCCACTGTTTGAAATGTCATAACTTTGGCGAAAGTGAACCAATAAGAACGAGTTATAGCTTGGATGAAAGCCAAGGAAAAAGAAAATTTTCTGTTATGTGTTTGGGGAGGATTGCGCCATGTACTCGACTGAGGCCTCGGATTTTGGACCTGATTGATAGTGCATGGGTTACATGCTTGCTCTTTTTTGGTCGTAAGCAGGTGATATCGCTACTATGAGTTACTTCTGAGGCAGTAAATACGTCGACTTGCCGCAGGTTTTGGTTAACCATAGAGCAACATCAATATCGATCAATAATTGTTACCATTGTTTGAGAAGCTAAAACTCTTCCAACAATGATGCAATCATAAGGAGAGAATTTAGAGGAGTGTAAGATGTATGAGCCACAAAAATTGCGCCATGCACCTGTCCAAATCGTCGGATTCTAGACTTGATTGAAAGTTCACGGATAACATGCTTGTTCTACTTTGGTCGCCAAAGGGTGATATCGTTGCTATGTGTTACTTTTGACGCACTAAACATAGAAATATCAAATCATGACAAGTTTAACATGCACTTGCATGGATTCTGAACAGAGTAGTGCGACTGCATGGTTTTTGAACAGAGTAAGCGGTATTGTGCAAGTGTGCCTCAAAGTGCGTGTTAAACTTGTTACGTTTTGATGTTTTTATGTTTACTGCATTAAGAAAAACGCGTATCAGCGATATCACCTAGTAGCGACCAAAATAGAACAAGCATGTTATCCGTGAACTTTCAATCAAGTCTAGAATCCGACGATTCGGACAGGTGCATGGCGCAATCTTTATGATTCATACATTTTTCGTTCCTATAAATTGTTTTCTTATGATTGCACCACCGTTGGAAGAGCTTTAGCTTCTCAAACAGTGGTTACAATTATTGATCGATATTAATGTTGTTCCTTACGCAACCAGAAGCTGCGGCAAGTCGACGTATTTACTGCCTCAAAAGTAACTCATAGTAGCGATATCACCTGTTTACGACCAAAATAGAGCAAGCAAATAACCCATGCACTATCAATCAGGTCGAAAATCCGAGGCCTCGGTCGAGTACGTGGCGCAATCCTCCCCAAACACATAACAGAAAATTTTCTTTTTCCTTGGCTTTCATGCGAGCTATGATTTGTTACGATTAGTTCACCTTCACCAAAGTTATGGCATTTCAAACAGTGGGTACATTTTTTTGGGACACCCTGTATTCATATTTATATATTTTTTATAAATGTTGTTTTTTCTCCTGGCAGTAGAACTAGTTCCGCCTTGGACTACTGCAATTACTCAATTGTCCTTCATCCTCCTGGGTTTTCAGTCAATTTTAAGCTAATCGTTGACGGTTGTGGCTGGTTTCCCGTCGGGACTGGTCTGCTTTGAGATATTTGCTAGTTTACTGCTTTAGCGGTTACAGAGAAGACTAACGAGGACCTAGCCTCGCCTTTTCTTTTTCCTCCTTCTTCTCTCCCTTCATCTTTGTTTCTTCATCAGCAGTCAACAGGGGAAGACGCTGCATCTGAGAGTTGGTCTTCACTGCCTTCACCTTATATTTTATGTATTACTCTATTCACCCATTTTATTCCCCTCAATTGTTCTATTTTTTGTTCTATTTTCGAGTCCTTCACATTCTGTGTCTTTCGAACAACTTCCGTTGCGGGAAAGCCCTACCGAAAGTCGGGTAAGTTGGTGATTTCATGCATGATATCCGACGAATCTTAGGCCTATGGTATACTCCGGCAACGGGCCCGTCGCAGCGGAGCTAAAAATGCATGGCTCGCCTCTATACAGCACTGCAGCTGGGATTTTTGTATGCTGCTGTGTGCGGCGACTCGTATAGTTAACCGCAAGAGCAAAAAGGATGGTGCAGATCCTCTCAGGGCAGTACTACGGCTTTTGTCGCAGCGAGTTGCGACGCCTGTCGCAGCTAGCTGCGACGGTCGCAGCGCAGTGCGCTGCGACCAGCCGGCGCCTGCTGCGACAGGTCGGGCAGCACTGCTCCGAGTCCTCGCACATAGCAGCATACAAAACTCCCAACTGCAGTGCTGCGTAGAGGCGAGCCATGCATTTTTAGCTCCGCTGCGACGAGCCCGTTGCCGGAGTATACCATAGGCCTTAGTCGACCTTTTCTCCTCTGCGACGAACGCTCCAATTCACCGGAACAATGCTGCCTCTCCCGGGGTTCTGCCGACTAATTCATTCCTCTTCTCCAGGTGAAGTCCTGAAGAGGAATACGCAAACCGCTGAAACCCTGCGTGGAATACTTGCAGTTTTGCTAATCCGTTTTCGTAGGGCTTCGTCGGAATCGCAAACTGCTGGAAACCGGATTATCTTCCCGTCGACTGACCGTACTCTTCTTGCTCTTCTCGCCGTTTTAGGTCTGATAGGCTGTAGTTAGGTTTTCCGCTTCCATGGATCCAACTTTGGTTAGGGAAATTTCACTAAATCCGCAAAGGGCGCAGTGGTAAGAGGCGCTACCCGCACGGTCGAGCGATCGATCATTGTCGGGCTAACCAAGACCTTCATCCCTCCCGGTCGGGTAATCTGGTACCAGACTTGTCTGGTAACATAAAGACACTGACTTGTAGCGATTGATCCCTCAAGCCATTCTATATTCCAAATCTGCATTCACCATTCTCCACAATTCTGAACGAAAGACGAATGCGGGGTGCATCCAAAAGAAACCGTCCAACGCTGGTGAGTTTATCTCCATCTTTATCACTTTGGAACCTTCTCGTATCATTGAGAGGGACCAAGAGCCTCCTACAGAATATTAGACACATAACGAGATACCGGCTAGTGAAGTTAGTCCTAAAGGTAAGGTTGAACGAATGGCGTTTATCGGTCCGCTAAGGACGCGCCATGCATTCGTCTTCCATCTAGAATTGTAGAAGAATGGTGAATGCGTACATGGCCCATAGAACGACTTGCGTGGCAAGCCGCTGTACCAGGTCGAGTCTTCACCCTTCCAGGCAAGCCTGGGACCAATTTATCCGACTCCGGAGAGATAGAGGGCATGGCTAACCTGAGGAAGCATCGATTACTATGCAGTAGGAGTGTCCGTGGAGCCTCTGACCATTCTTTTGGTCCATTTCAGATGAGCGAATGGTCGCATGAGGTCGTGAATTCAGTGGGGTTTCCCCATTGAATTCCACCGCAGGCCGTCTTAGCGATGCGATATAAACAGCCCATTAAAGTGCAATATAGTGCATAAAATGCCGTCTCGATGAGCCGTCGGAATCGTCTCGTCGCTGGTGCTGGGGGAGGGGAAGAATTTAATAATTCGAGGCCAAACAGCTTTGTTTGCACTCCACACGCGCTCAGTCATAAGCGCTACTCGGGGGGGGGGCTTCACTGGGCGAGGTGGTGACGATGCCGCTGCTGCTGCTCGGCCTCCTTGGGCTTCTCAAGCTGATGAGGGCGAGGTGCAGGTTCCGTTGGAGCTCTGAAACCCTCCATCGGTCGATGTGCACTTAATCTATTTGAATGTTTTAGTTTTTCGCCTTTTTGTTGGTCTTCGATCCGTCCGAAGCATTCGGAATCCATTCTCTGGATGTTCTTTGTGCTGCTTATCGGCTTTCTATCCAGTTCCTAGAAGCTCTAGAACCTTCTAGAGAGACTTTGAGACGAGTGACTTCTAAGTAGAGAACACGCCTTCTAGGACTCTCATCTCACCTAAGAGGAATCTGAAACCTCTCATCCAGAGCCACATCTGTGATGCTTGCAAAAACTGTGGCCCAGACCAGACAGGATTCGAACCTTCTTCTTGAGCCGATCGAGCGCATTCACCTTATCCTATCATCACGCTCAAGTCAGTGGTCATCTGTACGGTGTAAGTTTATAGTTTGTGATGTAATAGTGGTGCTAGGTTCATCGCAAAAACCGCATCTCCAACGGGATTCGAACCAGCGTCTCGCACCTAGCTGACCTGAGTCATCTCAGTGGCATAGTGATTAACGCACGGCCCCGATTAGGCACGAGACGCGGGTTCGAATCCAGCCTGAGATGCGATTTTTGCGATGAATCTAGCACCAACATTACAACATCATCTTCTAGTACACATGACATCATAGTAACCCATAAAAAGCGGTAATAAAAAACTAGACTTGATAGCTCGTATTTACGAATTTCATGGTATCCAGTACCAACTTTTGTCCCACTCGATCCGTTCCATTCGTACTGATTCTTCTGCTGAACCGTATCTCGACATTTGGTGCCACACCTGCCTGGAAGCTGAAAGCATTGGTGTTCTAGTTCTAAGGGGCGGAAGTCCGTTAGAATGTCTCTGTGATCCTGTTCCGAGTGCGGCAAGTGGCTGGAGCATCCTAGAAAGAATGCCCAAGTAGGATCTCGAAAGCTCGTCGGACTTCAGTTGAAGAGTGTAAAAAGTTAAAGGTAAAGGGGTCGACATTAATCAGTCCCCTGAGGACACTCTGCCGCATTCATGTTCCATTTAGAATCGTAGAGTACACTAGTACAGTTAGGCGATCGATCCCCGCCCGGGTTTACCAAGCTTGTCATCCCTCCCGCGTCAGGTAACTTGGTACCAGACTTGTCTGGGAAGGTAATGACACTGACTTGTTATAGAGGCTGGTGCCCGTAAGTCATTGTGAAGGCCAAGTACGCATTCACTATGTCTCTACGATTTCTAGTTGAATAATGTATCCGGCGAAAATCGCTGCAAAGGCACTCCTAAGCGCAATTAGGCGCAGAACGGCCATTGAGCAGTAGTAGTAATAGTAGTAGTTGTAGTCGTAGCGGTGCATGTGGATGTATTTCCGTGTTCGCCGGCGGCTGCCGCCTCGCTTCCTTCCGCTTATTCAGAGATAATAGCCGAGAGGAGATTATGCGCTCTCCTTCTGTGTTTTTCACCTCGTTCTCAGCATCGTTGTCGCCGACGAGGCTCCGCGGCACGAACGTCGTCGAGCTCACGCCGATGAGCGACTATCGTCTTCACCAGCACTGAGGCTTCATCATCATTCGAGCTCATTTCGTGCCAGTTTTTGCCGGCTACCATCACGGCAGCTTCGTTTTTTCCTTGGCTCGCTCATCCGCGCTCAGAAGCGCTCTCCTACCTTAGCTTATGCACGCACAGCACACATCTACATGTCTGGTGGTGGTGTTCATCAGGAAATTTCTTGCCGCAAAGCCACTAACTTATTCGAACACTCAGTACTGATTCACTGAACCTGTGGGTCCCAACACGATTTCCGTTCCGACGGTCGTCTTCTCTTCTCATTATATGTCCAGTCTATCGATGCTTGGCTCTCAATACGTATTCCTCAAGAATTCGTAAACGAGTGAACACATGGATTACCCTGACTCACTGAAAATGGGGATCCCAACATGACTTCTCTTCCAAATGTTGTCTTCTCTACTCATTATATGACCATCCTGTCAGTGTCTAGCTTTCGATGAATATTCCGTAGGAGTCTCGTGAACGGGAAGATACCTAGACAGCCCCGATTCACGGAACATACGGTCCCAGCACGGCTTCCATTCTGTAATGAGTGGATATATAAAAGTGCATGTATAAAAATGGCCCTGATTCACTCACTATGTGGGTCCCAAAACGATTGACGTCTCAGCCGCGTAACACAGAGCCAGAAGAGTTGTCGAGTCGAACAAATGAGTATGTACAGAGGTCAACATGGAGTAGGTCGGTGGCCTCCTTGAGAAACCCGTAGGCTGGCCACCCAACTCTCCTTCTTTTGAAGAGTTCTTCCTTCATGTCATTGTTCATGATCATTGAATTTCCCAAGTAAACGTAGGACTTTGTTTCGGCGAACGAAATCCGGATGTTTCCCAATTGTTGTTGTTGGATTGTTGTTTATGAAATGTGTCCCGGAGCATACTATGGATCGAAAGAACGAAAAAAAATCTCTCTATCTCAACTGACCCTGGAAGAGCACAAAAATACTTTGGAGCTAGTGAAGCTAAATGAGGGCAGAGAGACCTTGTTAGAGGAGCAGTCCAGAAGATCAGTGGGCTAGCTGTTGTGTCGATCGGCTCCAAGAAAAAATTCTCCAACTCCTGAAAACCTCGAAGTAATGGGATCAAAATGTTGTTTCCTAGTTGCATTAATTGACTGTTTTGCACAAGCAACGAAACAATTCTCAAAATAATCGAACGCCCCTAACCGCAGTGACGAGTGCTCGCTTATCGGTTAAGCATGGAGCTATACTATCATTGTAGTGCCCTGAGCAAAGGGTCCTGGCACGAACACTTGCAATTTTGACCTATTAGCACTATTTGAGCTCCGAAATGAGAGTCGCAAAAATTTCGCAAAATTCTCAATTCTTAGTCGTGAAATCGTAAAACGATTTTTCTTACGAAAAATGTTGTAAATATCGCAAAATCGTGAAATCGAAAATCGTAAAACGCACACCCTCGATCCATACGCAATCCAATCTTCCTTCCACCTTTGTATAGCTCTCGTAACAGGGCACAAGCAGATCTCTACTCACTTGTGTCAACTGATCATCGATCTGCCGCGGTTAGTGCCAATCACGCTACCATTAGTTCCAGTCGCGTGTCACACGCGACAAGTTTATCCGTCCGGCCGAGGTTTAGAAGACTCCGGTATTAACAAAAAAGAGTTGCTGCCTACTGTTTTCCACGAGATTTAGAAATGGTGTCGGGTTGCAATTCGTCCGAATGAGCTCGGTCACATTCTGTAGGACTTACGTATTTGCCGGCGAGCTGGTGGAGATAGTGGCGTGAAATTGTTTTTGAGATCCGAACGTCTTCGCCGCGTCACATCTGGTCACGCTCAGACGACGCTCGCGCCAATTCAGAAACGATAGCTGTTTTCGTCGTCCACAGCTTTTGTGCATAGAAATTAGAATATTCGAATTCGCATTTCGCTCCACTGAGACGGGTTGCTTCTTCGGCGACGACTTCCGCCTCCATGGCCTTCATTAGTAGGGTCTAGTGGCTTCCTGTCTTTGACGAAAATTCGAAAATACGTCATAAACATAAGCTGTGAGGAAGGCTTAGAAGTGGCTCAACGGTCGGGATTAGGGTCGGACCACCACTCCGTAGAACAACAGAAGGTGTTGGGTCGGCCATATAGACGTAAATGTAAAATAGTTACTGTTGATCAGTTCTCTAAGGACGCGCCATGCACTCAACTTCCATTAAAAATAGAAAAAATTGTCAACGTTTATTCTCCCTAAACAATGATTTGCTTGGTCGAGCTGTTGTTCAACGTTCGGTGAGCAGAGCATGAACCGCTTGAACGTATTCCCTCAAAGAATTTTTAGTGCACTGCCAATTTTGAGAGCAACCCGCCCGTTAATCCACATTCTTCGACATTTTTAGGGACGCGCGTGGTACAATGGTGAGAGGCGCTACTGACACTCACACGCTCGAGCGATCAATCCCTCTCTGGCTAACCAAGTCTTCCATCCCTTCCAAATCGGGTAAATTGGTACCAGACTTTGAAGGCAAAAACTCTGACTTATTGTTAGTACAGCGGCTGGTCCCTTTGAGTCATTGTATAGGCAAAATATGTATTCACCAAGCGTTTACGATTCTGCATGTAAAATGAATTGCTGGCGCTTCCCTAGTGGAACTGATTACCGCCAACTCCTCTACCTTTACCTTTTTATCGATTCATTCTAGAATAGTCAATAATCGATCACGGGGCAACTACTAGAAGAAGAACGTCCGACGTCCTCGGCAACATGCCAGCGTGTTGATTAGTGTGGAAGTTCAAGTGAAACTGGTTTTTATGAGCGCTCCGTGCTTGGGTTCCACTCCGCATCGATTTACTCGACCAAAACCGCAGTCAGTCGATTCGAAGAGAGGTCGACGACGACCTGACCGGCTGGTGATCGCCGTCCGATCGTCTTTTCTCCTGGTTTTTCTTGGCTCCCACAGCAGTTCTAGCATTGTCATCGGCAATTTCCTCGAATCACCTCGTCATTCAGCGGAAAATTGCACTCGTTCTCCTTGAATTTCTGCTTTTCAACGTATTGCCTTCTTCGGCTGAACTTTGTTCGAGTCGCCTGGTCCAGTGGTGGAGATCTGAGCTTCCAGATTCTCGTTTTAGTTTAATTATGTTCCGGTGCCGACAAACCTCATTTGTAGACGTTTTCGAGGCTCAGCTTGATCCTTGAGTTGCTATCTTGTAGAAAATCGTTTTCAGTCGATTTTCGTTAGCTATTCACCAACCTAACCAATGGATCCAAACCTCCGATCGGTTTCCTTTGTGTTCTAAGGTAAAGGTAAAGGTGTCGGCGATGACGTACCCAGAAGGACACGCCACACATCCATCCTCCATTGAGAATCGTAGAGACTTCGATAGTGCACATTTGGCCCATATAATGACTTGCGGAAATCAGCCACTATGCCAGTGTCCTTACCTTCCCAAAGAAGTCTGGTACCAGTTCACCCGACTCAGAAGGGATGGAAAACTTGGTTAGCCCGGTCGGGGATCGATCGCTCGACCAGTCGGTATCAGTAACGCCTCCTGCCATGG
Source organism: Nippostrongylus brasiliensis (assembly GCA_030553155.1). NCBI lineage: Eukaryota > Metazoa > Nematoda > Chromadorea > Rhabditida > Heligmosomidae > Nippostrongylus > Nippostrongylus brasiliensis. The sequence continues at coordinate 15,191,141 of CP130735.1, forward strand.
TATTTCGCGCCCCTCTCCTTTAGGATTACCTAGAACCCCCCTTCCAACTCTACAGCTCAATTTCGTTTTCCTTCCTTTAAAATATGAAAATACTTCCACTTGGCTCGTTTTCCACCCGCTTGGCTCCACCGCTGGTCCCTCACGTCTGACGTTCTTCAACGTTCCCATTGTCCGTTGCATTTTCGCTGACCGTGCTGTCTATCTCATCTGTTGTCGTTTTTCAGTTCGGTAGATGTGAATCCGTTCTCTCCGCGTTCGTTCACCTTGCCTTCCTGGTGCATTTTTCGTTTCACTCATCCATTTACGACCGATGTCCGATCGCCGGACAATGAAAATGAGCGTGACCAGCGCCCACTTGAACGTTCTCCCTTTAAATTGGGCAAAAAGTGCTCTCCTTTGTCTTTATGAGAAGATAGATAATCGAGAATGTTCAAATTAGCCTCGTTTCCCCATCTTCCACCACTCGTCCGATTCTTTTCGAATAGGGGTATGGGGCTGCGGATGGTTATTAGTAATACTTCTAGTGAGGTTGAGCGCGAAGAGGAGGAGGGAGAAAATGGAAGAATAGGCATGGGAGTATTGTATGTGAAACTTCAATATTTTCTCTATACTTTCTCCAGCTTTTCATTCTTAGATGTTCTAATTTTTATGTTCTCACATGGCCAGTGTGAATGGTCTCCAAAATTTAATTATCAATAAGGGGGAGATTCGGCTAAGTTTATCTCTATAGTTAACCATTAAATATGATGTCGGCAGAGTAAAACTTGCCTGTCAACGTCATTTTTTACGGTTAGGACTATTTCTTCCTTTGAGAAGCTCTGCAAAAAAGTCAAAATATCAGTGAGTCATGACGCATTCAAAAAAACACTCAATTCCGTTTAAACTCCTGAACCTCATATGTCATCCGGCTAGGCGTCGACTACTGCAAACATTTGGGTTTTTTTCTGCACTGCTAGGTTTTCTATCTGCTTGACTGTCATTTGTTCCTATCTGCAATTCCTTGGATAACCAAAGACTTATTTAGGCAATACGAGTCGTTTGATATTCTAGGGATTGGATTTGCTGTTGTTTCTTACAACACAAGATAACTTGTGTAATACATATGTAATATACACCTCGATGCAAAATTATAGGTTCACCCCGCGATTTCTCCATAAGTCGTGGGCGTAGAAAAGCATCTCTAGTTTTTAGGTGATATTTTCCGTTGAGAAAAAGTGGAACCTCGGTAGGTCCCACGGCTACAAGCATTACTGGAGAGATCTAAGAAAGGAGAAACGAGTATTCTTTAGACGCAGCTTTGGCGGTGGAAGTGTTATGGTCTGGGCTACATTTTCCGGATAAGGACTTGTTGCTTTGGGGTTTGTCTCATGTAATATAGACAGCGAATATTATCAGGATGTGATAAAAGAACACCTGGTCCCTTATTTGAGAAGGTTTCTTAGGCACAATCGTATCGTCCAGCAAGACAATGCTCCAATACACGTGTCGAGGTCAACTACGAGTTGGTTCGGTTCCAACAGTATCCAACTTTTAGCGTTCCCCAGTTGTTCTCCAGATATGATCTCAATGGGAAATTTGTGGGGTATTCTTGTTCTTAATGTTCACAAGAACGGCACCACTTCCACCACGTTTTCTGGGCAGAAGAACGCCATTCTTGACGCTTGGGCTCATGTAGAGCAAACTGTTCTTGATAATCTTATTCGAAGTATGCTACATAGAATGTTTGATGTTGTTTATAACGAAGGTAATGTAACAAAGCACTGAACTTAACTTGAATGTTTATATTTTTAAAAACAGACAGTTTTTAAAGGAAGTGAACCTATAATTTTGCACCGGTCATTATCTCTGATTTTCCAATAAAAATTGTAGTGTCTTACAATGATAAGACATCCCGCCCACAATTTTTTATGTAGGTTTTCGATGGTGAGGAATATGACCGTAATGTTACTAGATCCACTCAATAGGTTCTTTGAACACTTATGGACAAATTGCGGGGTGAACCTATTATCTTGCACCGGGTGTATTGTTCGAATTTATTAAAAACCGCGCCAGAATTTGACCGGTTCATTTGTCGTATTTCTTCATTTATGAAGGATGATTCAGCTATACGAGCAATTCGCTGGAATTAATGGCTCTCCTGTGGAGCATTTCGCAACGCTTTTGCTGCACTTTGTTGCCGGAGGCGACCACTATCATCTACTCCCCCGCCCTTGCACCCTACACGCTCATCGAGCCTTCTCTGAAGTCCGTAAAGCACTCCGCGGCGGAAGACAACATTTTTTAATTTCTACCATTTTATTCCAGATGTTTATTTCATGAGAACGGTCGTGGTGCAGTGCTAAAAGTCGCTACTTTAAACCACACGGTCGAGTGATCGATCCTCGGCCAGGCTAACCAGGCCTTCCATTGGTGGTGTTACATGAATTGGTACCAAACTTGCCTGGGAAGGTAAAGGCACGGTGTATTGGCTAGTCTACGAAAGTAACTGTATAGGCCAAGTACGCATTCATCATGCCTATACTATTCTGAATGGAAGACGAATGCATGGCGCATCCTTAGGTGGCTGAGTAAGCGTTTTGCCCTTATCTTACCCAAATTTTAGTTCTCCTTGAAATCCTGAGGCCCCCACTGTTTCTAAATGCGGGATATCTTGAAATTGGTCGGGAAAAATGGTCCTCATCGTCTACCCACTAGGGGATAAAAAATACCAGCTCCACTATTTCGATCCCCAGTCAAGTCATTGATCCGATCGATATCCGATGTCGTATCTTTATCCAATCTGTTGCAATGTCGCCGAGAAATGATGGATAGACGTTCTTTCTCAGATTTCTCAGCGTCTTCTCTTATTATATTTCCGAATTCACGAAAAACGAGGTCGATGACGGTGTGTTTTGCGTGGGCGGATGGTTAATTGCTGCAATATGCAGCAGCACTTAGAGGGAATATGTTACGTGTTGCGCAGTGAATATTTCAGCGGCATCAAATTGCGTTCTTTGCGCCGTCGGCGGTGGTCGATCTCGTCACCCACCACCCACCCGGACGCCCCCACCCCCTCTGAATCATTCAGCGAGAAGTCCCTCGACGCTACTCACCGACGTCGGCTGCGTCGTCAATGCCAAGCTCTGTTTCTACAAAAAACTTCTGCATTTCCATATCATATTTATGTCGGTTATACAATTGTATAAGGATCTGCGCGGTGCAACGGTGAAAGGCGCTACTAACACCCGCACAATCGAGCGATCGATCCCAGCGCGGACTAATCAAGTCTTCCATCCTTGGTCGGGTAAATTGGTACCGAATTTATGCCCTGGCTCTTCCCTCGTTCTTCTTTCCTTACCTTCCGTCCTGTTGGTCGCAGCGAGTACCCTAAGGGGCCTAGGGTGATTCATTCTACTTATTCCGGCCAAACTTTGTCCGGAGCAGTTTATGATTACTTTTTCGATCGTATGACTGATCTTGGCCGGTACAGGCAGTCAGGGCCACCTAAATAACTTTACATGTGAATGGTCTTGGGCTGATTTTTGCAGACTGACGCTAAAATTCCTATCGACACGTCTTAGCACCAGCTATTCCTGTCATATTTCATTTATTCCTATGAAGCCATTACACTTATGAATGTATTTTCTATTTTTGTTCGGGTCACTTCCATCTCAGCTCCTACCATTCTTCCTTCTGTTTCTTTCATTCTTTTCTGTCATAATACCGCAAGGTAATCATTTCTGGTCTGGAAGTCCAGCTCATTTTTTGGAAAATCTGCTATGCCCTACTTTGAAGGTACTTATCTCAGATGATGTTACTAGTAAGATTTCTGTTATGTTAATCGTTTTAGTTTTCTACCAAGCACCAGACTTTTTTAAATAGCTAGCTTCTGTTATTAAGTGATTTCCTGTTTGTATGTCCCATTAACCTTCCACAAATAGCATGCCTAAGTGTGTATCGAACAAATAAATCAATAATGAATCAGGAACAAATGAAACCAATTTTATAGGGCGACGCGGTAATTTCGAACGGGTATCTTATCATTCCTCCTCATTTCCTCACCTAGTACCTCTTCCTTTACCTCTTAACCCTCCTCCACTGCCAGCCATAGGACTATGGTGCCGTTCGGCAAGTTGTGTTTATGAAAGAGGGTCGTTCAGTGTGCTTTTTCTCAGCTATAGGGCGACATATGTTTGACGAATCACGACGACATTTTCCACCCCGTCCAGCTGTTGTCATACATTTCAAATGTGAGCGAAACGATGAAAAACTGATTCCACTATCCACAATCCTGTCCACCACTCCCTCAACTCCGCCCCCTCCGCCTCCTCACCCACCTGAATCCTTGTCCCGATTACAAAATTGTTCTGCCCGTCAATGAGGCGCATCCTGAGTACTCAAGTCAATTTTAGATACTTCACTAGATTTTCTGTTTTATATCTCCCCACAGCTCCTCTTCTGTCCTTAAGGGCGGGGTTACCGCCCGGTTCCTTCCCGTTTCTTCCTCTTCTTCCTTCACTTCTTTTTCATGCTCTCATTCTTTTCCTAACCCTTAGGCGATTTTCTGGTGTGATCTTTCTTCTCCTTCTCTCACCTCCTCCCAACCCCTCTTCCCGCCTTTTTCCGGTGAACGCCATCAACGGTGACGTCTTCAAACATCGTCGTTCTCCGAGGCTGCAATGTAATTATAGTTTCTTTAAAGAAACACATGGCAATATAATTGTCTCCAAAAGCTCCTCCGCTAACTATCTGCACCTGCTCTCGGCTAGATTTTTCTAGGGCGTTTTTTGTCGTCCTTTGGGCGTACTCCCTCCTCCCCCTCCTCCTCCTTCCTCCGTTAGTCATCCATATCCTCTCGACGTACCAGCTTAGGAGGGCGCCTCAACCTCATCATCTGACTGAGACATATTGAGGTAATTTCCCGTGGCTATCCGGCCGGCTTTTTTGCGTATTTTTTCCGTTGTCCAGCCGTCCCTGCGGCTGCCGCGTCATCGCCGTCATCGCCGCAGCTGCCCCCCCCCCATCGGATCGGATTTCGTTTACATTAACATTATTATTGTTCAGCAGCGCTTCGCGTAAAGCTCGGCCGCTAGCGACAGTTTTTCCGCGGAAATTTTGGTCCCTTGCGAACTTTTTTGGCCAAAATGCTGCTAGTTTCAGCAAGAATACGCTCTTAATGAGCCAGTTTAAATTCGCTAGAAAACATGATTTTTGCGCGGAATTTGATTTTACCTGAACAAGCTATTCATGGATCTAACAGTATTTTCCCTTCTTTCCTTACTTCTCTTAATTTAAGAAAAAGTTAGAAGCCTGCCCGAAAGCCCAAGGATCCGTCTGAACTTTACCAAAATCGGCAACCGATGAAAAGCTAGAACTCTTTTCCTTTTTCTATTTCTTTTTTAGAGAGTAATCTTTTCCTCTTCCCATTCGTTTTTTCCTCGCTTCTCGTTTCCACTGGAGTTTGCTCGGCTACCGTTCCGATTAGTCGGTTCACATAGGAAATCCGAGCTCAAGACAGTTAGTTCTCTTCCTTTTCCTCGGATTCCTTTGCGTTCATCTTCTTTCCTTTGCTTCGTTTCCTCTCTCCTAATTAACTTTCGTTTCTAAGCACGATTTTTGTCCATTTACCGTATTTTACCACCGTATATTCATTTAGCCTTTAATAGTTAGTCGTCTTAAACCATTTAGTTCCAGGATCGATGCGCGAATACAAGATCGTCGTGTTAGGCAGCGGAGGTGTGGGCAAATCGGCCCTGGTCAGCTTTTTCCCTTTCACTAGATAGATCTGCCCTCAAAATTTTCATGATTTTTATTTTTTTACCTCTTACAGACGGTTCAATTCGTCCAAGGAATTTTCGTGGAAAAGTACGATCCGACGATCGAGGACAGCTACAGAAAGGTCTGTAGGGGCTGCTTAGAAAGCGATGCCTTTGGGAAACGTCAATTTTTGGAAAAACATCAATATTTTAGCAAGTTGAAGTGGACGGACAGCAGTGCATGCTGGAGATACTCGACACTGCCGGCACTGTGAGTTCACTCGCTCATCGTTTTTTTTAAATAATTCATTTTCATTATGCCACTCTTTCCCTATTTTTTATTTCGCTTTGTCGCAGATATTCCAATTTCTAATTCCTTTCAACACTAATTTCACTTTTCTATGAATATCAATATTGATCTATCATGTGTTCCATCAATATTGATCGAAATTGATTTATATCGCTCCCAGGAACAATTCACAGCGATGCGCGATTTGTATATGAAAAACGGTCAAGGATTTGTGCTCGTCTATTCAATTACCGCCCAATCTACCTTCAACGATCTCATGGATCTTCGCGATCAGATCCTCAGAGTGAAAGACACCGATGAGGTGATCGATCTTTCGTTTTGTTCACAAATGTTTTTAAAATTCAAATTCTGCACTCTGATCTCTTCCAGGTGCCGATGATTCTCGTCGGAAACAAAAGCGATCTGGAGGATGAGCGAGTCGTCGGCAAAGACCAGGGACAGAACCTGGCTCGTCATTTCGGTTCGACGTATTTGGAGACGTCGGCGAAGGCGAAAATCAACGTGAACGAGGTATTTTTGATTAGACAGATTACTTTGGATTATATTTTTGAAAATTTTCAAAAATTGGGACACCTTCTGGACGGGAAGGAATCAAAAACCCGCTTTTTTCATTTCCGTCTCCACCAGTCAGTCGAATTCGTAGAGAATCCAATCGCCCAATGACCGATGACCGATGAATCCCGATACATATGAGAATCGTACGCGTGTGCACTTTTTCCGGCGATTCAGTATGACCGATGTGTCGGCCTTCATCCATCCATGTCTATTTGTCTTTTCCTTTCAGGTCTTTTACGACCTAATTCGGCAGATCAATCGCCGCTATCCGGACAGCGGAAAACGTCAGGGACAAACGTCAAAAGAGTGCTGCTCGTGTTCCGTTTCCTAAGGAGTACCGACGGAACTATGTGATCCATCATCTGAGATGACTACTTCCAATGGACGTAAGCAAGGGGTAGTCGAATTGACTCGTGTAGATATTGTGTCAATTGTGTCGTTGACCCGAGAAATCAAGTAGTGGTCAGGATCGGGTGCTTTGATATTCATCAATCTATTATATAGGATGGTAAGAAATTATTGGGCCTTTGCTGAAAGTTCCAGAATTTTCGCTTAACGGTACCCATGACGTAGCACATCGTACATGTTGGTCATTCTCGAAACTTCGTTGTGACGGGTATGAATAGCCATACAGTCTTCATTACCCATCATTTCAACGTCAACTCCACAGCAGCATCTTCGGACCGCCTTGGCTACTTTCTAGTTAAAGTGACCCGTGGATATTTGGACGAGTTGTGCTGGAGTACGGGCCTGCGCCCAACCTATTCCGCATGATTAGCCCCGTGACCTATCGTTACGTCAAGGCTCAGACTTAGGCCTATGGTATACTCCGGCAACGGGCCCGTCGCGTCGGAGCTAAAAATGCATGGCTCTCCTCTATGCAGCAGTGCAGCTGGGTTTTTTGTAGGCTGCTGTGTTCGGGTACTCGGATTGTTTACCGCGAGGGTAAAGAGGATGGTGCAGATCCTCTCAGGGCAGTACTGTGGCTTTCATCGCAGCGCACGGCGCTATACCGTAGGCCTTAGGGGACCAGCCGGCGCTAGCTGCGATTGTCGGGCAGCACTCCTCCGAGTCCCCGCACACAGTAGCATACAAAAAACCCAACTGCAGTGCTATATAGGGAGGAGCCATGCATTTTTAGCTCCGCTGCGACGAGCCCGTTGCTGGAGTATACCATACGCCTTAAGCTTGAGACTTTTTTACAACTTTATGCGATCCACCTAGTTCTCAAACGTACTTCCCACGGTGACGCACTGAGTTCAAGGACCGTATGCTCGTGTCTCCAGAGCTGGGGAGATCTCCCCGCGCGACTGGGCTGACAGACACCGAGTTGCGGAGATCTTCCCGGCTCAGGAGACACGAGCATACAAACCCAGGTGCTCCATTAGAGCCCTTGTCGCCCTCACGCCCTTTCAGCTGGTTTTCCGCTATTCATATCTCTCATCCACTGCTCTTTCCCTTATATCCGTTTCTTCCACTTCCATGACTCCCATCATATCTCCGAAATGTTTGTTGTATGTGAATGTATGTATGTATGTATGTGCTCCGCTTGTTTGATGTGTGAATGTATGTTTATGGTCTCAAAGACATATAGAAGACCAATTTTTTTCACGAGAAATGGTCCACATTCCTTCACGATTTGTTATTGAACACTTCACGATGCTAAAGTTACACGTTTACCGGCAAGTAAGCTGGATAATTAAGTGATGGAAGGCTAGGTCAAGGCATTTATACTTCGCGGCGTACACCCTTACTTCATGCCTTAATGTTCATGATATTCATCAGGGGTCGTAAGCTCGTCTCTACCGAGCACTGGGGAGAGTTGAGCAAATCGCCCCAGTTGCCCTGTCGGCGATGGGAACGTCAACTGGCACAAATCGCTATAGAATCGCAAACTCCACCGCAGTGAAGGAACAGTTGTCGGGGACCGCCCTACTCAACCGTCACTCTGTCAGCTGTCGTCACCTTGTTGACCACAGGTAAACGCTTGAGGTGAAATGTCGTACCACCGGCACCACCTATCGACCCGTGAATTATCGATTTGCTCTATTCTGCACCAGTAACGTCTCCATTCGTCCCTATCGCGTGCCAAATCAGACGAGTAGGAACTGTGCGATAGAAGCCCCGTCGAGTGTGACCCAAAGTTGGGGCATGATGTGTTGCGACACGTACGCGACGCTGTGACAGTACCCACTTGAGAAGGGGACAGCCGGCTGGACAGGCCCATTCCGTAAGTTGCCAACCATACCTCCCCAGAACGTTTTAGGGACACCAATTTTTGCAGCACCATTCCAAGCACCATATTCCGTTCTTCACGTTCCGATATCGTCGTGCCTTCTTCGCGCGACCACTCATTCCTCGCATATCGTATATGCATGCTTTACATGTTTACTTGGTGCAGACTGAATAAATTATACCTTGTCTCGCATTAGCATTGTCTATACTACATAGTTTGCACGGACGAGCATAGAGTGGAGAAATACAAGTAGCGCTACAATTTATCTACTTCAAAAGCTACAAAAATGTACAATTACGCGGAAATTCTCTTAAGTTCACATGACAAAGTAATTCACAATATGCCAAACGGTATGAATCGCTAGTTCCTAATTGCTGACAAAATGTGACTATTTTTGAAACTCCCAAAAAGCTCTGAATCAACAGAATTTAAAAAACGAAACCAAAGAACTCACTAGAGCTCGACACAACGTTCGTAGAGCACTAACCAATGGGTAACCGAGTAATACGTCTACTGATCGGAATTTGCTATGGGTTAGCAACTAAGTGCATCCAGCTACAGTAAAGCTTACGAGGGAATACTGTAGATGCTCTACTAGAATAGTGTGCCACTATAGGAGCTTTTACCTGACCAAAAATATATGGCTAAGTAACTAGAGCTGTCCCTACTAATCTCCGGCTAAGTAACTAGAGCTGTCCCTACCAATCCGAGGCCAAGTAACTAGAGCTGTCCCTACTAATAGAGCATCTACGGTAGATTAACGACTAAGGAAACGAAAAAAGAAAAAATTAAAAAATGAAATTGTAGAGAAGATGTTACCGTGTTTCATGCTACAATGTTGAAGTGAACTGTGCAACTAGGAATCGATCAGAGAAGAGACTGGTTTTTCAGCGACTTGGCTCAAGCCAAGCCAAAACCTATCAGCCAGCCGGCAGCGAAGCCACTCAGTAGCCAGGCATTTTCACGTAAGAAGCTGCTCATCTGGAAAAAAGCACATACTAGGGTATCAATCGATAAAAATATAGTAGGAATAGGCTTGACACGTTTTTTAACACCTTGACGACCAGGTGACACAATGATGCGTCACACATATTAGGCCGCGTGGGGCAGTGTGACGCAATGCTGCGTCACAGTTTTGAAATTTACTTTTCTGACTTATCCCGATTTTTTTGGGAAATATTTGCCTGACCACTATATACCTCATGATTAGAAATCACTGTAAACCTCGTGGTCCATGAAAATGATTCTTAACTTCTGATTTACTGGAATTTTTGATTGTGCACTAGTTTTCTTTACAAGTAAAAACAAATAATGGTTATTGCAAGAAACAAATAAATGCAAACAAATTTTGGTTACTGAAACAAACACATAAATACAAACAAATATTGATTATTAGAATAAACAAATAATGAACAATGAACAAATAACAATTTCCTTTTAACCTGGATAGGGAAAAGGAGATTCTAAGAGCTTCCAGCTGTTATTTTTCTATTTTCATTGCAAAAAAAGGGAATGGTCACAATCCCCGATATTACAGGACTGTTCACTTCCGTTTTTAAAAAAAAAATTCGCCGTAGTCCATCGAGAGGATGCCAAAACACAACCATACCTGAGCCATTTGGCTTGACAAACCCACTAAAAGCTCCTTTGAGTAAGCGATCAGAATGCCCTTTAGTGCAGCTCTTTAGTAAACTTAGGTTAACGTATACTAGTCATATTCTCTTGAAATAGGACGTTACGGTGTCCCTGGGCCAAGACAATCACCATAAATCCTCACGACGTAGGGTGCCCAATCGCGAACGTCTAAGGAAGTGGATCGCTGACTTACCCAGTTGGTCAACGCATACCCAACATAATGTTGCCCGATTCCCATTACATTCTCATCAACTGAGGTAAATGTAAAGGGTAAAATGATCGGAGCTGATCACTTCCCCACAGAATCTTCAGATTCCCAGCGAGACTGATAACACTTTACCCAACTCAAAACTCTGGATGGGAGGCTTGGTTAGTCCGGACGAGAACCACATCAATAAAAGCAACAATAAATGAACAATCGAAAGGAGTTCAAGAAGTAATCGGCAATAAACCAAATAGGTATGTTTACCCACCTCATCGGCATCGGGTATCACCGAGTCCGTCTTGCCAAGCAATTTCTTCTCCAAACCTCTTCTGAGCTCTTGTAGATCTTTGTCGAACTGCGATCGATTCAGCTTCACATAACCGCGGTAGTTGCAGATCTGCAAATATAAACGTGTGCCATGAAAGTTAAAAGAAAACAAAAAATATTTAGCAGAATACGAGCATGCCTTCCGAGTTGTTTATATACGAAGCAACCACTGTAATACATTTATTCCAATCAATCAATACTGAGCAACACTGAAACTAGGAACGAGGCAACTGAATGGAACACCAGATCACCGACCACCGGTATGACTAAACCTTTGGCGAGGGTTCACTCTACTGGGCTTTCTTCTTCTTGGCGTACTCTTCGTTCATGCTTCTTTTATACAACATATAGAACAGCAACGTCGGCCACGCCCATCGTAAAAATACGGCGATTTTGTTCGACAGCGGCACCATGTCCAACTCGATTTCTCGGGCCGTGGCTGCTCGTAGGATTTCCCGCGCGGCCGCTTCTGGTGACATACCCTGAAAGGTAAAGGTTTAGTGGAAAACTCAACAAAAGTCACAGAAAGACACTTGTCCAAACCAGTCGCAAAGGTAAAGTGGTTGGCGATGATCGGTACTTAGCACTGTACCCGTCACAGTCAGTTGATAAAACAACAGCAAAAAGGCAGTGGGGAAAGATATACGGGAAAGGGTAAGGTATCTAGCTTTAAGGTTGTAAGAAAAAGTTGTGGATATAATAAAAAATATAACAAAAATAATAGGACGGTAAATGGAAGAACATTCGTTTTCGCCTTCTTGAAAGCAATTCGATTATACCAGTTCGCCAAATTCGAACACAAATCACAACTGAGCGAAAAACTCAAATCATCTGGCCTATTAACATACGGCCTCCAGCCTCCTCCACGGCTCATCGACGCCTCCGTAGGGGTGGTGACACAACCTCATTTCTTGGAAGTCATCCCCTATTTCCTCCGAATTTCACACGCTTCGGTTTTTCATCCATTACGAATTCCAGAAATACAACAGCTATCAATAACTTGCAAATTCAGCTTAGAACTGTACAGGAACTAGATTCTTTTTCGAAAATCGCCACTTCTCTATATAACGTACTAGGCATTTTTTAATAAAATCGTACTATCTCGAAGATTCCGAGAATTCTGAGGACATACCTCCAAATATCAACTACTGTGTACCATATCCATTCAAAAATAAGTGCTAAATTGAAAAACTACAAAAAATGCAGTCATGAGAAGCGCTTTGATTGGAGATATCCATCATTTTTCAATAAAATCGTACTCTCTTAAAAATTCCAAGAACTCGAAGAAGATATTTTCAAAGAGTATTTGAACGGAATCTTACAACAGAGTCGCACCTCGGTGAAGAGAAATCTTTCAATAACTTCTAACCATTCAACCTTCAAATATGACCATCAGATGGTATTCTTTTTGGAAGCGACCATACAGTGCTCCAGCTGGTCCGATTCAAAGAAAAAATTGAAATCCTAGAAAAGCAAATGCAATCCATTACTTTTTGCGCTTCCGGCACTAAACACGCCACGAAGACAGTATCGTTCGCCGAAAAGGGCGCCATGGAGCGTCTGGTTACCAAGGATACTCCACTTTGGTGTAAAGTTCGACCATAGTTCTCCACTACCACCAGACAGACAACCCCTTCTCTTCCTCCACTTGTCGATCAATTCGCGCCATTGTCATATTGTCCTTCAGTTGCTGCCGGTCATACGCCAACGTCCGCCGGCGCCCTTTTCGGACACCACAACAACTACTCTGTGATGATCATCCATCTTACTCTACTTATTCTCATCAGCACGGTAAAATGTACGCGCAATCTACTCGAAACGGTTTACTTAAATTACTTACTTTGCAAAAAATCATCAGAAAAAAAGCAAAAAAAGTGCGCCACCAACAAATTCGACAATGAACAATTATCTCACTTTGATAAAGTTAATTTTCACTTTTGAACTAGGAATAGATGATGAACAGAATGAAGAATGAAACCGAAAGAAAAACAATGTTCACAAGCAGAAGATGTTTCAAAACGTCCTACCAGATAACCTTTTTATATCTGGCAGCTACCATTTCAAAACTTACAAATTTTCGCAATCAGTTCAGAAATAATTAGTTTTTATTCGTTTATTACATTTTTATTTTAATCTACTGGGTCAAGGGAAGTCCATTCCGTTCCGAAGGTTTTTTTTTTGAATCCGTCGACTTTTTCCTTTATTCCAGTTCCTTTTCCACCTTACTCGATTTCTATCCAATTTTTTCTATCCTGAACAGCACCTCTGCATCACGGCGAAAAAAAAACAGCAAAACACTAAAGGAAAGAAGAAATACCTAATGTTTCTTTGTCATCTCGTCGAATCCTTGATGACTCTCATTTTAATTTTTAATTCTTTTACTTCTTCGCACGTGCTCCTTTGAGCTTTTCATTCCACTCCTCTCATTTCCTTTTTCGGCCTCCTTCCTTTAACCTCAGTTTTCTATTATTTCGGTTTAACCTCGAGAAAAAAGCGTTCGGCTGTTCTCTTACATCAGCTGCTCAAAAAGCTTCAGAACTACTTGAACTACCAAGTTCGTAAACTATGAAGATATAAAAATTGAATCAACATCAACTTTTTGAATTTTGGTGGCGCATGCCAGCAATCAACGAGCACTATAACAGTCGGGTAGAAAAACCGAAAACTGTTAAGTTCTTGGCGTACGGCAACCGTATCAACTCGTCAGGTAGGTTTTGCGACTAGAAACTTCTCGATAAATTTCAAGGACGCGGGTTTTATAGTCGGCTCCTGTCACCCGAAGACAAAAGGTCAACTACCATTTATTTATTGCTCACGTTACCCTAAGTGATGGATCGACTCTTCCTGCAGGAAGAGTAATTGTTTCTTGTCTAAAATATGGACCGATCGGAACAACAAAAAATATAAATTAGCTTAACAAGCATACTGACGCTCAGTGTGACCAATCGAGAAGCGGTTCCGCTTAACTTGCTAATATGAAATTCAAACTTGGTTACAGCAGACCGCAAACCGCAAAGGAAAATAATACATGGCAATCTTAAACCAGCAAACCAATTCAGTTATTTCAGCCCAATTCCCGTTCCTCGCCGAAGCTCCGCCGTTCGAACCGCCGTTCCCTTTACCACCACCAGCGTTCGGACCAGAACTTTTCCCACCACAACCGTTCCCCCAGCCATTCAATATATTCGGGCCGGGGCCACAACAACAACCACTACAACAACTACAGCCTCAGGTACTCATCCATTGCTCGGTAAGACCCGTCAGAGGCTAAAATCGCTCATTTCAGGCTACCACCCAAGTGTCAACAACACAGCGTATCGAAAATATACCTAACCCTGACCGCGAACAAGGAGTGTGGGCCGTACCAGATCCACGATCATGGCCTCGTGGTCCCGACTGGAACGATCCACGGAACAACTGGGAAGGTGTGAAAGGATGGACGAGTGACGGGAATTCAGTTACAAACTCGCGACGATGATCTCTTCTCATAATCATGTGTATAATTCTACAAGTTAATAGCAGTTGAAGTGTATTTAATAAAATTTCGATATATATCTATCTAGATCTCTACAGCTGTAGGTCGAAATGAAACTTTTGAGACATAGTGGCAAATTGTTCAAAATTCAGGAAGATCTGCAAGTTTCTTCATCTTCCCAAGACCACATGGCTAAGCAATCTTTCGGTAGTTTCAGTTTTGTTCAATAAAAAAAAGCTTCCCATCAAAATCGCCACCAAGGAGTTCTACTCATCCAAGGCAACTAAAATTGTAGAAGTGATTAGTTTCCAACACCAAGTTTGCAAAAACATAGCTAACTACCACAAAATACCAACCTGAGCTTATCGCACAGAAATTTAATCCATTGACGACCGTGTGTCCCCCCGGCGGGACACATCGCAGTGCCGCAGGGAGTGCGCGGTCGTCAATGGGTTAGAGTCTTTGAAAAATAGAGATTTTCTCAATCGGTTTATCCTGATTTCCATAAATAGCATATCTTGCGACAAATATCACATCTTTACAGTAATTTTAATTCTTTTGTAATGAAACTAGTGCAAACATGTTCCAAAAACAATTCAAAAACAAACCCTCAAAGCTAGTTTGTTTCCAAATGACGTGTACAGGGAACTGGGTAAATATTACACCGCCTTCAACTACCACTAATAAACAAACCACTACTCCCAAACACTGATAACTAATCATAACTTCTCCCAGCCGTTACAATGGGTCATTAGTTGTGTTTAGCAACTATGCCGATTTATAGCATTTCGTTACAGAACCTGTTCCTCTGACTATCAAACCCAACCACAACAAAGTGCGAGACCAAATTCACACCTCATCACCTCAACTTTGAAACCCAACTAATTGACTAAACAGCAAGTGCAACTGAATAACTCGTTCCTCACACAGAACACTCACTAAAGCGCATATCAACACAACAAAGGACTGACCTTGAGCTGATTCGCATCCTCCTTGCCAACTGGTTGGCCTTTGGTGTCCAGAGCGCGCATACCGAAACCAGTGTTCAGGTAGCCGGGCGATACGGTCAAAATGTGCAAATTCGGGCGCGACTCACACCGAAGCGCGTCGAAAAATGCCTGAAATCACTAGAAAACAGAAGATGAAAAAAGAGGATGAAAAGGTTATCTTACCTTGAAGGCGTGCTTACTTGCGGAGTAGGCACTTCGGTAGGGGACAGACAGTTTACCTTGGATACTACTTGTGGCAATAATGCAGCCGTCGTCTGGGATGGCATCGATGAGTTTCTGGGTTACCACGATATGTCCGAAGAAGTTAACGTCCATTAGTTGCCTAAATACCGTCCGTATTGTAGTACGAAAATTGTAACTAATTTCATGCATTTTTATAAATATCAAAAGACTTCCTATCATGCAGAAGAAATCCTTGGAGAACTCGAAAGCCTCAAAGGTAAAAGGTAAAGTGATTTGCTATCTTCTTATGGAAGGTAAAGGAGTCGGTGTTGATCAAGCCTCTACATACGAGCCATGCAGTCCTCCTCCAATAAGAGTCGTAGAGTCATGGCGACTGAATACTTGCGAAGACAATGCCCTAAGGGGTCAATCACTGTTCAGTTTAGGGTACTCACCTTTCCAGACTAGCCTGGTACAAATTTACCCAGACCGGGGAATGTGAAGCCTGGTTAGCCCGAGTGAGGATCGGTCGCCCGACCGTACCGGTGTCATTGGCGCCTTTTATTACTATACCACACTTGCCCTTAATTTGATAAACTACCTATACCACCGAATCACTTGATAATATTTGAAAAACAAGACTCACTTGTAAACCTTGATAGGAGTGTCCTCTACTGATCCACGACTAGATAACCCAGCATTATTGATTAGCACATCGATCGTTTTTCCATCAATCGCATAGTCTTTAAGCGATTCGACATCCATCGGCTCACAAACATCGAGATAGCTGCAAAAATAACTAACATTACAAAATTCAAAAACATATTCAAATCTATCCTTGTCTCACACATGCATAACATTGTGGGTACTTTTTGACAAACAAAAAAGTCTAGCATTCTCAGAATCCCCTAGAGTAGGAAGGTTCAAAGTCCGTTGCAATCGCAATTCCTCACCGGAATTCTGCCACCATTCAATTAATATGATATCAAATGACAGTCCCGATGGAATGCAAAATCACGGTGACGTGACATGTGGGTCGCCCCGTGTCATCCCAAGAAAACGAAAAACCTCGCGACTGGACCGAGCGCTTAATAAAAAAAAGTAATTTGTCGCTGACACATTTCAAATCAGAAAAAGATGAATCGCCCGCGATTTGTTCAACAAGACCCCGCATTACGGGACACGGAACTCGGTCATTTTTATAAAAGAAAGGCAGTCCATCAATAGTTTCGGCCAGCCATTTGAAAAAA
This sequence comes from Nippostrongylus brasiliensis, assembly GCA_030553155.1. Taxonomy (NCBI): domain Eukaryota; kingdom Metazoa; phylum Nematoda; class Chromadorea; order Rhabditida; family Heligmosomidae; genus Nippostrongylus; species Nippostrongylus brasiliensis. Next base: position 15,208,041 of record CP130735.1, read on the forward strand.
AATAATAAAAATATCAGTGCGTCGAGGAACGAGGGGCAAAATCATCTATAAGGTAAGGTAAGGATAAAGATGTTACTGATCAGTCCCCTAGGACCGCGCGACTGGTGAAAAGCAAATGGTCATGGCTCAGCTGCTACACCAAGTCATTGTCTTTACCTTCCCAGACAGGTCTGGTTCCAATTCACCCAACTCCGGAGGAATGGAAGACTTTTTTGGGCCGCACGATGACCGATCGCTCGACTGTGCGGGTGTCAGCAGCGCCTCTTACAACTGACCTAATACACAGCACACTATTAATGAATGCATAGATGAACTAAACCGAAGAATTACTGCGATCAATACCTGTACACAGGCTCATGGGGGTTCCCACTGAAACTCTGCTTCAATTCCTCGCACAGCTCTTTCAATTTATCGATACTGCGAGCGGTTAAAATCAGTTTGGAGCCTTTCTTATACAGCTCGAACGCCAACGCCCGACCTAGTCCTGAAATCAGGGTGTCAGTAACTAGAAAACGCCAAAACGGAAAAATTTAAATTGGAGTTCAGATCAGCACACCTGAACTAGCACCGGTTATGAGCACCGTCTTATCCTTGAAAGTAAGTTTAGGATGATGATGGGGACCGGGAATGAGGAAGGAGAAGAATCTGAAAGGTCTTCTATATAAAATTAATGTCACGAAAGCACAGTATAAGCGCAAATATTACTTGTACAAAGAATAAATAGCTGCCGGAATCACAGCCCACTTGAGGTAGTGCTGCAGTACTCGTAACACTTCGTCATTGATCATGATCGACTCTACAAGTAAAGAAAAACAGAAATTTTGAGGCATTTTCTTGAACGAAAACGAATGGCGCTCAGGTCAACATTCAAAAACAACGGAAATTCAGAAATCGACACTTATAACAATGAACAGCTGTAAACAGTAGAACATACAAGTACAATAGGTGTATACAAAAGACCTTATAACGAGAAATCTCTACAGAAAATACAATGGAATGCAATTACAATAGAATGAAACTGTTTAAACAAACAGTTGAAAGAACAGCTAAAGAGAAGGGCATCTGAATAGCATATCAAAAAATCGATGCTTATCAATTTATCGCGGTCAGGGCACACGTGTAATTACTAAGTTCGCGAAAGAAGCCTTATCTTCGCTCGTTGTTACTTTTTTATCCACAAGATAAATTATCAAGTCGGCTACGGGTTGTTTTCGAGCAAAAGACGAATAAATAGGTCCAACGAAATGAAAATCAACCTTGCCTATAAGGTATTGGAGGGTATAAGGTAGCGGATCTCAATCAGGCATTTGAGCGACTAGGCAACTTTTTCGCTTAAAAGGGACAGAAGGAACTTAGTTCGGAAGCCCTCGGATCTTTTTGAGCTGCACCAGTCGACTTTTGTGCTATAAGGTACCATTTGGGCCTGATTGCACATTACTAAACTTAAAGACCGCAAAAACGAAGCGTCAACAAAAGGAGGAGTCTCCTTCTTTCTCTCTTTCTTTCTCACAGCGAGGAACATAGACCGTCTCACAAAATAGCACTCAATCAAATCAAAAATTACCTGAATCGAGAATTAACATTAAATCTGTCTCTGAGATCGCAAATCAATACAACAATATAACAGGAAAACAAAGACAAAAATACAATACAAAAAGAAAAATGTGCGAGCGACTTCAGTAAACTGTTGCAAAGGCCTCGCTTGCTATACTATCTGTACGGGTGTGTGTTCAGTTGCCATTTTCCACAACACAACGAAAACATGCTCGTATCACTTGGAATCAAATAAATTTAATTAATTAGACCTGAAACGCGATCAGCGACACTCCCAAGGCCGTTGCAGCAGTCTTGCTGGTTCGCGTAAATATATATCCAACACACCTATAAATAAATATGTAAGTAATATCTCCACCGCTATCTATTTGATGGGGTGGGGTAAATTGGTACCAGAACTCTGGGGATGGAAAGACACTGACTTGGTACAGCTGTTCACCACGCCCTTACGATTCTGAATGGAATACGAAAGCGCGGCGCGTTCTTAGGAGACTCATTAACACCGGCATCTCTAAAATAGAATTTATTCCTCTTGACGATTGCAGAAGGAATGGAGGAAACACGTGGAAAAGTTTGTGGGGATATCTTTACCCACTCAAGAGCAAGAAAGGTAATTGACACCTATTCCGCAAAATTGTAGCCGGGAAGGGCTATATTTTGCATGTCTGACACTTCTCGGCCGAAACTTGCCAGAGTTCTTTAGAATTTTTTGAAAACATAATTTACAAAACGCTCCAGGCCACCACAATTACCCCAACCATAATCATGATGCAGATCTGTAATTACACTAACCCTACTAACCCTAATCATGAACTAGGAAGGGTAACTGCTACCTACTCGGTAAAGCACGAGTTACCCAGGGACAGCACGAGTTACCCAGGGGTACCAGAACTCTGGGGATGGAAAGGCACTGACTTGGTACAGCTGTTCACCACGCCCTTACGATTCTGAATGGAATACGAAAGCGTGGTCCATGACTGAAACAAATCGACGAGTGCTCGGACGGTTGGAATTTCAGAAGACTTTACACCCTACTAAAAAGTAGCGCAATTCACAAAACGCTCCCCTACGTTTTACCAGCAATTACATTGTTTATACCTTAAACTAGGCTCTACAACACGATAAAAGATAAAGGGTCGTGGCTCAGCTGCTATACCAAGTCATTGTCCAGACATTCCCAGACAGGACTGGTACCAATTTACCCTGCGCGGGAGGGATAGAAGGCGCGGGCGAGGATAGATCGCTCGACCGTGTCGGTGTCTGCAACACCTCTTACGACTACACCACGAGCGCGATATAAAAAGCAAACTACACAAATTCCTAATAAAACGAATTCTTACAATCCTGTCACTCCACCGACAGCCATCTGGGTAGGTGGAGGTTTCTTGCTAAGGTTATCGACGAACGACAATGTTTTGTTCCACAGCGACTTAGGTTTGCCGTTGGTGGGACGACGAAGAGAATTCAGCAGCTTGTCAATGCTGTCAGGCTCCATCTGAAAATTATCGCAAACTCCATTACGGTAGTATTCATACAGTAATCGGACGGATTACAAATATTAGAGCGAAATGTCTCGCGACGATATCAAACACCTGAAATGTACAGTCTGGAGAAAAATAGGAAGAATGGGTGGCTGGAGAAGTCCGAATGCTAAGAGACAAACTCTACCCTAACTAACAAGCTGCGGCCACAAATGTTAAACAATAAGGTAAATACTAGAGGGCGTTGCCTCCATAAAATGAAGAGAACTAAAAAACACCCACACGGAACTGCCAGTAGAAGATTATTTTATTTCGTGACCACTATTTTTGGATGAGGGAAAGGTACTAGAAGAGAACTGATCGAACTACCCAAGAAAAGCTGATCCAGAAAAACTGGACGTAAATTGAGAAGAGCAACTGAAAATTCTACGAAACAACGGTGGAGCACCAAAGTGCTCTTAAGCGCCTTCAGCAGCGCGCGGCTGCGGTGCGTTTTTCCAGTAGAGCGCGCCAGCCAATCAGCCATTTCACCTGTGCTGTTGAAGACCTTCGCTGCTGGATCGCATGTAGCAGTTAGTTTCAAAGTTCGTATCCGTATTGTAAAAAGCTTCAAGGGTGTATATGTATCAATTTTTTGGAGATTGTCAAGAATTTGCGCGCGATGCAGTGGTAAGAGGCACCACGTTCATCTGCTCAGTCGAGTGATCGGTCCTCGTCTGGGCTAATCAAGCATTCCGTTGCTCCAAGATCGGGTAACTTGGTAGAAGACTTTACGAGATGGTGGGGACACTGGCATGGGCTGCGGCTGGTCCAATAAGTCATTGTGTAGGCCAAGCATGTATTCACCATGCCTCTACGATTCTGATTGGAAGACGAATGCATGGCGCGTCCTTGAAAGACTGATCCTTATTGTGAGGAAACGTTTTGATACAGAGAATGGGAATAATCGCGACAAACTGTACAGAATTTATTCGATGAGGTAGAAGCACATACATTTTCTTAGCAAAAACACTATTACAAAACCAATAACAGCAATGAAACGTACATAGCATAGCAAATTTGAAACGTACACATCAGCATGGCTTAATCTAGTGGAACCATAGTATAGGCCTCTAGTACACGAATACAATGTGAAGATCATTGAAACATTAAAAAATTCTATTGCATGTAGTTATTACCAGCGAAAAGGTGGTCAAAAAACAGAATTCTCATGAAAGACGACTCTTGATTATGTGATGATGCTCCCCTGAAAATCAGGGAGATTCACAACTATGATTATCTGCTATGCAGTGATTAAGCTTGAAAAAAAGGATGCGAAAATATATACAAAGGAGCACATGAGGGCTAGCCAGGACCCAGTACCTGAATTCATGAACGGTATTAACGAAAGAAACCCCGAAATATACCCAAGTGTTATTCATCAACCGTACTGGACCGAGTGATAAGCGGCGCTAATGTCTACCGCAAGGTTGAGCGAACGATCCCGCCAATGCTAACCAAAGCCTAACATTTCTCCGGGGTCGTGTAAATTGGTACCTGGCTCATTTGGGAAGGTAAAAACTTAGAGTAGCGACTGGTCCCCGCAAGTCATTGTATAGGCCAAATACGCATTCACCAAGCCTCTACGATTCTGAATTGAACACGAATGCGCGGCGCGTCCTTAGGGGACTGATCAACGCCGACTGCTTTACCTTTTTACCGTTCATGAATCAGGAGAAACAATGGATTCGAGCTGCGAAAGTTAAAAGGTTTCAGTGCATCGGTCTACAAACCTGATGTAATCAGAGATCTTGAGCGATTTCTCGCCATCACTCGCTCCCAGAGTTCCATTCGTTTCCGGAAATACTCGTCGGCCATCGTAGGCTTCGGATGTTGGATACTGAGATGACGAAACGGCTGGGTAATATCGAACGGCTCCCATAGAGGTGTTTTGTGGTCCGTTAAGGATGGATCGCCGTTAGGATTTCTAGAAAAAGAGGAAAGATAAAGATAAATAAAGAGGAATTCGAGAGAAAAACTCACCCGTATTTCGCAAAATTCGAAAAGTACGTGGTCATAATTTCGATCATATCCAGATCCTCCTGATTCGGGTTGAATTTCGAAAAAATGCCCTTACCAAGAACATAACGGACATCTGAACAGTGCGTTGCACCTGAAATTCGTACCTGAAAGGTATTTGGTACAACAGGTAAGGGTAATTCATTATCCTAAGGACGTGCCACTCGTCTTCCGTCCAGAATCGTAGAGGCATAAAAAACCCTTCTTGGCCTACAGATTGGCTTGCGAGGCCGGCAGCTGTTCGAGTCAGTCAGCTATCAGTTTTCTAAACTAATCTAGTAACAATTTACTCAATCCCAGAAAGATGGAATGCTTGGATGGCTTAGGCGAGGATCGATCGCTTGACCGCGTGGGTGCCAATAGCGCCTCTGACCACTGAATCACCAAGCAGGGTTTATTTTGACACAATTACCGTTAAATTTACCTTTGAAGGGCATAGTGAATCGGAGCCAGCCAAAACCATCAGGGTTGGCGTAGTCGAAGCAGTAGAAGTACACCTCGTTGCCGTATTGTGTCATCTTTCGAGCGTATTGGTAAGTACCGGCATTGATAGCGTAGTCCCCCATGAACTGAAAATTATTGATTAATAATCCATTTTCAGGCTTTTCCAGAAAGAGCGAGACTTTTCAGAAAATGTTCAAGAAGTTTGCTCTCGCCTCTATGGCGCTCGTAAAGAAAAAGATAAAAGGCAAAAGGAAAAGGTGTCGGCGTTAATCAATCCCCTCAGGCGTTCGTGCTCCATTCAAAATCGAGGAAGCATGGTGAATGCGTAAACAACCTAGATAATGTCTTCCGGCGACCAGTCGCCCTAGCGAGTCAGCGGCTTCACCTTCCCAGACAACTTCGGTACCAATCTACCCGATCCCAAATAGAGGGGAGGCTTGGTTAACCCCGGCGAGGATCGAACGCTTGACCGTGTGGATGCCAGTGGCGCCCCTGACCACTGTACCATTCGAGCCTTCCATAAAATAACACAAAAACTCACTTCAATGAAACGCTCGTAGATTTTCGCCTTATTCTTCGGATTCACATCCTTCAGGTAGAAATCGAAAATCTCCCGTCGAACTTCGTCCACGTCGTTGCCATAGTCGCACTTTGCGATCAGCTTATCAGCGAATTTTTGGAAACCTTCCACTGTCATGTTCAAGCGACCGATGGCAACTGAATTCTTCTGCGATCAACCAATCAATCAGATCAAAATAAGAGGCGGAATTACCGAAGAAGAGTCCTTCGTGGGCGGTGGTGCCGGTGATGATCGGCTTCCGTGGACCCTCACGACGCAACTCGTCCAACGGTCGTGGAAAGAAGTCGCCGTCGAAATTGGGCAAGAACGCCAGTGTACCGGACGTTTTTGCCGATGGGATTGGCTAAATTCTCAATTGAAAAGGATAATAAGGATGAGGAGCATATGGGTGATAACGATGATAAGCTGATCCGCGATCTGGTGATAAAGGTAGAGCTGCTAACCTTTATCGGCTGTAATCCAACCTCGATCCGAGACGCCGGCTGAGCCTCCATGAAGCGGAGCAGCCCTTCTGTGTCGCTATCTAGAAGATGAGTTTTGTCAACAGGTGTAGAAAGAGTAAAAGGTAAAGGTAAAGGTAAAGGGGTCGGCGTTGATCAATTCCCTAAAGCGCGCCATGCTCTCGTCTTCTATGTATTCAGAATAGTATAGACATAGTGACTGCGTGTTTGGCCTATACAATGACTTGCTGAGACCAACCGATATACCAAGTCAGTGCCTTTATCTTGCCAAACAAATTGAATCCAAATTTACCCGAAACCGGATAGATGAAAGGCTTGGTGAGCCCGAGACGGGATCGATCGCGCAACCGTGCGTGTATCAGTAGCGCCTCTTGCCACTGTACCATGGCGGTCCTTATAAAAAGAGCATTGGACGAAAATATCTGCACTACATCTAAGCGACCAATTCTCACGAGAGACCATTTGAGTCCTCAGTCCTTAAGGAGTCTAACGGAAAGGTGCTGTATATTTATTCACCATTATCATGATATTATCCTTACCATGTATATTATCCTATCCTATTAATAAAGAAGCGAAACCACGATGTCTGTTTGTCAACTCTAGGGTCCCGCCGCGATTGCCCGTTACTGCACTCTCAGGGACGTATTTCATCTGTTCCTCGCCGTCTTTTGCTGCATGCTTTTTGTTCTTCGTTTTATGTGATATTATGAATGTTTTATATATGTTTTCTACTATTCATTAGTTCATTTGGCGGCCTGCAGATCGCTGAATGGCTAGTAGTTTCATAACCTCGATTTTACGTATTACTACCAACCATACTAGTGATGGTGCTAGGATCATCGCAAAGATCGGGGCTGGACGAGATTCGAACCCGAGTCTGTGACCCATGTGTAGCACTTAGGTGTCAGACCACTACACCACAGATCTGTCGAGTTGGCTGAGGTGAAATCACCATAAATCTCACCCGCACCAGTCCATCCATGATGTCTGGCGAAATCGATACCGATCTGAGCCTGAATTTGCTTCGGACGCATGGCAAAATCGCATTCACCACAGCCCGACATGGCAATCACCTTGTGGAACAGATCTGAGAAAACAACAAAAATCAAAAAAATTTTGAAATTTCCAGTTTTTCTGTAACAGAACCTCTCGAATGAGGACTGAGCGACAGGAGGTCGACGCTGCCGCCGCCGGCACTCTGTCCGAACAACGTCACATTGTTCGGATCGCCACCGAAGCGTTCGATGTTGTCGTGGATCCACTGCAGAGCCAACGTCTGGTCCCACAGTCCCATATTTCCTGGAGAATCCGCTGATTATCAGTCGGCGGGCAGTGATAAAGAGATAAAAAGGACTGCCACCTTTGCACAGATCGTCGCCGGTGGTGAAGAAACCGAATGGACCGAGGCGATAGTTGATCGACGCCACCACCACGTCCTTCACGCAGAGATTTCTGAAGAGTTCTATGAATAGAGCTGAACATATCACTTTATCACCCTATCATTTTTACCATTGTAATAATTTAATCTAGAGCGCGCGTGGTGCAGTGGTAAGAGGCCCCACTGACACATGCACCGTCGAGCTATCGATCCCCGCACAGGCTGACAACCCTTCCATCCCTCCGGGGTAGAGTAAATTGGTACCCGACTTGTCTGAGAAGGTAAAGACACTCACTTGGTATGACAGCTGACCCCCGCAAATCACTTTATAGACCAAATACGCATTCACTTTGTGCTTACAATTCCGAATGGAAGACGAATACATGGCGCGTTCTTAGGGCACTGATCAACGTCGACAAATTTACCTTTACCTCTTACTCTGTAATACCGAGGGTAGCTTGTTAGTCTCGAATCATCACAATTTTTGCCATCTGCTAGCTGATCGAGCTTAATCAATTTTCATAACCAATCAATAATCAATTTTATTCAGAGTTACGGTAGGGAAACAGTAAAAACTGTAGCAACGGACAATTAGGGGCCCTTCGACTGGGCCTGGTCAGGTTCCTCCGCTAACATTTTGGACAATTTTATTTTATCTTACTTGATTTATTTGCACTGTTACGTGCACCAAATGAAACAGACATGGATAATACTGAACAAAAATATTGTGCCTAATTTAAACTAAAAACTAAAATAAAGCGAAATGTTGGTAACTTATGCTGCAATAATTAATAATAAATAATAGTAACTCATGAGGTCATTAAGCAAGAAAGGGTAGGTATGGCTAGGTAAACCCCATACCCACCGTGACTGAACTTACCTTGCGATGGTTGTGCTGCCGTAATTACTGCTATGATGCATCGAAAAAGCACCACCGTGAATCCATACCATTGTCGGAAATTTTTTATCCTGCAAAATGAAAAAATGAATGAGAATCGTAAGAAGTTCCAGAAAAATTTTGCCTTGGAAACGAAAGAGTGGTGGGTGGACGGTCAGTTGCCGAAAGTGAGCTCTCATCTTATCCTACCACAAATACTGTAAACTTTCAAGTTTTAATATGATACCGTATCACTGCTACTGGTCATTTTCTATTAAACGGCGACCTCTTGAAGGGAAAGTGTCAAAAACAGGACCAAAGGAATTACGATGACAGATCTAACGGCTGATTACTGTACAGAGAAAGGGTCACTGGTGGGCTGGCAATTTACAGCCAAAGGTTCGAATCTTGTTTGTGTCCCAAATTTTGCCTGAGAAAGTTGCAAAGCTGTAGATCACCGTGCAGCATAGTTCCCTCCATTATCGGAACTCGATCCTTTACAAGTGTCGATATCGATTGGGAGACTGCCGCGTAAGAAATCAATCAATACTTAGCAACGTACCTGGTCCTTGAGCCAACGTGGACTGAACACATTCAATGTCAAGCAGTGCGCTTCATCCTTGCCGACTAGACTGGTGAACTTAAATATTTGAAATGTAGGATTTAAATCACTAAAAATGCTAAAAGAATGCTATCTTATTGGTACCTGGGCGCAAAACTCGTCCTTCTGTGGGCACCGCGGACCGAAATCCACACAGTTCAACTCGTCCGTCCACGGAGTGACCGGTTGTGGTTTCTGAGTGACCGCCATGGTAAACATTAACCTAATCCGAATGTTTTACAGAGTCATTCATACCTTGAATCTCAGCTTGCCGACGGGTGGTTCGGCGAACGGTATGCCCATATACATGTCGACAACTCGTCCATCGCTCAGGCGGTATTCTCGTCCGCGGATGGGTCCCGTCGTTGTCCTCACCAGTGGCGATTGAGCCGACACTGCCGCTCCCATACGATGGCGCTAAAATAATGGTCTGGGTTGTAACAAAAGAAGAATAAAAGAAATGATAAACGAGAAAGATCTCATATCCACTTTAACTGTGAAAGTCCGGTTATTCATTCTGGCTGATGAGCTCATGCCTTGATGTTATCAAATTTATCATGTTTATCAAGTCAATTCAAATCAAATGTCGGACAAGAATTCGCGGGCTCAATCATTCCCTGAAATAAGACAAGTTTTTTTTTGGCAAAACAAAGAGACGATGGCATCTATCAATCAACAAGCAGTCTATCGAAGATGGAGTGATGAGCCACCTTTCTTTGCCCAAAGAAAGCAAAAAAACATCAGAATATTTGGAAAAAATTAAACAATTAAATCGAAACATTATAAAACGCTAATTGACTTTATTATAGGTATAGTTAAGGTTATAACTAACCAATGATCTGAGGAAGCGGCGACCCATGGAGGATTTCTACCCTAATAGAACAAAGCATGGATCAAATAGCTGCCGAAGTAAGTGTGCTGGAGAAGAGACGTTTGGCCAGTTACCCACCAATTCGATCAGCGCGATGTGACCCAAAGAATGGGTGATCTTTAACCCTACACAGCGTTAACAGCGAGGTTATACCCAACGGAGGCTGGTCTTGTCAGGAGAACAACATTCACTGTGATGCCTTGAAAACATGTGGGATTAGGATTAGTAAACCTAGACATACCCAACCCTCGGAAAGACGACCACTAATTCGCTGTCAGGAATCGACTGGCCACTAATTCGCTTGTCAGAGGCAAAAACTGGCCGGTGGTAAGGTTACCTTAGGTATGGCACGGCTCATTGTCGTTGGTTCATGGAGGAATTGGACTTACGATAATTGTTCGATTAAAAATCTTCCAGATGGTCTTTTATACGAATGGAACCCTGACCTCTCGTCTTATCGTTGCTTTCTAAACGAATTTGACTCTTCTCACTGATAGCTATACTGTGAAGACTGGGAGAAAAACACCACCCACGTGGACACTGATAATGCTGATAAGAAAATTCTTCAAGTTGTTCCCTTCACCCACGCGCTATACCAGTCATAGACAAAAACCGTAGCATTTGAGAAGAGAAAATGAATGAAGAAATTTAACGGTTGATTTGAGAGGAATTACAATACAACTAAAGAAAAAGTAGTTTTCCATTCCTGTGGTCGCCTTTATTTTCAGGGTTTTTTAAACAATCAAAAAATGCTTCAATTGTTACGAGTTGCGCATTGCAGGAGTTCGGTACGAGGTCAATGGTTCTACCATTCAAATGGTTCTTGTTTGCGGAAATCAACGAAATTCTCGAAAATTCCGTGAACAGGAAACAAAGAGGAGAAACAGTTGAAGCGGAAGCTTGGGGAATAAAAACCTAAGGAAGCTAGAGAAATAGAGACCTAAGGAAGATTCACTGTCAGGAAAATTGCTCTAAACTGTTTACAGAACTCGAAGAAGAAAGAGCAGCTACTCGTACTGCTGATAACGCTGATAAGGCGGATTGGTGTTCGTTGAATCGCTGCCCCAAGAATGTGATACCCTACCGAGCGGTTGACTAGCACCAGAGAACACTACACTACGCTATACTCTCCTTATCACAATGAAAACTTCTCGTCAAATGTTTCTCCTCCTGCGAGGGCGAAGATTACAGTAAGATATAGTGAATTATACCCGTAAGTGCTTGGGAGGAAAGTAAATCCACTAAATTCTACCTGCAAAAAGCGGAAAATTGAAGGAATCCTCCAACAGAAATGGCTATTGATAAGCCGAGCTGAGGCAAGAGTATTCGGCCATACCTCCACATCCTATTATAACGTGAAACCTCGAATTACAATTTTGAAAACAATATTCATAAAAGACGACCAGATAGGCGTTCAGGTGTTCTGGTGAACTTTTGCAGTGGACGTCGCGGTGGGGGCGGTGAGAAGCGATAAGGTGCGATTGAAAACCGGTTTGAAACAAATCCAACACGAAATAATTGCCGTCGTCAGGGTGACCGACTCACATATCCCCTAGGTTCGATCAAAGGTTAACATCTATCCTCCAAACAAAGCCTGAAGGTTCAAAAAAGCCACTAGGTAGGCTTTGCTGCCAGCTAAGTACCTTAGAAATGGTTGACGACACATAACTGCTAGGGTGATAGGAGGCTCCGTCTATAGTTCCGAGGTCAAACGACCGATTCCGTCCTAAGGGCAACCATGCTCGGAATTCATTTTTCTCATTTGCTGATTTTTCTTCGTAGAGTGTAAACAGAACATTTTTCAAGGGGCAGTTCAGGAACTGGAATATCTGGCACGCGGAACCTTTTGCACTTCAGTAGACACATCAAGCAATAGACCATTTCTCATGAACGTTTTCTTCGCTAAGCTCAGCTGCAAACCGATCTGGTCACACTTGTGATGGGCTATGGTGTTAAAAGAAAAATCTGCAAAGTGTAGGCGATGCAACCGCCAATGGATAGCCTCCCCCCTCATTCATGAATTCATACAAAGGCGTAATCATACTAGGCAGCAATTTGGCGCAGCAGAGATGAGAAGATAAAGCGCGCAAACGAAGGGAGAACAGTAAAACTGCGAGATTGGCAAGGAAATGGGGAGGGACGGACGGGGTTTTATATTTGTTGTAATATTTTGTAGCGTAAAGGTCACTACAGCACCGTCGGTATATTTCAGTCCAAAACGCGACATAAACGATGTAAATCGTTTTTACCGTTCACTCAGCATAAATCACTTTAGAATCACTTGTATTGGGTAAAATATACACGGCCTGAATCAGAAGAGCGTGATCTACCCAATGATGAAGAACACGTAGCCGAAATGTTAAATTTTTGATTTTCATGAGTGCCTTCCATGACCTCATCAAGCAACGACCGTACAAGGTCAAGTCCGTACTCGCTAATTACACCCTGTCAATATTTCTAATTAAGTTACGTTTAAGATTCATATTGTAACATTTACATAACTAAGTATTGGTTTTCAGCATCAGGATGAATTATTGATAATAATCATCACAGCTGGGCCCGCGTTGGACGGTGGTAAGAGGCGCTGCTGTCACCCGCACGGTCGAACCATCGATCCCGGCCCAGGCTAACCAAGCGTTCCATCCCTTAAACTGTTACCAGACTTGTCTGGGAAGGTAAAGACACTGACCTGGCATATCGGCTGGCCCCCGCAGGTCATTGTATAGGCCAAATGGGCATTCACTATGCCTCTACGACTTGAATGGAACACGAAGGCGGCGGCGCGTCCTCAGGGGACTGATCAACGCCTTCACCTTTACCTTTGCCTTTTACCTTAATCATCACAACTAACCGCCACTTGGCAACTTCTCGAAAATCACTGCAGGTCTCACAGCGAATGCATGAATGGTACTTGTACGATAGTGCGATTGTGGGCTTACAATCTTGAAGTACTGAGACACAGAGCCTCAATCACCGCTTACGTTTCGATAGAGTCGAAAGCTGTTTTGAGATCGATGAGTCCGCAAAGCGGTATCTTTCTCTCAAGACACCTCAATGAGCCTGATCACGATGTGCATATGGCCGATATTTTGTCATTTGGCTATTTGAAACACTGTGGGTCCCGCAGCGATTGCACTCGAAGGTTTCGGTGTAGTCTAAAGTCATTGAAGCAGTCAACGATGACCGTTACGTATTAATGGCAGAGATCTTGCAAAGAAAACAACTTCGATCAATCGGATCGATCTGGTTCGACATTATCAAAGGCCTTCAGAACAGAAGGCGTAGCGGCATCCTTTGCTCTTAAAACATCTCAATAGACGTGGTGGCAGAGCAAACCGTTCACTTAATTGAAGCAAATATCTGTGTGACATTAAGGTATTAAACAAAACTGATAAGGAAAGAAAACATCACAAGAAAACATCACATCATGGGGTGTTGTCTCACGGGCTACAATGTAGCACTGCCCGTTGTATCAAAGGTCATTCTGCTAACGCTTCCTGCTTGATGGTGATTGTAGAAGAACAGTGAAAAGGCCCAAATTCTCTCCCTGAATATACCTCTACCTCCGTTGATGGTTAAATGGGAGAAGGTAAAGGTAAAGGTGTCGTCGGTTGATGAGCCCCCGCGGATGCGCCATGTATTCGTGTTCCATTCAGAATCGCAGAGGCAGGGTGAATGCGTGTTTGGCCTATACAATAACCTGCGGGGGCCAGCCGCTACACCAAGTCAGTGTCTTTATCCAACCAGACAAGTCTGGTACCAATTTACCTAACCGCAGAGGGATGGAAGGATTAGTTAACCCGGGGAGGGATCGATCGACAGTGCGGGTGTCGGTAGCGCCTCTTACAATTGCCCCATGCCGTTTCCTACAAAGAGTAGTGCATGGAAATATTTGAACAACAGTTCAAGGGTTAGCGGCCAATTCCCGCAAGAGGCCATCTGAGCCTTCCGTCCTTAAGGAGTCGAACGGAATCGTACTGTATATTTATTCAGCATTATCGTGATAATAAAGGCGCGCGTGGTGCAATGGTAAGAGGCACTACTGACAACCGCACGGCAGATCGATCCTCGCCGGGCCAACCAAGCCTACCACCCCTCCGGGATTGGTACATTGGTACCGAACTTGTCTAGGAAGGTGAAGAGAGTGGCTTGGTACTGCTGGCCCCGCAGGTTTTTGCTCAACCAGACAAGTCGGGTACCTATTTATCCGAACCCAGAGGGATGGAAAGCTTAGTTAGCTCGGGCCGGGATCGATCACTTGACCGTGCGGGCGACAGTAACGCCTCTTATCATTGCACCACGTGCAGGATACGTCAACTGGTAACGTTAAAAACTCACTGATGAACATAACATCGTAGTCGTCTGAGCAATGGAGCGTTTCGAGATCTGAAATAAGCACCCTTGGCCACAGATCGACGGCGACAAAGAATAGGAGAGTCAGGTGAATGAAGAAGAACGAAGAGAGATCGTTACTCCTCCCTACGAACACAATGAATCGACCAGAACAACCGTCGCTATCAGCTGATTGGTGTTAACAGTCTGCTTTGTTGACGCTGATCACCGCGGCACGAGAATGGTCTAGTCAGTGGGTCAGTGCAAAACCTGAATGTGGCTAGGGTCGCTCTTACTCGAGCTATGCCCTCCAGGGCCCATATTCACGAACGGACGAGCGGCCTCCGAAACCGCGACGCATCCAGAGCCGGATGGCAGAGTCAATGAGAGATTACGGTTAACATAGGATGTTTAGGATAAGTAGACAAAGGTGATCGCAGTTCCGGCTAGTATCTCGTGGTTTATCGGGGGTTTACCAATGAATTTATGATGGACTAACCAAAGCCTTCCATCCCTCTGAGGTCGGGTAAATTTGTAAGAGACTTGTGTAGGAAGGTAGAGACACCGATTAGGTACAGCGGCAAGTGACGGTGTAGGTCAAATACGCATTCACTATGAATCTATGATTCCGAATGGAACACGAATGCGTGGCGCATTCTCGGGAAACTGATCAACGCCGAGCGCTTTACCTTAGCTTCTAACATCACTGCTTATTTAAGCTTTTTTCATAAAAAACTCGCGATAATAGACGGACTTCAAGGAAAGAAAACGCTGAAAAGGTAGATTGGGAATCGGCTCGTTAAGGATGCGCCACTCATTCGTCTTTCATTCTGAACCGCAGGAACCGTGAACATAAAGAATGAGATACTCGCATGGAAAATAGCGCCGAAACTATAAAACTGCTGCAGAAAATTGCAAAATGACGAATGAATCACCACGAAATGTAGCGGAACGAAAACACGCTGGTGAAGTTTCGCTTCAAGTCAGCGGAACTGGCGACCGTGGTTAAGTTGCGCCCCCTCCAGCGAAAAAAAAAACTTTCAGCCAACGGTTCTTGTCGATCTGGTTGGCTATCAGTGCTTATCAGACGGAGTATCAAGCTTAATCTGATAGCCAAAGGTGTGTATTTTTCAACTTCAGGGTGAACAGTTTGTGTGATTAAGTATTTATCATTAAATTCACAACCATAGTATCACAGCAAAATGTACAACACCATGTTCAGAGATGGCTGAGCATGAACAATATGAAAAAATAGAGGAAAAACAAATGAGTCAGAAAAATAAGAAGTTGGAATACTGTAATAGGACGTTCTGAACGTCGTCATGAGGGCTCCACAGTAAGAAATAACAAAACATGCCCATGTAAATACTATAAGAAATGAATGAATCTCTAAGGTTTCTTAGGAAGATCTTAGTACTCGAGCGACCAGAACAGGGAATTTGGAATTTCGGAGTTATGAAAGAAGTACATAAGATGCCAAACCGGAATCGGTCAACAGTATTCATGAGATTTACTGATTATTTTTTTTCTGATCGTTATTTTGTGATTAGGAGATTTTCTGATTATCAGTCAACCGTGCTCAGAGACCTCGTTCACCGAGGCAGACGGTAAGACCACCGACCAGCGTGTCAATGGCGGCCAGAATCAGTGCGCTCACCGCCAACCAGAACGAGTGCTCGTATTCTCGATGTTGGAACGGAAGCTGACCTGAATTGGAGTCGTTGGGTAACTTTTTACCTTTCCGAACATTGATCTGGTTCTCTTTCATAGCATTCTCCAAGTGGAGGCAGGAGGTGTAACAGTAAAAGGCACTACTCCTATACTAACGGCCCTTCGCCCAGGTTAGCCACACCTTCTATCCCTCTGGGGTCGGGTAGATTTGTACCAGATCTGCGTGCGAAGGTAAGGTCACTGGATCGATTTAGCGGCTGGCCTTCTCAAGTTATTGTTAAGGCCAAATATGTTCGTGATCAGCACGCTTCTACATTTTCAAATATAACACGAATGCATGGCGTATCCTTGGGGAGCAGATCCACTTTATCACTCTACCTTTACTGCTAACATGTCTATAGTTCAATTATCCTCTCCCGGGATTCCTCTAGTGTAAAGAAAGAATCACCCAGAGTGCTCTTCATTGTAAAAAAAAATTACTGAAAATAATCAATCCCAGCGCCACGTCCTCTGCGTCTCTACCCCCAATCTGACAGCTACTGTAAGTTTATGATGAGCACCTTAGCCACACCTTTTGCAAGAAATTTGGACGGTGCCAATGGTCCCTACCCCCTCACTGATGTTTGGGAAGTTAAGAAGTGCCATTAAATATTTTTTTTTAATTTTGAGAAAAAAAAACTAAAATCAAGACAAAACTTTTCTAAGATAAGCACTTACCAACGTTGTCCTCGTGGGCTACGGTGTAAACGATGACGGCGACGAGTAGAGAGGCTGTGACCAGAAAAGCCATACCGATCAACGGATGGATAATGTATCGTTTCCAGCAGCACGTACAACTGTAAAGAACCGAACATTCTGCACGCGTTGCGGTCGCGTCGCGGTCTGTTAGTATAGACTTACAAGGTGATGAAGTTCCACAACAACGCGATGACTTCCAACACTATCGCCAAGCACATGAACACGGCCACCGTTCGCAACTGTCCTAGGTGACTCTGAAAATATTTAAATTATAATCATATCTATTGATTTATCGATTCGCCGCTGTAGCAGAAAAATCGAATTCAGAGCACTTACCCTCATCCAATAGTCGCAGTTACGTTCGTCGTTGATGCATTCCCATCGAAGCAGATCTAAATACTCGTAAATTTATTACTTCAATTAAAGTAGTAGAATCTTCCTGCAGGTTCGAAAAGCAGAAAAAATTTTCGAAGAGACCTTTTTACTACGATCGTTATTTCCAGCCGGCTTGACGACTAGTTAATGAGGTAATTATCCATAATTACCGCCTGAGGCAATGCGCCACTTAACCGCAACTACATTTTACCTTCTCTTGACCAGATTCAATCAAAATTGGATCGACGACAGTGAATCCTTCCCAGTAAATGGTACCCAGAGCTTGAGCGAGCTCTGTTGACTTTTCCTGTTGGGAAGAGAAACTGTGGACTCTATGTTCATTTCTAGCTTTTTCTTCTAATCCTAATTCTAATTCTTTTCTTTTTTCATTCGCTACCCTTCTGGGGAAAGAAAACTTGGCGATGAGTCAACGGACGACTAACGTACTTCCGTCGAATGTTGCTACAGCCGTCAGAATGAGACAAAGCACCATGACGCATCCGAAGACGATCTGACCGCACGACGAAAAAATGCACATCTGAATATTTATATTTTTACTGCAAGTACAGATTCGGCAGGTAAGGAGCGAAAAGAAGGGCAAAGACACACGACTATGAAGATACATTCAAGCTTGACAGCGGAGTGCTGTAATTGTCAAGTAAAGGAAGAGACGCAGAGGACGCGGTCCAGCAGACGGTTTATTTAGGCAGAATTTGGATGTTTTTAATAATATCATATAATATCTCGTCAATAAGGTGCGGCTTGCGGTGCAGTTATTGTGAAGAACGCATGTCGAGCAGATAGCTCAAATCCCCGGAATACGGCGGCTTATCGGCTTAGCTGCGCTTCGCTGTCGAGTATGAATGAGGCTTTAGACAGAGAGCGCTCGGCTTTTCAATGGGCCTAAACCCTTGTGCTCTATTGGTTGTCGTATATAGAAAACTTTCAAAGTAAAGGTTGAATAATTCCACCCAGAATGAGAGAGCTGCGGAGTAGCGCGACCTTCGAGCATGTCAATATCACAGACGCATTCATAATGAGCTCATTATCCGTGATATCACAGTAACAGTTATCATTATTATTATTACTCTTATTAATTATTATTATTAATTATTATTGTTATTATTATTTATTAAACGGGACAACGCCGCTTGTATAAATAAGGAAACATTCAACAATCAACAATCAAAACATAGGTAACATTCAAGTAATTGAGAACATTACTAGTAACACCATCAAAATTTAACATCGGATAGTAATCAAGCATAATCAATCCAAATAAACTGCATGAAACTTGTTAAATTTTACCTTATCAAGTACCGGTCTACCGCGTTTTTGAATGCCTGAATTCCGCTCGGAAGCAATTTTATTGATTTGCAAATAGTCGGATCCCCTATTTCTGCTCCGACGTTGAGAATAGTTTACATTTCGTTTCATTTTGGTGCTCTTCGGGTTTTCTGTTTGCTTAAATAGGTGAATCAGTCCAAATCTACTTTTTAAAATGTTTTCCCGTAAAAAAAGCCCTTTACTTTCTCCTTTTCAGCTCGTTGAATTTGGTTTTCATTGGAGGATGCACAAGGCTTTTGTTTAGTTTCACTTTTTTAGCGATCCGCCCCAGTTCAACTTTCGCTCATCGTGTACTACTTTTTCGCTCCACAAGGCCGTTCTCTAATGAGCGGGACGCGTGTCTGTTTTACGAATAATGGTTTCCGTAGTGATGAATTGAATGGACAACCAGTGTTCTGCTCATGGACAATAGGATGAGCCAAGCTTTGAGTGAACTTTGTGTAAAACGGACTATAGAATGCTTTGAGGCTCTACAGTTTTTTTTCCGTTGAAAAAAAATGTTTTGTGAGTTGTCTGTTTAGTTTCATCATTGGCTTTGAAAATTTCCTGCTCGAATTTCTTTCCATTGCCTAGATCTTGAACGATTTGCCTTTTAGTTTCAACCTTTTCATAGTTCTTTTTTGCTGTGGATGCTGTTTTTTGTGTCGAACGAGGTTAGTAGAGAATGTTTTTTCGGATCAAACTGCGGAAAGTTTCGTGCTGTTCTCATTTGGTTTCCTGCGTACGGATAGTCGCGAATACAATGCCTATTTCACGTATTTCGTTCAATGAAGGCACTCACCCCCCCGCCATCCTGGGGGTCAACTTAGAGCGTCATTTAGGTTTTTCTTTTTCTTCGTTCAGTTAAATCACCTTTTCATCCCCCCATTTTGGGGGTTAACTCAGGTCGATGTTTCCGTTTCTAATCTTTTTTCCCTCTATGTTTCTATTAACTGTGATGGTCACAGTAACTTTTTCCTTGACATAATGCATGCGGGGTCTCTACTGATTGTTCTAAGTTAAGGATCAAAATCAACTAATGGCGTCACACCGAACAGAAGATTTGGGCGAAAGTAGTTCGGGCGACAATGCGCACTCGCGCAACAGAGCGCAAGCTGAAGGCGGGGATCAATACCTCGAAGCGGAATTTGAGAGCCAGATTGTCGCTGCCCGAGAGTCTCAGGGTAGTAGTGGTCAACGAAGAACACCAGTTGAAAGTAGGGCGCCTGCTGAAGAGGGCGACGAATACTTGGAAGCGGAATTACTGAGCCAGGTAGTTGCTGCTGAGTCCGAGGGTCGAGATAGCCAACGAAGAGCACGTGCTGAAACTCGCAAGCGAAGACGCTTGAACGAAACTACGGAGGAGAGAGAAGCTAGACTCGCCCGGCAAGCCGAATACAGAAGACGAACACTCGAAAACGAAACTGTGGAAGAGAGAGAAGTTAGGCGCGCCCGACGAGCCGAATACGAAAGACAAAGACGTGAAAACGAAAGCGTTGAGCACAGAGAAGCCCGACTTTCTCAACAGGCTGGATACGCGAGACAGAGACGTCAGGACGAAACTGTTCAAGAAAGAGAAGCCCGACAATCTCAACATGCTGAATATTTACGCCAAAGGCAACACGTCCAACCTCCTAGGACAACTACGGGAATCGCTCTACGAAGCCGCTTCGTAGAGCAACATTATCTTAATGCGATGAACGTTGTATGCTCCGGTTGTCGAGCAAAGCATTTTGAAGCGGAAAAAATGAGTAGACATCCAACTACTTTTGTGCAATGTTGTGATCTCGGGCGAACTCAACTTCAGAAGTTTCAAAACTTTCCGGATGAACTTCGACAACTGTTCGAAATCGACATCACAGCAACCGGAGAACGCAGAAGGTTGCAGAGAAACTTCCACCAGCACATACGAAAGTTTAACTCTGCCCTGGCTATGGCTTCAATGGGTGCCCAAATAAGGCCACCGACAGGACCGGGTCCATACTGCTTTCGGATTCACGATCAAGTTTATCACTTCATCGGCCCGCTACACCCAGAAGGAGACCAGCGCAGGCAATACGGTCAAATTTACATTCTGGACACATCTCAGGCAGTGCAACAAAGATTGGAAAGCGTTCAAAATGAAGGCTGCGACGCTGTCCTCATGAGATCGTTAAGCCATCTCATCGCAACGTCTAACCCGTATGCTCAGGCTTTTAAAATGATGCGAGAAGTGGAAATTGCTGAACAAGAACTTGCGCGTAGAGAAAATCGTCCTGCTTCAACGTTGAAGATGGTGTTTGAGGAGTCAGAAGCGCGAGGACTCGCACGCCGTCCCTATGATATTCCAACTGCTAATGAAGTTGCCGCTATTTATGTTGCCGAAGATGGTGATGTTCCTTCCACACGAAGTCTTGCAGTTCATCTCCGAGGAGGAGCACTACAACAAATCCCTGACATCGATAAGAGGTGCGACCCTCTCACGTACCCTCTCTTTTTTCCTACCGGAGAAGACGGATGGCACATCAACTTGACGAACACTAAGAACGAAAGGCTCAGTCAAATGAAGTATTACTCCTACTTGCTCTCGATTCGAGACGGTGAATGGAACCCACTACTGTACGGCGGAAAACTTCTACAACAATTCATAGTGGACGCGTACGTGAAGATCGAGCAGAATCGGTTGAACTATTATCGAACTCATCAGAAAGAGCTTCGGCTAGACACATACCGTGGGCTTGCAGATTACGTTGGGCAAGAAGGTCGAGATGTCACTGGACCACCGGGAAGAAGGATTGTACTTGGATCTACTTTCAAGGGCGGACCAAGAAACATGCAACAAAACTATCAAGACGCAATGGCCATAGTTGCGAGGCACGGAAAACCTGACATTTTTCTCACCATGACGTGTAACCCTCAGTGGAGCGAAATAAGTGAAAATCTCCTACCAGGCCAGTCGCCGGAGAATAGACCTGATCTAACTACGAGGATTTTCAATTTGAAACTAAGACAGCTGTGTCACGATCTCTTCAAGCGGCATATTCTCGGAGAAGTCCAGGCCTACGTGATGGTTACCGAGTTTCAGAAGCGCGGCCTTCCACATTGTCATATGCTTCTGATCCTCAAAAACGACTTTAAACCTCGCATCGGATCGGAGGTTGATACATTCTGTTGCGGCGAAGTTCCCAACGCACAAGAGGAACCGGAATTGTTCGAGGCCGTGAAGAAATTCATGGTGCACCGTCGTTGCGGGGCTTCCGACCCGAATTCTCCCTGCATGAGAGACGGGCACTGCTCAAAAAAATTCCCGAAAGAATTGCGTAACGCAACATCTGTTCACTTTGATGGATACCCAGAGCTCCGCAGGCGGGGGCAGTATTTCATTTCGATAGACGAGAACGAGTATGGGGACCAGTGGATTGTTCCCTACAACCCGTACCTTCTATTGAAGTACAACAGTCACATCAATGTAGAAATTTGCGGAATGATCACCGCTGTGAAGTACCTTTATAAATACGTCTACAAAGGTACGGATAGAGCAAGAATAAGGATTGGTAACAATGAATCTGTCGATGAGATCAAGCAGTACCTTAACGCTCGCTATGTTTGCCCACCCGAAGCTGCTCATCGAATATTCGGCTATGATTTAGACGATTCTTCTCACAGTGTGGTTCGTTTGGCGGTGCACCTTCCAAATCTACAAACGGTTGTGTTCGAGGAAGGTGGAGAGGAAGTCGCTTTGGCTCAAGCAGCACTCACAGACTCCACACTAACTGCGTACTTCAAATTGAACGAAAGGAGCGGAAGAGTTTCAGAACCTTCGACATCAGCGACTGAACAGTTCCCCGTAGATCCCAAGGAACTGTACTACAGCGAAATTCCAAACCACTTTACGTTCAGAAACAAGGAATGGAAGCCTAGAGGAAGAGGAGGAAAGCCAACGGTGGGAAGAATGGCTACTGTCTCTCCAATGGACACCGAAAGATACGCACTGCGTATTTTGCTTCTCAACATAAAAGGCTCAACTTCTTTCGAGAATTTGAGAAGAATTGATGGCGTTCTTTATGAGAAGTTTTTAGATGCGGCGAAAGCAGCCGGACTTCTTGACGACGACAACTGTTTCAGAGAAAGCCTTAGGGAGGCAGCTCACTTCCAGATGCCATCGGTGCTAAGAGGTTTCTTTGCCAGCCTGTTGTGCTACTGTGAAATAAGCAATGCCAACGCACTCTGGGATGAGTTTTCACAAGCAATGGCCGAAGATTTCGTCCAACGAGGGTTTACGACTGAGCAATCCATTGTGTACGCTTATTTTGATGTTGCTGACCGCGTGGAGGACTTGGGAAAACATCTCAGCGATTTCATTGAACCCCCTTCTGAAGAGCGACCTGAGATTCCCGAAGCACCGGTAGACTTCGAGGCACATGCAGCAGAAGGAGCAGTTCTGTATGCGACTCTCAACGACGGACAGAAATTGGCGGCAGACGACATTCTCACCGCGGTACATAGACGGACCAACCGCTGTTTCTTCATTGACGGCCCTGGAGGTTCAGGAAAAACATATCTGTACAACACAATATACAATATTGCTGTAGGAAGACGCCTGAAAGTGTTGTGTGTGGCCTGGACCGGCATTGCTGCAAATCTTTTACCTAGAGGACGGACCGTGAACTCTGCATTCAAACTCATTGTAGCGGACGAAAATAAATCGTCGTCGATGAAAAGACAACAAAGGGAGGCGAGGATTTTGATAGACACTGATGTCATAATATGGGATGAAATTTCCATGGCGTCTAAGTTTGCTTTTGAAGCGGTGGATGCCCTTCTTCGCGACTTGATGCAGAATGGTGCTCCTTTCGGTGGCAAACTCATTGTTGTCGGTGGAGATTTCCGCCAGACCTTACCCATCGTGAAACATGGAGGAAGGGAGGAAACCGTGGAGGCGTGTGTAAGCCGTTCCTCACTTTGGCAGCTTTTCGAGAAGCACTCCCTCACGGCAAACATGCGTGCCCGAGAAGCCGGAGAGGACTGGCGACAATTTCTTCTCAAGATCGGCAGCGGTGAGGCGAACGATGAAAACGACCAAGTTGTGCTGCCACAGGAACGAATTTGTGACGGAGACATTGTCACATCGGTGTTCGGAGCCACCATGGAACCCGAGAGTGTGTACGATATCGCAGAAAAAGCTATATTAGCTCCGAAGAATACGCATGTGCATGCCATAAATGCCGACGCCTTAAGACGACTCAATGTTGTAAGCGCTCAACATGAGCGCCTTTACAAAAGCGTTGATGAGGCTATTCTGGATGGGAATGTCGACCAACTACACATGCCAACGGAATACCTCAATAGCCTGACATCTGGCATGCCACCTCACGAGTTACACCTCAAAAAAGGTGCAATAGTGATGCTCCTGAGAAATCTTAATGTCGATAATGGACTCTGCAATGGCACTCGACTCATAGTGGAAACTCCTCAGAATAGTTTACATTTCGAAGATAAAATAGGTGAATCAGTCCAAATCTAGAAAAAAAACACTTTCGTCGAGGTTAGTAGATTTATTCTTTCTTCTTTGCAATTCTATTGCTCGTTGAACATTGGAGGATGCACAAGGCTTTTTGCGATCCGCCCCTTCATGCTCATCGTC
The DNA here is from genome assembly GCA_030553155.1 of Nippostrongylus brasiliensis. NCBI lineage: Eukaryota > Metazoa > Nematoda > Chromadorea > Rhabditida > Heligmosomidae > Nippostrongylus > Nippostrongylus brasiliensis. Next base: position 15,232,411 of record CP130735.1, read on the forward strand.
ACTACTTTTTTCACAAAGCTCTCTAATGAGCGGGACGCGTGCACGAATAATGGTTTCCGTAGTGATGAATTGAATGGGCAACCAGGTGGACAATAGGATGAGCCAAGCCGTGAACTTTGTGTAAAACGGACTATAGAATCCTCTACTTTTCTTCCGTTGAAAAAAGTGATATCATTGGAAAATTCTCCTTTCCATCAGATCCTGAACGATTTCAACCTTTTCAGATGCTGTGGTTTCGAACGAGGTTAGTAAGGTGGATCAAACGTCATTTGGCCTAACATTTCGACCCTTTCGTCGTCGCCAGAGGCTTAAAAAGTGGTTCGGAATTCCTTGATCCTTGAACTAAACGGCCACTGCAATTTCGAACCACTTTTTGGGCCACTGATGACGACGAAAGGGTTGAAATGTTACGCCAAATAAACTTCACCTTAGTAACCTCGCTCGTCACAGTAGCATTCGAGAAGTTGAACATCAAGCCTTCGAAGAAGAGAGAACTTGGGAGATTCCACCTTTTCCATCAGAAGGAAAGGGACATTTAGACGATAAATGGATGAGTTGGACCTCAGACGTGGAGCGGAGAGGAAGGTTAAAATTTCCCAAGTTCTCTCGTATTGAAACCTCGGCATGATGTGCACTTGAGAAGTTTAAGACGACTAAAGGGTCGAAACGTCAGCCCAAAGTAAATTTTGATCCACCTTACTAACCTCGTTTGGCACAGAAGCATTCGAGAAGTTTAATCGATGTCAAAATTTTCGAGAAAAAAATAGAACAGATTCGACAGGAACGGTGTCCGAGATGCACGGAGTTGTTGTTGTCAGTCTATCCTGTTGCTGACACTCACTCGTCAACAACGCGGATTTCTATTAGAGCTATAAATTCGTTGCGAACGCGACTTCAATAAAGGGAGATTTGCGCGAAAAAGTAGAGTTCAAGGATCGCCAGTGGGATAGTGAAAATCTACCTGTTCTCGTTGATGAAAGAAAGAAATTTTGGCCAGATTTCGGGATCGATTTGGGAAGAAGTTGAAACTTCATCAAAAAACGGCCTATTATAGAAAATTGTAGCATAAAACGCATAAAATTCCACGGATAATCTCTTATTGTTTCGTAAGTACTTGATGCAACGTTACAATAGGAATAATGGACCAACAAAAGGATAACTAGCAAATACGAAAATGAATCTTTAACCACAAGGCGATTACCCTGAATGTTGGCGCTAAAGAAGAGGAATAGGAGTCTCTTACGTCTCTTATGAAGCTCCTCGAGTCAACCGAAATGCCTATTTTTTCTGTCCAATTTGCTTTAATCTCAATATTAAATAAAATAGCTGCCATTGCGACTGCATAAGCAACATTGAAACGACCGCATGGGCGGGGAAAGACCTCTCGAGGGGCTTTGCCGTAGGCAAAGTCGCCGTCGGAGGTCGAAGAACACCGACGGCAGCCAGCCAGCTGAAGTGCCCGTCGATGATCTTCGTCTCATCGTGTTGTCACAGCTGCTCTGACGGCCAAATTGAGGCATGGAAAGGGTTTTTGGTGCTTAATCACCGCCACAGTCCAAAAAAAGCCGTGAATTCGAAACACTGACTCAGCCGGATGACAAACGTCGACAATGTTAAGGACAAGTTCAGTCCAGAACCATGAAAATTCGGGGAGCCTTCCATGGCGGCAGTTCTTTTTGTGCTGACTCAACTGATTTATTCTCTTTGCAGACTTACTGATGACCTGAATTAACTGAAGAAAAGCGGTATTCCTGCAGTTTCTTGTCCTGTGTCTTTTTATTTTTACCCTTTGCCGACTTGCCCCTTTCTAGACTCGAACCCGCTAGAGTCACGAATTTCAACAAGAAAACAAATAAAGAAGAAGTCAAATAAAAAATGAATGGGAACTGGAGCACGAAAAATGGCAAGACCGGCGACGTAGGACGATGGCAACAATCAATAGAGAAGAGCATAAAAAGTATTCGAACGGCTGAAATTCCAAGATGAAACGGACAATTACTTCGGCACAGAGAGAGAAGAGGAGGGAGAGCAAAATAGATAAAGATCGATTGAATAACAAGAAAGGAGGGATATCGAAAGGAGGACAGCTAGAAGGCCAATTGTGAATTTATGATCTACATCTGTTTATATAGGGGTAACACGGTGCTCCATGAAGAGACCAATTTTGGAGCGCATTTCCAATCCTCGGATAGCTTTTTTTCCAGCATTTACCCGGATGACTTCCCCGATTTTCTTTTTTTCTATCAAATACTCGGTGTGCTACCGTAGGAATGGAAATGAGGTTGTTTTTGCGTGGCACACCACAGTTGATGATTCAGCCAACTAATTTAGAGTTGTGCACTTTTCATCCAACAGAAACCTGCTCATTTCTTCAACTTTTCAAAAGCAGAATTCAGGATACCTGCGGAAGGTAACATCAGGATATGGGAAAAAGTAGCGGTGTGGGGATCACTGATGCCCAGGGAACATTCTGATGTATTCCTTTCAAGGTAAACATGCCAGATCTGAGGGACCTGCTGAGTCACTGGGTAAACGGCCTACGGAGAATGGAAGGGAATATGGATGTGAGAGGACCTGGAACGAGAGGATCAAATGACAAGCACTGAATTCACAACGCCCGCCGACGTTCGATTGCCTGAGGGGTCTGACCAGACGACAAAATGCCGTTGGAGGCAACTATAAACGATTCTTGGTACAGTGGTAAAAGGCGCCGCTTCCACCCTCACGGTCAAGCGATTGACCTCCGCCCAGGCTAACTAAGCATTCTATCCCATCGGCGCAGGGTAACTGGGTACCAGACTACTCTGGGAAGGTGAAGATATTGACTTGGTATAGAGGCTGGTCGCCGCAGGTCGTCATATCAACCAAATACGAATTCACCATATCTCCGCAATTCCGAATGGAAGACAATGGCATGGCGCGTCCTTGATGGACTAATCAACCGACTCCTATACCTTTACCTTTATTACCTTTATCACCTTTTTGACTTATTTTTTCCACCTCCCCTCTCCTAGCCCCCCCCCCTTTCGACTATTTGAACACGTTCGTACTAAAACACCAAGTGGCACGTAGTCAATTAATCAAACAAATGAGAAATGCCGCCAATCGACCAATTCCAACCCCGGCGACTACATTCCACATGCAGCCATTACTCCATTAATCAGCAACAACTATAGTGAAATCGATACGGCTTGACGACTCATCTATGCATATGGTTCGGGTAAAATTAATCGAGTGAGCTGCGAAGGGGGACCTAGGCTAGCTTCCACATGTGTAGAAGCGGGTAGCTTGCCCTTATTTCAGAGCTTTGCTTACACTTACAGTCAGATGCACAGTTTTTCTAGTTGGTATACATTAGCAAAAGATAAGCGTAGTGCAATGGTAAGAGGCGCTACTTCCACCTGTACGGTCGAGCGATCAATCCCTGCACGGGCTAACCAAGGATTTCATCCCTCCGGGGTTGGGTAAACTGGTACCAGGCTCGTCTGGGAAAGTGGAAACGTTGATTTGCACAGTGGTTGATCCCCTGCAAGCCACTGTATAGGCGAAATAGGCATTCACGATGTCTCTACGGATGCACGGCGCGTCCTTAGAGGACTGCCCAACGCCGACACATTCACCCTCACCTTTACTTGGTTAATTGTAGCACAATTAAAATCTACATAAGTAAGATCTAGGTAAAGGTAAAAAGGGGTCAGCGCTGATCAGTGCTCTGAGGACGCGCCAGGCATTCGTATTCCACTTAGAATCATAGAGGCATGATGAATGCGTATCTGGCTTACATAATGACTTACGGGGATCAGCCACCGTACCAAGTCAGTGTCCTTACCTTCCCAAACAAGCCTGGTACCAACTTACCCGCCGCAAGCTTTCCGATTGAAAAATTCTGAGTAGCAGACTGAAAACTTCAAAACCCACCAGAACACCTGCATCAGCAAGAGCCAATGTCGTGGCCATCAGGGCGCACTGTAACAATCCACCGCCGTCGTTTAGTACCGTAACCTGTAACGCTCCTTGAAATAAAAGTAGAGGACCACAAACGTTTCAAAATACTCTCCAAACTAGTACCCAACAAATATTTACCTCAATCTCAAAGGAGCACTGACTGTATTTGTGAACCATAACACAAGCCTTCACCACGGATAGAACTTGCGCGGCAATACAAGCGGATTCCGGAAGGCCTTTTACTTTTAGCTATAACTTAAATTGTCAGAAAATAACCATATATAAATTAGACGAAATACTGGCTATTAAAAAGAATTGTATCACATATAAATTAGACGAATTACTGGCTATTAAAAAGAATCGTATCGGCTTAAACAAAAGCTCTACTGTAATTGCACCGACAGCGTCGCGGCAGTTGGATCCCCCATTTGGGTCGTCTGTGGTCCATAACTACAAAAATACATGAAATCTGATCAATCCAATCAATATTAGGAAAAGATATGAAATATGACACTCACACCTCGCCAAACCTTCGTTTCGCCGAACTCTGCGTAAGCGAACCCTGTGAACCGTCGAAAACACGACATCAAGCCTAAATGAAATTCCGAGTTGCCCATATTTAACTCGAATGGCTAGAATACGAATTAATGTGAAAAAAGAAAAACTCACAAATCGGCCTAAAAGTGCTTCGCCCAGCCTCCGGCACCTTTTCGGACGCGGATTGCTTTTTCAGCTCGCTGAGTGGAATGGAAAAATCCGTTCTGACGAACGGCATTTTTGAAAACCTAGGTGATGAGGATTCAACATATGCAATGAAAGGCAACTAGAAACTAGAAAAGAATTATTCGACAAAACGACTATACAACGCTGAACAAGTAATTTCATATATTTATTATGAATAACATCTCAATATAATCAAACAACACAAACAACTAGAATGGAAGGCGAACTAATTTTACGCAAAGGCTAACAGAATAGGCGCTATAACTCTCGAAATGGCAATGAGAATGGTTGTCAAGTAATTCAAAAAACGACCACCGGGAGCTTTTAATCATCTATATTTACATTTCCACTTCTTCCACGGACTAGATCGAGAAAAAAAGGGTGCGCAATATACTCACAAAAGTTGCTGCTTTGACCTACTGGAGCCAGATTTACAGTACTCCAAACGTTGATGAAACTGACAAAGCAACCTTTCTAATCACAAATCGAGGGAAGGCTGTCAATAAGAGGAAGGAAAAGGTGGCGCACGAACGGCAGTGACACGTGAGGACGCCGAATCGTTGATGATGAGCATAATGTTTGCCGTGGTTGAGTCATCTCTCGGGTCAATATACCCACCTCGACAACCGGTTTGCCATTTACCCTCGCCCGGCGAGCGCGCATAAGCTATTTTTCCCCTTTGTTCGAACGAACAGTGACTAAGCGCACCTTTGCTGCAAATGGCAGACGACGAGAGTGCCGAAGAGGCAGGAACGCAGAGGACGCAACGACAGAGTCTGTGACGGGGTCACAATACTTCTAGAATCCCCCTTTCAATCAATTGTCCAACCGAAATAACAAAACAAAGCCGTTTCTCAATATTTATGTAGCAAAGGAGATAAGTACACAAAAAAGTGAACAATAAACAAAAACAACAACAAACAAGTACTGTATTAACAACGCTAGCATGAACTGGCTTCAGCCTCACCGGCTTCTAATGTAGCTGTCAACGCCTTCCGCAACACCGGATAGAGTTTCATCGCTTTGTCGATGGCAAATTCAACGAATTCATCTACCTGAGGACCGGTCAGATAACCTCCACGTAGATCACAGCACACTATCTGAACAATTTGGGTATAGGTGACCGAAAACCCAAAAGGTATACTGAATCAACAGAATTTCTAAGACAAACTTACTTGATTTTGATTCGGCATCAACGCTATCGTACACTCTACGGTGTCGTTAGTGATGTCCTGAGTGGTTGGATCGACGGTCCAAACGCCTGAGGCATTGCGAGCCACATGAGCGGCGACTACCATATCCAGCACCTTAATTGTAGCACAATTAAAATCTACATAAGTAAGATCTAGGTAAAGGTAAAAAGGGGTCAGCGCTGATCAGTGCTCTGAGGACGCGCCAGGCATTCGTATTCCACTTAGAATCATAGAGGCATGATGAATGCGTATCTGGCTTACATAATGACTTACGGGGATCAGCCACCGTACCAAGTCAGTGTCCTTACCTTCCCAAACAAGCCTGGTACCAACTTACCCGCCGCAAGCTTTCCGATTGAAAAATTCTGAGTAGCAGACTGAAAACTTCAAAACCCACCAGAACACCTGCATCAGCAAGAGCCAATGTCGTGGCCATCAGGGCGCACTGTAACAATCCACCGCCGTCGTTTAGTACCGTAACCTGTAACGCTCCTTGAAATAAAAGTAGAGGACCACAAACGTTTCAAAATACTCTCCAAACTAGTACCCAACAAATATTTACCTCAATCTCAAAGGAGCACTGACTGTATTTGTGAACCATAACACAAGCCTTCACCACGGATAGAACTTGCGCGGCAATACAAGCGGATTCCGGAAGGCCTTTTACTTTTAGCTATAACTTAAATTGTCAGAAAATAACCATATATAAATTAGACGAAATACTGGCTATTAAAAAGAATTGTATCACATATAAATTAGACGAATTACTGGCTATTAAAAAGAATCGTATCAAGCGAACAAAAGCTCTACTGTACTCACCGACAGCGTCGCGGCAGTTGGATCCCCATTTGGGTCGTCTGTGGGTCCATAACTACAAAAATACATGAAATTCGATCAATCTAATCAATATTAGGAAAAGATAAGAAATATGACACTCACACCCTCGCCAAAACTTTCGTTTCGCCGAACTCTGCGTAAGCGGAACCCTGTGAACCGTCGAAAACACGACACTTCAAGCCTAAATGAAATTCCGAGTGCTCCATATTTAACTCGAATGGCCAGAATACGATTAAATGTGAAAAAAAGAAAAAACTCACAAATCGGCCTAAAAGTGCTTCGCCCAGCCTCCGGCACCTTTTCGGACGCGGATTGCTTTTTCAGCTCGCTGAGTGGAATGGAAAAATCCGTTCTGACGAACGGCATTTTTGAAAACCTAGGTGATGAGGATTGTTGAATCAACATATGCAATGAAAGGCAACTAGAAACTAGAAAAGAATTATTCGACAAAACGACTATACAACGCTGAACAAGTAATTTCATATATTTATTATGAATAACACCTCAATATAATCAAACAACACAAACAACTAGAATGGAAGGCGAACTAATTTTACGCAAAGGCTAACAGAATAGGCGCTATAACTCTCGAAATGGCAATGAGAATGGTTGTCAAGTAATTCAAAAAACGACCACCGGGAGCTTTTAATCATCTATATTTACATTTCCACTTCTTCCACGGACTAGATCGAGAAAAAAAGGGTGCGCAATATACTCACAAAAGTTGCTGCTTTGACCTACTGGAGCCAGATTTACAGTACTCCAAACGTTGATGAAACTGACAAACTTCGGAAGTTTTCTCTCCGAAACATCACCACAACAATGAACTGCAATTGAAAAGTGAAAAAAACATGAGGAAAATTTAAAGGTGGAATAAAATAGGGCTACCTGAGCATCAGTACCTCAGCTGACACTATTGTAGTTATAAATTTCATTTATACGGTAAAAACACAAGCATCACTGAATAGCAGGAGGTACGGAACGGGGGTGGGGTGGCGGGGTATGGGAACCTTACAATTAGATATACCAATTCCATAGAGCATTCCGAGAATGTGGAGAATTAGAAGCGAATTCCAAAAAGGACTCTTTGGTAAACGTAGTGGTAAATGAATAAAGGTTGACCAGTCCTTTAAGGATTCGCCGTCTACTCGTGTTAAATTCAAAATCGTAGTGAATGCATATGTGGCCTATACAATGACTTCCAGGGGCCAGCCGCTATACCAGGTCAGTACCTTCCCAGACAGGTCTGGTGTCAATTTACCCAACCCCGGAGAGAGATGGAAGGTTTGGTATACCCGGGCGGGCTCGATCTCTCGACCGTACGAGTGTCGGTAACACCTCTTACCAGTGCACCACTCCGGCCTGTGTCTAACTGGTAGCCAATTAAAAACTATAAGGCCCTTGTTATACCTTCGCTCACCCACCAGCGTAACTCATCCATTCAGTATCAGACACCGTGGGGCCAGATACGTTTGTACGAGTTATCACGTTGACGCTGGCGTGGTGACGCTCACGGGCTGTTATGCAGACGCTCGCGTACCTTCCACACTCTAGTCGCTGCGCATTGCACTGCGATTGACCCTTTCGCTGGGGGTCGGTCGATCACCTCGCGCATTGCTCTGTATGCTTCGGGCGCGTGCCTGCGTGCGTCGCGTGCTCTGAGTTAGCGGCGCGCGATCACCGCTCGCAAGCAGTTGACGCTCACCACGAGTGAAGGTATAACAAGGGCCTAACATATAACACTAAGATGAAATTTCAAACAAACAAACCATCAAAACTTGTAAGATACTTCAATTTAATCCTAAGTAGATTTGTACAATCTCGGACCGAAAATCTTGCTGCCAACTCGCACACTTGTGCTTCCCTGGGCTATGGCGGTCTCAAAATCGTCTGACATTCCCATGGAGAGCTCAGCTTCATCCACAGGGCGTGAATATCTCGTCGCCCACGTCTCTCGTACTTTATATAGACGGTCAAAATCAGGGTTTGGCACCATGTGGCTGGAAATAATATTATATAATCAACTATATGTTAATAAAACTCCTAACAAATCAATCAAACTGAAAACGGTACCTGTTTGAAAAAGAGCCAATGGTCATGAAGCCGGCAAAACGGAGGTTGGGACAGTTCTCGGAGATATAAGATGCAAGGTCAGGAGCGTCTGCGATTGATAGGCCTAGAAAACAGGCTAGATCATGGTTTTGGGCGTAGTTCAATGGTGAGAGGCGCTAATTCCACGTGCACCGTCAAGCAACCGATCCTCGCCCGGGCTAACTAACCTTTCATCCATCCGTGGTCGAGTAAACTGGTTCAATTCCCGAGGATGCGCCATGCATCTTCGGGAAGGCTAAATACAGATTCACAATGCCTCTACGATTCTGAATGGAACACGGATGCATGGCGCATCCTCGGAAAACTAATCATCGCGGATAACTTTACCTTTACCTTCACGAACTTCTATTCAACTATGAAGGGTAAAGTATAGGAGAATAGAAACAGAAGACCGATATCAGGTTCATACTCTCACAATACATAAAGGAACTTACACCTGGAATCTTAGAACAGTAATTAGCCTTGTTTTATAATAAAAACTCCAAATGAACGAGTCAAACCTCCTTTCTGATCCTCCTCGCTGGTGTTCACCTGCACGAGCACATCAAGCACACTTTGTCGTTTCTCCATCTCTTTATTGAATATATCACAATGTTTCTGACTTTCGATGGTCTCCACACAGTGTAATAGTGGGGAGGAACATATCTTCCCGATCTGAAACCATCTAAAAACGTTTTCCAGCTAAAAGGTAAACAAAACGAAGGATGAAAATGAAGAAAATGAGATAGTCTCGACTCACTTTGTTGGACTGGATCTTGCCTATATAGTGCCATTTGATTTCGGGACATTCGGTTTGAAGAGCTTTTGACTTTTCTTCCAACTCCTAAAAATAGACGTAAAGATTTTTGCTCGACAATTGCACAATAACGAGGTTTTTTAGAACTAAGATCGGTTGCTTGGCAGGCAAACAAATAGAAATAGAGGAGAAAAAGAAAAACAGCTAATTAATTAAAAGAAATAACAAACCTGAACATAATTCTCCCCAAAGTGTCGCTGTCCTACTGCATAGCAAGCGGCGATCAATTCAATCGGTTTCGTTTTCGAAACGGCCACCAATCGACATCGTTTCGACAACAATGACTTGTTACACGCTTCGCTAATCATGTCCATTACTAACTGGAAAAATAATTTTTGAAAAATTACAGGAATTTTCGTAAATAATTGGATCACCTTAATATTATCTTGCACGACCACAACTCCAGACGCCATCATTGAAGCTGTTGGGATCTTCCGCTGGAAGGTTTCGCTGACAAACTTCTGTGTTTGTTTTTTTCTGAAAATCCAAACAAGTGATATAAAAAACGCAAACAAAAGCCTATAGAGAAGGGAAAATACAAAAAACCACAGCATAGCACACGACAAAGAAGCAAAATTTACGACTAGTTCAATAAACTTAGGTCAACACATTTTAATGTGGCAGTAATAAACGCTATTTTAAGATGAGAAAGCTTCGTAATTCTTAATTTGCTAACGATAATTTAAAGTGAAGTCTGCCGTTAAAGGTGCGCGGCAGGTGCGCCGCACCAGTCGCACTCACGTCCACGACAACGTATCTGACGGCGTAAACAAAATCGTCGATGAATCGACCTCGACGCCAGCATTAAGTTGCTGAACCGGTTAGTTTCTTCTCAGTGGATGATTGCTATGCCTTAATTCTTCATCGCATCATCTTTTCAAATATTTCAGCAGTTTTTGCCTGTAATTCATGCCTATAATTAAGTGAAATAAATAATTTATGGTGGCTGCATAGGTAAAAGTTGTTGGAGAGCGATTAAGTTCTAGAGTTGAGGTCAACCCTTGTCTTCAAAGTGTCGAAGGGAGGAGCTGTAAAATAAAGCGATTCCGTCATTTACCGGTTACTCTGTTCAACTTCAGTATTGCCGATGGCTTTTCGCGTTCCGGTGTCCAATACGGAAGTGCGGAAGTTACAAACACCAAACATTATCCGCTTATTGTTTTTGAATACTATGTAAATGTGGTTGATGTATGACTATTTATACGCAAATGGGCTCAATTTGAGGTTTGATATGCGTTATGGTAGATCTTTATCTTGTTTCTTTGGTTTTTGCGTCGGGTCGTTCGATATCGAAAAGGACGGTCGGAGGTCCATTTTCTTCCCTGTAGCGACCATGCGATCCAGATGCATTTTCAATTCATTACGACCATGAAAGAAAATTGTGAGGCGAAATCAGTCAAAAAGGAGCTTCAAGAGGTAGAAATCAAAACTGCAAGATGAATATAAGAATAATTGAATAGAAAGGGAAATATAGGTATATGTAGTAGATCAAACTGCAAGACTTTCTTGTGAGACCTTTTTGCTATACTTACAACATCTCCGGAGACCTTTTTGCTATACTTACTAGATCCCATAAAACGGGCTACATTCTTTTAAAATGGGTACTTCCGAATTTTTTGCATTATCTTAAAATGAGTATTCTCGAGACAATTTTTTTTAACACAAATCAGAGCAGGTTTTTGTGAGAAAAATGGGCTCATGATTATGATGTTGTGGTGAAGCTTGGATCTCAGCAGCAGCAACTCGCAGATAGCGGTGATAAGACTAGAATGTCACGTTAGTAGCTTCAGCACTTTTCATGGCTGCACCCCCAATCCGCGTTGCACCCAAGACTCTTAATTTCGCCCGTTTCCTTTATTTTTTTGTTGTTAAAGAGTAGAGCTAGGGTCTAAGGCCCTTGTTATACGTTCGCTCACCCCCCAGCGTAGCTCGTCCATTCAGTATCAGACACCGTGGGGCTAGACACGTTTGTACGAGTTCACCACGCCAGCGTCACCATGATAACTCGTGCAAACGTGTCTGGCCCCACGGTGTCTGATACTGAATGGACGAGTTACGCTGGGGGGTGAGCGAACGTATAACAAGGGCCTTGGCGAAGGACGATAGTTGTAAAGATACCATTGAGGGCGGACTTAGGTTTTCTTCGTTGATTTAGTGTAAACGTTCTTCCTTGACCTTTTACCTTTTAGCTTCACCTTTACTTCACGGTGACACAAAATGAACCGAGAATCGACGGAGATTCCACTGTTGATTATTCCATTAAGTTCTTGCCTAATAGTCATGTGCTTCATCAACAGGGCGTGAATACTTGCCTGATCGGTTTCTGCTGGCTCTGTTTGCTTGCCTAATCGGTTTCTCATTCAACATCAAAAGAAGCGAATTGCTTCGCTACAAAAAGGCGCAAATTCCAATCTCCGAACGGCACAGCTGATGCAGGTATGGTAATTAACCACGTACCACGGTGCTGCGTACCAGGAATGCCAGTGAATCTGCATAGTACATTCTATGTGGTGCTTTTTTCTGGTTCGTCGAACGCGCGGTATCGCGGAAAGAGGCGCTGCTTTCTCTCGCACGGTCGAGCGATCGATTTCCGCCCAGGCTAACCAGCCTTCGATTCCTCGGATGTCGGGTAAATTGGTACCGAACTTGTCCGGGAAGGTGAAGACACTGGCTCGGTATAGCGGCTGGCCCCCGCAAGTCATTGTGTAGACTAAATATGCATTCACCATGCCTCTTAAGATTCTCAATGGAGGGTGAATGCATGGCGCGTCCTCAGGACACTGAGCAGCGTCGATGCCTTTACCTTTAACTTTTACTATTGAACTCGAATGCGGTGTGTTTTGATGTTACAGGTGATTCCCTGGGTGCATAATTACAATATGGTCTTGGATGGTGCTTTATGGATGGAACTGTTCCTGCTGAGATAAAGGGTGGGGTTTTAATTGCTGTGACCTTGCTGGCCTGCAGTCATCACTCACCTAATCGTCGCGCCTGGCATGTAGCGGTCACAGCTCTGTGTGGCATTTTTCTTCATTTTTAAACGAAATTTTCATATAAAAGAACAATTGATACTTTGGAAAGAGATATGCGCTCTGATGAGGGGTTCTGTGATCCATTTTTATTGCATCTGTCCTAAATCTTGCTTTACGACGTCAAACGGTGAGATGCGCGAGGTGTTTGTTGGAGAAGGTCGCTGATCTGACGTAGATTTGTGTATTGATTTTTGGTGTCGTTTGTGAGTTTTTGAGTTTTGTTTTGTTTTTTTCGTAAGCTGCTTTACCATTATTCATGAGCACTACCTAGTGGCACTCCCGAGCGAAAGCAGGAGCGTGGGTGAAAGGAGAAGACCTTAGGGCTCGTTCAGACGACGCGCGTCGAAAATGCAAAATCGAAGCGCAGTCAATAATTAACGCCCTTGATCGAATTTGCTCTTTTGCATTCGTGGCGCAGTCCAGTTGCGCCTCATATAGGCAAACTTACTGGTCGCTCGGGTTTTTTAGAATTCTGCCATTCCTTATTAAAGGGAATTTTGACGAAATTCACTTTTTTCGTTTAATTTCTTTCCTATGTGATTATATGCCTAATTTTTTTTGCCTATATGAGGCGCAACCGGACTGCGCCACTAACGCAAAGGAGCAAATTCGATCAATGACGTTACTTATTGATTGCGCTTCGATTTTGCATTTTCGACGCGCGTCGTCTGAACGAGCCCTTACCCGCCCTCTTACACGCTTTTATCTGGGTTTAGTTCCCTTGTATGCGTGGCCGTTACCCAGCTGAAAGCGGGTAGTAGTTAAGGTCAAAGCCTATACGTTTATCCCAAGCTCATCTTCTCTACTCGGATAGTGATGATTTCCTCTTGGGTATTCTTCTTGAATACGATTTTTGAATTCCCCAGCAGCTATCCGAGTACAGAGAAAAGCTGTCAATCGATATACCCGGTCCTCTTACCCTGGTTAAAGTCTGCAACGGCAGTTTTTCTAGTACTAGAGTTAACGGTTCGCAAATTTTATAGAGCATAAGATGGATAAGAATGTCTTAGCATCTTGCCAGTCGTGGTATACTAGTTCTGGTAAATCTCCAGTTTGGGCTACTTAACATTTAGCAACGGGCTATTTAGCAATAGTTCTGTCGCCTGCGTAGTCTATAAACTCATGATATTATTATACTTATATTTATACTGTATTTTAATATAAATACGTGCTGTTTCGGTGAAATTAGGCTTCTTGTAAAAAAAGGTTTTCAAATTCAAGTAAAAAAAAACCGGTGAAAATGCCGCTCAAATCTCACCCACTTTGTAATTTGTGGGAGTAATGTAATATAAGTACGACATCGGATTTTTTATGTCACTGCAAAGTAAAAGGTGGAGTGGTCGACACCGATCAATCCCCTAAGAACGCGCCATGCATCAGTCTTCCCTTCAAAATCGCAGAGGCACGATGAATGCGTATTTGATTTATACGGTGACATGCGAGGACCAGCAGCTATATGAAGTTAGTGTGTCACTGTGTTCCCATAGTGACATGGCTGATACCAGTTTACCCGACCCTGGGAAGTGGAAGCCTTGATTAGGTCGGCTGGGTTTCGAACACCCGACTGTGCGTGTGAATGTAGCACCTCTTATCACTGCACTAAGGGCGCCTTATAATTATTCTGACTTGATAATATCGTATTGTATCTGAGAGAAAAGTGGAATCAATCGAAGATTTCTTTTGTTTCTGTTACTGGAGAGACTAGATATTGCAAGAAGCGTTGTGGAACGTTTAAAATAATCAGAAAATGCAGGCCGGTTTCGGACGTTGACCGATTCGGTGTATTGTTTCATGCTTTAATTCAAAAAGGGGGCGGTGTGACCGTCCACATTCTCCTTCAGAGTGCAGCTGATTTTCTCTCTCCAGTTTTTCCTCCGTTTCCTTCCATTCGGCAGGCGCACTGCGCGATCTGTTATTCTCCCATTTTCGATCGTCAAGGTATGTTCTCCGCTTTTGTTTTTCTTCTATTCGTTCTCGGTTTTTTTTTTCTGGGGCCGCCTCATCGTCCTCCTACACCACCACCACACGGCCTGGGTGACGATCGATTTTCGCCTATACGTCTATTGTCGTCCCGCCGGTGTTTAGTTCTCAAGTACCGTCCTGGCCGTTCTCAGATGTAATAACGCACCTGCGGCACTGTTTTCTAGTGTAGGAAAGGCCCAAACACCATTAAACTAATTTTATAGCTTGGGGTTAATGTGGCTTAACAACCACAATCTATAGTACGATGTGCTCACCAGCATATCGTATGCGTACTCCATGAAAATTGATTTTGAAATGGTTTCCCTCTAATCTGCCTGGTTTCAGCCTTACGTTTAGTTTTCGATCCTCGACCGTTTTTAGCTGTTCAGTCGTTTGAATTCTTTTCATTTTTGAACTATGGCATGGTTTGTTTAATCAGTAATCTCTCCCTTTCTATTTGGGATGCCATTGTGCGCCCTGACGGTTAAATAAATGGAGACTTATCGGACACATTTTGTCTAAAGTACTGGCGAAACCATAGATTTTCAACTTTTTATTGGTTGCATGAGTATACTTGTTTGAGTTGTCTTGTATTAATTTACGTAGCGTTGTTTTCCTTACTACTTCGAAATTTTCGGGTTTTTTTTGCAGAATCTCGAAAATAACTTGAGAAATATGTCAAAATGCAGTTGAATCCCACAATTAAATTAATATATCAGCAGTATGTGAGAAGCTCTTCTATGTTTTTTCTTGAAATAAGTACGATTAGTGATCGATATTTTCCACATCTGGAATACAAA
The DNA here is from genome assembly GCA_030553155.1 of Nippostrongylus brasiliensis. Classification (NCBI taxonomy): domain Eukaryota; kingdom Metazoa; phylum Nematoda; class Chromadorea; order Rhabditida; family Heligmosomidae; genus Nippostrongylus; species Nippostrongylus brasiliensis. Next base: position 15,247,811 of record CP130735.1, read on the forward strand.
TGTTGGTGGTTTCAGTGACGTCCAGGTGATGAAACCTTTGTTCCGCTACTCATATACGACTTCAATATTACTAAATAGGTTCAGATATATCGCTTTCTTCGTGATAGATCAGTGTTCATTACTACTATCTAGATCTATCTCTGTAGAGGGTGTGAAAAATTCTATTCTGCCCCGTGTTTTTGCTGGACTCTCATAATTTATTTCTCCGTCTCGCTGAAATATTCCTTTTTGTTCATTAATTTTACATCATTTATAATTTAAAATTGACTTTTCCGCCGCAAAATACTAGTCAATTGAAGGGGTTTGTACTTTTGGAGTTGTAAGGAGTTTCTTTCCTTGCGGATCACCCTAAACATCATTTTTTACCCTTATATAGGTTTATCGTTCTTTTTCGTGGATTATAAATCAAGATTCACAGACCGTGAAAAGTGCAGCACTTTCTATAATGGACGTTTGTACGCGCGGCGCACACCATCTCGCATCTGGATCCAGTTTTCACAGCGCCCTGTGTGTTTTCTCACGTCCGCAGAGGGTTTTCCCCATCCTTTTAAGTTCCACCCGTTCATCTTTGAAACGAATTTTTCTTCACCGTAGTTTTACACTTTACATTTTGTCATTTTTAATTTCAATATCCTGACGAAGTCTGCTTAATGTTTGCTCTGTAGCAGTACACGACCAAAAAACATTGGTGTGGGTGCACTGGAGCTTCTCGTTCCTGTCCAACATGAGCATTAATTAAGGAGGAAACGATTATGGACGGGTTCTTTGCTGGGAATGTCCAAGAGCGCGTCAAGAAGTGCGGGTTCCAAGAATTTAATTAAGGGTTTTTGTCGATCACTGCGAGTGAAACAGCTCGGCAAGTGCAGCTGTCAATATGAGGTAAGAGCTATTGAACCCACTATAACATATCGTCTAGGTAAATTTCCGAGGGTAATAAAACTTAACCGTAACCTAGGCCGTCAGAATGATGCGCCACTTCTATCCGCACGATTGAGTGCTCATTCTTCGCCTGGGAAACTACGCCCTCCATCCCTCCGGGGTCAGGTAAATTGGCGCCTGACTTGTCTGGAAAGGGAAAGATCTCAACGTGAACAATTCATTGTTTAGGCAAAATACGCATTTCCCATCTATTCACATTTCCGAACAGATGCCGAGTACGTGGCGCGACCTCACGGGACTCTCCAGCGCCTGACTGTTGATACGTGGAAGTTTAACAAAAGGAAAAATGGTCGATTCGAGGATAGGGTAGTCTGACCTTGAATCTCATCCAAATTCAAAGTGTATGTAGTTAAAAAGTCTGCTTCCTCTTTTATCGTTGACAATTTTCATATTCACACTATACCTCTAACGTTGGCCATCGCACTTGTTCATAGTACGGTTGTGGCTGCCTATATTTTGAGGAAATAAATAAAAAGGGCCGCGTCATCGGATGCTGTAGGACTCTTCAGGCTCCTGGGCGTCCAGCTGTGTTTTGGTAAGGAATTTATCCACAGTGCAAATAGACGGTGGTGGTCAGCTTCCATATGTGGCTGGGTGTTTGTGTGCGGGCGTATCGAAACGGGGGCTAAAGCGCCGTTTTTGTGGTCGTCGGGTGCGGTGAGACGAGGCGGCGACCGCCTCAGTTATGTTTGCGAATGTCCTGCACGAGAGGAGCTTCGTCGCACTCCAGCGCTTAAGAGCCATACCAGCCCGCCTCCTTGTTCCCTTTTGAGAACATCGGCTGCTTGTTTCGGCGTCGTCATTGCCATTCCTCCGTTTTTTCGTCCTTGAGCGATTTGTTTGCTTATGTTTTTAAATATTTTTGCACATTATCGTGCCATAACCGAAAGGCTGTAGGCTTCGATGTAGACAAGGAACAGATTGGAGTGCACAGTTAAAATGAAGTTGAAAACACAAGGTGAGTCATGAAAGCTACGCTGCATCGCCAGGTGGTAAATGGTAAATAGAACAAAACGTCAAGTCGAAATGGTTATCTGTCACTTTCATTTTAAAATAGACACTTTTCAAACCAAAATGGACGCTTTTCAAGCCGAAATGGACGTTTTATCAAATCAAAAAGGACGTTTTCCAAACCAATATGAACATTTTCCAAATCAAAAAGGGCACTCTCATCTTTCAAGTTGTGAATGGCGAAATTCATTTTTCATTTTTTGCTACGTACGTTTACAACGAATATATGCAACAAGTAATAAATACTAGCAATACAATTATATAGGCGACACTGATGGTAAAGATAATCCAAAGTAAAACATGAAACAACAAAATGAGGCTATAAATGAGAAACTATAGAACAAATTTAACAAATAATAAGTTACAAACAACTTGTATTTACGTTATAACAGATATGTCACTTAACAAATAATTGATAAAAATCATTTATGAAACAATTAATTTTCTTATATACAATTTTATTTTTATTAATTATTCAACAAATGATTCAAATCAAAGTTTCAAAACTTCCGACTATGAATATTATCTTTAACCTAATATGTGGCAATTGTTAGTCATTCACAAGGCATCGTTTCGATGTGTGTAACTATCCAAACTGTCTTCATTAACTTTAGTTATGAATTTTGTAAATGTAAAATAAAAAAAATGTAAATTTCACAAGACGTCAAACAGCTCACGACTTTCACTCTATAATTCACTCCTCACTTATTTTTTTAGCGTTTGGTTTTCAACCGTTTTAGCTGTTCGCTGGTATTTTTGGCTTCATTATGTTACTCCCATGATTCAATTCCTACTTTCGTTTACTCTTCTAATGACTTCTTAGCTACGAAATAGAATGGACAGCAAGTGCTACTAATATGAAACACTTTTTCACTTTCATACGAACACTCAACATTCGAAGTGGAATAAGTGCCAAACATTTAGATAAATGCTCCAGTGTACTGTAAAAAGTAAAGCATCGAACGGAATTAAAAAAGTCCACTGTAGCTGTATAATAATAGAACAGAAATTGTCCTAAAATCATATCCGAGGTTGACTTCTTCATTAGCGGACACTAATGTCCAGTAGTGCGGGGTGATTCGCCCTCATGTTTTAGGTGCGTTTGCTTCGCTTTCGTTTCCGCGCACATTTGTTTCAGAGTTGATGCTTGGGTTTTGTATTACTTTCTTTCTACCGTACTTCTTTTTTTATTCACTTTTCATTTGCTCAGTGATTGCACACTCTTTGTGTACTCATAAATAATTCAAATAGAAAACTACTCCCCTCAATCAAGTGTTTATCTTACGTCGTCAATCTTATCTGTGAGGAGCCGCCGATGTGATGAGCAATGGTCCTTCTGTCACGTGGACCCCCGTAGCCCCGTTCAAGGTTAGTGGTAGGGTAGGTGCACGGGGCGGAGTATGGCTGTCCTCTATGAGTGGTGAGTAGATCGATGACTAAGATATGCTTTATGCTCAACATCTAAAGTAGAAGTGTTTTGTTTTTCGAATTATTTTGCGTAATTGAAATTATAGTTTGAAACGTTCGGTGTTCGTTTTAGACTGTAAAAGTGTTTTATTTATCGCCGAAAGGCCTCGCTCACTTTTATGTGGCCGCAAGGTTTTTATGGGTGCTTCGCCATCAGTTTCGCATGTGAACAATGCCCAAATAACTCTTTTATGACTTTCTGTGTTATTTTTAACGACTGTCGGAATTGCAAACTGTCTATCGCCGAGGAGATGTTTACGATCTACGATTATTCAAGATTATCCAGGATTATCCAATCAACAGAACTGAAACCGACTAGCGAGAAACGTTCATAGCATGCGACTATCGGTCATGAATAACAATAATATAAACATCAAAAATCTAAATCAGTTATAATTAGATGACTCAGTTGAATTGTAATAATTACATAGCTTTATGACTGTTATGTAAGTTTCACTTCAGAGCCTGGAGCCAGTTTTTGGTATTTCCTTTATATGATGCTAAAGATAAGTCGAATAGTTTCTTCTTAAACCGCCTTCATGGAATTGTGTTGTCTGACTCCTTTTATTTGAAAAAATGACCTGGAGGATTGGGCCCAAGCTAGTCGCTCTGAATGCCTTCTGTTCAATTTAGATTCATCTGTCTTTCCTTACCCTTCCTTTCAGAGGCTTGAAGGAGATTTTAGTCCCAATATTACATTTTTTTAGAATTTTGGTTTTATTGTCGCTTTTTGCGGGTTGCTATTTATGTATACTAGAATATGATGTTGTACTGGTGATGATAGGTTCATCTCTACACGTTTGTTGCTGCATTTTAATACTTTTTTAAATTAATATCTTGTCATACGTAGTTGGTGCCATCGGTCTTTTTTCTCTTATTCCCTACCTAATCGCTTCCTTTGGTCTTTTCGTTGACTCGTGCCAGGGTTTTTTTTTTTAAATTTCAAGATTTCCGAGCATATAGTCGTTGCAGGAGTCATGCGCGAGTACAAGATCGTAGTGCTCGGTAGTGGAGGAGTAGGAAAGTCGGCATTGGTGAGTTTTTTTTTTGAAAAAGATCCTGTCGTTCGAATGTTTTGCTGTTGTTTGCGCAGTCTTTTAATTCTGTTCTCCTCATCCTATACCGCCGTAATGAGTTCATTGGAGTGATTGGCTTGTTGGTGAGGTTTTTAGAACCCAGTATAGGTAAAGGTAGAGGCATTGGCGTTGATCAGTTCGCTGAGGAAGTGTCATGCCTTCATCTCCGATTCAGAATCGTATAGGCATGGTGAATGCGTATATGGCCTTCTCAATGACTTGTGGGGGCTAGACACTATGCCAAGTCAGTGTGTTTACTTTCCCAGACTGGTCTGGTACCACTTTACCCGACCTCAGAGGTATGGAAGGCTTGGTTAGACTGGGCCGGGATCCCTCGACCGTGCGGGTGTCTGTAGCGCCTCTTACCCCTGCACCATGGGGCCTTCTAGTAGCAAGTACTTCTATACATGTTAACTTTACATTTTTTTTGCATTTTACTCGAGTGAGCCCTGTTTGGACGTAGTGCTACTACGATGAGAATCCTATTTGCAAGCAATATAGTCAATGAAAGTATATAATGACCTTCCTTTCAAGCATTGCTAGCCAAGTAGTTAGTAGAAGTCCAACCGATTTATTCTGAATTAAATCCCATTGTCGGGAAGGACTTTCGAAGATGCCCTTTTTGTTTTTGTTTCATTTTTTATATTAGGTTTTCATGAAAGGTAGCTTTCAGACTGTCCAATTCGTCCAAGGAATCTTCGTTGAAAAATATGACCCGACTATAGAGGACAGCTATAGAAAGGTATTTTTCCTCTTTTTCTGAGGATTTTTTTAAAATCAATAGTCACTTATTCATTGGTAATATTATAGCAAGTCGAAGTAGATGGTCAACAGTGCATGCTAGAAATCCTTGACACAGCCGGAACGGTGAGCCGCTTTTACAATCCGTTTTATTCATGCTTTATTGTATTGCGTTGCCTTCCTTTCAAATTTTGATCTTTAATCCCTGTTTAGGAGCAATTCACTGCTATGCGAGATCTGTACATGAAAAATGGCCAAGGATTTGTTCTTGTCTACTCGATCACCGCGCAATCGACATTCAACGACTTGATGGATCTCCGTGACCAAATTCTTCGAGTAAAGGATACGGATGAGGTAGATTTTTTCGCATGTTGGTGTTGTAAATGAGGGTTCAGTGGTAAGAGGCGCTACTGACACCAGCACGCACGGTCGTGCGATCGATCCGTGCTTGAGTCAAGTAAGTTCTCCATCAGTCTGCTGTCGGGTCAATTGGAACCAGACTCATCTGCGAAGACACTGACTCGGTATAGCGGCTGGTTCCCGCATGTCATTGTATAGCCCACGTATGCATTCGCCGTGCCTCTAGGATTTTGAGAGGGAGATGAATTCTTAGAGGTCTGATGAACGCCGACACCTTTAACTGTGCCTCTACCTTAATGTTGTAAATCTTTCGTACCATTACTGATCGGCTAAATTTCTCAAGGTTCCAATGATTCTGGTCGGTAACAAATGCGATCTGGAGGACGAGCGTGTGGTTGGCAAGGATCAGGGACAGAATCTGGCGAGGCAGTTTGGATCGGCTTTCTTGGAAACCTCGGCGAAAGCAAAAATTAATGTCAATGAGGTGATTTCACTTCTAGTTTTTTAGTCTACTATTTATGAAGCATTTAATATTAAATGCTGCATGACCACTTTTTTTGCTCTGTCTTAAATATTGCTGTCTAATTGACTAGAAATGCCTCCTAGACATTTCCGGTTTCTAATCTCTCATGACTCATTATGTAAATGACTTGATTTTGTTTTGAGAAGGGGATACTGTATCAAAGAAATTATTGATTCGACGAAGCTTCATTGAATTTTTTGTGGAAATTTTCGTTTTTCCAATTTGTTGAGAGCTCCTGAGGGCCCGTGGTACAATGTTAGGAGGCGCTACTGATACCCGCACGGTAGTGCGATCGATCCCCGCCCATGTTAGCCAAGCCTTCCATAAATTCGTGGTCGGGTAAGTTAGTGCCAGACTTGTCTGGGAAGGTAAAGGCACTGGCATTGTATAGCGGCTGACCCTCATAAGTCACTGTACAGGCCAAGTACCTATGCACCATGCCTATACGATTCTGAATGGAACATGAATGCGTGGCGCGCCTTTAGGGACTGATCAACGCCGTCACCTTCATCTTTACCTTTATTTTGGTGTTACAGGTGTTCTACGACCTGATCCGACAGATCAATCGTCGCTATCCGGAAAGCGGCAAACGGCAAGGACAAGGCTCGAAGAGCTGCTGTAAATGCACGCTCATGTGAGGTCGGCTACAGATCGCCTGCGTGTGTTTTCTATGTTTTCTATGCTATAATTTTTCAAGTTTTCAAATTGTAATCAAATTTTGTTCATTGCGCAGTGTCAGGTAGGGCTGTCGAAATGTTGAATTCAATCTTTTTTACTAAGCTTTTAGAGCTTTTCACTGTTTCATATCGCTACTCGATGGCTCTACCTGAGGTTGTGACCTCCGTTGCCCGATATCAAAAACCATCCTAGTTCCATCGTATGTGTAACGCTTTATCCTGTCTGATATTTTGAATTCATTTCATTTTGTCGATATTTCTATTTCCACTTGCAAATGACCGTCTCACTTGGTCGACTTCCATTATCGATTGATCTTGGATATATAAACCAATTGCAATTATCCTAAATTCATGTCCCCCACCGCCCCTTCTCTGAATACTCTCCGGTCTCTCTCATATCGCATATTGCCTAAGAATTTGTTCTACTATTGTTGTTATATAAGTTGTGCTGATCTTCTATAGCCACCGTCAATTCGTATAATTATAATTAATGATTATTGTGATCAGTGTTATCTGACCTGCTAGTAGTGTTCTCAAAGTGTTCTTCTTTTCGTAGTGGTTACGGTGACACGGTATCGATACATGTATCAGTTGTCGTGCCTTCTCAATTCTGCACGCGACCACATTCATTCCTTTTGCTTTCTTAGGCCTACCGTAATCTTTATTATTTTTTCACATTTTTTTTTTAGCTAGTAAAATATGTTGGCAGGTTGTATAAACGATGGAGTCACAGGTTGTATAGATGAATTAGTGAGAGACAATGCAACTTCTATGATTAATTACGACGAGTACTTGCAAATTTACCTTAATTGTGGTTTATTGGAGTGGTTCGTCGGCCCAGTTTCGCGTGGTTTGAACTCCGACTGCAAGATGTCATTGGTTGGAAAGCGAGCGAAGGCTCAAACATTATACCCAACAACATCAGCAGACGAAAAAGGTAACCCTGAATATGATAGAATTTTCTAATTATCGATTTGCTAATGATATTGTTTACACTCTTACCTTACCCTCTGCTTTTATGCTAGAATTTCACTTACCATCACGAATTAGGTGAGGGCCTGAATTTCTTCGATCAAGTTGTCTATTGATCTATACGTTATTCATCTACTCTGGCAAAACCTCTGCAACCAGCTGGCTGGCGTCACCATTGGTCAATGAAGGATTATGTTTCTACTGTAATCACAAGGTTGTAGGATGTATTTTCGTTCCGAAAACGGTGCAGGTAAAATGGGGGCGTTTACTGGAAAGCCGAATGCGGGCTGTTTGGATTTAACGGCGTGATTTTTTGTCATTTGAAGACTTCCTAACTCAAGAAGTACATTTTGTGACTGCATTTTTGAAGCTTATGATTCTTAAGAAGTATCTAGGTGTTCCAAAAATTATAAAATAGTCGTTACTCGAAGACGTACGCTTCGTTGAATTTATAGAAGTGAACTATAGGACAAACAGCGCAATTTTAAGTTTTCTCTATAAATCCAAGCTTGTGAATGCCCACATGCCAGACTGGATTACGTAAACCACTTATAACGTTTATTACATGTGAAGCATTGTTTTGAAACAAATATATCGAAATTGCTCGGTTCGTATTCATACAGCTGCGAAAGAGTTACTCGTTCAACAAATGATGGTGACATATAAAATGAATATTGATAAAACCATAGAATAAGACGGAAGAAGCAGAGCAAGAAAGAAAAAAGTGGACAGGATAGGAAGCCTAATGTTTCGGCTTCGGACACCCAGCTAGAAGCTGAAAAAGAAAAAAAGTGCCTTCTGAGAGTTGTTCGTGGTTGTTTGAGGACCAACTTGTATTCTTGCCCCCGAGTACATGAGGAATTAAACATAAAGAATTTAAGAGAGCGAGAGCCTGATAATGATTTAATTATTTTGTGTGCCATTAGAAGATCGTTTCTTTTCCTCCTCAGGTGGAGACTTTCAAGATTTAACACGCTATTCTATTTTAAACCCCGTGGTATATTACTGTAAGCGAAACCAAGAGCTCGAATACAAACTTTCCTGGTGAAACTATGCTGCACTCTTTCTAAGTTGTCGATTACAGACTTTTTTCGTGGATGAAAAACACACATGCCATACTCTAAAATCGGACGGACATAAATTTTTATATGCTTTCACAAAAAGTAGCGGGTCTCTGGTACTGAGCGAATTGAATACTGAAACAATCTTTGACCTGTTTTAGAGGAGACATTGATGTTTGAAACTAAGTTATGACTTTGGAGTTTATAGTGGACCCAAGGACGCCACTATGGCTTTTGTTATACCAACGCTCGTGGTGAGCGTCAGCTGCTTGCGAGCGGTGAGCGCCCAGCCGCTAACCTCAGACGCTGAGCACGCGACGCACGCACGCAAGCGCCCGAAGCATACAGAGCAATGCGCGAGGTGATCAACCGACCCCCAGCGAAAGGGTCAATCGCAGTGCAATGCGCAGCGACTAGAGCGTGGAAGGTACGCGAACGTATGCATAACAGCCCGAGAGCGTCACCACGCCAGCGTCACCGTGATAACTCGTACAAACGTGTCTGGACCCACGGTGACTGATACTGAATGGGACGAGTTGCGCTGGCATACGCTGGGGGGTGAGCGTCGGTATAACAAAGATCTATCACTAAGCAGTGCCGAGTGCATGGCGCATCCTGGTCGAGTTTTCTCCAACATAGGAAAGACCGTGCCTAACAAGTACCGACGTGACTGTTCTCGTTTTCACATGTCATAGCACAAAGATCGTGTTGAAACATTTATTGCCTGGGATTATCAGGCAGTTGCTGGTCGTTCAGCAATTATCGCCCACCCCTTATTATGCCATATTTTTATTTTTAACAAATATTTAAATTCGTATACTTTTTTTTATTAAGCAAATTCATTTGTTTACCACTAACACTAAAGAATTAAGTGATTGAAAACGATTGTCGCATGCGCGCTCAGCTTCTCGCAACTAGTTTAATTTCATATGCAGCATTAATTTCCTTTATAAATGTTATGATCATTGCTATCCAACCTTATACCGACTAATCGATGTTCCTTCTGGAAGGATAACAACGGCAATATAACCACTATTTCCAAAAGTATTTCCTTTTATATTTTTCAAAAAGTTTTTTTCCGTCTATCGAAACATGGGGAGTGAATTCGTTCCTTGAGAAAAACTCGGATTCACGGGTAAGATTGGCGGTTTCCGGCTACGGCGACCTTGCCACAGCCTTGATGCCTATCGCGAACTCAATCCAGGTTCTGATTTACCGAGATTCTGGTTAATCGCCGGCAAACCTGCGGTATGCGATACCCGGCAGAAATAGCGGGCGTATGATGCCACGGGGTCCACAATTAACTTACCCCAAACCGACATTTAACTCTTCGAGCGACCAGCTGGGAAACCATTGGTTGATCGAAGTCCTGGTTTTACCTAATCGGTTAATTTAGTTCAAACCCCTCGTTTTCCTGAGCTATCTTTTCAGCTGGGAACTTTTACGACGATGTCGGGGGCAATCAGGCAACGGCACTATCGACGATGGATCTCTCGTTCATCGCGAAAATATATTTATTCACGAGAATTCCGCTGCGCCCACTGTGCACTTTCGTCGCTCAACAGGGATGTCAATGGTGGGCCCCGCCACGAAAGTGCAAAACGGTCAGCGACGCAGAGTGACTCTGGCCCCGTTTTTTAACATAGAACGCGCCGCGCCACGCATCGCCGCTGGTGTTACAGTCATTTTCTAATTCGTGTTCCTAAAATCGGTGCTTTCTTCTCATCTTTTGGACATCTGGAGTCCTTCCTGAACTTCTTGACAGCTCCATAGCTCCGGGGATCTTTAATTTGATGCCCTTTACCTCAAAATCTAAGGTTAGGTCCACTGAGACCGACTGTCTCCGTGCTGAGACTGCAGCTGGCTTGTATTTTTTTGGTTGACCGATTTTTCAGAAATCTTCAATCCTCCTGCCCTGATAGGACCAAAAATAGCTTCAAAAACTTCAGAGGGTTTACAAATTTGGTTAGTGAAAACAATCAGTCATTTACTTTTTGCAATTGAATAGTGGTCTCTCGCAACTGAGTTCCTTTTTTTCAAATTTAGGTCTTACTCTAGAATATTGGTGGTATTCTTGTATTTTGAGTATATTTCCACCAACATTTCGAAAAATGTGGACGACGATAGGTTGCCTTTCTTAGAGCGTCTCCTATCAAGGATTGTAGTTTTTCTTCGAATGTGATGGCGCTGCTGTTAGATAACGTCTACTGAACGCACGACCCTGTCCGCGCGAGCAGCCGCGTTGCGTACGCATGAGACATCGCCATCGTGCATGAAACCTTACAATTGCGTTTTATAGATGGCTTTACTTCAGTTTTACTCAAATTCAGTTCCCATCAGTTACCGAGGGACAACCATCTTCGGTTATACGAAGGGCTTCCTGCCACCCTTCTGACACCCTCCCTTAAATGGACGACGAAAAATCGAGCGATTTAGCGACTGGTTACGCATATCCCTTTATGATCGCATCGCAGCGCGATTAGGCATGGACTCACGAAGTTCATGATCTTCAATAAGCTCATTGATGTTTGTGTTGACGACAAATTTTCGATTTTTAGAATTAATTTTCTTTTTTCAAAGGATGGGTGACGCGGAGAAACTGGCAGAGGCTCGCGAGAAGAAGGCGAAGAATGTGATGCGAGAGATGCGTATTCAAAAACTATGCCTAAACATTTGTGTTGGTGAGTCGGGAGATCGTCTCACTCGTGCTGCCAAGGTATAAATTTACACCAAAATCGATTTCTCTGTCCGTTGCTCAGACGGACGTCGTTCAGGTGCTGGAGCAGCTTACCGGGCAGCAACCGGTGTTCTCCAAGGCCAGATACACCGTGCGATCGTTCGGTATTCGAAGAAACGAAAAGATTGCCGTTCACTGCACGGTTCGTGGTGCAAAGGCTGAGGATATTCTTGAAAAGGGATTGAAGGTCAAGGAATTCGAGCTGTACAGGGAGAACTTCTCCGACTCGGGTAACTTCGGGTTTGGTATTCAGGTTTGTTTTCTTTTCATCATAACCCAACTAAAGGACTTAATGTCTTTCTGCTCGTGAATATTGGAGAGTTGCTAGCAGTCGATCCAAACCTTCTGGCTACCCAGAGGAAGGTGACGGTAAAATGTTTGATATCGATCTGTCCCTATGGGCGCGCCACGCATTCGCCTTCCGTTCAGAATCGTGGAGAAGTAAATGCGTATTTGGCATAACATTGACCTGAAGGGCAGCTCGTTGATTAAGTCAGTATTCTCCAAGTCCTCTCTTTTGAAAACCTCGGCATCTTAGGATTATTTGTGTCTCTGTGTCGAACAAGGATAGTAGGAATTGCGAGAAATTTGTGATCCACTTAATAATCCAATAGTAGAATGAAATATCCACCCAGTAAATTTGTAAATTTGTGATCCACCTAATAACCTCGCTTGGCAGAGAGGCACATTGAACCGTAAGTCTAAGTCAGTGTTTTCATGTTCTCAGAGAGGTCCGGTCCAATTTACTTGATCCCATGGGCTTAGTTAACCAGAGTGAGGATCGATCACTAGATAGCGCGGGTGTCAGTAGCGCCTCTTACCACTGCTCCACGTACGCTATTCAGTCATTGTATGAATAGAGCTATTCTAGGAGCACATCGACCTCGGAATCAAGTACGATCCGGCGATCGGCATCTACGGTATGGACTTCTACGTGGTCCTCGATCGTGCCGGCAGTCGTGTGTCGAAGAGAAGGCGTGCCCCAGGGCGTGTTGGTCCATCGCATCGTGTCACTCGTGAAGAAGCGGTGAAATGGTTCCAGAAGAAGGTAAGCAAACACCTCTCTCCTTCTTTTTTTTGCAAATTTATTTGTGTATGCGTTGAATTTCAGTACGATGGCATCATCCTTCCGCCCAGACCGAGAGTTAAGCGCACTGTCCACCGTAGGCGCTGATTGACTAACTGTTTCTCAGTTGTTGATTTATATAAATGGTTGATCTTGTTTGTCTCATGTATCTGTGACTTTTACGATTGTAATAATTCGATTGTATTTGAGACAGATTTGGTGACCATATTAAAAAATTGGCCCTCTTGGAGAAATTGCTTTCCATTTCTTCGAAGAGGTGACGCTGTAGAGGGAACATCACCAGATCACCGCATCAAATATCCCGGTCAGATCAATCGATTGCCGGACTGAAATACGTGCCGTTCTTTGCTGACGAGGGGAATTTCACCCAGTTGCCCAAGTTTCCAACTAGCGATTCAAGGTGTCAACGCAACTAGACCAAATAAGTATCCCCCAAGGCGCAGGCTAGCCATGGATGTACTCTTTGCATGCAGAGCTGCAGCGTTAAACGACAGGTATAGTGGTGAAGCTGGTGTGTATCGCGATATCCAATCTTGATGAATCACATTTTTCGAGGTATGCGACGGACGTATCCCGCCCACCGCATTATGGCTGGTCCCGGATCATGAATCATAATCATGAGCCGCTTTTTGGCTTGGATGACGCCACTTTTTTGATTTATACCCTCAAAAAGTGAGAGAGGATCTACTGGAAATTTGCCAGTTCTAGGGATCCTTCACATGGCAGCAGGGGTGTGCGGAGCTTCCGTTGCCGTGTTCCGAATTCCGTATTCCGGCCGTTTTTAGCCCTTCCGTTCCGTTTCGTGTTCCGTTTTGTTTTTGGGCGGAACACGGAAGAGGAAGAAGAAACCGAAGACCTCCACTGTGCAAGCTAACAAAATGGAGTCTGAAGTTATTGTGCTGACGTCGACCCATTCGAATTTTGGTAGAAGGAAACCAATGCAGCGAAGTACACCTCCCCTCCTCCTATGAAAACTTGCAATGAAGTATAAGTATGCACGTGCCACATCGTCCGAGTGCGACAGATTGTTTTCTTCTGCTGGTTTCTTTGCTTTTTGTGGTCCAGTTTTGGCTAAATTCCAGTAATTCAATGATTTCTGAACTATCTCCGGCTTCCGTGTTCCGTATTCCGGTTCCCGGCCATTTTTGGCCATTTCCGTTCCGTCTTCCGCGTTCTGCTTCTTTGAAAAAAATTTCCGCACACCCCTGCATGGCAAGTAATTTCCAGCGCGAAGACGACATTTCGCGCTCCAGTCTCAACCGCGACGCGGCCAAAGGAGGTTGAAACTATTCATCGTGTCATGAAAATTTTCAGGAAATTTTTATATTTTACGATCCTAAAGGGCTAAATCTACACCGCTTTGTGCACCTAGCGCAGTATGGTGGTCACACGATGCTTAGCATCTAGTGGTCGACTAGCTATACAATTCTTGGCATCGGGTTCTGGCCGATCTTCCCTCATCCAAGGTGGGTATAGTCGTTCTTTGGAGTCCACTATTCTTTAGTTTTTATGGTTATTTATCCACAAATCCTCATATTATGTTGTGCTTTAAATTTAGAACGGGGAAATGCCTGGAGAGCCTGTCTGGGTAAGATTCCTCGAACGCAGTACCTTCGACACTATCCGGTAACACTTGTTCGGCCGGACGGATCGACGATAGAGATACGATATCTGGAACCGAGAGCGGTAATTTGCGATTTTCGTAGAGTTTACATGTGGGTTCGAAATCTTAGTCCGTTTTTCTTCAGGTAGTCCAACTTCCGGTCGATTTGAATGCGTTGACCGAAGAGGAAAAACGTCATCGTTTAGCTGCCAGGAAACCCAAAGCGAAGAAGATTGTTCAGGTGGGAAGACGAGTCGATTTTTGCAGTTTTTCGGTAATTTTATATAATTTCCTGGAGTGATCTCTATATCTGTTCAGGAAACCATAGACGACAATTTCGACTCAAGCGAGTATATGAAGTTCTGGACTTCGCCCGAGGAGCCGAAGAAGTCCGCTAAATCAGGCAGTCGATGACAGTGCTCACTAATTGTAGAATGATAGTAGCTCTATGAATGAAGTATTCGCGATATCGATCTATTGATTTATCGATTGTCTTAATCGCTGCAGCGGTGCTATATCTCCTTCCGTTCGGCTTCCGAAATGTTGAAAAATTGTAAAAATTTTAGCGACTATGACCCCTGAGTATACAATTCTATTGCCCACCTACAATGAACGGGAAAATCTTCCCATATGTATCTGGCTGATGGAAAAGTACTTGAATGATATCAACTACGAAGTGAGTTTCTAGTTTATCAGTTTTTTCTGCGCTTTCAGTTTTCTTACGTTTTATTAAGGAGCTTATTAAGAAATTGTAGGCTTCGTTCCTAATTAAATGATTTTCATTTTGTGAGCTAAGTAGTGGTTAATGAAGGTGATCATCATTGATGATGGAAGTCCTGACGGTACTTTGGAGATAGCCGAGAAGCTTCAAAAGGAATACGGTAGCGAGAAGATCGTTCTCAAACCAAGGGCGGGAAAACTTGGACTTGGCACTGCGTACATTCACGGTCTAAAGTACGCTCGAGGAAAGTGAGTTGAATTATGTGATATATTTTATTGGTTTCTAAAATAATCTGCAAGTTGTACTGTTTTCTTTATTGTTCGGCTCTGTGGTTTTTGTATAATTTGCCATATACGGGGCCTGTCGGTCCTCTGATCAGCCTCAATTAGCTACTAATTTTCAACATCAGCTGGCTTTCTGTCTGGAAAAGATAAATGTAAAGGTGTTGGCGTTGATCAGTCACTTGGTACGCGCCATGCATTCGGGTTCCTTTCTGAATCGCAAAGGCATGGTGAATGCGCATTTAGCCTTTATAGTGACCTATCTAGTCAGTGTCTTTAGCCCACCAGACAAGTCTAGTACTAATTCACTCGACCGCGAAGAGATGGAAGGCTCGGTTAGCCCAGGAGGGTAGTTAGCAGTACTGTCTGGTAAGAGGTGCTACTGACACTCATACGGTTGAGCGATTGCTCGAAGGTGATCAATCGCTCAACCGTATGGGTGTCAGTAGCACCACTTACCACTTCACTACACCGACGGACTCTTTTTGTTTTATGCCCCTTAAATTTTCTATGTACCAGAACTTGAACAATCGATTGATAAAGACTTTTACCACATAATAACTCGGTGTTTTGTAGAACATACCACACCATACTTCTTTGCAGTTTTTTTGGTACTGTTGTACTTTTGGGGCCCCATTTTTTTCGTTTAAAATGGGCTTATTGGGGGTAATCGGATATGAGAAGAACGATTCTGATACTCGTTATGAGCGGAAATGCCTTGTAAGTCCGTTATCTTAGGTTTTAGAGGCGAAGAAACCTGCGAGATAGCGCGCGGCCTCGGGAGACGCAGACAGTGCACTCTCTTCCCCTGCACATTTCGAAGTGCTTCCAGTGCTCCTATGGTTGGAGAGTTTCCACTGGAGGCTCTTACAACACCACCAAGGCTCGGCCAACACCCAGACAGTACTGCTATGGTACTGTCTGGGAATCGTGGGGAAGGTGGACGAATTCTACGGCAACCGCGCCGATATAACCCTTGGTGGTGTTGTCCGAGCCTCCACGTGGTGCCACTGGAAACTCGCCGACCAGTCGGAACGAGCTGAACACGGACTCAGCAGTGGAAGCACTTCGAATTGTGCAGGGGAAGAGAGTGCGCCGTCTGCGTCTCTCGCCGCGTGCTATCTCGTAGGTTTCCTCGCCTCTAAAACCTAATATAACGGACTTGTAAGGCATTTCCGCACTTAACGAGTATCAGAATTGTTCTTCTCATGGCTGATTACCCCCAATAGGCCTATTGTAAACGGAAAAAGTGGGCCCCAAAAGTACAATGGTACCGTTTTTTTTTCTGAAATCACGCTCCCAATTGTTGATTTACAAAAAGCATTGCTTTCTTGGGTTCATTTTCTAGTGAACTTCACTGCTCCCAGCAACCTATCTGCGCAAGCTAATTTCCTTGTAGAGGTAGACCGCAGCGTTTTCTCATGCGTTGCTTTTCTCTAATTTTCCAAATTGTATCGTTTTCGTCTTAATTTTAAGTGATCTACTATATTTTCTAGTTCCTCGCACGGTATGGCCTGGTAGCGTTGACCGCTCATCAGTACTTGGCTAAAACGTATAAACTATTCCTGGGTATAGCTGAGGTGAAGAAGAGAATAGGTGGAATCCACCCAGGATTTGGCGTGAAGAGCACCAATGCTTCAGGGTATTACTCCTCTTGCGAATTGTTGTGCTTAATTACAGATTAATAATTTTGAACCAAGGTTCTATGAAAAGATTGTGAGTTAACATTAATCTGGGTATTATGTCTCTTTTTTGTCCAGTCAGTCATTTTTTAGCTTCATCATTCTGATGGACGCCGATCTCTCGCATCACCCAAAGTTCATCCCCCAGATGATCGAATACCAGAAAAAGGAAAACGTAAGAATTAACATTCACTGTTTCCTTCAGGTTATCATTTAATCACTTTATTGTTCCAGCTGGACATAGTTACGGGAACACGATATGCCCTCTCTGGTGGCGTTTCTGGTTGGGATCTCCGGAGAAAAACGATTAGTAAGGGAGCTAATTTTCTTGCACAGGTGGGTCGTTACATTTTCTCCTGTCTTTCTGCTTTGATTGTTCCTTTTTTTCCTCCTTGCCACCCATCAATTTTAAGTGATCTACCATATTTTCTACATTTTCTAGTTCCTCCTTAACCCTGGTGTGTCGGATTTGACGGGCTCGTTCCGGTTGTATAGGAAGGACGTGTTAGCTGTTTTAATAAATGAAAGCGTCAGCAAGGGCTACGTATTCCAGGTTCGTTTTTTATATTTTATTGATTTTTTTGTATATTATTGGCATCTGATTATAGATGGAAATGATGTTCCGCGCCTCTAAGAAAGGATTCAAAATCGGCGAGGTTCCGATCACGTTTGTGGATCGATTCTTCGGTGAATCCAAACTCGGAAGTCAGGAGATTATCGGCTATGTGCAGGGGTTGTTGTATTTGTTCTTTTGCGTGAATTGAATATGTCTGGTTCTCGTCTTTTCTCCACAGAACTAGTCACGTTTCCTCTGTGTCCCAGCTTATTCACTTTAAATGTCCAAAAACTGTCTTGATTGAGGGATTTCTCATTTTGTCTAGTTGTTTAAGTGTATGTATGCATTTTTTGGTATTTATATTACTGTGATACTTTAGTACGGATAAATCTATCCCTGTCATTTTGTGAGATCGGACGTAAACGGGACTGATGTCCTGTAAAAGTCCAGAAACAGAATTTTCCAGAATTTTAGTACACAACCTGCGCTGATCGCCTCATTCTTTAAGAGGTGATGCGGAGGACTTCAGTGTATGCATCTCCAGTGGGTCCTTTGTTTTTATATTTTTTTCTAAAATATTCCATAAAACTCATTCTGTCTCTTCCTCAGGTTTCAATACAGTAATGTGACAGTCCTGACGCCATTTCAAGCTCCAGTCTCCCTTGTGCAAGTAGTGGAATCACTCCTGTCGTGTAAAAGTCGAAAAACTTTGAAGTAGGTCACTACTTATGTGCGCTGATGGGCTCATACTTTTAGGAAGTGATCCAGAGAACTTCAGCGAGTGCTTTATCTTCTTTTCATATCCATTTTTTCTGAAATATTTCAAAAAGGAACTTAATATGTCTTCGTTTGTATCATTCCAGAAATGTGGTAGTCCTGACGCCATTTTAACCTCCAATCTCCGTTGTGCAGATAGTGGACGAAGCGCGTTTTCCAGATAAGCGCGTTAGTAATATGATTATTGATTTCGTGGCTTATTCTCTTTCCATCTATACTCCTTGATTTCATTGACGCTATATCTTAGTTTATTATGTTTATTATTGTTTTAGAATGCAATTGTAGAAAGATAACACTGGGGGGAGCTATATATAGGGTAGATGGGTGAAACTGGCTTATAATCTGTATAACGCTGCAAGAATGTGTTATTTCTTTACTCTCTTATTTCACTTATTGGGTCGCTATTAGCTACTTTTGAAGCTTCGAGCGATTTCGATTTCAAAAGAGCACAAGTCAATCTGATTGTGTTTTAATGGCTAATAGCAATGCAGCAATTAAAAGAAAAGAGTAAAGTAGTTACTTATTTTTGTATCGTCAATCATACTGTAACCCAGTTCAACTTTTAATTCTATGCAGAGTTGGTCCTAGTGTTATTTTTCTACTACCTTACCATTCACTTCTGATAAACCAGTAGCTAATCCGGACCCCTTTCCCCTGTCTTTCAAAAACTTTACCTACCGTAACGTAAGCTTGGAAATCTTAGCTGAAATAAATCCACAGCGAAGCTTCCATGATATCGAAAATTGTAGATAATTACGCATGACAAAAACGTTACTTTTTTGCTTCTGGAGTGACAGAACTCCCTTCTGTGGTGAATTTGTCGTAAACTGGAATCTTGAAACATCTTTAAAACATTTCAGATGTGGTCTGTTCTTCTCGTTACCCTCTTAGCCGGTGCATCAGCAGCCCCAGCTGTGGAAGTGCAACCAGAATGCGCTGCTTGTCAGCTGTTCTCAATCGCGTTGACAAAGACTCAATCGAAAGGTAAATCTGTTTATTGGGGCCATTTGGGGCCATTCGATGGGCGGGGCTCAAGTGGCAGAGTTCATAGACCTAGTTTGACATGCCTGCTTATCCTCTCCATTTTTTTGTATCAGTGTTTCCACTCATTACTTCCGTTACTTTCTAAGGGTTGTTTTCTTATAGAAAAGAATGGCTCTTTAAAAATGCATGAATATAGTTGAGGGTGTGCACATCTCTTGCTAGTCTCTCTATGGTAGTTGGCTACATTCACCGAACTGATAGTGAGTGAAGAGCTAGTTGAGTGAAGTGGATAAGTGACCAAGAAATTGTAATTTTTATAATCGAACTTTACGATTTCTAAAAAGGCTGGAGTGGCACAGTGGTAAGACGCGCTACTGACAGCCGCACGGTCGAGTGGTGGATCCACGCTCGGGATAACCTAGCCTTCCATTTCTACGGAGTTGGGTGAATTGATACGAGACTTGTCTGGGAAGGTAAATACGCTGACTTGATATAGCGGCTGACCCCTCAAGTCACTGTACTGGCCAAAAACGCACTCACTATGCTTTTACAATTCCGAATGGAACACTAATGCATGGCGCGTCCTTAGGGGATGATCTTTACAATTTCTAGTTCGTCCCCTTTCCACACCCTCAGCCTTTCACTCAATTCGCTGAATTTGAGCCAGCTAGAATGGAAACCAGCAAAAACTTGCAGATACTATGATCGATCGTTTTAGGCAGTGAACCGGACGACATTGCTGCTCATTTCTGCCAGAAATTGCCAAAATGCGATGCCGTGCTCACACATTGTGAGGTAAGTCGTCGTATTTTTCCTCTTAAGCTTTAACCAAGAGTTATCGTAGCTGTTATAGAAGTTGTGAATCTAACCATTGAAGAGTTACTGAACTGGGTAGACTTGAAACTTTGGTGTGGTCTCCTGAAGAAGTTATTAGATTTTCATTACGAATTGTTTCAACTGTTCTACTAACCATCTGATTGTTTTAGTTTAGTGTTCCTCAATAAATGACTAAAAATGAAGAATGATTAAATAAATAAAACTTCCAACCACAGATAGTGAAATCGTTGATGTCCGCTCCAAAAGTAAATGTGTCGTCGGCGATGTCGGTTCAATTTGAAAAGGTACACTCTCACCTGAGCTCTGTGATGGCACAATGCGAAAAAGGTATGTTGAACCCAAGATGCTTACCTTCAACGTTACCCAATAACTCAGCCATTTTCACTGTATAGAGCCTTTCGCTGAGGTGCTGGCCGGAGGACAGCCGAGTCCGACACTGTGCACGATGTGCTTCCTTGTTTACTACTTCTTCCAGTTCATGAATAACGGTTGGTATTTTCAATTTTTTGTTCTTATATACCATTTACAAGAATGAAAAGAATTGTTTCGTAAGAAAATCTGATTTTAGGCATTCTTCAACTGCCCCTGCTCAATCTGATTCCGCAGGTAATACAACTCACATGCATCATTATCACAAATGCCAACAACGAAATCACTCCACCTGTGGTGAGTCGGACTTCTTTACCCAAAAATCAATAACTACCGTTTAACAAGAGTTGAATTTAACTTTGAAAATATAAAAACCCACTTTTAATTTGCAGTGCCAAGCTCTGGTAGCCGACGGCGCCATGCCGGCTCTACTGAAAGCCATCGCCGATTCAATGGGCTCGTTCTACGACCTCATTGCAGTGCAATCGATGGGCTGTCCGACCTATCAGACGCTTTTTGGCACTTGCTGAACACCAACAAACTAACAAATAAACAGATCTTATCATCTTATCAATCTCTTTATCATACATGGCCTTTTACACCATCACAAGTTCTCTTCTGTTAAACTGAACAATTTCGGGTGTACAACAAAATAACAACCTTAATGCCGGAACAACAATCGTAGGAGTGAGCTATGCGCTAAATTCAATGAAATCAATGAGGAACAACAAGTAACAAAATAGATCGAAAACAACGAAAAGAGAAGCAAACAACAATGATTTAATCGTCAAACTTAATTTTCTTGTTCGGCTGGCTTCCATTTCCATCGAACGACCTCTTGAATCCGCCTAAAGGTAGGAAATCGAAGTTGATGGAGTGAAATGGTAAAGGGTAAAGGTAGGTGTTCAGAGCTGATCAGTCTCCTAAGGACGCGTCATGCACCTGTCTTCCATTCAGAATCATAAAGGCATGGTGAATGCATATTTTACCAACCACGGAAGGGACCCTTGGGTCGGGTAAATCGGTACCAGACTTGTCTGGGAGCATTACTGAACCTAATCCGTAGAGGGTAAGTAGGTTAGAGTCCTGCACAAAAACTCACGCTAAAGGGCCAAGTAAAGGGTAAAGGTGTAGGGGCTAGCGTTGATCAGTCCCCTGACGACGCCCCGTCGCATTGGGGTTCATTCAGAATCGTAGGGGCAGGGTGAATGCGTATTTGGCCTATATAATGACTAGCTGCGGCCAGCCGCTTTAAAAAGTCAGTGTCTCTACCTTCCCAGACAAGCCTGTCACCAATTTACCCGTTCGGTTAGCCCAGGAGAGGATCGATCGCTCGAAGGTGCGGATGTCACTAGCGCCTCTTACCACTACACCACGCACGATCTCGAAGGGTCAAGTAGCTAATTAAGAAATCATACAAAACATATAGAACTCCAACTTTTTTCGAAGTCTTTTTCTGCGGATGTAACGTTATCGCCTTTACCGGCTAAGTAGGCCTAGAACCTAACTTTAGCTACGAATCCCTCGAACCCAGACTCCTAAAATTACCACTTAATATCGCCGCTATACCATAATCCACGATAATCATAGCTTCAGTGTGACGTGCATCTGTGAAGTGGTAATAAAAGCCAGAAGGTACAGAGAGCTAGAGGCCGATTAGCAGTTTAATGCTACAGCGCATACGATCTCTATAGTTATTGGAAATATTTAAATGATGAAACGATAAGCCCACCTCCTCCTCTGTCTCCGCCGCGGAATCCACCTCCTCGACCACCTCGATCACCGAATCCTCCGCGACCACCGCGATCACCAAAACCACCGCGGCCACCACGACCACCACGATCACCAAATCCACCTCGGCCACCACGATCACCACCGAATCCCCCACGACCGCCTCTTCCTCCTCTGTCCCCGAAGCCTCCTCGTCCACCTCGGAAACCTGAAAAAATCAATAAATCTGTAAGGAGACCAGAATGGAAGCATTGAATATAAAGAAGAGCACTCAAAACAGCTACCTCCACGATCGCCTCCTCGGCCTCTGTCTCCTCCTCTACCGCCACCTCGGCCTCCCCTTCCACGTCCCCTCTTGTCTCCTCCTGGCAGGAACCTAGAAGACGTTTAATACATAGATAATAGAGTATAAAAGTAAAAGACTGTTCTTTCTCACGATTGTCTTAAACAACGTAACAAATATAAATAAATAAATAAAAATTGCTGAGAACGAACAAGTGCAAAGTTCAGAGAGAAGATGTTGTTTTAGTTTCTTCAGGAAGGCAAAAAATTGGAAATACTGTTGTGGAGAGTCAAAGGAGAAGTGAGTGAACGGCCAAGTGATCTATGTTACAGAGAATCTTACATTTTGAATGAATTTTCAATTGCCACACGAAATTTGAAGGATTGGGCAAGTAGTGCGAGATGAAGTAGGAAGAACGCAGTTTATTACAGATAGAGTTTACCCAATCCCTTGGGATGCTGGTTATGTTGCCATTACTAGCTTTGGATGTAATGTTCCTTGGATAGGTAAAAATGAGATGAATGGATACCTCTCGATAGGCATGAGCTTTGCAGGGTCGATGTATAGTTTCTGGCCCGGGGTGAATGAAGTTGCTTTTACACCATTCGATAAAGTTACTGAGAATCCCTGCAAACATAGTAGGTAACAAGTTACAGAATTAGGTAACAAAGCGAATTTGAAAGGACTTACGTTATCTAGCAAGCTTCCGAAGATCTCGTCCAACTTTCCGATCTGTTCTTTGCTCTTGAAATAAATCGGGGCGTTGAAGAACGGGATTTTTCCGCAGGTGGTCTTGCATACGATGTCGTCTTCGCAGGTGTGCGTGAACTCGCCGAGCTCGACGACCTTCAATATCATGAACAAATATTTCTCATATTTTCGTAGTTGAGTACAGTATACCGAACATTTTAAAAATGTAAATATAATCCACAAGAAGACGCAATAACTACCTCATCAGGTGGTCCTTGATTGAACGAGCGATCACCCCCACCACCTCGTCCGCCTCGGAATCCTCCTCTACCTCCACCTCCTCCACGACCGCCTCCTCGACCTCGGAACGACATCGATCCTGGATTTAGAAACATCACTTCATTGGTAACAATAGAAGGAAGGGATAGATTGAGTAAGGAACCAACAAAGATGCTCCAAACGATAAAAAAACGAAACTTTTCAATAATTGAAAAACAAATGAAAAATGAGAGCAATTTGTATAAAAGACATCAGGATGAATAAACATTTTCTGAATAAAATAAACTCTAAGTAAAGAGCCGATAATCGTTAACATTTCAGGTTTCCATGAAAACGAGTACTTAAAAGGACAGGCACTTAGCATTTGATTGAGACGGAAAATCGAAGAAGCTCCACAGAAAGGGAAAATATAATAGAAAAAAAACGTTGCAGAGTAGGAAACCACCAATCAATACGAGCAAAAATGTCAGTTTTGAATTTTCGTAAATTTATGGCTAGAAATCATACCATGTCGTAGTTGAACCCTCAAAAATGGCACAATTGTTGTTTTGAACAATTACTCTTCTTTACAGTTCTATGCGATCGTTAAGAAACGCTAGATGTCAACACGGAACTAGACCTCTCACGAAAACGAAAAACTGGACAATGGCACGACATGAAAAGGCACCAAATAGCTAGGTTTAGACAAATTAGATGTCATAGCACCATGAAAACACCTTTGTGGCATTATCAAGAAGCAAATATTAATTTAAATATTAAAAATAGGCAGCTGGAATAATGGAATAAAAAGGAGGCGGCGCGAACCATCGGCAACGTCGCTCCCTTTCTAAATGCCACCGTACGGCGAATTCCGCGCGGGACCACCGCGCGCCTCGACCCTTTAATGAAGAGAGGACGGGCCGAGGCTCGGAGGTTCACTGCAGTATTTAACTTTATTTAAAAGCTGTTGTGGTGTTTGTTGATTTGTACGGAGTAGAAAAATTCTACCCTGATATCCATCACGGCCTACAAGTGGGGTAGATGATGTTTCTGCGCGAAATGCTACTGTTATTGGTGGACTTTATTTGTTGTTGCTTCAACAGAACGGCATTCGTTGCCTTCTGTTGCTCCTTAGTTGTTTAAAATTAGCTTGAATATTGTCGAGAACTGGTCTATGTTCTTCTAAGCCTAGACTAAACTTTCCTGTTTTTGCTACCCCTAGGTAGATGTAATCAGTCATGCTTTTTGCTTGTCAATAGTTCTCATGTGTCTGCTGTCCTCGTGTGCTTGGCATTCCGAGAGGTTTTTTTCGTCCAAGATTAACGTTTTTTGCGGTTCTTATAGTTCATTTCCGCGAAAGGGCGGAACCGATCGAAATAGGCTTTGTTTCCAGTTTTTGTTGCGATTTTCTGGGACGTTTGTCATTTCTCTGTCGAGTTTTATTGCGAAGATTATGCAAAGAAGAGGTGGATAAATGGGAGAAAAGGGCGTGTGACATTGTGCTCGATTGAGCAGTATGATCTCTTAATGCTGATGTGTCTGGGTTCATTCGAAGTAGTGAAGTCTCGTCATTGCAGAGCAATATACTGAAAGTATTAAAGTATGGAGGTTTATAATAACAACCGTCGACAAAAAATTCGATGTATTTATTCTGCATCGGCAAAGTGAACTAGTTTTTTTTACAGAAATTTTGTGAACACAGCGTTCGAAGACATCGCCATAGAAACTCCTAACGGGTGACGGTTAGAGATGCTGTGGTTATTCCCGGCTTCTATTAGGATGGGCGAGATCGAACCAATCGATAAATTGTCGACGATAAAGCAGTTCCCAGAGTTGCAACGAAAACTGTGCGATTCTCTTATAGGACTGATGTATTTAGAATATTTCAAATCTGCTGCCCGGAAGCTTATTTTGGTTTTCGTTTTTCAACGTGGAATTTCATTTTTCACTCATCAGTGCATCTTCATGGGTTTTCTACGAAGAAATCCAACATCGTGAGACAGTAGGGGAGGTGGAAACTAAAAAGAGGACTAAGCCAAGAAACAGACGAATCAATAAAATTAATGAAAAGGCAGGTGAAGAAAGAAATGAATAATGTTTTCTGTATGATCGCGAAGTTTCAGTAGACTATATGCGCAGGATTTTGTAAATTTTTGCAGTGTAAACGTTTTTTTTTTCTTCTGAAATTTGTGGTACTTGCGCGTACACTCTACATGTGAAAAATTTACGTCGCTGTCTACTAGACGAGGTTTTTGTAGTTTTTTTTCGCGACATTTACTCATCAATTTATTTATTTATTCAAGTCTCCAAATGTCAGTAAATAACGATTGAGAGA
This sequence comes from Nippostrongylus brasiliensis, assembly GCA_030553155.1. Lineage (NCBI taxonomy): Eukaryota > Metazoa > Nematoda > Chromadorea > Rhabditida > Heligmosomidae > Nippostrongylus > Nippostrongylus brasiliensis. The sequence continues at coordinate 15,273,569 of CP130735.1, forward strand.
CGATGCACGTGTTTTGACAGAACTTATAGAAAAAAGAGGAAACAAAGAAAATTCCATTTTACGAAAATTCGATTACTCCAGCGCTTTGGTATTATCAAGCCGCGAGACTAGCCGAAGCCATAGATTGGTGTAGTTCATTCCGTCCAATTTTTCTTGTTGATTGGCCGCATTTCCTCTCTTTTTTCTTTTCTTTTCCATCCGAGTGTCCATGTGTCCATCCCCCTCCCGGGGGTCGTATGCTCTTGTTTCCCAAGCGCGAAGGATCGTTCCTGGCGGCATACTGAGATGCGCGTCGTGGTGATCCCAGCCCGAAAATTAAGGTCCTTGTACTCGTCGCTACGTGATCGCTCTGTGGGATCTTCCCAGATATCCCTCATTTGTCTTTGTTCATTAATATTTTTTCTTTTTTTCGTTTCCGGGTTGTTTCGTAATTCCTCTGCGTGCTATTTGTGAATTCCGTCGTTCATTCTTGTTATTCACGTGAGAGGTATTAATTTGGTACGCGCGGTTTGTGCATTTTTTATGACAACCGTGGACCACAGTTCACAAGAATGGAAAGATTATTTACGTGTATTAACTATAAAATAAGCTCTAGAATACATAAACTGAAAGGGATATAGCTCCATAGGTTTTTAAACCCATCTCGTCAATGGCCTTGAGGGCTATGTTCATTGACGTGATGCTACAATATTTATCTGTGAGCTTAGTAAATAAAGTAATGGATGGCTGCTGTGAATACACATCACAGGTTTTTTCGCTAAATAATGAATTATTTCTACTCTGCACCAGATCGATATACCTCGAGCGCTAAGAGCATCGTAGGGATGCTTTCGTGTTTTGTAGAAGAATATTCTCGTCATCATCATAAATCATGCCATGAAGAAGAGAGTCTGGCGTGACGTTCACGAAAATAACAAACATAGACACATCAATCGGGTTTCTTAGGAAATGTTGAATTTCTTAGAAGTAGCGCTTTCGAGTACGCTAAGGACTCATAGGAGACGTTATGATTTACGAAATAAGTATGAATTTTTCTACTCTTTACCAGCTTATCTTGCACTGTTCGCCTTGCTTGTTCTATGCGCTTAATACTTTTTTAAATTTTAAGTATGCTAGTTACTGTCTTGCGAAGCTTCAAGGGATCCGCAACGTACTATTCTATATCTGTCCATCGGTTCAATGTAGCTAGCCATTTTCAAACTTTCATTCAGTAAGGAATCTATGGTCTTATGGATTATTTGATGGCACCTTTGGTGCAGTAGTAAGAAGGGCAATCCTCAACCTCGCGTTCGGACGATCGATCCTCTCCCACACTCCTCAAGTCTTTCAACCCTTTGAGTTCGGATAACTTCTCAAGCGCTTGTCCGGAAAGGTATAGGCACCAACTTGAACAGCTATCAGGTGGTGTTTGAGCCAAATTTGCACTCGCCATGCCTCGATGATTCTGAATGGAACCCAAATGCGAGGCGTAACCTTACCGCACTGTAAACTTTATATATTCACATTTGTTGTTAATTTCCTGTTGTATAATCTCTTCGGCTTGGAAGAACTGTTTGTTCACCATTGGTAGAGTAATCTGTTACCTGATAAGTGGCTGAAATCCTCGGTCAGCCTGAAGCTACTTAGGAACTAGAGAGAGAGTCTCACTCAGCTGCATAGGTTTCTAGTTTCCGCATTGAAGGTTGCTAGTTAAATAAAGCAACGCTCACGTGAAATTTGTTCGTTCGTCTATATCAGCAGTCTCTTCCTTACGAAATTAGCCGCGTTTCACTAACTCGAGCTGTTGAAGTGGAACGTGGTGAAAAACATCATTTTTTTGTCGAGTGAGGGAGGTGACTCGCCGTCAGTTTACATGTTGTTTCGTTCAGAAAGTCGGGAAGTCTCGGTAAATCTGAGTGAATTTGACGGTTCTTCGGGGAAATTTAGCAAACCCACCAATCATACTTCTCTAGTACACCGCCAGTGTTGAGCTTTTGAGCAATAATTCTTCACTCTCAATCGATCTTCAGCCAAGCTAACCAAACCTCCCATACCTTCGGGCTCGGGTAAATTGATACCAGACTTGCCTGAGAAGGTAATGCCCTGACTTGATGTAGCGACTGACGCTCGCAAGTCATTATAGTGGCCAAACACGCGTGCGGCATCCCTCTACGATTCTGAGTTCACCATTACCTTTATAATTATTGGATTCTGTTCACTGCTGACCAACACCTGTCCCTCGGAAGTCATTTTTCATCAGTAGCAACTGACCCTATGTGGTTAATTTTTCCACCCTTTCCACCTATTTCCTATCCACTTACCTTTGTCAACTACGGATTCGATCTAGTAATGTTTCTAGACAAGTCTGGTATTAATTAATCCAGCCGCGCCTCCTCTCCCTCCGGAGTATGGTAAATTCGTACCAGACGCGGAAGATGAGCACCATGAATGGAATACTCTTCGCATATCATCGTAGAGGCTAACTATCCAATCGCCATGCTTTTATAATTCTGAACGGATTATGAACGCGTGCTGCAGTTTTTAGGGAGCTGATCAGTACCGACCACTTTACCCTTTACCTTTTTCCTTTACATGCCTAACCATCGAATCGCACACATCGCTTCTCGCCTTACCCCTCTTGCTGTAGTAGTCCGGCGAAGCACACAAAGATGTCCTGAGCTTGCACTTTGAGATGCTGATGTAATGAACACCGATACGGCGCGGCTACGTTCACGGATGAAAAGTTGATGGTTATGCGATGGTCAGTGCGATGCATCGGCCGAGCACGAATTAGGCAATCGAGCGAGGCGTCCTGCGCTGTCAGATTCTTCAGACGCTGAGAGTGAACTGGTTTTTCCCTTTAGTCGCCCTCTTCTTTTTGTTTATTTTTATTTATTTAAGACGGTGCACAGTGGTAAGAGGCGCTAGTGACACCCACTCGGTTGAGCAGTCGGTCCGGGGCTAACCAAACCTTCCACACTCCGGAGTGGGGTGAATGGGTAACAAATCTGTCTGGCAAGGTAGACACTGACTTGGTATTGCGAATGACCGCCGCAAGTCATTGTATAGGCCAAATACGCATTTACCATGTCTCTACGATTCTGAATGGAACACGAATGTGTAGAGCATCCTTATGGTGCTGGTCAGCGGTCACCTTTTTACCTTTACGTTACCTTTTAATGTCAAATTCCCGCAGATTTTCGAGAGGGGGGAGGGAACCTGCAAATTGAAGTGAGCTTGGTTTGCGGAAGTAGAGTCGATGATTGTTTACCATCCGTGTTGTTTAGATGACGCTCAGCTACGCATACAAGCGTAGATATTCGTCGTAATGTTCTATATTGACCACAACTTTCTTCATGGGACGCGTTGCTTTTCCGCATCACAATCAGGTCCGTGATGCTGTGCGGAACAGTTTAAACAAAACGTTAGGATTTATGAGGAACTATTTCCGATTTGTGGACGATTAGGCCAATTTTGTATGGGAAAACGAATGTTTCCCCCTGCCAAAGGTCGAAGGCGAGAATCACCCGTTCAAGAAATTAGGTAAAAGGTAAGGTGTCGGTGTTGATCAGTGCCCTGAGGACGCGCCACGCATTCGTGTTCCATTTAGAAGCATAGAGGCAGGGTGAATGCATATTTGGCCTATACAATGACTTTAGGGGCCAGCCGCTATACCAAGTCAGTGTCTTTACCTTCCCAGACAAGTCTGGTACCCATTCACCGGACCACGGAGGGGTTTAAGGCTTGGTTAGCTTGGAAGAGGATCAAGCGCTCGATCGTGAAAGGGTTAGCGACTCTTACCACTGTACTCCGCGCGCCAAAGTCGATAGGAAACAGGCAGAAAAATCCAACTCAAGGGGTCAAATAGCTAATTCAAGAGCGGTACAGTATCATAATTTTTATTATTTTCTTTGACGAATGCATCCCACCATCTCATAAGCGGTCTTCGGCTAGAATCATCCCTCGGGATCCATTCTACCGTTTGTCTCGTTCGACGGCCGGCGTCTTCTCTTCCCTATTATCGTTCGAAAATTCATAGCGGCTGCGTCTTTCTGTGGGTAGCCGGCGCGGTAAAAATGGCTTGATTTATTGTGCATTGGCTAGCAAAGGTCTCGTATGAGAGATAAATCTTTATGAATTTTAATGAACCTGCATATGAATTCGCCCCGGCTCGTTCAATTCCATAACACTCTTATCGCCTGCCACCGTACATCTAGGCGGCTTTCCGTTAGCGTTCACTGCTTCAGAGGTAAAATTTTTGATGTTTCGATAGTGACGGGCGCGCGTGGTACAATGGTAAGAGGCGCCAATTCCACCGGCAAGGTCGAGTGGTCGATCCTCGCCGGTCTCAGCAAATCTTCTCACCGTTCCGGGTTAGGTAAATTAGTATCAGACTTAGACTTCTAGGAAGGCAAACATCTACCGCTACCGTACCCAGAAAAATAAAATCTAGTGCTATCACCGTGCCCTAGTGCTTTTCCGCTTGCTTTCGTTTCTTCAGAAGTCACTGTTTCTTGATGACTAACTCCAAATAAGTAAATAAAAACTAACCCCTACTCTTACCCTAGCGGCTTTCTCCGGGTAGGTTGGCGGTAGGATTTAGTTTTATCCCCATTGGTTTATTTTTTATCTTGAATGACTGAATCCCTGCTCTGGGATGGCCCCAGAATAATTTTCACCACCTAGTCTGTGCAAGAGTAGAACCACTTATCTCCGGGTTTTTTGTTTTCCCGGCGCTAAACCCATCGAATGAGTGTTTGCACGCTTCACACAATCTTGATAGGTTTTTCCACGGCGGTCGTCTTGATGCGATTTTCTCTGCATCATTTTCTAGAACGTTAGTACTGCAAAGGTTCTCCTTCGTTGAGCGGCGGTTATCTTTGCCGCCGCTCCCGCGTCTGTTCTTGCAACGCCGTCGCCGTTTGATTGCTTCAAGGTTCGACCTTTTGTCGCGGGAGGCTGTCTGTTTTAGTGTCGTATGCGGGAAGGAGATGGTCAGTTCGCATTCTTTGGGTATTTTCACAACATTTTTACGCCCCATCTTTAATTTAGTTTAGTTTATTCCTGCACTTTACAAAGTGCGGCAGTGGGAGAGCGCTACTGACAACCGCACGGTCGAATGATCGATCTACGCCCGTGCTAAAGAAGCCTCCGATCCTTCAGGGGTCGGGTAAATTAATACCAGACTGGTCCGGGAAGGTGAAGACGCTGACATGGTATAGCGGCTGGCCCTCGCAAGTGATTGTTGAGGCCGTGATATGCATTCATCATCCCTCTACGTTTCTGAATGGGAGATGAATGCGTGGCTCGTCCTCAGTGCACTGATCAACGGCGACACCTTCCCCTTTTCACAAAGTCTGCTCACAATCGAACAAAGTTGTTGAAAAAATAGATATGACATAGACGTAAATTAAGTATTGAATGTAAAGTTTTCGGCTCCCTGAGGACGGGCCTTGCCTCCGTATTCCACTCAGAATCGCGAGCTAGATAGATCGCTGGACCGTGTGAGTGTCAGTAGCGCGCCTTACCAGTGCACCATTTGCGACCATCTAGAGCTTTTGCAATGTTCTGAAAAATGTGTGCTTATGAACTCTTGACTCCCCCATTCTTTTATTCGGCACAACTGCACTTCGTTTTTCGTCCAGTAGAGGCTTACGAACTCGTACAAATTCAGTGAAGCGGGGGAGCACGAAGTTGCACGTAGTGCTGAATAATTTCTTGTTTACTTATACTTTTTCTTATAGGCGGAGTTCGTGGGAACCCTCCAGTTTTTAGCCCATGGTGGTGAATAAGCTTCTTTTTTCTGCGGAGCAGCTGAAAATTTGTTTTTTCTGATTGCAGCTTGCAACAACGGGCAGATGTTTTGAGCGTGTCCAGCTTAAAAAGTAGCGGACTAGTAGGAGAAAGTTGGTTTTTTCAAGGAGTTCGTCATTTTTAGTGGTATGGTTGACCACTGTTTGAATGTCAAGTTCATTTGATGATTGGCACTTGCTTCAAGGTTCTGGAAAACTAAAGCACGCCATAGCATTTATTTTAATCTATTTGACCCACCAAATTATTTTAATAAAATGATGCACGGTCCGATGTTCTATGGTGCTTTAGTTTGCCGTTCGTTCGCGTCTGTATTTACTATTCTTCAGAAAATATTATTTTTATTGTGACGTTGAGTGATGGCCGCCGTGGTAAATCCTCACTGAGAATGAATAGGTTTTGACACGTTATCTGCACCACTTATTTTGTTATTAATTAAGTTTGTTAATAATCAAAATGTGAAGAAAATTTAGTTACGGATCCTCCGCAGATACGGTACAAATTATATTTTTATAACAAGACATCTGTAACAGAAATGGTGCCCAAGTCGTGATTTGTCAACACACAACGAATCAATTAATGATCGACGGGGTTCATTGAGGGTTTATTCAGGGCTAACGCGGGTACTAGAAGTGGTCTATAAACCCCACTTAAACCAAAAAAAAAAGACCTCGAAGCGCATTCATGAATCATGATTTGCGCGTCATTCGGGCTATCCGAACGCTTGATGCCTTCCTTTTATCTATATATCCTTTTTTTCTTCTTACTGGTTCTTCAATCTACCTCTGTCTCAAGTTTTCTCTATGCCGTCGTTCTTCGAGAGTTACTTTGATTGTTGCGCGTTGTGCAGGTCTAAGGGGCGCTACTGCCGCCTACAGGGTCGTGCGATAGATCGTCGCTCGTCCTGCATTTGATCGCTCCTGGGTCGGCTGGATACCAGATTTGTCTGGGAAGGTGAGAGAAACTGGCATAGTTCGTGAAAGTCGATGTAAGATTCAGAATACAAAACAGATGTGTGGCGCGTCCTCAAGGACTAATCGACGCCGATCACTTTACTTTTTATAACGTTTTCATTAAATCCCTTTTTTCGTAGAGTTTGTAGCTGTGTTACTTTAATAATTCCTCCGTCCTCTCTGGCCATTAATTGAATCAAGCGATTCCGCCTGATTGAGCGCAGGTGTCGAAGATGTTCGCGAGCGACGGTCGCGTTCATTTCTTCCTCGTTCTTTCTCCTTTTCGTCTTCCCAATCGCGTCACCACTGCTGCTGTTGGTTTGCCTGACTCGATGGGAAGTGCACAAGTCGACGTTCTTCTGCAATTGAGCCGCACGAGGAAGTGCTGGAGCTCGTCTTCACGCAACGACAAAAACGACCTGGACGCGACCGACCGGCATGAATGCTCGCATTATCTGCGGCTTGCATAGATCTCGCTCTCTCCACCTACGAATTCCCCATTCTCTCCGTAGAGAAAAAAGAAAAAGAAAAAAGCAGGATGTCAGCCAGCACTCGCTGGTACCTACCATCATCATCCCTGTTCGCGCCGCACACAAGTCTGCCAACTTCTCCTAACTCTAGCGGCTAAAGTCCTCTCATACACTCCGGAAACTTTTGTTTTGTTGGATGGATATGAAAAAATGACTGACCCATTTTGTACAAGTCATAGTTCAAAATACGTTATTTTCTGCTAATTATCAGTGAACATCACGAGCCTATATGAATATGAATAGACTCAGAGCAGGAGCCGGGTAGTATGCGTGGAAGTCGTCGAAGCAAATTTGGGCTTTTTTGGTATTTTTGAAACATTTTTCAAACAGGTCGAGTTCTATACAGGGGTAAAGGCGTAGGAGGTGCTGCAGACACTCGCAGGGTCAAGCGTTCCTGCGTTCCATTTTGGTCCGGACTAACTAAGCCGCCATCTCTCCTTGGTTCGGTAAATTGGTACCAGACTTCTCTGGGAAGGTAAAGCACTGATTTGGTATAGCGGCTGCCATTGTATAGGCTAAATACGCATTCACCACTCCACTACGTTTGTGAATGGAAGACGAATGCGTGGCGCGCACTTAGGGGACTGATCAACGCTGGCACCTTTACCTCTACTTTTTACCGTTTTTTTCACCCAGCCTTTTTTCGATCACGGTCAGATAGGTTTCAGTGCTCATGTGCATGAGAACTCTGTCACAAATGCTCCTGAAGCGATCGTTCGATCGACTTCGATCACGTCATTTTTTTACCTTCTCCATTGACGGCAGTTTTTTGTGGTGCGTGGCATTCATAGAAGTCTTAAAACGCGTGAGAAATTGACTGCTCGAAATAATATCTTGTCCGAAGCTTATCTGTGAAGTTTAAAGGGATTCCGTTGCTTTCTTTCTGCTTTTTTGATGTAACGAAAAACTTGAAAAATGAAAACAAGCAATCGAAATTTGCAATCAACTTCTGGGAGCGAATAAATATTTTTCCAACTTAATCGTTGAGAAAATGAAGTGGTTGCTGTCGTCTGTCGGTCGGTTGCGCATCAGTATCCGTTTCTATCCGTGTCACATCTGATCAGTTGAAATTATTTTCCTTCGGTGATTTAGGGTGACATTCAAGAACTCGTATCTCTTCTGGGCGACTGATGCGACTGACAAACTAGACATGGCGCACAATTGTGATATGCACTGTGTATCTGTTCGTCGTCGTACTCATTGGATGAAAAGTTATTACTGTAAGGGTAAAAGGTAAAGGTAAAGATGCCGGCGTTGATCAGCCCTCAGAGGACGCACCAGGCAATCGTCTTCATTTCTGAATCGTAGAGGTACAGTGAATGCGTATTTCGCCTACGCAATGAACTGCGAGGGCCAGCCGTTATACCAAGTCAGAGTCTTTACCTTACCGGACAAGTCTGGTACCGAATTCACCCAATCAGAAGGATGAACGTCTCGGTTAGCTCAGGCGCGGATTGATCGCTCGACCGAGCGGATGGAAGTAGCGCATTTTACCAGTTTACCACGTTATTACCGTAGTCCACTGCAATACGGCGAGCCGGATGTCCTGTTGAGTCGAAGGGGTCCATCCGGCTGCATTCGAATGATTTTTGACGGCTGGTTTTTTGCTTAGATATCGTGAACGACGTGTGCCGGCTGAGAAGCGCTGACGAATCGGAAAATTTTCGCTCTGCAAGGAGCCAACGGCGACGGGAGAGAGAGTGCGGAGAGATACATTCCGTTAGCTCGGGACGAACGACATTGATTCGCACTTTGTCGAGTGCATTGAGGGTGCATGTGGAAATGTCCGTGTCCGTGTAGAGCCAGAGCCGAGCATATTCCTCGAGAATCACTAACGAGCGGTTACCGGTTCTCGAAGAATATGCTCCTCGAAGCCACGAATAGTTCATTGTCCTAGAAATGAAGAGCTGAGGGTGCCGATGGCAAAAGGGTGCAATTTTGCACGTTCTGTGAATAGCCGTCATCAGTATGCCGTTGAGTGACGTTTGACGGAAGCAGCAGAACGACCTGAGAGTGATGTGGTGTTCAACCGTGCAAACGCGTAAGTGCATATGACTGCTGAGTGGACGGTAATGGCCCCTTCAGACTCTACTGCGCAGTAAACTAAAATAGAGCAGTAAAGAAGGGGGTGCGCGTATTTCCGTAATAGTTGCGCACTTTTGCAGCCGCCTACTTGACTGTCGTTGGTCAAAAAACTGTTTAGTGCATAGCTGACAATTGTAGGTTTCAGGTTGAAGCTCGAAGTCCGAGAATGGTACAGATATTTATTGAACAGACTGACGTTTCGGCGTGTCTCGATTTCTTCAGAGTCTGAAAAAGTCCAACTATACATCAAGAGGACTAGATCAAAGGTCGGAACGATTGATGTATGGGGTGAGCTCTCGGGTTATATAGGCCCATTCGCCCTTTCGGTTCAGCCTAGGGTGCCCTGGGTTGCGGTTCATGAGGTCTTCAACCTTCGCAAAGCTCGCTCCGACGTCTGATTTAGTCGCCTTGATGTGTAGTTGGACTTTTTCAGACTCTGAAGAAGGCGATACACGCCGAAACGTCAGTTTGTTCAAAAAATATCTGTACCAATCTCAGACTTCGAGCTCCAGCCTGAAACCTACAATTGCTTTCCATCATGCCGAGATTCATCGAGAGTCGAACATGGCAACTGCATAGTTGACAGTTGGAATGGATATCAGCTGATCAGTACCATAGGAAAGCGTCATGCTTCCTGCTTCCATTCAGAATCGTAGAGGCATGGTGAGTGCGTATTTGGCCCACCTAAAGACTTTTGGGGCAAACACCCACTCGCCATGCTCGTGCGATTTAGAATGGGTGACGAGTGCGTGGCGCATCTCAAGGGAATGATCAACGCCAATCACTTATCCTTTACCCACATTTTATTGATGCAGTTCTGGAATGTTGTTCGCATCGGCTTATATATCAATACCTTCCTTTTATCTCCCCCACTTCCCCATTTCAAAGATTGTTTAGGTGAAGAGGTAAAGTGTTGTACGCCAATCAGTGTCTCATGATTGCGCCGCGCGTTCATCTTTCATTTAAAGTCTTAGAGTCGTGGTTAATGTGAGGTTGGCTTGTACAACGCACTGCGGTTGCCAAACACAGTTCAAGTCAGTGCCTCCTCCTTGTCAGACGAGTCCGGTACCAATTTGCCCGATCCTGGAGGACTGAAAATATTGGTTACCCCCGGCAAGGTGTGACCGCTCGAACGTCTGTGTTGAGCAGGGCCTCTAATCCCTTCACCATGCGCATCGGATGAGATACTGGAGTTTATCGTCTCGTTAAAATGCTCTTCGAGTCAAAAGGGGGTCAAAAAGTAAGATGTTTCGGGATGCGCCGTGCGCTCGACATTCGATCAGAATCCAGTTCACGCCAGAAATATCAGACTAGGGTAGTGTTAGACGGAGCCTGATCGCTCGGCGGTGGTATGAAGAACGATGACACAAAAAAAGGAGATGTTCTTCGTCTGCGATCCTTCATTTATCATACCTTTGCTGTCTAGGATATGATTGTAAATATTGTTTCGGAGGAGGAAGCGATTTCTTTTGTTCGAGTGTTTTCGCCATAGGTTCCCATACAAATAAACGAATCCGAAGGTGAAAGTGACTAAAAATATTTCCTCATTCCGCTTTGTGGCCAAATATCGTACATACAGTACCGGACGCGCCGCAACGATAAAACGGCGGCAGCGGCGCCTCGGAGCGCCGAAACCCGCCGTTTTTTAGTAACTTCTTTAAAATTGATTTATTTGCAAAAATAAGTACATATTCGAGCTCAGCAGCTTGAGATCTATCCCTTTGCCTCATCGTTTTGAGATCATTCAGAAGCGATTTAATGAATGATTTCAAATATTGATAATAAAGAAACAGGAACTTCGCTCCTAGTGTGGTGGTTGGAGGTTCAAAACAATTTCACAATCAGAGCTAACATGAAGTCCTACATTAGATGTTTGGTCCACCCATTTTCAGCTATTCTACAGTGTTTTGACGCGATAGGTTTGTTATCTTCTTGGAACTCTGATTTTTTTCAAGAGTTGATTCTTTAGTTTTATCTTCTCATAAAGGCCGATTAATTATCCAATGTGAATGTATCGTATGTAGTTGGGTTGAACGCATCGAATTGTGTTCGAAAACCAAAACTAAGACGAGAAAATAAAAAAAATCCAAGAGTGCTTTGTAGAGTGCAAGTGACCCAGAGTGCGAGGGAGGAGACGGTTTACCCGAACGTTTGCTCGGATTCTTTCTACTATGAAAGTGAATAGAGTTGTGTTTGATCAAGATATTGTTTGTAAAAAAAAGAATCTCGATTAAGGTGTTGTTTGAAAGAAAAAAAAGAATAAAAAAGAATCCTCTCTGTGTGATTCACAAAGCAACTCATATTTCTCACAGGACCACCCACGGGGGAAACTCCACGTTTCCTACGGACAAGTTTTGTTAGGCTCTCCCCAACAAGTGCACCATTTCCGGTTACCTCTCTACGTGACTTCAATTCCTCACAGGACCACCAACTGTGGAATGTTTAGTAGATGATGTTGCTGCATGCGATATGAAGGAGAACACTTGTCTGCGTCTTCTTCGCAGCCGCTGTGCAGAGTTTTACCTAAGGCGTGTCTTTTCCTAGCGTCGCAAGCTAGCAGTATGAGCCTCCACGGGGTGACTCGAAGAAGTTACCGCGCGGGGCCCCCGTTGGGCATGCGGCCTAAGTGAACTGCGGCTGACTCCGCTAGGTCACCCCGTTTGGACGCCGAAACGGCGCACTTCGGCGCTCCGAAGCGCCGCTGCCGCCAGTTTATCGTTGCGGCGCGTCCGGTACTGTATTTTATTTAAAATGCACCGAAGTGCGCACAACTCAGAAGCAAATGGGAAACACACGTAGAATTAATGACGTTAGTGCTTATGCAACAACAACAATATCAACTGCATAATTAAGAGAAGAAAACAGAATCTGATGTAAAACGGTTACTGCCCAGAACAAGAAAATTTAAAAAAAAAACGATTAAGAAGAACATCTCAGCTCCAGATTCCTTCAGCCCCTAGGGTGAGTGTGGGAACCCAATGGTTAAGAGCGGAAGATACGTGTGTAATTCGTGAAAGGATAATTTAACTGGATTATTTGAATAATTTCCATTTAGCACGCATGTTCGAGAGGGGCTAACTTCTTTTACTAAATGAAAATAATCCATATAATTTTAAACGTTTCCAAAAGGTGTAGTTTAGCCAAATTATTTGGATAAGTTCTATTTAGTTTGGTCAGATTATCAATTCCCTGGCGTACGTGAGTGTTAGCGAGGTGGAGGGTCCCCGTTCGTTGGTCTCGGCGGTTATGCGGATATCAGCGGCGGCGTTCCGTGCCACCGCGTGGCACTATGTAATAAGAGAATCATCGGTTTTTGTGTGAATTCAAATAGACTGTCGAGACTAACGAGAATAGAAGAGCTCGACACACAGAACATATAAGAGAAAACGTCGTTTCCCGAAAATCTGAGTCGATCCGGAAATGCCGCTTTCCTCTACCGAAGCTAACGTCACTCAACGCCATCTAGGGAGGTCGAGCTTTTCCTATTCAAGACTTGCATGAATTTCCCTGCAGTTAAGTTGTGTCCTAGAATTTCTTTTCGTTTTCCGATTTTTAGCCTCTCCCCAGAGGCTTTTTGGGCTCTCGCGGCGGCCCTGCTTTGTACTCGGATGATTTTGGTATTCTAATTTAAAGTTGAAAAGTTTTTGCGTTTTTCACCCTTTACACCAGGAATGTTTCGTGTTCTGATATTTTTCGTTTTTTTTTCTAATCGTGAATGCATTCCGAACTTCCTATCAGGCCTTCCCGGGACTCTGCGGATCCCTTGTGATTCCCGTAAGGTTGAATAGTTTTCTAACAATTTTAGTCTAGCTATAGAAATTACTGTCGAACGATCGACGCCCCCCCCCCCGCCGTACTAGCCAAGCCTTTTATCCCTCAGGGCTTGGGTAAATTGTTACCAGACTTGTCCGGGAAAGTGAAGACGCTGACATGTTATAGTGGCTGTGTACGGCAGGTCATTTTTGTAGGTCGAATACGCATTCACCATGCCTCTACTATGCAGCAGCTGATCACCGCAAGACATTGTATGTATGCGTCAAATCACATTTCTCTACGATTCTGAATGGATGCCTTGTGTATGCCGCGTCCTGAAGGGACTGACTAGCGCCAAGCCTTCCATCTCTACCTTTGTAGAAAATGAACCCAGTTCATTGTCGACTAATATGCCAAGATTCGTCCGGAGCCAGAGTGCTTTCTCCACTTTTTATCAGTCATCTGGAGTCCAACGTTTACAATTTGTTGATTCGTACCCGTCCGAAGTTGTGCCAGACACTGACTTTATCAGACTTCAAATCTTGTTCATAATCATTATCACAGCGTTTTGGTGAACAAAATTGAACGGTCTTCCAGGTCACAAACCCCTGAGGGCGCGCCTGCGCACTATTCTCCCTACTTCTAAGGGAGCCTATCCTGAGTATTTGGTTTTTCTCTTTCCGGTTATTCCAGAGCGTTGTAATCACTTTGCAATTTGAAATCTTTGCGAAAGTGTTTTGTAACATAATTCCACACACTTTTGGCTTTCCTTTCCCAGACGAAGGTCGGTAGGGCTAAAGGTCAGCCGAATGAATAATATCGTGGATTCTTCCCTATGGACGCGCCACGCGTCTATCTTCGATTAAAACTTGTAGAGGCTTGGCGAATGCGTATTTGGCCTATACATTAACTTGCGGGCCAGCCGCTATACCAAGTCAGTGTCTTTACCTTCCCAGACAGGTCTGGTACCAATTTACCTATACCACACGCGTCACAATCAAACTAAACTAAAATCCCTTGAATATCGGGGCCCGGAGAGCAGCAGGGAAGCGGTCGAGACCAGTTTGCACTCAGCCGAACGAGCCGACGAACGAACGCCCACAGCACCGCTGCGGCCGTCCGTCTTCTCAACGCCCGCCGTTCGTGCACTTTTCGAAAGATCATTGAGTTCAATCGATCCAGCTGTGGCATTGCTCTCAAAAGTGCGCCAGTCGAGAACACACGCACATTTTCACTACCTCGGTTCCATTTTAATCATTTCCTCTATGAACCCGCTCCCTTCTAAACCCGTTTCATGAAGATTAATCCACCAAATGGAAGCACATACCCTTATCTCACAATTTTTTCTGTTTTTTTTCTATTGAAAAACTGCCATTTGCTCCCAGATTTGCCCCTTTTTTCCGTACCTCCTGCATTGTCTACGCTGTGTAGCTGATAATCCTTATCTTAAGATTATCTAATCGTTTTTCCTTAGTAAAAAGTGCAGGAACATCGTAACGTCCCGCTGCTAGGAAGTGCTCTCAATGGTACAATTAATCATAGATAAGTGAAGCCAAACTCTAATTTTAATCTCTGATTACTGAAAGTACAAAGGTGCTATTTTTAGGGCAGATTTTTTCCCAGCCAGTTTTTCGTATGCCAGGTGCTTGTGTGATGTTTCGAAAGGAAGTTGAGTAGGAAGTTGTTGGAAGAAAAACAAAAGAAAACGTGAAAAAGGTAGATACTCGTACAACCCTCTTTCTCGGGGATAACTAGGGAGCTCAGACGGAATATTTTTACACCTTCGCTTCAAATGATTTGCTGACAGCTCATATGACGTTCCTCCTCGTTCGCTGACATCCTTGCAGTTGTTTGTGTCGTTGATTGGATACAAGGAGAAGTGTTTTTCTCCTTATCTTTATTCCCCTGCCGGATAGCTTTTTGTTATGTAATTTTCAATAGGTTTCGCCTTAGTGTTTCATTTGGGTAATAAATTTGAGGGTTTTCTACTACAAGGTAAAGGTATTATATATATCAGCTCACTACTGTCACAGAGGTTACTGACTTGGGCTTCACATACAACGATAAGCTTGAGTTTGACAAACACTGCCAAGTCACTGTTAACAAGGCTAATGTGCAGCTGTATAAAATCTTTCGCTGCTTGTACACCAAGAACCCTAACATACTGTCCAGAGTCTATACAACCTACATCAGACCTATTCTTGAATCAGGTACGACTATATTCAATCCTACGAAAAAGAAACTACTCAAATTGTTGGAGGGAGTTCAGTCCTACTTCGCCAGGAGAGCTCTTTTAAGGACTGGAAACTATGGTTTCAGAAGCATACCTGGTAGAAATGAACGTAATGTAATCCTGGGCTTGTAAACCCTAGAATCTAGAGGAAAGGCACTGGATATTGCAATGGTACGAAAGATATTGACTGGCCGAATTCGTATAAGTGGTTCTTTTTTCCTTATTCGTGATTCTTCTACTAGAGGAGCTAGTAGAAAAATCTTCCTTCCCTTAGCCAAGATAGCAGTGAGAGACTTTCTTTATTCACCGAACGGGTTCTGAATACCAAAAGCTGTGTGAACGCATCTCTTCTTTTCACATAACTCAAAGCTAATTCTGCGTCACTACCTCATCTCTTTGCTGAGTATATTATTTCTCTTTGTTTCATTTGTTTTATTATGGCGTATATTGTTGTCATAGGGTTGTCAGTTTTATAGTTTTTTTTTATTGTAACTTTTTGTCACATGTGAATGCAGCATGTAATAAAAAGTACAACAATTCGACTCGGTGTTGAGCAGCTCTCTAAAGACACGCCATGCGCTCGTCTCCCCTTTAGAATCGTAGAGGCATCGGAAATGCGTATTTGGTTTGTACGATGACTTGCAGGGGATCAACCGTTATGCAGGTCAGCGTCTTCACCTTCCCAGACAAGTCTAGTAACAATTTACCCAAACAGAAGGGACAGAAGGTTGCCTAGCTCGGCGCTCGAGCGTGTGGGTGTTAGCAGCGCCTCTTACCGTCGCTCCACTTATAGTATTTTTAAATCATGTCTAGTATTGCAGCGGACGGTGGTAGTTACAGTGCGATACCCCCTCTTCCATGTGTTAAAATATCAGCTTTAATGAGTATCCTACTGTATAGTGCCATTCTATCGTCAAATGTCTTACAACGTTTTCGCCCTTTCGTTAGCTGCCTGCAGTGGGTGATTCCTCCCAAAAAGGTCCGCATTCTCCCGATCCTCATCGATCCTAGCTTCGTAACACTATTTTATTTTTATCTCTCGAATTTTTTCATGGTGTTGCTGCTGTTGTGATGTTTGAACCATAATATATCAACATGGGAGAGGAAGAAATGATTTTTCATCCTCTGTTTCGTTCTTTTGAATCTCTAAGAGCACTTGTCGTCGTCGGTCGGCAATCCTTTAGCGCGCGGTTGACTACTTTATGAGCATGCTGCTTAACAACCATAAAATATTCCATGTTGGAGATTTCTGCTTCTCGCTCTTCCTGCCACAATTGTTCTGCGTCTTTTTCTTCCCAGGCATTATTTCATTTCTTACAACGAAACATCTATGCTATCACTTCCTTCCAATCTCGAAGGCCTACAGTGTTGGGTTCGGCGCTGAGGATTCATCAATGTTTTATGCTATAATTTTTCCGTTTCCAGGAAGAAGAAGAAGAACGAGTTCGTTTTGGATTGATGGATCTAATTGCTGCTCGTTGACTCGGCCTCTCGGTACGTTTTCTGGGACCTAATTTATACATAGATTCTGTCGGGAATGGCAAAAACGCCGTTCCTAGTTTTCAGTACCGTTCGCATCGTCGATTATACGTGCATTCGATTAGTTTTTTTCCAGGAATTGAGTAGATTTAGTTGGTGCAAAGGTTAGTGTTCTACTGTCAGTGACTCATCGCGAGTTCATATCACATGCACTTTTCTCAATAAGTCGCCTAGTTTAGGTGCAAAAACTCCTATCTAAACGATATCGGTAGAGGAGTTCGTATGATTTTTTTTCTGGGGGAAGTCGATAGATTTTGAACTCTTTGAGCTTTGATTTCGACACCATATGGTTGCCTCTTGCCGGTTTTTCGAGGTATCGAGTAACATCCGATATTTTTCTGGATATGCAGAAAATGACCGTCACGAAAAAAAGCAAAGTAGATCTAATTGGGAAATTGTTAGTGGGTGTGATTAAATCGCTCATATAGTGTGTTTCAAAAGAATGAAGCCTCCGGCAGTTTTTTCGAATTTGTTTCGTGTTTTTTTAGATTAGTAATAGATATTATTATAGAAATTATGGTATGGTGTATGATGGCTGTGTGATTATCGATACGTTCTGTGTTACTAGCTCGCGCCTGGTATAGTGGTAGGAGACGCTATTGAAATTTGCGCGGACGAGCGATCGATCCCCACCCGGGCTAAACAAGCATTCCATCCCTCCAGGCTCTGGTAAATTGGTACCAAACTTGTCCGAGAAGGTGAACTATGGACTTAGTGATAGAGCGGCTGGCCCCGCAAGCAGTTGTACAGACTAGGTACGCATTCATCACGTTTCTACGATCTGGATTGGAGGGCGAATACGAGGCGCATCTTAAGGGGTTTGAGCAGCGCCGACGTTTTTACCTTTCCTCTACCTTTTGTTGTATTATTGCTGCTGTTATTTACAATAATTGGAGCTCCACCCAAGACAATCTGATTTCGTCACCAAGTTGTTTGCTACAATTCATGAACTTTTGATGTTGGTGTAATTTTTATATGAATCATTACCGTATAAGGTCACCATCAGTACAGCAGGAACGTCATGGAATCACTATGATTTCGGCGCTGTATTGGCGGCTGATTGACTGGCTGTCCCGTGCCATAGGGCATTTTTGGGGGCGTTATGACATGCCAGGCTCTTGGGGTGAGTAGCCTTTCAGTGGTAACATTCATCCAGATTGACAACTGAACCCACCTAGTGCTTTTTAGTGTTGAACCACAAAACTCATGTCTCTCCGTCGTTGAGCTCGCGTGATGTTTTTGGCTGATTTATGACGTCGTTAGGAACGTCGTCATCCCAATCTCACCACTTGTAATTCTAGCGGGTGATGAGCAAAATGTTCTTGCTGTCAGGTGGGCTGACCGGCTCGCCCGTGTGAGGTTTCCGTATGCCACAAAGCTGAAATAATTGCTGACGGTTTGGAGTGAGGGGCGGGGAGCGAGCGAAAAGGTCATCTGCGCGCTGGCGTTTGATGGACTAACAACGACGTTTTGCGCGGTTCACGTCGCTCTACGAAATGGTCCGTGATTTGTCGCGTTTCGCGGTGGTTTTTCTGTCATTTTAGGATTCCTTCGTGACAAATGTTACAGTCAATGCACAAATTTCCGAGGCGGTACTGCGATGCAAAGGTCAGCGGCTCCTTTTAGCGCGTAAGGAGTGTCTGTGAACGACTTCCTCGTTTGTCTAAAAATGTAAAAATATCGATATGAGAGCATGATCGATCTGCTGCGCATTAGACTGATCCAAGTTCCACTCATATCCGTCCTCTGATGCACAAGAAAAGCGGAACAGTTGGGAAGATTAGATGCTCTGCAAGCAACTTCCTGTTTTGTCTTAACTCGGGAAACCGAAGTGCGCAGAAATTGATTCAGTTCGATGCTCATGAGGTCGGTAACACTCTCATGTCGATATTTTTATATTTTTACACAAACGAGGAAGCTGTTCACATACACTCCTCATGTCATAGGAGGAGACACTGACTTTTGCCTCGCTGTTCCGCCTAGGAAAATCGGCAACGACTTTGGCGGTGGTCTAGAAGAAATCTTGAACTGGAAGAAAAAGCACCGTCAAACGTGACAAATCACTTGGTAGCATTTGGTAGAGCGACGTCTATCGCGCAAACGTCGTTGTTAGTCCATCAAACGTCGGCGCGCAGGTGACCTTTTCGCTCTCCTCTTCTCATTCCACCCATCAGCGATTATTTCAGCTTTGTGTCATACGGAAGCCTCATACATGCGAACTGGTCAGCCTACTTGTCAGAAAGAACACTCCACTCATCATCTGCCTAGAATTGTAACTGGAGAGGAAGGACCAGATTAGGATGACGACATTCTCAAGGTCATAAATCAGCCAACAACATTACGAGTCGATTCAATTATGAATTCGGGTGAATGTTTCTCCTGAAAGGCCACTAACGTTAGGATCAGGAATATCATAACGCCCCAAAAATGATCTCAGGCACGGGGCGGCGATCAGTCAGTCGCCAGTCCCACTCTCGGGCGTGCACTCCAAATGCTGGTCTAGCCAGAATTACAATGTAATTTATAGAGTATATCAATAGGTGTTTATTTATTTACCCAACTTTGAGGCTCTGGCGAATGTTGATTGCCGAAACGTTAGGGGTGATAAACTTGATGTTTCAATCTTAGCTAATCGACTTCAGTCTACAGTAGAATATTCATGAAATAACGTACGGGTAAAAAGCAGAGAAATGTCAAAACTTTGCGTATTTTTTCGCCTTTTACCTTTTTAAAGGTATCACCTTTTTAGTGATTATCATAATATGATTATTGACTGATTTTCAGGGTGCGATCGGTGTGCGTTGGCTCTTGACGTTGTGTTCAGTCAGTGTGTATGTGCGGTGGTAGTGTTGCTGGATCGTTCGGAACAGCTACGTGCCTACGTGAAGCTGACTAGCCCCCACACCTCTCGGCACCAAAAGACCAAGATTTCAAACTCCGAAAACAACAATTCGTCGAAAAATTACCGAAAAAATCATCATCAGGCCGCCAAGACTCGTCGTCGCTCAGAAATCTGCGTCAGAATTCGAAAATTGTCTGAGAAATAGTGCTGGGTACAGAGACGCGACGACATACCCTTCGGCAAGCCGTCATCCACCCAGCCGTCTCTTCGTCGTCGTCTTGAAGAGCTTGAAGAGCAGCTACTGCTACAATAATGCGCGACGAGGGCGCACCAGTAATGCGGGTACATGTCGATACGACGTCCAGCACTGACAAGAAGAACAGGTTTGTAAATTAAATTTTATTTTGTTTACTTGAGAATGGGCGCGTGGTACAGTGGCAAGCGGCGCTACTAGCACCCGCACGGTCGAGCGAAGATCCCGCGCGGGTTGATGAAGCCTCCTATCTTTCATTTCATTCATTTCATTTCATCTTCACGCGGTTGGGTAAATTGCTACAAGACCTGTCTGGGAAATTAAAGACGCTGACCAGGAATAGCGGCTTACCCCGCTAGTTATTGTATAGGCTCATGCCTCAACGGTTCTGAATGGACGACGAGTGTGTGGCGTATCCTAAGGGAACTGATTGACTTTGATCATTTTACCTCTACCAATGCACCTTTCCAATTACACTCTTTATCTTTTCGGTCACGCAGATTATCTGTCCATGGGTAGTCGGTGCCATCCACTTTAGTCTTGGCTTTTAGCTCTCCTAGTTTTTCAAAAAGGTAAAGGTGCCGGCGTTGATCAGTCGCTTAGGACACGCCGTGTATTGGTGTTCCATTCAATTTTTAGGGGCATTGAGAATGCTTATTTGACCTGTGTAGTGACTTGCGCGGGCCAGCCGCTATATCGAGCCAGTGTCTTCATCTTCCCGAGAAGATCTTGCACCGCTTGGGTGAGGATTAATCGCTCGACCGTTCGGGTGTCAGTAGCGCCTCTTACCATTGTACAGCGCGCGCTAGGAGCATGAGCTCGAGGTAATAAAATGTTAGAAAATTGGACACCTGTCACCTAGGACTTGCGTCGAATTGTCTGCGGTGGATGCGGAAGTAGATTGTGCAAGTGCACGCGGTGGGAGTTTTTACAGCGCAATGATAGCCTGTGATCGCTCTTATTGTATTTCAACTTTCTGTGCGGTTTTTAGTCGTCTGGTGCGCAATTTTTTGCATGAAGTTCATTCTAGTCGAAGGCTAAACGGCTTTTACATCTGTCGTGTCGACGTCGATCTCAATCATTCGGAAAAGAAGGTTGAGTTGTGTATTGTAAAGTTGAACTTTGGAGTATCAGTACTTACGAGTGGGTTGATCATTTAGTTAGAGTGGTCGATGTTCTCGTTGGTTCGCTCGATATTTCAAAACTCTTGCCGTTTGTAAGTCCTGATTAGTCAACGGAAGATGCCAGACGATTCCTCAGATCTCAGACTCTCCTCTCAGCATAAATCTGCTCGATTACTATTTGCCGGCCTTTCTGAACTCGCATTATCCGCCTAAATGTCTTGACGTTAATCACATACTGTGAAGTATGGTCTCTGAACTCGTCGACAGCAAAAAGGCAAAAAAAACAATCGTCCAGTCAGATCTCATCACAGCTGCACCGCAGCAGTCATGTGATGTACTCGGAGAGAAAGGCGAAAAAAACGATGAAATCATACAGGTTTAAACTGCTCCTCGGCAGTCCTCGTTTTTGATCTGGTTCTCCAATGCGTCTGTGAGCTGCTGTGCCATTTGATTCTCCAATTTTCCGTCCGTTTTCTAACATGGTGCAGTTATTAGAGGCGCTATTAGCATCAGTGGTCGACCGATCGATCTTCTTACCGGCTAACCAAGTCTTCATCTCTCCGGGGTCGGGTAAATTGCTACCAGACTCATCTGGAAAGGTGAACACACCTGTATATCGGCTTGCCCCGGAGGTCATTGCATAGGCCAAATTCACATTTGCCCCTAAGATTTTGAACTGGAGGCGAATGCGTGGCGCGTCCTTCACATGCTGATTAGTGCGAATCTAATAACTTTATTTTTTAAATTTTCAATTGCTGAACAAACAGCTAGGAATTTAATTAGGAATAAAGTGACAGTCTGGATTAGGAGCAACTGAATACGAGTTTCATTCAAATCATATTCTCTCGCTTTTCTACACTCTCTACCGCGAGTCATTGTAAAGGCCAATGCGCATTCTGCATGCTTCTACGATTCTGAATGGAACACGAATGCCTGGCGCGTTCATTGAGGAGTCTGTCCAGCGTGAGATTGAAGTTTTGATTAGAATTTGCCCCGACTTTCCCTATAAAAACAGAGTCCACAGAG
This sequence comes from Nippostrongylus brasiliensis, assembly GCA_030553155.1. Lineage (NCBI taxonomy): Eukaryota > Metazoa > Nematoda > Chromadorea > Rhabditida > Heligmosomidae > Nippostrongylus > Nippostrongylus brasiliensis. Next base: position 15,295,697 of record CP130735.1, read on the forward strand.
TGCGCCGATGTCTTCGCAGCTGCATCAGTCATATGGACTCGTCGGGGCAAAAAACTGGCAGAAAGTCTGTGGCAGACGGTCGATGGACTGCGTTTGCAATCTGTCCCACTGGGTTCAGTTAGTTAAGAGACCAGCCGTTTTTTCTAGTTCTAGCTAGATTGATGGACGAGCTCGGCTTACAGAGCTGAAGCTTGGTGCTGCATAAGTAGGTAGATCTTCCTAGTCGTCTGTCTCGGATTTCTTCTTTAGTTATAATCGTTTCCGCATATTATGCATCGCCAAGAGGTGGTATTGACACCCCAACGGTCGTGTTATCGATTCCCGCCCTGGCTAGACAAGCCTTCCATCCATCCGTATCGGGTAAATTGTTACCAGTCTTGTCTGTGAAGGTATAGACACCGAAGTGGTACGGCGGCTAGTCGTTCTACAGGCGAAATGCGCCTTCGTCGTGCGTCTACGATTCTGAATGCGAGACAAATGTATGGCGCGTCCTCAGTAGACTGATCAGTGTGGAATTCTTTACCCGTACCCTTTCACATAACCACTTTTGACACTTCATCTTCGCAATGCATCGTTTTTGAGTTACCTTTTCAAAAATCGCTTACCTGGTAAGAAGAACACGTATCTGAGATTAGCAACTCTAATTGATCTACATTTATAAAGTTGTCATAATTTGTCTTAAAAATGTTCTGCAAGTGATGATGACGATAGTGATGATCGGCGAACTATCCTTTCACCATGCCTCTACGATTCTGAATGGGGGATGAATGCATGGCGCGTCCTTGAGAGACTGAGTAGCGCCCCCCCCCCAATATTTTCTAAAATTGAAGCTCTGCGGTTTTGTATCCTATGAATGCTCTCCTTTTTTGAGGTTAGAGTTTTCAGAGAACTTTACGAGAGATCTCCGCAAAAGGTGATGAAGTTTCAAGTGCACTGGTATAGCGTTAATCACGACGATGTCAGAGCATGAAAATGCTCAAAAAAAGAATTCATCGTTGGTTCTATTGTTGGTCCTCTTCCATTCGTGTGTTCGGAGCAGCGACTAAACCATCAAAGTCAGAAATTTTTGAAAAAATAAAGTACAGCGGATCGAAGCTTCTATGCGCTGCTGACGTAAAGGTATACCCTAGGTGCGAAAAGGACTGCCTGCATATCTATCTCTCACTCTTTCTGCGCGTCAAGCCGAGAAAAAGAAAATCCCGTGGCATTTTCGTCGACTTTCAGTCGGCTGCGAACGAGCGAAAGCCATCGTTGCTCTTCAGATGTGCTGTTGATGTGTCGAAGTCGTTGACGACTTATTCCATTATTTCATGTCTTCTTTCTGTCGTTCTTTCCTTCCTCCGGGATCTTCTATCTCCCCCTGTCTCGATTTCTACCTATGATTTTGTTTCGTTTTCTCCGGTTACTTTGAAGGTTAGGGCGCATGGTGCAGTACTACGAGCCGCCCCTGACACCGCACGATCAGCCGATCGATCCTCGCCGAGGCTAACCAAGCCTTCCATCCGTCTGAGGTCGGGTGAATTGTTACCATACTCATCTGGCAGTGTGAAGACAGAAATTTGTCCAGTGGCTGACAAGCCATGTAAGCCATGGCTGACAAGTCATGTAAGCCAAATTCGCATTCACTATGCCTCTACGATACGAATAGAAGACGAATGCATGGCCCGTCCTTGGGAGACTGATCAGCCCCGATCACTTTACCGTTTCTTTTACATTTACGTTGTTACTTTCTTGCGTACCTACTTTCGTTTTTCATCTTCTCTATTCTCTTCTATTCTTCTGGGTTTTCCCTTTTCCCTTCATTTGTTGCTCTACTTGTCTTGAAAATCTAGGTGTTTCGATTAAATCTCTTCCGTAGCTGTTTGTTTTTTATCTTACCGTCCTGGGAATTAGCTTTTTTTTATGATTGAGTACTTAAGAAATTTTTCTTTGGGTATCGTCGAAATTCTCCGAGACGACAATGATAAATGGGATGAAGATCATCTCTTTAAAAGATGTTTTGGTGGTGTTTTGCTATTTTTGTTTCGATGGCGAGCTATTTATTTATTTATTTATTTATTTATTTACTTATTCCTGTGCAAATATACTAATGTCACTAATAAGAAAAATAAACACAATGCAAAAAGGGTGTTAATACGAACAATTTGGAAACCCGAAGAATTTCTTAGAAGCTATTCGCCTAAAAGCTGGAAAGCTACGTGCTGTGAAGGTTTTCGCTCATAGGCGTCTTTTCTGCGGTTTTAAAAATGGTTTTTCATGCTCCCATACTTCTAAATGTGTGGTGTGTTCTGTTCTGTTTATGCCAACGAACGTCGGCGAGTTGGAGTTGAAAACTAATTTACGGCGATGTACTGAAATTTGTCGCGAAAACTGTAGATTGAATCTGAGTTTCATCGATCATCGATACCATATTCGCCTGAGACCGTGATCATCAGAGAAAGTCAAGTAATGGTAGACAGGTCGTCTTTTTTCTCTATTTTCTAAAATTTTTAGTGGAACTTGGTGAAAGTGTCCAATATTTCTTGAGGTCGACAGAATCGGAAACTACAGTAGTCTTGTACAATCGAAAAACCATAAAACTTTTGAATCTAGTCGTTGCAACAGTGTCATGAATGAAATTGGTGCAGATTGGCGTCGCGGCTCGGTGATTGAACCCGGAACCTCGGAATTTCGATGAACTCCGAGATTCCTTTCAAATGTTCTGTTTTTGAAACTTAAGATTGTTTTTACTGCGCTTGTAAAGCCGATTATTTATCAAAAGTTGAAATTTTTGCAGTGCGTCGACATCGGAGCCGGGATCGTCGAATGGTGACGGCACGTCGACGTTTGCTGATGCTGCTATGTTATCACCGAATTCGCATTCGTTGAATGAATCGGCTCGAAATCCCTCCTTTCAGAGCTTTAATGTGGGTTTTCAAGCGATTTTAGATTTCTATTTTATATTTATTCTCATCTATTCCCATTTCAGGATGTTGTAGATTTAGTTTTTAATCCTCTTCGCTCTGTGATCAGCCAGAATCGGCGACGATACACCGAGGATGGTTTTAACCTTGACTTAACATGTACGCAATTATTGCTTTTCTTTAATTTTGTGTTGTTTTGAAGTTTTTTTTTTCAAAATTTTGTTCATTGGTTTAATTTTTTCAGATATAACCGATCGTATAATCGCCATGGGTTATCCGGCAAAAAGTTTAGAACGTTTATATCGTAATAGTATGTGTCATACGGTGAAATTCTTAGAGCGTAATCACGCTGATCATTATAAAGTATTCAATTTGTAAGTATTTTAAGTCACTTTTTAAGCCTTCTCTGTGATTTGTAATTTTCTCGATTCCTCTATCGTTCAGACGGGGAAACTATTTCTACAAAGTGGAAAAGTTTCATGGGCGCGTGGGTCTCTACCATATGAAAGACCATCATCCGCCAAGACTTGATCTCATGGCTCCTTTTTGCAACGAGGTTAGTAGGGGTCTATTTTTCTATTATTTTCAAGTTTTTCGAACTTTTTTTCAATTTTTAATGTTCGTTTGATCCAGGTTAACGAATACCTGAGGGCCGACCCTCGAAATGTGGTGGCCGTTCACTGTAAAGCGGGCAAGGTATGTGTAGTCCCTACCATCCTTTTATGTTTTATTGATTTATCGTTTTTTTTACTTAATTTTCTGTCAGTATAATCCATCTATTCTTTTTCTCGTCAATCTATTCTTTGAACGATTTGCGCTCGGATGCAGAAATATCATTGAATCGTTGTCGTTTTTGTTTTGCAGGGCCGAACTGGTGTAATGATCTGCGCCTATCTTGTCTCGATAAATTTTTACAATCTGCCCCGTCAAGTGATGGATTATTATTCAATTGTTAGAACTATTAACAACAAGGTGAGTGAGTTCATCGAGTCCAACCGTCAAAGGTCGTCGTTTTCTGGCCGCCCCGTATACTTCTAAATGTTAGTTTTTATGAGTAACTGCTCGGTACTGAGTCACAAAGGGCGGTGATGTTGGTTTCTGTAGACCCTTTAGACCCGTCGATGTGATCGCGATGACTGCATGACTAGTTTGGAGAAATTTGGAGCGCTTTTTTGCATGTAAGTGGACTCTCTGCGCCGTCTATTGACTGATTTTCTTCGCCGTCCGTCTGCCGGCCTGTTTGATGCACGGGCAGCCTTATGTGCTCTTTGGACTGAAAAGGGATTGATTTGCACGGCGGCACAACGGGGGATTTATATATCACGTGGTATAGGTTTAAATGGGGAAACTTCTAGTTCTATTGGTCGATCTACATCGAAATTGAATTGGAAATAAGTCTGTAGACAGTTTAATTCCTGTATTATTTCTATACGGTTATAGTGTTCGGCGTTGATCAGTATCTTAGGTACGCGCCACGAAATCTTCTTCTACTCAGAATCGTAGAACCATTTAGAATTTGGTTTATACAATGACTTCCGTGAGTCGGCCACCGTGTGAGTTTTGCCTTCAGCTCCACAGACAAGTCTCGTACCAATTCGCCCAACTCCGAGGGATGGAAGGCTTAGGTTAATCGACGATTGATTGTTCGGCCGTGCGGTTGGAATAAGCATCTCTTACCACTGTACCACGTGCGCCATGTAGATGACGTGGTATGGGTTCAAATAGTGGCTATTCTACTTCTTTAGGTTAGAGTACACGGACATTTAATCGGAAATAAATCGGTTGACTAGTACCATTTTTCGACATTTCCTTTTCGATGGCAACCGTTCAGCTTGACCCTTCTTTGTTCGAATCGTTATCATAGTTCTCATCGCCGTGGAGCAGATTAATTACGATCTTTTCGAAAAATTTGAGCTCACTTGGACAACACCCATCTCAACACTGCATATCTCTACAGAGTCTAAAATGGTTGGAAATGGTAGAGGTGAAGGACTCGACGTTGATCAGTCTCCTTAGGGCGCGCCACGCATTCGACTTTCATTTGGTATCGTAAGGCCATAGTGAATGCTTTTCTGGCCTATATCATGACTTGGGGGCGCCAACCGCTACACCAAATCGGCGCCTTTACCTTCTCAGACAGGCCTGCTACCAATTTACACGACCCCAGAGGCTAGGATCGATCGCTCGATCGTGAGGATGGAATTAGCGCCCCTTACCTTCGTACCACGCGCGTCTTTTCTAGTTTTATAGCCTTTTAAAAGTGACTTCTTGAGCGAGTCTTACCTAATAATTAGTATTTCTTAATGAATGTCCTTTTCTTCACTGGCAGGTTTGAGTATTGAATGAGTGAATTTTACGTCCAATTTTCAGGGTGTTACTATCCCTTCACAACGGCGATATGTGTATTATTTTTCTCAAATGCATAAGCACGGCCTAACTTACACACCGTTACGGATAGAGCTTGTAGGTGTATATGTAGAGCGACCGCCACAACCGGGTACGTTTTCAATTTATTGATATTTTTTGATTTTTCTTGTGAAAACTTTGCTGTGTTGGATCCCACGTTAGCGCTAAAGCACAGAAGTGTTCAGGTGTGACGTTCAAAGGCGATCTTGTCATGCGGGTAGCACAGGGCGACATCGAAATGTTCACCGGTGCGCCGATTACCATCACACGAAGTCAATGGTTTGTCATGTTTTTGTGGTTTACATTCTATAGTCATTGCATAGGTGTTTAATTTGTCGGTTTAAGTTATCTATTTCTCTTTAAAAGTTATTGATCTATAGGAGCGAAGAGGAGAAACTATGGACAGGGAAGGTCCCGTTTGGAAAGGACAGCTACGATCCGTCAGAGCATGGTTTCGATACAAATAGGACATGTGTTTCAAGGTTTGTTTTTTTCTCAAGTTGTTTTTTGTTCTTCATTTTCCATCTTCTTCTGTTGTTTTGTGTCATGATGAATATCGTCATGAAAAAATGAAAAATGACCATCTCTGGCAGGATCGTTGTACCTTTCGCATCCTCCTTGGTTGTAAAAACGAGGATCTGCTGGCGTTGATGTTCATTTCTTTTTTCCCAAATGTTATCAGTTACATTTCACTTTCCCGTCAAAAAATCAAAGATGACTTGAAAAGCGGATGATTTGTGTTGAAACCTTACGAATCAATCGAAAACTGTGCAGCAAAGGTTTCGGAGCGATTAAGCCTTACTTCTTTGTTTTATGAAGGCGGAGCTTAGTTGTTTGCAGCCATTAGCTTGCTCACATACTTGTTTATGTTCTGTTTGTAGACTTTACGGTTCATCTAACTTAGTCCCTTCAGTTACAGCACCTTTTGACACCTTCTATGGAAAAGGTATATGGTTCGAGAACTGATATTTTGCTGAGCCCCTGAGCTCAGCAAAATATCAGTTCGCCCTGAGCTCGATTTTTATTGTCGGTATATTATTTTGTAGTTTTTGAACTCGGTGATCGGAATCGATTTTTCAGACGAGCTTGGGGTTGGTCGGTGACGCATCCGTACCGCGTTTACTTGGAAGGTGACATCCGAGTCGATATCTTTTCCGAGACGTCGACGACCGGTTCACGGCTACGGAAGAATAAGAGGAAACGCGAGAAGGTAGTGGTTGTTTGTCCGTCATTCTTTTTCTCTTTTCCTTTCTCATTTCATCTCCTTTTCGGTTTTGGTTCCAGATTGACGGTGTATAGCTCAGAGCTGTATCATATTGTTAACGAGAGCATTCAATTCGATAGGATTAAATTTATTTCGACCGTAGAAGGCAGCCATTAGAAAATAACGCTCAAAATATAATCGCGAAAGCACAAACCTGTAATTTCAATGTACACTAATGCTTGGAAAGAGGAGAGCGAGCGTGGTGCAGTGGGTAGAGGCGCTACTGACACCAGCACTGTCGAGTGATCGATCCCAGTGAGCCAACCAAGCGTTCCATCCTTCCGAGGTCGGCTAAATTAGTGGCAGACCTGTCTGGCAAGGTAAAGACGTTGACTTGAAATAACCGCTAGCCCCCACAAGTCATTGTATAGGCCAAATATGTATTCACCATGCCTCCACGATTCTGAATGGAACAGGGATGCGGCGGCGCGTCCTGTGGGGACTGATAAACGCCATCGCTTTACCTTTACCTTTTACTTCGTGTTTTTAAGATTTTCGTGTTCAGATTGGTCACGTCTGGCTGAACACCATGTTCACCTGTCCCGGTTCATGTGGAGGTGGTTATCGTCATGGAGACGAGATATCTCCATATCCCGAAGGAGCAACCTCCATCACGGCACGGAGGACATCGTCGTCGAGCGCTGGGGTTGGACCGTCGGTTCCGACGTGCTCACCGTCAACGTCCGCTCCGGGTCCAGGTAGGGGAGATTTTACACCCTTTCATTCATTTCTATCTTTTATTTTGATTTTTCTCTTGTTTATTTCATTTTTCGCTCTGAACTCACGCAACCATTCGAGGTTGGGAAAGTGACCTCTTCCAAGGAAGGATGACAGGCGTTTGTATAGAATGATGTTACGCGATTACTTTAAGAAGTTTAAACGTATTTTCTTCCTGCTGATTTCGTTTTCATGCTCTAGGGTGCGTCATTTTTGTGATTTTAGTGAGTGCTCGAAAATCGCATAGTAGCGATCCGCACATGTCGGACAGTGGTTGCACAGACGGCCAAAAGAAGCGAAAAACCCCTAGTACAAGCGAACGATGGGAAGCGACAAATCTCGAGGTATTTCCATTAGTTTTGTAGGGCTGGTTAAGTTTTACCCTTAGCTGAGAGCCTAAATTCAGCTTATCCTCCCTCCTGGTCTCGAGGAACATTGTCCACATTCGTCGCTTTCGGACATTTACGGCGATCCGAGCAAAGCGTTGGTGTTGTTTTTTTTGCTAATTTTTTATTGTTTGCAGTTTTTTTTTCGAGCTAAAAATCAGCTTTAGACCTCGATATGGTATAGAGGAATTGTTGAGGAGTGCACATTGTTCTCATCTGGTGCGAGACAGCTACAACGAGCGACGACGTTGCCTCTCTGCGGGTTTGTTTCCCTTTCTTCTTGAGTTTTCAAACAAATTTTATGTCATTATTTTTATTATTTTTTATTGAAGTAGGTGATCCAGTGGAAGCGGCTGCTGAAGGTCGTCCCGAGGCCGCCGGCCCGGCGCTGATCCGACGGAACCGAGACGAACATGTGCACGTGTTCCCGTTGATGGAGGTCGATCGAGCGTTCAAGAACGACAGCATGCCGTTGGGGTTCAAAGTGAGGACTTAGGGTATGTGTTTCCACCAAAATTCCTTAATTTTTGTTGTTCAGGTAATCATCATCACCAAATGTATCCACTCGCAAGACCTGGTGGCGCAGGAAAAAGCCGAAACAGCTCTGGCCGACGCGCGTAGAGTGGCTGCAAAACACGAAGAGGAAAAGCAGAGCAAACACCGACGGAGTGTCAGTTATTTTATTATCGATTTTCTGCTTCAAATTTATTACAATTTCTATTTTTAGATTAATTGTCCTCCACCGAATGTACCAGTAATCGGAGCTGGACCGCTTCAGACCGCTACCTCCTGGCCCAGGTGTCCGCTGCAGGCAGAGCAGTCGTCCTGCTCGTCGCTAGTAAGAAATTTTTGGTCTTTGTTGTCCTATATTTTCCATATTTTTTGTCATTATGGTTAGCATTGCTCCTTTTCTCCCGGTGTGGGTATGATGAACTGTGTTTTAATTGTTACGCAACAAAGCATGGTTTGGCTATCGTTCTGTGTGAGCTGAGCTCGCGTGGTGTGCTGGTAGGAAGCGCTACTGACACCCTCACGATTGGCCAGTCGATCTCCACTCGGGCTAGCCATGCCTTTAATGCCTCCGGGATCGGGTACCTTGGTACCAGACTTGTCTCGGAAGGTAAGAAACCTGATTCAGCATAGCGGCTGGCCTCCGCAAGCCATTGTATAGGTCAAATACGCATTCACCGTGCCTCTACGATTCTGAATGGAGCACGAATGCATGGCGCGCACTCAAGGGACTGATCAACGCTGACACCTTTGCATTTACCTGTTACTGTGTGAGCTGCCTTTTTGAGAAATAGTAGATGACGTATTGGTATTTATTTACCCATTTCACCTGAATTATTCAATTGCATATTTATCAATTCGTCCAACTGTGGTTAGGTCGACCAGCATGTCAGTGGTGTTAGTGTAAGGCCCTTATTATACCATCGCTCGTGGTGAGCGTCAGCTGCTTGCGAGCGGTGAGCGCCCAGTCGCTAACCTCAGACGCTAAGCACGCGACGCACACACGCGCCCAAAGCATACAGAGCAATGCGCGGTGTGATCGAGGGACCCCCAGGGGTCAATCGCAGTGCAATGCGCAGCGACGAGAACGTGGAAGGATCGCTAGCGTGTGCATAACAGCCCGTGAGCGTCACGACGCCAGCGTCAACGTGATAATTCGCACAAACGTGTCTGGCCCCACGGTGTCTGATACTGAATGAACGAGTTGCGTTGGCAGACGCTGGTTGGTGAGCGTTGGTATAACAAGGGCCTAAAGGTAAAAGGTAAAGGGGTCGGCATCAGTCTCCCAAGAACGCGCCATGCATTCGTGATCCATTCAGAATCGTGAGTAATGGTGAGTGCGTATTTGGCCTATACAATGATTTGCGAAGGCCAGCCGCTATACCAAGTCCGCGTCTTCACCTTCCCTGACAAGTCTGCTACTAATTTATCTGATCCGGGAAGGATGAATCGACTGTGCGGGTGTCAGTAGCGCCTCTAACCACTGCACCACGCGCGCTCTGGTGTTATTATAAATGTGTTTTACTTGCGACATGCGTTAAGTAGCACTCGTAGATGAAGTTTAAATGGTTTGAAGCATTTTGTTTGAGCGTGGCTCTATTAGACTGTCTATATGCATTCTCCCTAATGTGGGTGACATTCAGAGTGTATTAGGTATAATGCATTAATGCAAATGTGCAATATCAATGTGACATTTCCTTTGCAAAACTTTGTCTATCCGTTGGTTTTTCCATGAACTTCTTATTATTTCTCAGATGGATAGCATTTATTTATTAATATTTTCAATTTTAGGGTACTAGTATGGCGTTTCCGGCGAAACCTGAGCAATGGGATCATACGGCGAGTAGCAGTAGTACAGCTAGTGAGGTGAGTGTTATTCATTTATTGATCCGTGTTACGAAGTGTTCGAGTTGGGCATGAGTTATGTTAACCCAGGCCACTCGCTCTTAAAATTTTATTTTATTTTTTGTTTCATATTTGGTGTTTTGTTTGTGTTTCTTGTTTCGTTTCAGTTCGTTCATAATTTGCGCACCCCTTCCAGGTTTTATATGGTTCTATTTTCGATGTACAGTTCCTTTCATAGTGTGGCATTTGCCAATTTTCGAGGGGAAAGTGATTATTTACAATATAGTCATTCAGTAGTGTAAAATTACGGGTCAATTGGGATCAATTTCTATCCACCTGAATATATGCGCGCTTCTGTCACGCTATTTCGAGTGGTGAACGCATGTGATCGCGTAAATGTAGAGAACAAATTGAGAATTTATTTGTCAAATGAATCGATTGATGACCAACGAATCGATGTTTGTTTGTCGAACAACTTGCACTTTTCAAGAGATCGTCTCAAATCTCAAACTATCTTGTAAACTTCATAAATTCTCTAACATGTTTTTCGATACGTCCTGCTCCTCTTTCTCAACTTCTATAATTTTGTGTTCGACTATAATTTAAGAAAAGTTATACCTTCAATGCATGATCACCCGTTGATTGATTGATTCAATTACCCAGGCTTGTCGCTCTGGCAGATTCGCAGAAACGTCAAAGTCGTAATAAACTTTTCAACTTATCATTATTATCAGTCGTGACTTATCGGCTTCAGTTTACTTTACTGTGATATTTAACTTGTCCAGATTCACCAGCAGAAAATCGTGGGCGTTGTGTGTAGTTTTATGTAGTTGTCGTTTTCAGTGTGCCGACGATCTGGACAATCGTACGCTCCAGTTGTCGGATTTGAACGTGAACCGAGGCTGCATGGGCGTGGTGTTCGACAATCCGATAGCTGAAGATGTGCGGCGATCGGTGAACGGCGGTCAGCACTCGGCCGGAGGCGATGGCCACTCGTCGGCCAGCAATTCGAGCGGTGATCTGACCTCTGCAGTCGATTCGGCAGGTGAAGCTGACCCGTTGGCCACCCTGAGCCGATCGCCTCGAATCGCCGAGAAATGCGCCGAGCTGTTAGCCGAGACGGCGGAGACGTCGATGCGTTGATGCTATGTGTCTTCTAGTGTTTGGTATGTATGTTTTAATAACTATCTGGGATGCGTCGTTCATTGTAAAGCACCTTTTCTCCATGAGAATCCTCTGGATTTTTGAAGGAAGTGCTTAGAATTCGAGAAAAGCCCGCTCGAAATGAACGATATAGTCTCATCTAATAGTCCTAATTAGCTCTTCTCTCATGTCTTCATAACCCCTAACATGAATGATGGTTCTCGAAACGAGCTTATATTTTCTTTGTTTTCTACCCCTCCTTTCTCCACATACAGCAAAGCGTATTCCTCTTTGCTACTAGTCCTATTTCGTTCGTAATTTTTGTGTAACGTTCGTTTTTCTCTCGTATTCTTCAGTTACTAAACAAGATAATTTCAAAATGCCATTAAATGCGCAGCAGCAACGAGTTTTCCGTCGTCATTTTCTCGTTCCCGTGTTCTTTCTCCGAATAAGGTGTTGATTTAGTTGTTGCTTATCTCTCTTTGTTGTTACTAATTCGAATTTGCTCCATTTGCCGCGGTTGTACCACCGATTGATCCGGTTCGCCAAGCATTCGGTCACCCTAAATCTATCGCTTTTGGGGTTTTCTAGTTTTCAAAGTCGTTACGGTTAGATCGAAGTGACCCCTTTGCACCCATTGATTGAGCATACGGCCTATTGATTGATCAACTGGGTGAGCTGGGTAAAAGGTATGGTTCGTGGTCCTCTCAGGATTTCACTCATGCTCTTATTTCTTTTTGGCCAGATTCCGCATCTAATTGGGGTTGTCGATGATTTCAAGATCGTGATCGTTAGACAGAAGTGACCCTTTTGAAGCTGTTGATTGATCAGATCGGGTAATCTGGGCAAAACGTGGAACCATGAGAACTTAATCAAGGAGGACGAAGCTCTGGGTAAAGTCAGTTTCTTCCTTTCCTTCCTTTCGGCAGCATCCTCGTCCTGGTGGCGGGTGTAAGGCTCTTCTACCTTCTTGGGCGTCCCATAGTGTTATTTTACAAGATCTGTTTGACTTTGAATAGACCTTATGTAGATGATTTTTGCCCTGAGGCGCTTTTTTCAAGATCTTGATGTGCAGACGAAGAGACTCATGGGCTTTTGGTACAGAGTGGTCCGATTTGCGGTATTTAGCTGATGAAATTGGGGTTAGGTGAAGGTACGTAGGCGGAGACATGGGGAATCGAGCCCAAACCTCCACCTGTCTACCTTTACCTGTTGTTAAGAGGGCGATTTCTGGTTCTGAACGTTTTAACCGCGCCATGGGTGGCCCGGATCCGATCGGTGAGCCCGCGAAATGGAGCGCTATATATAGTTGACAGGTATGTTTTGGGGTTAGGTGTGATTGCATCCGATGATAGTAGAACTAGTGCAGAATGTTTTTCTAATTATTAATCGCGTATAATTGTTATATTACTCGATGATCTCATTTCTCACTGTTCGAAAACTGTTTGAAGAAGTGTTTAGTACGATGATTGTGGTGTTTATTACTATGATTATTATGAGTAATTAATTGTTGTTCTGAATCATCATCATCCCATCATTTCGTTATAGCGAGAGAGTCAATTCCTGCCGTGTGAATGTCTCTGTATTGTTGTATTTGTATGGTGGTTTTATGTATGTATTGCGAGTTTCATGATGATTGATCGCATGTTGAGACGCGATTTCGTGTGATGATGGTGATGACGATGATAATGATAGTGATGATGATTTGACGATGATGATGATGATGATCATGAATACTATGGGTTTTCATGCCATAATACCTCTCCTCAATCGAGGGACATGTGTTCGTCTCCCGCGATAGGATTGGATAAACTCGAGGGGTATTCCCCTTCCATTCACCTCTCGGTCAAACCAGGGCCCGTATGCTCGTGTCTACCGAGCTGGGAACATTTTCCCCGAGCCGGCATGCTGAGAGGCGCCTTGTTGGGAAGATCCATGTACTGCGGTGCTCTTATAAGGGGTGGGGGAGAATGGGTGGAGTTATATGGCACTTTATTCCCGGTTTAAACACATCCTCTACAAAGTTTCAATAAACCAGGATTTCGACACTGCAAGAAAGATGCACTATGAAACATAATAAAAATTATTGAGGCGGTTAGATGTATCTAGTGGACCATTATCATGATGAACGACTCTGTACATGTTGTGGCTGCTGTGTTGAATACCACGGTGATTCTAAATGTACCCCATGTTAACCTTACCCCTTCGACTATGTATCGTTGGTTTATTACCTCAGAATGGTCCGGCCACTTCAGTCGCAGCTTAGAGGTAGTTGGACTCCGAAACGCAGTCTACTTGTGGCAGTCAGTGATTTCTGTTTCGGATGTAGGTTAAGGGTATCTGGTAAAGCGTCTGTATCGGCTCGCTTGCTTTTGGTCTATGTCATTGTATCGTCGTTATCGTCGTTCGTCACTCAATAGTTTGACTGTGAATGACAACTACTCCCCTTTTGCACAGCTGTAAAACCTCTCTTCTTGCAGTTTTATGGGCGATCCCGAAGAGCTGTAGGGTAGGAATACTGGAAGAAGGTCTCCACTCGGTTGGTTTTACCAGATGGTACCACGCACCCCGGCGGATTAGTTCTGAACCTCGGATGGTGAGATGAAGGTTGTTTGGGTTTAGCTAAAATGGTTTACAGCTCAGCCTGATGACCAGGGTGTGCGGAAATTTTTCCAAAAAAGCGGAAGACGGAACGGAAATGGCCAAAAATGGCCGGAAACCGGAATGCGGAACACGGAGGCCGGAAATAGTGCAAAAATCACTAAAGTATTGGAATTTACCCAAAATTGGACCACAAAAAGTTTTCATTTCTGTTTCCAAAGGTACCCATAGAGTGCTCGTTTTGTTTCCACTAGAATGTGTCTCTTATTTTGGTGAAGGTGTTCAACATTTGATGATAGCTTCAAAGTAAACGGTGAAAATTCATCTTTATGAACTTCATTTATAAGCCGAAGACAAGTACATAGAGAAAAGCAGACTTTTTTTGGCATGATAGACAAGAACGCTTTCAAAGTAGAATTAAAACCCTAAAACGAGAATGGTCTGGTGGAAAAACAGCAGTTTTTTCATGATTTCGGGGAGAGAGGCTTTTTCTCAGATCGTTCACAGTGAAACCAGCAGAAGAAAGATCGTCTACAGTGAAACCAGCACAAGGAAACCATCTCTCGCACTCGGACGATGTGGCTGGTGCCGACAAATTCTTCATTGCAAGTTCGTTTAGGAGGGGTGGGGGAGGTGGTGGTGTTCTTCGTTGCATTGGTTTCATTCTACCGGAATTCGAATGGATTGCATTGACGTCAGCACAATAACTTCAGTCTCCATTTTGTTAGCTTGCACAGTGGAGGCCTTCAATTTCTTCCTCCGTTTCCGTGTTTCACCCAAAAACAAAGCGGAATACGAAACGGAACGGAAGGGCCAAAAACGGCCGGAAACCGGAATTTGGAACACGGAAACGGAAGTTCCTCACACCACTGCTGATGACGTATTGGTTCATGATTTCGTCTGTCGGATGTTACGCTACATCTCTGTGTTTCACTTAATGGAAGAAAAACGAGAGAGTAACTTTATGGATCAACTTCACCTCCTTACCGGTTTCCCACGATTCTATTCGTCTACCCACTGCGAACCTTCCATCGTGATGATACCGTCGTTGTTGATTCTGTCCCATTTTCAGTTGATTACGCCTTTCTTCAGCTTTTTCCAATGAGTGCTCACTACCATTGGAATTCTGGAGTTCCCACGTTCTCCGACTGCAATCGTAGTTTGGAATCAATCGTTCGGTGCTACGGTAGTCGTGCATCTACCATGAGCTTCTTCAGATCTCTTTCGCATTCTGCAGAGCTCTACGACGTCGTCATTTCCCGTAGACGATGCTGAAAGACTTTAGAGCCGCTAGAAGATGGGTTCAATCAGCTCCAAGTCACAGGTTCGAGTCCTGCTTCGGCCTCTTTCCCAACCCGACAGAAAATTAGCCACAGGCGTTTTATAGTTTTGTAATACTTGGAGTTTTGATCTTGAAATCACGCTGTGTGGTTGCAGTTAGTGCGGACGATCGTAGAAAAGCTTCCGGTTTCCCACTCAACGGATATTGTCCTCCGGCAGGAATCGGCCAACATAAAGTGGATTGTTCTGCGGACAGGCGTGCCAAAGGGCGAAAAAAATTGGAGGAAAAGTAATAGCAGTCATTTGTCGGCTTCTAGCAACACGAAGATCCTCAACACAATTTATCGGTAGATTTAGAGCCTCTTGGTCGGTAGCATCGGTGAACTCCAGCAGTTATCGGACTTCCTGCTAGTCTTTTTCCCTTATCCCACTTCATCTCAGTCATCTCGAGAGCAGTGCTTTTTGACGAAACCCGAATCCTTAAGCCAAAACCCAATATAATTGAGGAATAGCCGAGACCCAATCAGTCGAAGAGGCTGGTCTCGAAAGTAGCCCACTCCTCAGGCAAGAAGTTGAGTGCAAAGAGATCTCAAAAAGGACTAGTAGATTGACTTATATATTTGGAGATGCTAGGTTATTCGCAAAACACTGACATCGGACGGGAATTGAACCCGCGTCTTTCTGTTTCCGGCAGACTGCACTAACCACTGTGCTACCGATGTACTACGTTGCGAATCTCCTAGCATCTCTTTCTTTCTCAGATCTCAAAAATGTTCCGCTCTACGGAAATGAAGCTCGATTCCTCTATACGGGGAAATAGAGAACCTGTGGAGTTATGTCTTCGTATCTGTGGTCTCATACTGCATCCGTAGCTAAAGGGTGCCTATTTTCAGTATTTTGGCCAATCATTCTAATAATTCTGATCAGTTTGTGAGCGGGATCAGGTCGCAAACTCATACAAACAAATTGCCTCAGAGGGGAACACTTCAACTAGAATCCGTCGGTACCAGTGAGGCTAACGACTGAGACAAAAACCTTCCTCTAAGTCTTCTTCTTCTTTATTACATGAATTCATCATGCGATATCCAATAAAAACCAACGAACCAATGTAAGATAGAACACAAAGTTTGAGAGTAACATAAAACATCTAACGGTAAGTGTTAACATTATCAGAGACAGAGAGATGGGAGTCTAACAGTCTAAGAAAGTGTTTTGATTCAACCGCAATGCTTATTTTCCTGCTCAATTTGTAATACTCTAATCCCGTTCGGTTTGCGAAAAAATGAAACCTACAGGGTGCGCAAAATTTACCCGGAATAATACATCACAGGCCACAACTACTGGCAGAACTGGATTGTGATCTTCGTATTGGAATATATTACACATCTATACTACATGCATATGCTGTCCAAGTTGCAGCTCTTGAATGCTTGCACATCGGTAATAGCAAAACGAAATCTGAAACTATTGGCCATCATCACTCCACACCTCTCTGGTCGTACTGCTATTTTTACCTCAATTTTCTTTAATGTTTCTGAGCGTACTGATTTTCTAGTATAGTAGGTTTTTTGAGAACAAAGTGTGCTCTATCTGATGTGCAATTTTGCTGCCTCTCATAGCACCGTTAACAAACACATGGAATGATTTCGGTGAGGACTACCTGCGTGCCACGAGTTATTCCTTTACCGCAATTGATAACAACTTTTAGAACCAAGCTTTCAACCTAATATTAGAGTAGTGGGTACGAATACACTAAACTCAAATGTATTCCAAGCCTGACTTAATTTGACTCCACAATGTGCGAATGGCAAAGCCAAATCGAGAATGATCAGCAATCATCGACTCATAATTTTGCTGTCCCACGCCGCACAGCACAAGATGGCTGATTTCTGAACTCACGGGATTTGAACTGCCTTAGTTTCTTTTCTGGTCAGTTACTGGGAGCAAGAATTCCTCTACACAACACAAAAATTTGGCTTCCCTGAAGCTCCCCTGGCTGGGGCAAAGAACGATATAGTAGAAGACTAAGTACCTCCGTGCCATGAGTTATGGGTTTGCTACTCGTCTGAGGACATGTGTCCGTAAGATAGGGGGCCACTTTGAACGAACGTGATACTTTTTTATTAGTAAGGAAATAGGGAAACTGTATGTTAAGTTTCATTGTCAGAGCTACATTTTTGTTGAAGCTACAATGTGATATTTTATTCCGGGTAATTTTTGCGCACCCTGTATATCCTGTTTTAGCTAAAGGTAATCGTAGTTTGTAAGCTCCCCCTCGAGTGAAAGAGCGCTCCAAAACACCAAAGTCATGAAGGACGAGCCCGCATTTTCCATGAAGGATTTTATGGAACATAATCAAGTCGAATTTCCTTCTTCTCAACTCTAATGACTCGAAACCGGGAGTGATGTTGCGAATCTTGTAAGATGATATCTTATCAAACGAGAATCCATGGATACGAATTAGAACTCCTCTAGTGAAATTTTTCTGCACTAATCCAAGTTTTCCAATCATTTTCTTCTTATACGGACTAAATATTACAGTGCCATATTCGAGAATAGGCCTTATATACACCTTGTAAGCTCGGACAAGAATTTGGGGGGTCCCTGGTTGTTAAGGCTCTAAAAAGGTTTGCAACTATTCTAGAACCTTTCAATGCTATAAGATCACAGTGCTTATCATACGTAAGCTTATTATTAACTAAAAAACCGAGATCCTTAACTTAGTTCAAATGCTCCACCCTGGAATTCCCAAGAAAACACTCGTAGTGCTCCTTACAAGCTCCAATGTGCAATAAACTAGTCTTGCTCTCGTACAATGGGAGTCCATTGACCACTGCCGGGCAACATCAATCGCACTCTGAAGTTTGCTTTGGGACACCGAGTTGCTTACACTGTGATATATTTTTACATCATCTGCAAATGCACAGCAACTCACACCAGTAGAGATCAATAGCCCTGGGAGATCATATGTAAAGATATTAAATTCACCCCTAAGGTGCGGTGGTAATCAACTCCTCTTCGGTCCAGATCTTAAACCTGAGCGATTGTTGTGTATGCCTGTAGCCTTCCTGGTCGTCTCTCTGGATTTTTACCAACAGTATCTATATGTTCTAGGTGAGGGTGGTACAGTGGTAAGAGGCGCGACTAACACCCGTACGGTCATGCAATCAATCCTAGCCCGGATTAACCAAGCCTTCTATCAGGGGTCGAGTGAATTGGTACCAGAATTGCACGGGATGGTAAAAGACACCGACTTAGTATAGCGGCTAGCCCTGCAGGTCATTGTGTAGGCCAAATACGCATTCACCAAGTCTCTACGATTCTGAATTGAACACGAATGCACTGCGCATTCTCAGGTGAAAGTAAAGCGATCAGTGGATATCACACTACCTTTAGCTCTTCTAAAACCAAAAGGACAATGTACTATCCGGCTCGCATATAAAGTGACATTGAGCAAGACGACGATGGGTATAACCTATAGATTCGTGACGTGCAAACAGGGCAAAAAATATCGGAAATAAACCGATTTTTTTGCAAAAAGTAGGAATTTCCAGAGCGAATCGCTTCAGACTGCGATATATCCACCATGCATTTTGATGGCTAAACCATTTCCCATGAAAAAAAAAAACACAAATAGGCAATAGAATCTTCAATTCTTGCATACACAAAGAAAACATCAATATCCAGTGAATCTTCACGAATCGTTATACGGATAACACTAAACATCTGCTAATATAGATAAGCGCAAAAATACGAATAACCCTGAATGGTAAAGCTCAACGACTAGGAGTGACGTATTGACAGTGGATCGATGGATCGATGGTGATCAGCGGACCTTGAGCTTCTTCAATTGTTCTCGTTCCGAGTTGCTCTCGGCCGGCTCGCACTCGAACGATGCCAACATGGACTCTAGGAATAAATGAATAGATAAATAAGGTATAGGCAAAGGTAAAGGAGTTGAGGTTGATCAGTCTCCTGAGGACGCGCCATGCATTCGTTCTCAATTCAGAATCGTAGTAGCATGGCAAATGCGTATTTGGCCTAAGCAATGACTTGCGGGGCCAGCCGCTATACCACAGTATCTTCACCTTCCCAGAAAAGTCTGGTACCATTTTACCCGACCGTGGAAGGATGAAAGGCTAGGTTAGCCCGGGCGTGGATCGATCACTGAACCATACCGGCGTCAGCAGCGCCTCTTACCACTGTACCACGCGCGCCCCAAATTAATTAATTAATCACTGTTGCTCGATCAAATTCTTCCTCAAACCTTTTTTCAGGCCTCCAAAACAAAGAAGGCTCTCACCTCTTTCACCGTAGAGCAGAGAAACCAGCATGTACTGCAAAACGGCGACGTTTTTCGGAAACGAACAAACGGCTCCTTTCCATTTGACCACGGAGCGTAGTTGCTCGGCTATTTGCGAGTAGGCCTGTAATTATTTTCGACTTCAAGGTCAACTTTTACAACGAGAAAAAAAGAGAGAAATGACGCCATTCTTCTCATTGTAATCGCATCGGATGTTCAATTTGTGATTGATTACTATTGTTTGACAACGATATTTTGTTCAACAAACACCAGCTGACTCGAGCAGCATCGAAGAATGCCCGAAAAACTCAATGAGGAGCGATTCGTCACAAATTCACAAAAACCGCTGTGGCTCCTAAAAAAGAAAAACTCGCAAAAACTCACCACGAAATTCAAATGGCCATTGGGAAGAGTTCGTACGCTGCCGTGATAGACGAGGAAAAGGTCCTTTAGAAGCAGCACGAAGAACGGAATCACAATCTGAAAAACTCCCGCAAAATATCGCCTCTGCTATTTTTGCATGTCTGCATTTTTTCATTATTTTTGAAAAACGGGCACTTACCATAGACCACAGTTTTCTAGGTCATGGTGAATTACAGAACAAAATTTTGGATGACGACGGCAGGATACCGTAGCTCAGGGCGGGCTACAGTGGGTTACGGTGAGTCACGGTAGGTCACGTTAGGGTACAGTAGTTTACGGAAGATCACCGTAGGTTGCAATAGATTACAGTGAGTTATGGTAGATTACCGGTGACGAAAGGTAAGTTACATTAGGCTACAGTAGCTTACATAGGTTAGTATAGATTACCATAGGTTACAGTAGGTTACAATAGGTTAGAGAAGGTTGGAGAAGGTTACAGTATGTTACGGCAGGTCACAGTGAGTTACAGTATGTCATGAAAGGTTACAGTATGTCGCGGTAGATTACAGTAGGCTACGGTGAGTCACAGTAGGTCACAATGGGTCACGGTAGGTTACGATAGGTTTCGATAGGTCACAGTAGATTACAGTAGGTTACGGTAGGTCAGGCTAGGTCACGGTAGGTTGCGATAAAACACGCTGGTCACGGTAAATTACGGTAGGTTATAGTAAGTAATAGTAGGTCACGGTAGCTCATGGTAGGTTCCGGTAGGTTACAGTGGGTCACGATTGGTCACGGTAGATTATAGTATGGTTGAGTGAGATTTGGTAAGCTCCGGCAGGTTACGGTAGGTCACTCTCAAATACCCAATGGCACTGTAGCATACCGTAACCAAACAGAAACGTTAAATTACTAATTGTCTAACGACTAATAATGCACATGTTCGTTAAATTTCAGTAGACCCTGCTTGCTTCAATGACCATACGGCGCACTAAGGAAAACCTTAAAACCCAAAACTGGTAAAGGGTAAGTCTAGCGGTTAAATCTAACCTTTTGTGTACTGCCAACCGTCTCGGCTCGCCACTGTGCCGCTTTCATGGTGGCACGATAGGAGAGGAAATTTCCGCTCGGATCCAACTGATGCTGAAGGATCTCCAACTTGGACTTCTCCACTCGGGACCACTGCAAAAGGGATCACTGAATTTTTATGTGTAATTGCTCTGCATTTACTGTACAATAACACCATTTGCCGCTGAAAATTCGGAAGAAAATTCGCCACGAACCGTCCGTTTCAGTCGGGCCACAGCCGGCAACGAAAGTCCGGCAACGATTGCCATCAAACTGTTAAAGTTGCCGATTTCACAGCACTCCTTGGCCACGTCGATCAGATATTCGATCACCTGAACGGATCGATTAGATCGTGGCTGATCGAAAAATATATTGAAGTCGATTTCTTTGAATTTTATTGGTGCTACTCACCTCTACTCGATGTTTCTTCTTCAGCTGCCGCAACACCTCTGTGGCAGCGAACGACGACAGACGATTGAACCATTCCACGTAGAACGCGATCGATCCTATTGGTCCGTTCTGAATGAAAAATATTTAAGTGCGTAATTAAGTAATTAAATCATTAATTTTATCAGTTTTTGTTAATTCTAATTAAGTAATTAATTCATCATTAATTCTACCATTTTTATTTTTTTTGGGACAGTTCACCGTAGCCTACTGAACAGCTGCCAGTGATTAACTCTCCTTTCTTTCATTTCACCAGCTTTCTAGCTCAAAATGAGGTGGAATTCTTATTTTTTTATCCATATTTCTATTTCTGGAAACATTGAACGAAAATTCGAATTTGAAAAAAAATTGAAAAATAATGTAATTTCATACCCTAATACGGCCTAGATCGGCGAGATCGTTGTTCGCCAGCGCCAACAAAATCTCATCCACACCAACCATACTGAACCGTTCCTGAAAAAAATGTGCTCGAAAAATCAAGAATATTTTTGAAATTATAAAAAAATTGAGTTCATGAAATGCTTAAAAACGTGGGATCAAGAGACATCAAAGTTTTTCTAAACGTTTTTCTCCGACTTTCAGACGGCAAAAGATTTCTGTTCCAAAACAATGAATATGGTACTCACTAAAATTAGTGTAAAAGTACATTTTGAAAACAATGAAATACTTACCATTTCGATATGTGTGAGTTGTTGAGCGATTGTTTTCGCGTCGGGACACACCGTGATCAGGCCACACTAAATAGGAAGAATTTCAGAATTGTCCACTAAAAACGGAAAAATTTTTGAAAAAAATCAGTTTATGACTTACGATAACATCCGACTGAATTGGTCTCTGGGTGTTTTCCGAAAGCGTTTTCTGCAGATTCTTCACCGCTTTATTGTATCGGTCCATCTTATTGAGCTGAAATAGTTCAGTAAAGCCAAATTTTTCAATTTTACAACAAAATAAACGACAAAAAATATTCAAAACCGTACGAAGACCGCCTACCGTAGACCTCAACGATGCCTGCAGATCAGCTGCTCTCTGTTTGTACGTTCGATCAACTGCGCACAGGCCGAGAAGCTCGTTTAGCCTAAAAATTTGTAAAATCAAAAATAGCAGGTTCTTGGATACAATTTTTTAATAAAAAAATTAGGGTGCTCAGGAAAAAATGATATTTTTAAATTCACATTGATTAGATCGAATTGAACTATTAAGGATCAGCCCAATTTTGTCAGATACAAGTTGATGCTTCTTGAAATTCGCCTAGGATTACTGACGCGACAGCCGATCGCAACGCGACGCGATCTGTCGAACTACTGGCGGCTTACCTGTTCCGCATGTGTTCAGATCGAAAATCGTGCGGTATGCTGGTCACCCATTCGCGGCATAAACGCAGCAAATGCGAGAACATTCGATCACGACCCTCTCGACAGAAATTCACTGCGTCCGCGTTCTGGGCGAACATGCACTGCTGAAATTTCGAACTGATTATCAAACAATTATCAACCAATGATTATCAAATAACTATCTAGAAGCTAACAATCAACCTCACGCGAAAAAAATAACGAACACGAAGTCTCAAAATATTGCCGTTTCAATGGGTTTTTTCGCTACTACCTAGTTTGGCCGCACCAAAATCGAGCGTACCTTCATATGACCTCATGGCAGCCAACCCAACTTAAATAGGCCTATCCCAATAAAACCGAACCTGAACTGACTCAATTCAACATGATTGTCATGGTCTGATAGTTACTAACCACTGCACTCTAATTGGCGCCCTTTTTTGGCGAATAAAATAAATAAATCTGCCCATGCTCAACTGGGCCTGTATTGCCGAGACTAACCTGAACGGGCTCACCCTGACGGGACTTTACCTTACATTTTTTTTTAACTGACCTCAGCTTATCAGACATATCAGATCGGGACCTAATCCAAACTAATCCAGCCAAGCCTTACCGAAACTGAAGAAATCAAACCATACTCATGCGTTCCGAGTCTCACCGAACCTCGGCTAGCAGGGTATGTATATGTAACCTTGTCGAACCCAACTTAGTTGAACCTAACCTAGTCGACCTTAATCTAGTCGCAACTACCCTGACCTAACACAACTCGGTCGAACCAAGCAAGAACCTATTCTACTCTATCCTATCTTACTCTACCCTAGGTTAGCCAATCTTATCTTATCTTATCCTCTCCTACCCTACTCTGCCTATTTGTTTATATATTTATTTGTTTTAATTTCCAGCCACCGCTTCATTATAATAATAGAGAAAATCAATGAGAGTGTACAGACTATCCAAATACAGAAAACTAAACCGTAATCACAGGAACTGAGTACGGAAAAATAAGAGTCAAGGCAGGGTGCTATCCTACCACCATACCTGGGCCTACCCCGATTAGGTCTAACCTAACGAGACCTATCCTAAGCCTAATCCATCTGCCATCAAGTGAAAGGCACCTTGCTGCGTTCAGCTCTCCTTATTTGGGTTTTATTTATTTATCATTTATTTACTTGCGTGTCAGCTGGCGGACCTTCGATTTTGTCGTCGAAAGCGCTCCTGATCGAGTCTACCCTAACCCAGTTAAACCGAACCAAGCCTATGGGAGCCGATCCTAACCTAGCCAAGCTTCATTTGGTAGGGCTTAACCTTGCTGAACCGAACCTAGTTGGATCCAGCCTAGTTGAACCTCACCCAGTCGAGCCTAACCTAGTCGAACCTACCGCAGCAGCGCCTAACTTACTTTACCCCAACGTAACCTAACGGTGCATAACTCAAACATTCTACCCAAGCTGGTAAGCACCGTCAACGCTTCCGAGGTGTCCCTACTCGTGTCTGAGTGTATTTCGTCGGAAATTCGATTTTGTCGTCGAAAACGGTCCTCAGCCGCCGTCGGATTCTGCCGGCTGCTTGTGACAGCAATTCGACACAGCTGTCAAGTGCCTATACATCATCACGGTCCGTCGGGAATTCACTCAGCGCTTCATGGAACGCCCCAGAATTCACTAGCCGACGACAAATGTTCGTACTTTTGGTTGTCCGAGATGGATGTGAGATGACGAAAATGCCGAAAATAGCCCGGAAACAGCGATAATTTGTTGTATTGTGCTCCTTTCTCGGCTTAATTCCGCATAATTAACAGAAAAATCGCTGATATCATTCAGAGTGGGTTGCAGTAACCAGGAGGCGCGTTCCATTTTGTAATACCAACTAAAAATTTAAAAAAATAAAAAAGCTGAACGAAATCCTCTCTCTTTACGACTGATCCAAAAAGCCACGGGGTAACAAAAACTTTGAAGTGCAGGCAAACAATAGAAAAAGTTGAGAAAGAGAAAATGTTGGCCACCAATCATGCTCCCCTTCTTCTTGAACGCCACGCCCACTTTTCTCCCCATTCTGGCCTACAGAAGATCATCTCTTCCGCTACATCTATTAGTCTCTATACTTTACTCGATGTTATCAAGGAGCTCTTCCTAATTACCTATACGACATTTTCGAAATTTGAAGAAAAAATGAGATCAGGTGAGCTAGTCGTTCTCATCCGTCTAAACGACGCCTACTTCTGACCCCTCTATGACCGACATCTGTTGATCATTTTTTTCCGGACAGCTCGACTATTCTTACCATGATCTAGTCCGAATTTGAGAGCATTCTATTGCACATCCCATAAATGTTGAATTTCTGTTGAATCCTCATAAATTCTATATCATTCTATTCAATTGATTTCTATTGATCTGCTGAATTTTTAAAAATATTGGACCACAGTTCAACGGTTAGGCACAGGAGCAAACAAACACATGGGAGGGCGTCAAACCAAGAGCATTACCCTAGGGGTTCAGCTCCGAAATTCGAATTTCCTATTGTAATTTATAACTGTAACCTACCGTGATCTACCAAGGCCTATTGTGACCTACCGTAACCTCCCGTCAACTACCGTCACCCACCATGACTTACTGTAATCTACCGTAACTCACCACGACCTACTGTAACATACTACATATGTATGAATAGCCTACTGCAACTTACTACCGTGCCCTACCATGACCCACTGTAGTCTACCGTAACCTACTGTGAGGTGCGGCAACCTACCGTTGCCTACCATGGCCTACTGTAACCTACCGTAACTTACCATGACCTACTAGGACATACTGTAACCTACTGTGAAGTTCCGCACCCTACCGTGCTCTATTGAGCCCTACCGTGACCTGCTGCAACCGACCATAACCTTCTGTAAACTACTGTAATATGAATTTCAATTCGGAAAAAAATCAAAAAAAAAATCCTGGTACTGGGACACTTCGTGTCCACCGCGCCCCCCCCCGCCCCTTACCTCCCATCGATGTTATTTATAGTTACAACGCCTATCCCGACGTATTATATTGTAACCGCGTGGCTTCGCCCCGCGGTTAAATTGAAACCGCGTGGCTTCGCCACGCGTTTTCAGGCTAGGGAGGAACTCCGGGGCGGGTGAGTCATCCTAAGCATGATAGGATGGCTCACCCGTCCCGGAGTTCCTCCCCTAGCCTGAAAACGCGTGGCGAAGCCACGCGGTTTCAATTTAACCGCGGGGCGAAGCCACGCGGTTTCATTATAATAGGTAATAGGTAATAGGACTATCGATGGGGGGTAGGGACGGGGAGGGGGGCGGGCGCGGTGGACACGAAGTGTCCCAGTACCAAAATCCTCACTTGGACGATCTTCTGCATGAGTTCCTCGGGTGACATGACGGTTCGGAGATTCAGCAGCAGCGTAAACATGTAGTTGGTGTCGGCGGTACCGTTCCTGGTTGGGAGGAGCCGCGCGATCAATGCCTCAGGCGATCCGCTCAGCACGTTGCCCATCGCATCGAGAACGATATCCTTCAAATCAGTCGATAATCGATTTGGAATTCTCTTCATAATTGATTGACTCATATATTTGGAGATGCTAGGGTATTCGCAAAACACTGACATCGGACGGGAATTGAACCCGCGTCTTTCTGTTTCCTCATAATGTCTTCTCTTCATCTTCTGTCTGTCTTCTTCATGTCTCTTCATAATGTTCTCCCAATGCTAGGTTTATGGTGTGCGGCGACATTTTGGTGATGGCTTTAACACGTTGACGACAGCGCCTTTTTCGCGTGTCTGGCGCGTGGGACCAACCTATTTTCTAGCGCGCCGAGGCTGTGGCATGACGCCGGCATACGGCGTATTTTTTCCAAAATGGAAGAGAACAGTAAATCTCGAAGACTACATATACAGTCCTGTAATATCGGGGATTGTGGCTATTCCTTTTTTTGCAATGAAAATGGAAAAATAACAGCTGGAAGATTTTAGAATGTCATTTTTCCCTATCCAGGTTAAAAAGAAACTGTTATTTGTTTACTGTTCATTATTTGTCTATTCTAATATCAATATTTGTTTGTATTTATTTGTTTGTTACAGTAACCATTATTTGTTTTTACTTGTGAAGAAAACTAGTGCACAATCAAAAAATTTAAATCAGAAGCTAAGAATTGTTTCTACGGACCACGAGGTTTGCAATGAATTGTAATCATGAGGTATATAGTGGCCAGACAAATATTTCCCAAAAAATCGGGATAAGTCAGAAAAACAAATTTCAAAACTGTGACGCAGCATTGCGCCACACGGTCCCACGCGGCCTAATACGTGTGACGCAGCATTTGTGTCACGCGGTCGTCAACGTGTTAAGGGAAATTCGCAAGAATTGCAGCTGATGCAAGATTCGACTTTTGAGGTGAGCTTTTTAAAAACAAGTTTAAACATTGGAAAAAACAAAAAATAGAAAGCGGATTCGGCAAACCCACATTCTGCTCGAATTTATCGCTACGATGAGTATTCAGATCCAAATCGCGACGTTTTGTCGACGACGCCATCATCGGTGACGAGGCCAACATGCCCTAGAAACGAGAAACATTTCTTATACATACATTTAACTCACATACCGTATCCTACCAAAAGCTGCCGTAATCGATCGATCGATCAATTGAACATTTGTAAAAACAACAACCCTCATGGAGAATGAAATGCAGAAGAGACCACCGAAAAGAATCAAAACGAAAACCACAACAAAAATCGATAACTTAATTATTGGGAAGTGGAACCACTACCAAAAAGAAGAAGGAAAAATTGAGAAGAAATGGGAGATAATCCTCATTGAATTCACTTATTGAATCATATCTACACCACTAATTGGGCCATTTTTGAACAAGAACAATGAAAGTAAAAGTAGAAAAATGAAACAGAAAATTATCCTCTCAATTTTGACAAGAATCTGTTGATTGGCGGCTAGCCAGCGCATAGTCGTTAATTAATTTTAAAAATATTTGACTGATTCTCCACTTATGTTCATCATTACTCATAAGACCCCATTCCTTCGTTCGCTAAAGCAAGGAGCTTCTATTTTCATTTGAAAATTTATCCAAACCGATCAGAGAATCTCACATCCGTCCTAATGAAGTTTTAGCTCTAAAAATGATTATCGATAAAAAATTGCCCTCGGCCTTCCGCTCAACAGTGAACAAGATGACGGATAAAAAACTGATTTCATAATTGAATTCGTTGTCGAATACTGCCAGTTTCAAGACTTTGAGGTATTGGAGAAACTAAAACAAAAAGGAAACAAAAAAGAAAAAGGAACACCTTTGGGGTATTTAGAAATGAACAGCAACTCCGAAAACAGTAAAATCTTGCAACTCTTGCATTACAGCTTGACATAAAGCCAAATAAAAAATAGTTTAGGCGAAGAAAAAACCCTGAAACCAGACACCGAATGGGGCCAAATAGCTGGAGCACTTAATTATGCCTCCGCCACCAGCTCCATCCGCAGTAAGCCCGGGGCGGCGGTGAGTAGAGCAGAAAAAGTAGAAGCAGATGCCGAAACAGACGATAAATCACCTCGGGAAAAACCCGGCAGATTGCACTTTTCCGACGGAAGGCGGACCAAAAAAATCTCGAAAGATGGTTGATCGGTGGCCTACTGACCAAGCGAAAAAACCTTTTCATTTATGAAAAATTCAGCAAAAAAGTCCTAGCTTGGAGTCCAATCGAGTCGACGAGCCTAGGCCTTGGGGAGAGATCGATCTGGCCGGCCGGCTTGAAACGTCCGCCCCGATCATTTGCATTCGACATTGTCCTTCACGTCATCCCGCCCCCCCCCCCCCCACCCCCGCACATAGACATTCAATTAGCGAGAAAGCGCGGTGGGGCGATTTTGTCGTGCATTAAGCATGAGCGGTGCCTATGTATGGCCACGCTTATTCATTGAATTTCACAACAGCCCCGAAAGTGCCCAGTGAAGAGTTTCCGGTCCCTGGACAGCTTGGACCACCCAAGTAGACAACGAAAAACTCAGTCTGGTCAATCCGAAAGGATCCATGAGAAGGATATGAAAGCTAAAGCAGAAAGCAGAAAAAAGGTCAAAGGTGAAGGTGTCGGTGTTGATCAGACCATTCTGGACGCGCCATGCGTTCGTTTTCGATTCAGAATCGTAGTGGCATGGTGAAAGCGGCTTTTGGCTTACACAATGACATGCGGGAACTGGCCGCTATATCAGAGTCTCCACCTTACCAGGCAAGTCTGGTATCAATTCACCCCGGTGGGATGGAAAGCGTGGATAGCTCGCGCCGGGATCGATGGGTCGACCTTGCGGTTGTCACTAGCACCTCTTAACACTCCAATACACTGGTCAGAAGAAAAAGTCATAGGAAGAGAAATCTAACAAGAATCCTAAGCATCTCCAGTTACAATTCCAAGCTCTTGGGGTTGATTATGCCTCCTTTATTACCGTCTACCTTTTAAAGACTACAAAAAAACACCATTTAAGTTGCCTATCCACGCGCGCCCTTAGGTATAAGGTGATAAACCTTCCCTCTTCGAAGAACTTTAAAGCCTTTTGGACTTCGCTACCTCTTCGGCACAACTCTACAGACGTGGCTCTGGCGGAATACCATTTCTTTTTTCAGGATGAAACGGAAGAAAAAATTCAACGAAATAGACCATGATTTAACGAAAGAGGAAAAGTTTCTGGTGAAATAACCGGTAGGGGCGGGATGGCTGACAGGTTAAGAGCTTAGGCTCAAGATCTCGATGATCAGGGTTCAATCCCGTCCCAGCCAAAAACCCTTGCCTAGCTTAGAAGTAGCTGAAAAGGGTATCGGTACCAGCGTCAGGCCCATGTGACAGGTCGGCTGAGGAGGAAAACTGTCACGATCACAAGACGGATCGATGGTCGCATGCGAGGGAGTGGAGCTCAAGAACCTGCGATCGAGGACGATATGACCACCCCACAAGGAGCTCAAAACAGAGACAAGATGGCAGTGTGGCACCTCAACAAATGCGGGAGCAGCACCAAGGAGAAAGAAGACGGAGCGACTATCATGAAAGACGTACCCCGTAACTGATCGGGATAAAAAACGTTGTGGAATAAAATAAACCGGCAGGCTAAAGTTTGTGGTAAGATAGGCGACTCTGAGCTTTGCTAGACGGCTATTTACTTTGGGTTAATCTCCCGTAGCTCAAATGCCGGATTGCAGCACCGCGGGGGTCGTACGGTCCGTCGACCCGGCTGGTCCGGATGCGTCCAGCTGAGCGCTAATGAGAAGCAAATGAGCCTCAAATGACGAACATGAGATTGGTGGTCCGTGGCGAGAACGACACCCAGCGCGCCCAGAGCTCGGAG
This sequence comes from Nippostrongylus brasiliensis, assembly GCA_030553155.1. Taxonomy (NCBI): domain Eukaryota; kingdom Metazoa; phylum Nematoda; class Chromadorea; order Rhabditida; family Heligmosomidae; genus Nippostrongylus; species Nippostrongylus brasiliensis. The sequence goes on from CP130735.1 coordinate 15,325,597, forward strand.
AGAAATAGCCACCCATCGAGAAAAAAGCAGACAAGAAGGCCTGGACACAGGAAACCGGGGAAAACCCCTCACGTAGCTGATGGCTGGACATCAGTACAGAGGTTTCAACACTGAATAACGGATTTTTTTTTTGCAAAAGAAAGTGGAGCTTCTCGGCTACCTTAGAGAGCTAGGGTCCGAAGAGTCACGACCGAAGGAGTACAATTTCCAAATCTTAGAAGAAACTAAAGGAAATAAAATAAGTCTACAAAAAAGACATCCGCCATGTCACCACGATTCCGAATGGGGGACAAATGCATCGCGCGTCTGAATTCGACGACAACGAGGAGAAATTGATGCCCGGAGAAACAAATTCACCCTTGAAGGGCGTGGTCAATGACGTGCCCGGGGGTCATTCCTCAGAATCAGACCCCTAGTCAAATAGGAATGAGGAAGGAAGCGAGCCAAGCGGCGACGGTGACGGATGTAGGGTTAAGTGCTCCATTGGCAGGCGGGCGGTCGGCCCGCATCACCGGAGGGCATTCCGGGCAATTGTTTGCCGAGATTAACGGGAACTGACCTTGTTCGGTTGACTGGGCGGGCAGGGGGAGGGGAACTTCCCATCCATCAAGGTAAATATTTACCAGACAAAAACGTTGGAAATGGACTCTGAATGATGTGGATTTCATTAAGGTTGACTTTGACTATTTGGGAGAAAATATATTTAGGATTTCTATTATTGACCAGAACGTGGACGATCAACTAGAAACCATAAATCGTCAAAACCCTTTTAGACTCTGAAGATGGATTACGAGTAGTCCGCGAAAATGGTAGCCGAGAAAAACGAAAGCGGGCACTACCCAGAGCCGGACGCCGCCTAATTGACGGTGAATTTTTCAAAGAAAAGTTAAATAAAAAAAGAGAAAAGGTCAAAAATTTCTGCCCTGAAGGTCGCCAACGGGCCCTAAGACAGGCTTATCTGCTAATATAGGCTGGAGGCGGAAAGGCATTCTTGAGCGTAACCGGATACCCAGCAAAAGAAGCCTGACGGAAATTCAGAAGCCGACGCGCCACTACTAGGCCGAGCAAAATTGGCAATTATTCAGTGCAAAAAATTAGGAAATTTTGTGAAAACACAAATTCCAGACACTATAGAGACCGGTGGCAGTAAAACCCTTTACCTCAACACCAGGTAAATCCACTAAAAATACCCACAGCTCTTGTACCCAAAACCACTACGCTGAAGACAGTCACCGAAGAACTGAAACGATCTATCAAAAAGCCGAGTCGGAGCCCCAACGCTATTCGGCCAAAAGTCGGATGCGCGGCGCATCCCAAAAGAGTGCTCAACACCAGATCTACTAACAATATTTTGTTTTTTCGTGTTGATAGCTGAAGGAAGATTGAAACGATTATATTAAAATTTTTAGAAAAGTGCAACGGGCTAAAAATGGTCCGGGTAAAGGCACCAATGGGGCAACAGCGATCCAACACCAAAGCTTTGGTACCCAATCAGCTAGGTAGGCCTAGTTATACGGGAAGCTGAGTGTGAACGGATACCCAGAAGAAACGTGAAAAACGGTAAAATAGGGTAAGAGTGGCCACGAAAAGGTGACAAATGTGCGAGAGGAATTCTCAGCGAGAAAAACAGAGAAAAACAACCATCCAGAAAGGCATTGAACGGCCGCATTTGCACGGAGCGTGGGAACTTCGCCGATGTCGTTATCGCGGCTAGCCGTGTTCGACACGCTTGCCGCATATTTAGTGGGTGTTTTTGCCGCATTTCAGAGGAGATCAGCTAAATGGAATGACCCAATTCGGGAGATTAGATCGTCGACGACGTCGCGACACCCTCAAGAAGATAGCGGGCGTGAAAAAAAAACAAGAAGGAAGATAAGATAAGGAAAAGCCGGACAAAAATGTCGACACCCTTCTTCTCTTGAGGTGTGGGAAAGCCAAACAAGCAGTCGGGCAAATTTTTACCTAACTTGACGAGTGGAGGTACTGATCTTCTCTTCAGCAGACACATCCCGAAAAGCCTTTAGATAGGTGAGCTATACACTGAAACTCCCTTACAACCCCAAATGGATGTCAAGTGCATGGCGCGATCCGTTCGAATGAATCCATCACTATTACTGTTGTTTTACTAGCTATGGAAAAATGGCAAAAGCAGGGAAGTCTGATCACGACGAAGAGAAAGCTATCAGAGCTCAGAGTAGATCTCAATGGGATACGCCACGCTTCCGACTTGCCTTTCAAATCTTCGAGACCTGTGGAATGTCTTTCCGAGTTGGATAAACTGATCATGCCAAATGGAGAAAAAGAATCGAAGAAAAACTAGAACACTATTGCATGGCCACAGCCATCTTATCGGGCGGCTCATACATAAGCAGAAGTAATTTCAATGTAATTTTTAGTGGAAGTCGAACGCATGGCGCGACTCAATGGGATCTGTCAGTGACGATTAAATTACCTTATTGTTTCGGCTTGACGGTAGAATAGAGCAACGCAGTATGATTTGAGTTTGCGTGACAAAAAAATTCGCAAAAAAGTCTGTGTGGGATGGGCCACGCGCTCAACTTAAGTGTCAAATTGTAGAGACCTACATATACAGCGCCTATTCGTCTTAAATAACAATTTTGTTGGATAGAATGGAGAAAAAGACCTACAGCAGCGAGTTAAAATTGGGTAAAAGCGGGGAAGTATAGTCGAAACGAGGATAAACTCTTAGAGCTCAGAGTAGATCTCAACGGGATACGCCACGCATTCGACTTGCCTTTTAAATCGTGCATACCGATAGAATGTTTTTTCGGGCTGGATAATAAATTGATCAATTAAAATGAAGAAAGAGAACCATGGAGAAAAGACAACAGTACAACAGCGAGTCCCTAGAAGGGAATTACGCCAGATCTATCTTATCGAGCTGTTCATAAATCAGCGGCCCATCAGCTCGGCACAAAGGGATACGGAGTGGCGTTAAAGGGCCAGAGGCGGCCGGACTGCGACTCTTTGAGGCCCGAACGACCCCCGATCGGTCGCAGATATTAATAGACGAGCACAATGTGCGCCGATACACGACCAGAATCACTGACAGGCAGCACCGATTGCGCCCCGGTTCGCCGAAAAACCGCGGGCCATTTCGGGGCTCGAATGGAGCCGAGTCGACTAGAAGTTTGTCGGGGTAGGCTATTTCTGGCCAAGAATTCTAAACACCTCTTAACCAAGGGGACGGAGGTGGTTCCCTAGAAGAGCACGATTCACTGGAGGGCGGGGAATTCGGCGATGAACGGACTAAAGATGCTGTACCACCCGAATAGAAGTACGTTCAAAAAATTTATAAATAAAAAATCTAAATCATGTATAAATATTAAAAATCATATAAAAATATATAACATCTATAAATAAAAATCTGAATCATATAATAATCTATATATAAAAAATCTAGGAAAAAATTCTTCGATCCATCGGTGGAGAGAAAGGTGCGCAGCAAAATGCGATTAAGCTATCTTAAGGTGTCAAAATGTTTCTGAGTTGTGACTGACTGCATTAATAAACTCATGTTCAGAAGAAGACACTTGGCATAGAACCATTGACAGTTCACCCAAACCCAATCTGCGCCAGGTAAACTATTTCCTCTAGGACCCTTAACCCTGAGTAGTGTGGTCGGATAAATCCTTTGAGACAACAGTCCTTCATATATGTAACTATCAAGATTCCCAACCGAATGAAAAGTCTAAAAAGAGGGATCTACTGGCCTTTACCCAAGCTTTTACGGTAAATCCCAGGCGAGGCGATTGTCCCCGGGTCGCGGAAAAACTGTCGTTCTCTTCGGAGCCAGAATGGGGCGGAAATTCGTCGCGGATAGGATATTTCTGACCGAGGATTCTAAACACCTCTTGATCAGGAGAACGGGGGTGGTTCCCTAGAATGACACCATTCACAAGAGGGTGGGGAAAGTGGCGATGGACGGTCCTGATCAGTTTAAAAGGGCAGTTGAAGGCGCTTTGAGTGATGTGAAAAAAGGCTCCACCCGAATAGAAGTGCGATCAAAAATGTATGAAAAATCTAGGAAAAAATCGTTGGTTCCTTCGGTGGAAAGAAAGGGGCGCAGCAAATGGCAACTAAGTTATCCCTGAGGTGTCAAAATGTCAATTAGTTAACTTATTTTTAACAAGAATCGTTTGGGCACAGAACCATTTACAGTTTACGTACGAGGCAAACAGTCTTTTCTTGGACCACTTAACCCTGGGTAACGCAGTCTGATAGAGCTCCTCTGATTCTTTTGAGACTGCAGTGCTTCTTATGTAACTCTGAGGATTCCCAACTGGGTAAAAGTGTAAAAAAGGTGGACCTACTGGTCTTTACCCAAGCTTTCCCGGTAAATCCGTGGCGAGGCGATTGTGCTCCGGTTAGCAGAAAAACTGCCGTCCCCTTCGGAGCCCAAATACAGCCGAGGAGACCAGAAATTTGTCAGGGACAGGATATTTCTGGCCGAGAATTCTAAACACCTCTTAACCAAGGGGGTGGAGGTGGTTCCCTAGAAGAGCACGATTCACTGGAGGGCGGGGAATCAGCGACGGACGGTCGTGAGCAGTTTAAAAGGGCAGTTGAAGACGCTTTGAGTGGTATGGAAAAAAGGCTCCATCCGAATAGAAGTACGTTCAAATGGACAGGGGAAGCGCCGAAAAAAAATACTCCGACGCGCCGATGGACAGTCGAAGAGTACGCGACAGAATTACCACTGTGGGCAGAATATTCTCGGAAGCCGGTAAAGTCACGATAGAAAACCGCTTTCAGGGTAAAATTTACCGATGAATGGTCAGGATTTCTGACACTTCGCCACGAGAAGGAAGTGATCAAAAGGGCGAAAGAGGCGGATGAGGGAACGAGGAGGGGAGGAAGGCGAGCTTTATTTGCCGAGCGGAGAGAAAAGTGCTCTATTTGGATAGATGCCAGCCTGCGTGTGCGCCCCTCACCCCACTAGAGGAATCGAGTTCTATACCAACACACTCGTCTGGCCGCTGTTGGCTCGTTTACGATTCCCCGGTGACGACCAGGAAGTGACCAGAAGCCTCATAAACCCAAACACCTATTTACCAGGTCCAGCGCTACCCAGGTAAACTGGTCCGAGTGCCAGATGAATGATAGGGCTGGCAAAATGAGTTAAGAGCGATTTAGGAAATGTAGGACATGAAAAACGGATCCTCTGTTGCACGAAAAATCAAATCCCTATGTCTACTCTTGCACGACAGCTGGTAGAACACCTACCATTCGGAATGGATGTCGACTGCATGGCGCATTCCAACTGAACTACATTTCCTTTGCAGCGTTTGCATAACGAAAAAAGAATAGGAATAAGAAAATATTAAAAATGGACTCAAAAAAGACGCAGTTTTTTGCAAAAAAACGAAAAAGTCGAAGGAACACCTGCTCTGCTTGACAAATCAAGGTTGACGTCTGGAATCTAATTATATTCTAATGAGGCTTGGAGTGATCGAAGAGTTCTACGGTGGTCAAAATTATTAAGAATTATTTCAAAATTGTTGAGGACAAACTCTAAAAAATCAAGAAAATTATTCGAAAATCACCGGAAAACGATGTAACAAGAGAAAAATAATCACCTAGACGATCTCCCTGTGGATATAGGGTAGGGTAAAAGGTGAAAGGTAAAGGTAAAAGTGCCGGCGTTGATAAGTCCCCTGAGGACGCGCCGCCCCATTCGTGTTCCATTCAAGTCGTAAAGGCATAGTGAATGCGTATTTGGCCTATACAATGACCTGCGGGGGCCAGCCGCTATACCAGGTCAGTGTCTTTACCTTCCCAGACAAGTCTGGTACCAATTTACCCGGCCAACCACTAAAGTTAATAATCGGGAAAAAGTAAGCAAATAGCAGGAAAATGACATTAAGGAGGAAGATGACTAGGAAGATGAACGGCATGTAGACACAGCATAGAACAGACGGACAGAGGAATCGAGCCAGCCAGTCAACCATCCAAAAGGCGAGAGTTATGAGAGATGGGCATAAAAATGCCGAAGGCAAGTAGCCGATGAAAATCGCGGGAAAAAATGAAAATAAAAATTGATAAAATGAGACATGGGGAAGACCATGGACGGTCTCTCGGCACGGAAGGAATCGAGCTAGTCAGCCAGTCACCCATACGAGCAAGAATGGGGTAAGATCACTCGATCTCACCAAGACAATCATGAAAACTTTTTGAAAATCACCTAAAAATGATGAAATGAGAGAAAAATAATTGGGTAGAAACGATCAGCCTGGGGATATTGGTAGGATAAGTTCTGAGTTCTGACTATCAGGATCGAATAAAAATAAAAAACAACGGAAAACCACTAAAGCTGATGATTCGGGAAAAGCTAAGGAAATTGCCCAAAATGATGAAAAATAGCGAGTAATAATCAGATAGAGGAATAGTCTGTGGACACAGGGTAGGAGGAGTAGAGCCGGCCAGTCAGCGCAGGCAAGCAAAACACTTCGGACACGTCCGGAGCCGGTTCGTTGGTGTCGTAAGAAGAAAAAAGCCCCAAGAAACTGATTAACGTAGCGGAGTGTGGTGATGGTGATGATGATGAGGCCTGAGTGACGGGGGGGGGGGGTGGAACAAGTTCCATCCCACCCTTCCGGTGGTGCAGGTCACACGGCCGTGTGGTCGGCCGGAAGAAGATGGATTAGCCGACCGATGGATTAGGTGGGACCGGCGACCGGCGAACTCTGTCTGTCATTACCACCGCTAGCAGAGTACGAGTACACTTTGTCGAGTCGTAATTAATCGATTATTTTGCAACGGACTTTTTCAGAAATGTCAAGGCTAAAATAAAATATTAAAAAAAGACCTCTATAACTACAGTTGTTCTAGACTCTCTACGGCCGAGAGGGTTGCTTTTCATGGAGTCTTCAAGCTTCCTCCTCGAAAGGTCAGGGTAACTTACCCCACTGACTTTTCTATTCTTGCTGGTCTGGGACTCTTTCAATTCCTTCCGAGTCCTCAGACCGTCCATCTTCTTCACAACCTCGTATTTCACGGCTTGTTTGTTTCTATATTTTTCTACGACGGGTCCGCGTGGTGCAGTGGTAAGAGGCGCTACTGATACTTGCACGGTCAAACGATCGATTCCGGCATGGGCTAACCGAGCCTTTCATCCCTCCGGGGTCAGGTAACATGGTAACAGATTTCTCTGGGAAGGTATAGCGACTTAATATGTATAGCGGTCGTCCATGCAAGTCATTGTAGGCTAAACACCGATTCACCATGTCTACGATTCTGAATGGGACACGAATACATGGCGCATCCTTTTGAGACTGATAAACGCCAACACTTTAACCTTCACTTTTCTCATGATTATCTTCAGCGATTCGCTATTGAGATTTAAATTCCCATTACTAATAATACCCTCCCTTTTGCCTGATTGACTTGGTGGCTCGATTCCTTTGTCTGTCTTTTCTACTCAGAGTCCACAGGTTACTCACCTACCTCATTATTTTCCTCCTTTTTATCACTTTGAGTGATTACACTACCTTTTCCCTATCACTAACTTTAGTGGTTTGCCCTCGACGATTTCTAATTCAATCCTGATAATCCTCAGAACTCATTCAATTCGATCTCCAGAGGGTGATCGTCTCTACCTAATCATTTTTCTCTTATTTCATCATTTCCAGATGATTTAAAAAATTCTTTGACTGACTCTGATAGTTTGCCGTCGACAATTCTAAACTAATTTTTAATAAGTCTGGCTACCGTAGCACTCCCCTATCCTCCCAGACCTTATTGGAATTTAATGAGATTTCAGACGTCAATCTTGATTTGTCAAGCAGAGCAGGTGTTCTTCGTTTTTTTTGCGAAAATTGATGTTTTCTCAATTCTAATTAGGATCAGGTCTTATGCTAAAATTCAAAGAAACTTGAAAAATTGATAAAGGTAGGCTGAAGGCTTGCGGCACAACGACTGACTAATGCACCCTGCAACCACTGGTATGCGATAACCTGCTGCACCGGTTTGGTTTATTGTACCCAGGACATCGCCTTTATGCTCAAAGAAGTCGACCAACAGTATAATGCGGTGCCACACCTCAGAATAGCTACAAATACCCTAATTATACCCCGTGGTGTGTTGAGGAGTAGTGTTAAATATACCCCTAGCCAGTCGGTTGTGGATATTTTATGGTCGCTAGCTGAATTGCCAATGGCTTTACAATCTGCGTTAGCGTTAAGGTATTAATTGCCCTTATTTTTCGGGGAGAAAATAAACGAATCACCGAATCCCTCGTGTATCTCACACGAAACTCGCCGTGATCCGAAAACACCTAGCCTGTCCATACGCACGAGGTAAAGGGTATAGGGTTTATATTCACCCTGAATATCAAGAGAAGGCAATGAACCGAATATTTGTCTCTTCGTGTACCGAATGGCTATGCGGTGGCGACCCGACAAACACCTGACCGTCCAGGTACAAGCGATTATCGGCTACGGATTAGATTTTCGCCGAATAGTCGACCCCCAGCTGCTAATCCATCGATGGTAAAGCCGTAAATAGATATACCCTTCTATGAGAAAGAACCCGACAAATTGGACAGAAGTTTGATGGTGCCGATCAATCAATAACGATCGCTGAGCAATATGATGAAAAAGAAGAATGAATCAGGCCGAATGACGCGTATCACGGGTGGATAACCGACAACGATGGCTTGGATGGTTATGGTTTGAATTCTGGAACGTTCTGCAGCGCCGATTTTTCCAGAAATTCGAATGATTTCGTGGGAGGGTTTTCGGCACGGCTCACTCCTGGTTCAATTCCTCTCCGGGTGACCCTGGGCTGACCAAGGGGCCGATATAAATTACTGATGGAACTTCTGACGAAAAGCCTGATCTGAGGGGGAAATGATTATTTTCCGATGACGAAAACCTTCTTATGACCTCAGAAGAATTCCTATGTATTAAGAGGTGCGCGCGTGGTACAGTGGCAAGAGGCGCTACTGACACCCGCACGGTCAAGCGATCGGTCCCTGACCGGACTAACCAAGTCTTCCATTCCACCGGGATCGGGTAAATTGGTAGCAAACTTTTTCGGGAAGGTAAAGACACCGACTTCGTGTAGCGGCTGGGTATGGCATGGTTTTAACACGCAATCACCACGCCTCTACGATTCATAATGGAAAACGAAGGCATGGCGCGTCCTTAGGGAACTGATCAAGTGTGGCTTTGTGACAGCCACGCGAGCGCTTCTTCACACGATGACCCACAACGATTATCTTTTCTTTCATCGTCGGCGTGCTAGCCAAAAAGTCCGTTTCTAATGGAATTCCACTCCGATGGAATCGTGTCGGAAGTGCTGGACCGAAGAAATTGACCCGACACCTCCGATTGGGATAATGTGAATTACTTGAAATGTTCTACTAACAATCTGAGTTTTTTCTTTGTTTCGGTTGAGTTTTTTCTTCAGCAAATCCATAACTGTCTAACCACTTTGATTTGTATCTTTAGCGCGCCAAAGGGCGTTGTTAAATAAGTAAATGAAAAAACAAATAAAATAATGTTCAGAAAGAGAAAGATACGGAAACATTAACCTTTTTTTCGAACTAAAGGTGAACCAACCGCTCTTGGTACAGTGGTAAGAGGCGCTACTGACATCCGCACCATCCAGCGATCGATCCCTGCCCAGACTATCCAAGCCCTCCCTCCCTTCCAGGTTGGGTAAAGTGGTTGGAAAATCATTTTGAAGACTGAACTGGGTAAGTTTCCTTGAAAGAAACTGTGACTGAAAAATGACTGAAAAATCTTCGCGTTGTGACGATGAATAAGTCTGATTCCCCGGATACGTTAGGAATGCAGGTAAAGGGTATAGGGCTCGGTGTTTATCAACCCCCTAAGGTCGCGCCATGCACTAGCTCATCACAGAGCCATACGAAATGCGTAGCTCTGCAATAGAAATGAACACAAAGGAGAGGTAATGTATAATAGAATGGTCTCAAAAGCAGTGGATAAAGGAGAGTGAGCTCGGGATCTGAAGTCGGGAGTAGCTAGAACAATACATTTAGGGCCTTAAGGGATACGCCATGCACTTGACTTCCACTCTAGATTACAGAAGCCTACTCGCGGTGTAACCGGGCCTTGGACTTGCGGAGCAAAATGATGTATAGGTTCACGCTTTCAAGAGCTTACTTTACGAGTGGTCAAAGTACGAGGTCACGGCGAGCAGACGCCCTGAGGTTGCGCCATGCACTCGCCTAACATACAGGATCGCTGAGCATGACGACCGGTTCAAAGACTTGCAAAGGATAAATGACGTAGAATTCGTGACATCAAAACCACGAAAAAAGTAGCTAGAATATTAGGCTACGGGACTTGAGGGATACGCCATGCACTTGACAACCACTCCAGAGCGGGCTAACTGGCCCACACAAGGACAAACGAAGTTAGATGTTGTATAGGTCCGGCTTTGAAGAGCTTCAAGTTTTAGTTCTATAGGGAGCACACGCCTTGCGCGCAGATCCCTGAGATTACGCCATTCATTCGCCCATCATACAAAATCGTAGTCCTTGTAAAGGAGAAGAAAACTTTGGAAAAAAATCAAAAAATCGTGGACAATACTTGCAAACGGTCACAGTACGAGTTGTGCATCGAGCAGACAGCTCACGAGCCACACGGGACGAGTCGGCAAACATTGTCTAACATTGGCTTTCTTCTGACATTCTTCGTCGGCGATGAAATGCGCGCTCGTAACGACCGGCGAAAGCTCACGTCTCGGCGCTCTCGGCAAACAAATCGTTTACCGTTCGACTACGACCACAATTTCGCACATTTCACGTCGAGAAAGAATTCCAGAAGAAGCGGAAAACTGCTGTTGCAGCGAATCGCCTAGGGTTTGCTGTCCAGTATAAACTTTCAATGCAAGACAAAATGCTACTCAGCATCTAGCCAGCTGCTACTCACTCCAAAAAGAAAGGAAAACGATGAATTTTGTCCAAGTTCTCTCTTCTTCTACCTTGGCATGATGTTATAACTGTTGTATGCTGCTGTGCCGGAAGAAATTAGTAAGGTGGATCAGATTTATTGGGCTAACGTTTCGACTTCGAATTTAATGATTCACCCGCGATCCGAGCCCGCGTGGTGCAGCGGTAATAGGCGCTGCTGTCACCCGCACGGTCGAGCGATCGATCCCGGCCTGGGCTAACCAAGCCTTCCATCCCTCCGGGGTCGGGTAAATTGGTACCAGACATGTCTGGGAAGGTAAAGACACTGACCTGGTATAGCGGCTGGCCCCCGCAGGTCATTATGTAGGCCAAATTCGCATTCACTATGCCTTTACGACTTGAATGGAACACGAATGCGGCGGCGCGTCCTCAGGGGACTGATCAACGCCGGCACCTTTACCTTTACCTTACCCCGCGATCCACGTCGGCAACGCTCTGACGGTGGATCACGGGGTAAGTCATTGAATTTCTCTGAACTTCTCAATTTCGTGGGGATTGTATGGGTTTGTCAAAAATGCTAGGAATGATGCGGCGCTTGGCTGTGTAGATCAAGGGTCAATAAGGTTCGGACCACTTTTTAGGCCTCTGAAGACGACGTTCAAGTCGAAACGTTAGGCCAATAAATCTGATCCACCTTACTAACCTCGTCCGGCACAGCAGCATACAACAGATAAATTTTGTTTTGAATATTAGGAATATCTCTTTCCCTCTGCTTGGGTCACTAACTCGCTGAGCTTTGTTTTGTTTTAATTTCACTTCGTTTCTATGCCCTTTCAGCGCGTCTGTGAAAAGGCGTGAAAATAAATAAAAATATACAATGAAAAGACCTAGATGAACGACTTCAGGCCCAGCAGCTGGTAATAATCGGCTTTTCCACCGGTGTAAATTCGCCTAATTCAGGTACACGTCCACACCTGAGTCCCTCACCACCAGGGTACCATTCCTTTCCATTTCCTCTCCAACCAGACCGTACACTTATGATGGGCGATCCTTCTACCAACGCTTAGATATACCCCAATTGACTCGTTCCATACGGTTCTTCGAGGTACAACATACCCCACTTACTACGCGGGATTGAATACGGCGCCGCAACCTTCGGTGTAATGGATACCCAGTGAATCAGAAATGACAGCAAGTTTGTGCAATTGTGCGATCTCTTTCAACTTGGAAGACTCATGTGTCGTAGAGTAAGACTTTTTAACAGGAAATGGTGGACAAATCAATATCTAATTCGTAGAAATTATAGGAAAAAACTCGAGGTAACACAAGTCGACTTGTCATAAACTAAGCTATCCAAAAAACTATGGAAGTTGTCCTAATCAATAAGACAGGGATATTTGATGCCTCCGATGACTAATGAGTCACTATTTTTGCAAAAATTTCAAGAAAAACGTAAAATCAAAGTGGTTTTTTCAATTTCTAGGAACATCAAAAAGCGAGAGGACCAATCTGGCCGAAAAAAAAGACAAACAAAGCTAACGGGAAACCAAGCGGCCGCGAAAAAGGAGGGTCACGTGCATCGAATCAACTAAATCATCCCATAAAGCACAGCTCGAAACATATGTTTATACTCGGCGAATAAACGCAAAGAATGACGAGGACGCCTCCACATGTTCGGCCAGCGATCGTTGGTCGGAGCGGCTGGGTGGCATGACCTCCTGGGTATAGCCCTCAGTGAGGGAACGACCTCCCCCCCCCCGCATCGGACCTCATCTATCCTCGGCGGGCCGTTCGCGATGACCTTGCGAGGCACATAATGTTACTCTTGGCGGTGTTCGTGTGTTGGAGCGGCGACAAAAACACGCCGACGTTGACGCAACTGAACCACCACGGCCAGATAGAATGGGAGCGGAGGCATCAGGACGGTTTATCGACAGGGTTAGGGTTAAGTATTCTGTAACGCTTCATCCACTCCAACAGCACTACCTTCAGTAGATGGTCAACCTCGTGAAATCCGACAAAATTCGCTCAAATTCCTGCTGCAGCCCACACGAAGAAAGCCGACAAACTGTCACAAATGTAGTGGAACTTGGAGCCAACTGGGGCAGACCAAAGAGCCCCGCGAGACTGTCACCTATAGTGGAACCAGATGTGAATACGATTAGATGGCATCACTTCGGCAAGGTGCGCGTTTGGGTGCGCCACCAAAACACTTCTGACCAATCCTGTTCCTTCAGCAGCGACGTTTTTGCCTCATCTTATTGTCTGTCGAAAAATAATTAAATATAAATTCAGAACTCGCCGACTCATCGCCGACATGGCTCAGGTAAATCTCGTATGCGACGCCAGAGGAAATAAAATTAGGTGGTGTTGGAATTTTAAGAAGAAGTGGGCCATCTACAGGGACCAATCGCCCTATTTGCGATTTCCGCGTTCAGAAATACCTTTCACCGACCTACCAGTGACCACAAAATACAGAAGCTTTCTTCTCGGAACCCAACGTTAACAAAATTTACCGTATTATTCGCGATTCCTGGTGGTGCAGTGGTAAGAGGCTCTACTGTCACCCATCCAGTGGAGCGATCGATTCCGGCTCGGCCCACCAAGTCTTTCATGCTTACGAGGTCGGGTAAATTTGTACCAGACTTGTCTGGCAAGGTGAAGACACTGACTTGGTGTAGCGGCTGGCCCCATAAGTCATTGTATAGACAAAATACACACTCATTACGCCTCTGCGATTCTAAATTGAACACGAATGCGTCCTTCGTGAACTAAGCAACGCCGGCACCTTTACCTTTACCTTTTACCCGCGATTCATGAACAGCTCGGCTGGGGAAATTCCAGATAATTCCCAACTCCACTGACCTTCGACGATCGTCTTACGTCCTCCAATTCCTCCAAAGCAAGGCCTGATTCTCGAAAAGATTTCTGATCCTGTGCAAATCGAAGACGCCTTTGGGAGAAGTTCTGATCGTGTGCAAATCGAAGACGCCTTTGGGAGAAGAAGTCACAGAATTCAAGATGAGAGAATGTGTTGAAAATTTTTTAAAGCTTTGTCGATTCTGGATCTTGGATATTCCATAGCCCAGGAGCGGCTTCGGTAGGAAAAAACTGATATCAAGTCGTGATGATGAGATATTGCTGTTGATGATAAAAACTAGAACTAGAAAAGTCCATCAACTAGAAAACACCACCGTTGTTCTGTCAGCGTTGATCAATCAAGGACAACGAGCCCGTCCAGTAAAAAACCCTTAGGGCTGAAGCTGTCCATTGTCGTGCTGGTAAAAAAGTCTCTGGACGGGGTAGATGAACAGCAGGTTCAGCGCGACATCTCCATCGGCGAAAAATCATTTGAATAGAGTTTACTTCTGGAGAATTCGATAAAAAAGAAGTTGGGATGATGAGAACTAGGGTCCTCGATCAGTTGGACGATGACGATCCACGAAAAACCTCTGGAACAACTTCTAGAATTCTACCCTAAAAAGTCACCGTAACCCACCGTCCGGACACCAGTTTTATACCCAGCTACGGCCATGAACTTTGTGGCGATTCGAAATGAAATTCACCGCACGAAATGACGGTGGGGGAACGTTTCCGTCGGGTAACGACGAAATTACGCCACTGACTGGTGTGCTCAGTGGTAATTACGCACCGACCAGAAAAAACACTCGTTTTAATGGGAATCGCTCTCCTGTCACTGGCACCACCATAGGTCAAAAATAGGACAACATTTGGGAAAATGGTGGGAAACTCGAGGAAAAAACGTCATCGCGAATCGATATATCGATTTTTGTAGAAAATCAAGAGCATACTCACCCGACGTGGCAGCGAGTAGAACACGCCGTTGTTGTTGAGCATTGGTTGACTGCTAGAGTTCTGAAACGAGTCGAATTGTTACGAAGTTTCTGCTGGGTACTCGAAAAAATAAATTCAGAAAAAATTCAGAAAAAGGCAAAGAAAAAAGTGAAAATATACTGTATGTTAGTAATGGAGACCACTCATGTCAATTAGAAGATCAGAAAAATTCAGAAAAAAAACGACCGAGAAGAGGGAATTCGGCACAAGGAGGGAAATAGAATACCAGAATGAAAAGAGATAGAGGTCGAGAGAAGTAGTTAGTGAGACTTTCATAGTAAAAAAAAAACAAAGAAAAATCAGGATATATATGCTGATCGTGTTGAAAACTTCAAAAATCCGAAAAGAATCTAGTAATGGACGGAGTTCAACGAGAAAATGAGCGAAATAAGAGATGAGGTTAGAAAGAAAGCTGTAAAAAGACGATGAGAGAGGTAGAAGGAGAGAAAAAGAGAGGCAGAAAGTGAGAGAACAATAGAGTTTACTGTGACGATCAAAATTTTCAAGATAAACCCACATGAGCTATATAGAGAAGCTGGAGAAAGACAATGACCGAACCTAAAGGCTTTATACCTAACCCAACTGATGGCCAACTCCAAATTAACCCAGCGCTTTCGCTTGGACGTTTTCACGCAGTAATCGATTCAATTTTCCCCTTTCCTTGTACTGGGCAAATAAAGGGTAACCCAATTATATCAGGACAGACACGGCTGTCTCATATGGAGAAACGAGATTTCAAAAACTCAAAATCAAAAGCGACTGAATATTTTGCGCGCAAGAAAATTCTGAAAGAAATTCCACAGGAAAACCAGAGGTTGACCATTGTCGTCCAATTAACTACCTATTCTATTGCCGAGGAGCGGGTACAATATTTGAACAGAAACGGATAGAATCAAATTCTCTCCTTTTTTCACTTTTTCACTCTCTTAGAGAACAGATAGATTGTTCGAAAACTCCTTGAACATTAAACAGCTGACTTGACTTCCGGGACCGGAACTGGCTGGCTGGCAGATGGCAACAAGTGGTGGTTCTCACATGATCGCTTAGAGTTTGACCATCATCGTCAAGAAAAAATGTAGAAAAAACTAAACCGAGGGCGGGTACATGGCGCGCTTCATCCCACAAGCAGAGTGAACTACCGAATGTGGATAAATTCTTGAAAAAGAACTCAGAATTTTCTTATTGATTCATCTCAGCACCCAGGAGACCCACTAGAATTCGAAATGAGATTCAGCATGTAGAGTGACATGGTCAGAAAAAAGGGAAAAGAAAAAGGAGAAAATGCAAGAAATCATCAAAGGGTAATTTAATGTAAGGTTAGAGTTATCCTACTACTTCAGCTCAAGAAAAAAAACGTAGGGAAATACTTTCACGATAAATATTTCACTATAATTCGGGAACGAATAAGAATTCTGTGAGATCACAAGATCTGAAAAAATAAAAGAAAATAATAAAATAAATAGGAGCAAAGTGCTAACAATCGATTTCAGAGAACCAGATTTTGTCATCGGATTGAAAAATAAAATAAAATAAAAATAACAATAACAATATAACAGAAATCTATGAGACGCTACTCGGAAGGAAGTTTTTCATTTCTTCAGAGGAATATTTTGATAAACCGTTGGCTAGATGAAGCGATAAAGACAATTCGAGCATATTCGAAAACGGCTCAAAATGCCGCTGAAACCTAGTGCGTGGCACAACCCATATCGCGCAAACCAACCATTCATATTATACGGCTATGGGACGGTCTGATGTCATCGGGAACCGATTAATAACAAACAATGATATAATAATGTATGATGTATGATAATAGATGAATGAATGAATAATTCTTTATTGAGTAATAATATAATAAAATAATCTCATCATAAGTCAACGATGAGTGAATTGGGTGTGAGAATTGCTCGCGCTCGGCGAATTTATGAGCGCAGTGGGCGGAGCGGACAATTTTCAACGGGAAAAACGCAAAATCCGTGACGGAACGACAGGAATCCGAAACGCCAAACCCCAAAAAGCAGCGCTGATCGTCGGAAAATTTGCTGCGACTCATTCGCAGCTCGGACGGCTGCTGGCTTTTCAACGTTCGTCGGACGATGAACTGGAACGTGTCTCGATCTGATCATCATCACCGACCGAAATTGATGAATCTGATTGAGGTGATCAGCGTGAAGAATCGCCATAACCACTTGAATGACCCGGTTAAACGAACGAAAAACCCAGAGGTTTATCTGTGTGAAACAATAGAACTCGTCCACGACTTGGACAAGGAACGAGTTCATGGAAAGGTGAGAAAAGGTAAGAAAAACGGCTGGTAAACAGCTACACGAGCCCTTTGAAAAGAGGGAACAGCCATTCTCACACCCAGCCATTCTCATAAGATCATGCTCGGGACATAGCTCGTAGAGCTCAACAAAGACTTTTCCTCTTATTTAGGACGATCTACTCCAAGGATCCAAGTCTTCTAATTAGGGCCTACAAGGTATACGTTAGACCAATAATGGAATATGGCACTAGTATCTTTTTCCCTAAGAAGAAATTCATTGAGAACATACTTGAAAAAGTCCGGAGCAGTTTCACCAGGAAAGTGTTTATAAGAGCCCTTGGCTTTACTTATCAAAGTATTCCTCGAGGTCTAATAAGAAGCATGCTCAATATTGAGTCATTGAAGCTGAGAAAGAGGAGGAATGATCTTTTGATGGTCTACAAGATTATATTCGGACTAGTCGGACTGAGATGCTCTGATTTTTTTAAACTTATTGGTTCCTCTACGCGAGGATGGCGATTTACGTTTAACTTGCAAGGCCCAACAACCTCATTAGGACGTCACCGTTTTGCACATAGATCAGGTATGGAGTTTGTCAAACTGAGCAAAAAAAAAGGAAATTCCTACCAGTCTTCACAAATTTAGAATTCTTCTCAAGAAACACCTGAGTGGATAGAGCAGCTTAATGATAATGATTATATTCAACTTGTTGAACTTCAGCTCGCTCTCAATCACCCTCTTCCACGTTTTATCCTATGATAGACTAATTGTTGTAGTGCTTTTATCTAGTGATTTTGTGTTGTTTCTCTTTTGTTGTGATAGTTCTGAACGTGTTCATGTTCTATTTATTTATTTTTATATTATTATCTGCCTCTGCATGCTACGCGCATGTAAAAAATTGAAATTGAAATACCCAGAGCCCAAGGTAAAAATTACCGAGAAGGACCTGGTCCCAGATTCATGAACGGAAAAACGGTCTCCGAAACCGCGGCGCAGCTAGAGCCAGAAAGCAGAGTCGATGAGAGATTGCGTTTACCATGGGAAAATTAAGGATAAGTAGACAAAGGTGAGCACCGTTCGGGCTATATCTCGGGGTTTATCGGGGGTTTACCAATGATGAATCTGGGCCCTAGAGAGTCCTGGAAGAACTACCTGGAGAATTTAGGCCAGACGGTTCAAGTGGTGAAGAATGAGTGCAAAGGTTTCTCCACTATCAGAATGTTATTCAAGAAATACCTAGAGAGTTCTGGAAGGACATCAACAAGGTCGCGCTCAGAGAAAACGACCATTTTTTCATGTTACCTATGAAATTTGTTTGCGCAAAATTGGGCCCTTGTGATGCAGTGGAAAAGGCGCTGCTGACACCCTGACGGTTGAGCGATCGGTCCGGGTCCAAGGTAACCAAGCCTTCTGTCCCTCAGGAGTCGGGTAAATTCGTATCAGACTTGTCTGGGAAGGTAAAGACAATGACTTGGTATATACTGTCCCCACACTGTACAGGCCAAACGACTGTTCACAATGTCTCTACGATTCTGAGTGGTAGACGAGTGCATGGCGTATCCTTAAGGGGATAAACGCCTACACCTTTACCTTGACCTTCTAATTTTACCTAGGGGATTTGATCCTCAAAGAGATGGTTCTAGTGCTGAAGAATGAGTTAAAAGTTTTCTCAGCTATGTTGTTCTAGAAGGGTCTAGAAAGTTCTGGGAGGACATCACTATTATATAATTGACCATTCCCTAACAAAATTCCGGGCTCAGCTAATTTCAAACGAATAATTAAAGACAAACTAGTAACAATTATCCCTGATCATAAACCAAACAAAAAATATAAAGTTCCAATATCCTTATGATTGGTACTTTCTAATCAAAATCAATTATATTAATGCTGTTCTAGAAGGGTCTAGAAAGTTCTGGGAGGACATCAACAACAACAAGAACCTCAAAGAGAGTTCCTTCATTTCCATCATATTACCTAAAGAATTGGAAGAAGTAGAACAAGGAAAAGTTGCTCATCTCGAAAGGGAGTCGAAGCCTAGCCTAACCCCACGGAATTTAGACTGCAACTATCAGCATGTTGTTTGGTTTAAAGTTACCACCGCGGAGCGCCGGGTAAGAAAACAATGGGCGATGACTGTACCGACGGAATGATGCAACACATTGGTGAATAGGCCGACGTGTGACTCTACCCTCACCCCCGGTGAGCTGATGAAAAGATGACATTTGATTGGACTTTACACTGTAGAATTTCCCCTCTTCTTTCTATACAGTGAGGGTACCGTAACCAGATTAGAGACGGATTACGGTAGCCTAACCTCTTCTAACTAAGTCTCGGTATTTAGGTGAACGTACTACTTTCTAAAACGGAAAGCGGCACATAAGAGTTGGAGGAGGATAAATTCAGTTATACGAAGCTCGGCAGGAGGACAACGACAGCCCGCAATGACAAAGGACCACTCAGAAAATTCTTCCTGAGGGAATAAGCCGTGACAGTTGTCCGTCAATCTGTCACTCATGAAAATTCGTGAAAATAATGAAAACCTTCGAAAAAGTAGATAAATACATTAGTATAGGAATACCCTCTTTATCGATCGAAAAATATCTGTTAGGTTTCCAAATCTCTTTTTGTTTAAACCAGATCGACAGGAAATTAAAGGTCAACCAATTTAGGATGTAGGGTGAGCCACCTTTTCAAAGGCTACCCTAAACCCCCAAAAGAAGACCAGAGTAGGTGATCAGTTGGGATATTGGGTAAGACGGCTCACAGCTGGTCATTTTCCCAAAAAAATCGCTTCAGCTGTTAGAACACGAGTTTACACCACGTGAAGAGCTACAAGATACGTCAAGAGATTGAGAAACGGTTAAACTCATCGATCAATGGAAAACACTGATTAATTGCTATCACGCGTTCACGCTGATAGTATAAAAAAGTTCAAACACAGCTACAAATCAGAGGACAAACGTTAAATGCTGTGTAGAGATGCAGAGGACGCAGCGCAGCAGCAGATGCCATAGGTGATAGATGTTCAAGAACAGTTATAAAGTGGTCAAGTGTAGAGTAGGGATACAGAGGACGTAGCGCGGCAGCAGACGTCATAGGTGAGAAATTCTTAGACAATTCACTAGAGTAAGGGGTCCATATCATTGCATATACTAAAACTACGCCATGCATATAGGGAAGAGACGCAGACGACGCAGCACAGCAGCAGATGCCATAGGTGAGAAGCTCTTGGACATTTCACTGGAGAAACATGGCTATATCATTGAATTCACTATAAAAACACCATACACTGCAAATATAGGGTGGTAAGAAAGTCTTGAGCCACTTTGCATGAAAGTTTCAGAACTTCCGACTCCTGAATTGAAGCCATAACCGAACATGTGATAGTTGTTAGTCATTCACGAAGCAGCGTTACGATGGGTATGAATAACCTAACCCTCTTCTTTAACTTCAGATACGATGCCACCTCCACAGGAGCATATTTGAGCCCTCATCTTTAACGGACGGTGGCACAGCACTGGAACGATGGAAACCATTCGCAGCATCAGCGCTGTATTCGAGGAAGACACCACAACCTTCTGCATCGCGGAGCTCTCGTGATCTCGTTTTATAGCTCGAGACTCCTGCTTCGAAGACAAGCCTTGGTTGAAACGGGCTCCTATGGCAGAAAATTCTGCCTTTCTCGAAGCTTTCGAAGCGAATCCAGAAAAAAGCATTCGCACTCTTGCAAGGAGACCATGACACGCTCATACTAAAGTTACCAGTTAGCTCCATTCCCTCGCTACAGAGAAACGTTGAGTGGACTGAGCTCCGACGTCCCGGCGGACAGCATTCGGTGCACTCTCGCAATGATGCAGCAGCACTCTATGACGATAAAAAGACTAATGAAAATTTGTAGAAATGCGGCTGGTACACGATTTTGCAATCATCTTATTGCACTTATATTGTCCCCTATAGCTATCAATTAACTTCCCTCCATGTTGCTTTTTAGCTGAGAAAAGAGCCACCAAAGTCGATGATGTTATACGGGCAGTCAGAGCGTTCTTTGGCTTCCAGCCTGCTCCGTTCTGCAGGTAGGAGATGGCTGACCTGCCTATCAGGGACGCTATGGTTCTAACTAACAATGATGATTAAATAGTGGAGTAAAATGCATTGCGCGCGGAATAAGAAAACATGAAAAAAGTAGACGTCAAACGGCTCAACACTTTCTTACCACCCTATATGAATATAAATATAAATGTAGAATAAAATAAATAAATAAAATAATAAACATACCATAGACTATAAAAACAAAAATGCTATGCACTATATATAATGTGAAAGCCATTTTTAGAAGGACCTCGATTCAGCCACTAAGGCGCCGACTGCAGCAGCATTGCGCTGCTGCCGAGTATGAACGAACTTCATTCTGTTGGCTTGAAAAAGTAGAATGCCACGCCTAAGTCCATAAAGCCGCCCATTGCTATCCCATTAGCTATTGGTTTTTGCTCTCTGTGGCTAAAAAGGACGTTCCAAGCTCCATCTCTCTCAAGATTCCAAAGCCGATTCCTGTTCAAGCTGAATCACTTTTCTCTTCCTTATCCTAGCCTTATCCTTTATCAGCAGCTCGGATAGAAGTGGGTGGTCTTCAGAGGTGAAGAGAAGCTCGAAACAGAGCCCACTCCCATTCATACTATCGCTGAAAACTCCATTAATTTCAGTTAAAACCTTAGATTTTTAGCTGCTACTGTACCGTTTCACAAGCGCAAATGGACATATTATTGATAGGTCACTATGAGAAGTCGAAATCGCTACAAGAAAAGTGGAGTAGACAGCAGAAATGGCAGAGGCATAAGTTCAATGAAAAAAACAAACACGAAAAATAGAAAACTAGAGAAGGAAGAGGAAAAACCGTCGGAAGAAAACGAAGAATATATGCTTGTCATCGTTGAGAGGAAAGCGACGATTCTGCGGGTGTTTGGTGAACGAAGAATTCGCGCAAAGTAATGTTATCGACCAGCGATGCAGAAAAAAGAAAACATTAAGCTTCTGTACAGATGTGTCACGGAAACGAGAAGAATCGTCTATGCGACGCAAAAAAAAACGAATTACAGCAGATGCAAAAGATTGATCTCACGTAGAAAACGAATAGTTACGCACGTTCAAACGAGTAAACCAGTTTCTTGGTTTTCTTTTCTCTTTACTCTTGCTTGAATTCCAATTTTCTTAGCTTAACTACAATACCGGACGCACCGCAACAATAAATCGGCGGCAGAGGCGCTTTTTTGCGACAAATGGTGCCGTTTTCAGGGTCCATGCGTAGTGACCCGGATAGAGTCTACCTCGATTCATTCACGCCGCATGCTCAACGGGGGTCCCCGCGTGGTAGCCCGGCCGAAGGCGGAGCCTCGTCGGGCGGTGAATCACAAGACGAGGGATCGAAGGGGGAAGAGACCGAAAATCGATGGGTCAAAAAAAAACTTGTTGGAAGTTCATCTGATATGCAAAATATGTATTGTAATATATGAAAAATATATGCAAAATATTCTAATATATGAAAGGATAGAGCTCGAGCTGCTGAGTTCAAATGCCTACTCATTCTTACGAATAATAAATTTTCTAAAAAAATATAGAAAAACGGCGGTTTCTGCGTGATAAAGCGCCGCTGGCGTGTTTTATCGTTGCGGCACGTACGATACTGTACTTCACTATCTAAGACCGAGTTCATGAATAGTTGCCCATAAGACAGCGTTAGAAAAACGAATAAAAGGAAGCAAAGTTTCCATTGTTAATGTGTGTAGAATGAAAGGAGAACGGATAGAAAAAACTATGAGATAGAATAGTTTCGTAGATAGGACCACGAGGTCATTTAATAAAAATTCAAAAAAGTGGCCTGATGAGGTTGTTGAAATTGTCGAGCCACAGAAAGAGTTCACGATGAAGCGAAAAGTCCCCTATGGATGGACACGGAGCCGGTTTTCCGGCGTTAATGACGACGTTTACGAGCGGCGAGGAAATGTTGCGTGAACTTTGATGGACGTGCACTTCTTCGTGACACTTTCTCATACATTTAGACACTTGAAAACGCCTCTAGGAGCGGAAAAAATGAAACTCGATTCACCTTCTAACCTCGTCAAACAGATAACGAGTATAAATGTAGAGTTCTGATCCAAGAAATAAAAGGAAATAGAAGGAGAAGCGAATTTTTTGGGCTGGTAAAAATATTTCGCAGCAGAGTTTATTTCTCAAACCGGACGAGATCAGTACGTAGATCGAGTTTTATTTCTAGCCTGACGTTTCGACCGTTCCGTCGTCTTCAGACGCCTAAATATGGCCCAGAACACATACTCTTTCAGAGCGTCCGTAGCTTTTTTGACTGACTTATTCAATCCTACCCTCAAAAATAAGGACCCCCCGTGATTCAGTGGTAAGATGCTCTCCTGAAATGGTTCGCACGGTCGAGCGATCGATCCCAGCCCGGCTAACGAAGCCTTCTATCCCACCGGACTCGGGTAAATTGGTACCATACTCGTCTGCGAAGGTAAAGACACCGACTTGGTACAGCGGCTGGGCCCGCAAGTCATTGCATGTGCCAAACGCATTACGCATGCACTATGCCTCTACAATTATGAATGGAACACGAGTGCGTGGCGCGCCCTTAAGGGACTGATCAACCTCTTTATCTTTACCTTTTACTCTAAAAAATACAAAAAAAAATAAATATAAATTAAGAAGATTATCTGAGAAAACAGGGTTTCGAAACGAGAAACGAGGGCGGGCGGCAAGTGATGGTGATTCGAGTGTATTTCGCTCTCACCGGCGGCTGTTTCAAGGTCTTCACCACCAGTTCCACAGGTGGACGGCCTTTCGTGGTTGCCCGCTGCTAATGACTAGTGTTCATCAGCGCCAAATGGTATCCACCGTTAGAAACCGGATTAAGCCATGCACTCAACTAAAACGCAAAAACGAGGGGCGCGGTTAGGTTGTCGGTTTCACGTTCACACGACCTGATTCACCTATTTACCATAGATTAGCGTCGATTAAAAGAAAAATCAGGGATGCACAGGTGAACGAAATCCAATACCTCGTTCCAATCAAGCCTCTTGGAGTGCGCCATGCACTTAGCTTTTGCTCAAAAGCGAGTACGTTGGACATGGACAGGGATGCAGGGTCCTGGGAAAAGAAGCACAAAGGAAAGCAGTCTCAGCAGATGTCTTAATTAGTGACGGTTATTAGCCTGATGAACGCGTTTCAATCACTCTCCAGAATACGCCACGCACTCGACTAGTACTCAGAACCGAGGGGCTGGCGAGGTTGGCTGCAATTTTATCCATTGAGTAGATTATCCATTAGGATCAAAATGACTGACATATTGGTGGGGTATGATTTACCGCGATCAGGACAGAGATCGCAACAAATTCGAGTAAGCTAAATCCGAGAAAAACCACTCGTATCATAGCGCTGAGGATTAGATGAAAGTCCGATAAGGAGTGCGAGTTGATGGAAGAGCAGGAGGAGTAGGACGAGGACGAACCGCGAGCAGCGGCGATGAGAAATGGGAAGACGAATCCGGCGAGCGAGAAAAGTCCGCGCAGCCACTCTTTTGCGCCTCGGGGCAATTATTTATCGCTGAGATCTTCCCACCAACAACGGGCCATCGGCCGGCCACCGACTCTCCAAATTCTCAACGGGTCCCTTCTCGTTGAAGTGCACAACGGCCGTCGCTAGTACTTCAGCTACTTTCGTCGTAGCCAGAAGGGCTATAGAAAAGCCGCTTTTAATCCGCTCTCAAAGCTCCGCTAACACTCGAAACGATGAGGAATCACAGAGTAAAGAAAACGACAAGTATCAACAAATATAACCTATATAACCTTGGGAGAGACGTAGAGGTGAAGATAAATTAGTTTGTGTTGATTACTCCTCTAAAGATACGCCATGCGCTCGTGTTCCATTCAGAGTCGTAGAGGCATAGTGAATTCTATTTGGCTTACACTGTGAGTTACCGAACCAGCCGCTATACCAAGTCAGTGTCTTTACCTTCCAAGACAAGTCTGATACCAATTTACCAAACCCCGATGGAAAGCTTGGCTAGTCCGGGCAAGGATCGATCGCTCGACAATGCGAGTGTCAGTAGCGCCTCTTACCACTGAAATAATAAAAATATTAATACGAAATCATTCTGCTATTTGCCGCTTTTTGTTCAGCGGTTTATAGACGAGAACTAGTTGAAAGACTTATATATTTGGAGATGCTAGGTTATTCGCAAAACACTGACATCGGACGGGAATTTAACCCGCGTCTTTCTGCTTTCGGCAGTTTGCACTAACCACTGTGCTAGCGATGTACGTTGCGAATCCCCTAGCATCATTCCTAAACCCGGTTTTAATTATAATCTTGTTCAAAATATGTCTTTAGGTTTCCGTACTTTGGAGTTCAGAAGAAAGCGTAACGCTCTCGTTCTGATTTATAAAATCGTTTGCGGGTTGGTGCACCTGAACAAGAGTAAATTGTTTTGATTCCGAGGTTCAGTTACGCTGGAGGTAGTTTGAAAATTACCGTTCCCAGAGCGAAATCAATTCTTGGACCGCATTTCTTTTGTAATTGGGCCACATGGAAATTCAATAGGATATCCAAACATATCACAATACCCACCAAACTCGCACAGTTCAAGAAACCAGTTAACCAGCTTCTAGTTGATGAATAGTTATAAATAATAATTATAATTATTATAATAATAACTATTATTTATTACATGACAACACACGTGTTTGATGTGAAAGAATTAGGAGCAAACATCAAAAAGCATTCAGTGATAACAAGAAGAAGATGTCATTGAGGGCTAAACCAAAGAATAGCGCAATAGAGCGCACTATCCACCAACTGGAAGCTGGTTAACTACTTTCTTGAACTGTGCGAGTTTAGTGGGTATTGTGATGTGTTTTGATATCCTATTGAATTCCAATGTCACAAAAGAAATGCAGTCTAAGATTTTTTTGATTGATTTGAGTGGCCCTGTCACAAAAGAAATGCAGTCTAAGATTTGATTTCGCCCTGGGCACGGTAATTTTCAAACTACCTCCAGTGTAACTGAACCTCGGAATGAAAATAATTTACTCTTGTTTATGTGCACCAACCCGCAAAGGATTTTATAAATCAGAACGAGATCATTACGCTTTCTTCTGAACTTCAGAGAACGGAAACCTAAAGACTTATTCCGAACCCTACTATTTGGAACAAGATTACAATTAAAACCGTGTCCTCTCAACATTAATTCTCATGTGAATTTATCTTGAACTTTTTCGAAAGCTTCAACAAGACATATCTTAAAGGGCGAATAGATTGCTGTACCGTATTCTAGTATGGGCTTGATATATGTTTTGTATGCTTTTATTAACACTGACGGATTCTTCATTTTCTCAGGTCTGAAAAGATTAATGAATTTCCTGGAAGCCTTTCTAATCGCGTCCACATAAAAAAAAAAACTATTCCACTGAAAAGACAAGATTAACGGTTCGAAAGCGGCCGGAGAGCGTAGTGCAGCGGTCTAGCGTCATTCAGGCACAGGTTCGAGTTCTCCCTGGGGTACAAATTTTTGTGAAGAATCCTAACGTCTACACTAACTACTTGTTCATTATATACTATCAGGCTGTAAACCTTCCGATTGAATATTTTTTCATCGCATAATAAAACTTCTGTTTAAGCTTCTGCATTTCTTTATCGATAATATTTCAGTAGGGTAGCTAAAGCTCTTCTGAACTATTAATCGCCCATTCGATTTCGTTAGAATTCCTTTAGGTTATAAAGCCATATACATAGGGCCCCAACTGCATGATTTCAATGGGCTTTGACGAGGGCGATCTACTGTAGTGTCCAGTACTGAAATTTTGCTGTATAATAGAGTAACGTGTCCTGTATATTTCTCCAGAACAGGTAGGTCCCAGGAAGTCAAGGAAGCCTATTATGGGTTTGAGAATAAACCGCTCCGCCATGAACACCTAGCACTGATTTGAATGGGCTAAAAGTAGCCACAGAAGTCGGACCAGAAGTTCAGACATTGCTGTTACAGAACACCATTTCTTATTGTTTCATCAGGCACACGCGGAAGAGAAAAATCTCAACAAGTCAGGCCATCTCAAAACGGGAGTGCTGAAGTTGTTCGTCAATAAATCGGCAGGGTTCCAAGCGTATTGAGTAGAACAATTACCAGCAGAAAGGAGACACAATGTAGTCTAATATTGTACCATACATATCTCAATTGGGTCCTGTTTCAAAGAAATAAATTCGAAAAATCAAGACGTGGCAAATGTTCCATTGGAAGGTTTACAACCTAATAAAAGGCTTGAACTCAAAGTAAAATAAGGCAGAATAACTCGCCCGAGAAACAAAGCCAACTCACACCCACCTTTTTTAGAAAAAAAAATAAAAAGTAAAGAAATTAGAAAATTGGTAAATAATTTCTTCGAGAAAGGAACCCTTCGTTGTCGACCAACCTGAACCGAAATATGACCAGAGCTTACGTGATAAAAAAACTTGAACAACATAATTGTCATTTAAATAAGATTGCGCCATGCACTCGTCCAAACTTGGCTTAATTGCTTGCCTACGAGCTGAGTGTGTGTCGAGAACTCGGGTTTCTCTACGAATCCGATAGTCGTTACTTGGAGAATATTTCGAAATGAAGGCTTTCGTGAAGAAATTATTACAAATTCAAGCTTTCTTCGCCTTTTTCCCAAATAAACCATGGCAAAACCTCACCGCTAACAAAAAGCTTCCATTTTCATATTTCTAAAGCATCAATTGCGGCTTCAACTAGATTTTTTGATTTCCTATGTAGCTACGGTGACATGAAAAAAAAAACCGGTCTATGCCTTTGCCTAAAATCTTCGTTTACATTGGATTGATTTGAAAGATCAAAGTGCCTAGTATAATAGGGTTCATTTTACGTAATTTCAATTCATTCTCGAATGAAATAGAATCGTGGAATAGAATTGTGGATTCAGACTTTTTGTGACGTGCGGTCCGTCCCAATTAACGTAAAAATTCCGATAAAAATTCTATTGAAAGCCGATCAGTCAATGATCTGAAAAACACTCATTCAGGGGAAGTGCAGACGACGGATACGCGTCTGTGATACGGACTGTATACACAAATTGCGCGCTATTTACTGTTGTTTATTTATTCATACTGTAGTTACTGGACGTAGCGAAAATAGTATCTAGATCATTGGACCATCATTCCGTGGCCCCATTCACCAGTGAAAATAAGTTTTAGCACTATACGTCACTCTTATCGTTAGGGGCGTGTGATAAAGTAGTGAAAGGCGCTACGTCTACCCACACGGTAGACGGTCGAGCGATCATACCCCGTCCAGGCAAACCAAGCCTTCATTTCCTACGGGGTTGGATAAGTTGGTGCCAGACTTATTTGGCAGATGAAGGCCCTGAAGTTGGTTACGATGGAGTGAAGTCAAAAAATAAGTGAAGCCGTGGGTATCCCCAGGACTAGGAGAAATGTCAGTGTTCCGTAGTCTACAGATGCCGCGGTTTTTCAAGTCTATGGTGTCCGATTGATTGCAAGTGATGCACTGTAATCCTCTAATCAATCAGTAAATATTGATTCAATTAGAACCATGGAAGGCTTCCCTACTCGTTTCTATCAACTATAAAGTCATTGTCCGAGAAAAGGTAATACAGGGTGGCTGGAAAGTATGGTCCGCAAATTCTCAGCAATGGTTCTTTCGAGCAGATGCCCGTTGTAAAGGCATCGTATGTAGGGTTGGTAGTAACGACTCGATACGTGTTCCTGCTCAAGTGGTACATCGGTCGGATCAGCAAGTCTCAAGATATGCAGCCTCATTCTCATCGAGACACAATCGCGCACCTTGTGGACGAAGGACTACGACCCGCGGAGATATGGAGAAGGCTCAAGATCAGTGCTAGGACTGTACGACGAATCGTGGCACAGTACAAGCAGCGAGGACACTGTCGTGCACTTGCTAAACCAGGTCGACCGAGGACCGTGAATACTTTTGGGATCCGTAAGATCATCAAGAAAAGGATCCAAAGGAACGACGAGTTGAGCCTCAACAAAATTGCTTCCGACTTGAATATCTCGCGATGCAGTGTTCAAAACATTGTGAAAAACGAACTGGGTCTTCGCAGTTATCGAATCTATCGCGGACAAGCCCTCACGGACCTTCCGAAAAGGGATAAGCTCGAGAAGTGCCGGAAACTTCTTGACTTCATTTGCGCGGGCCGCCTTTCTGACATCATTTGAACAGATAAAAAACTTTTTACTGTTGAGGTCGCTCATAACAGTCAAAACCATCGCCAACTCTTGTCGCCGACAGAAAAAAGTCTCGAATACGTCGTGTCCATTCAAGGACCATGTTCCCAAAGTCTGTGATGGTTTGTGCTGGCATAACATCTGAGGGCAAAACTCCGCTTGTTTTTGTCGACAAGAACATTAAAATCAACTCTGATGTTTACCAGAATGTCATTTTGAAGGAAAATCTGGTTCCATGGGCTGAAGAGCACTTTGCAGGACCGCAATTTATACTTCAGCAGGACTGGGCGCCAGCACGCGGGTCGAAATCCTCGATTGCCTTCTGCGAGGAGCACTGTCCGGGATTTTTGGGCAAAGATATGTGGCCGTCAAACTCTCCAGACCTAAATCCAATAGACTTCTCGGTCTTGGGCTATTTGCAGCAGAAGGTCTCGTTGAATTCTCATCGAAGTTTCGACAGTTTGAAAGCAGCCCTGGTGAGACAGTGGCAGAAGATAGATGTCGACTACTTGCGGCCCACAGTAGGCGCAGTCAACAAGCGACTAGAGGCCTGCATTCGAGCAAAAGGAGACCGTTTTGAACAACCCCTTGAGTAAATGATCCATTACTGACGAAGGCGACATCGGCGAAACGTAAGCCGATAATAAAGCCTTAACAATCTCGGTCGATCGCTAACTACATTGCGTTTCTGAGATCCATTATTGTCTTGTAGTTTTATAACAAAAATATCGTCAAGATCGTTGTTGTGTTTCACTTGTTTTAGAGGAAAATATAGCGGACCATACTTTCCAGCCACCCTGTATAGTCGCTCAGGATCTTCATTACTAACATAGGATGGTAAGCCTTGAAAGTTGGCCAAGAACGACTATTATAGATCGCAGGGCAACCGAAAAAACTATTCCATCTGAGTATTTCAGATTCAAATTCCAAATAGGAGCTTCGCTCGAAAAGGTATGTTACCCTTCGTTTTGAATACAAATTGTTCGAACAAGAGGTAGTGGCATAATTTCACTTGAAAATTTTATTTTATTTTCTGTTTTATTTTATTTACACTGCTAGGCGCTCCAAATGAAACGTATGAATAATACTAAACAGTAATACCGTGCTTAATTTCGAATGAAAGAAACTAGAATAAAGTAAAATGCTGGTAACTTATGCGGAATCTCGGTCTTCAATCGAGACTAACATAAAGAAAAATGTTGAACACCGTGTGCAAATACAAAAATAGCACATGAAAACCACTATAAAATATTTTCAAAAAATACAGAATTCGTAACAACAGTATGTTTCGACTTGGTCAATGGAGTGGTCAGAACTATCGATTGGTTCTTATCAGGTTCTTTTCGATTTGAACTCTTTGTGCATGAAAATGAAAAGTGACATATCTTTTTGACCGGTACTGTAAATGCGAGGAAAGCCTTCCTGGTCCCACTAGAAGATGGTCGAATGATATCAACGTTGAGATCAGTGCTACTAGGATAACCTACAATGGGTCCGCCTACAATAGGAATGCCTACAATAGAAACCATAGTGAAACACTAAAAAACACAAATTGACAATAAGGTCATGGATTGATGTATTTTTAATGAAGCTATCTAAACAACCAACTATATCAGGATTTCTCCCGGTTTTGTACTTAAAAATACAAGGTGATATACAGTGCCGGACGCGCCGCGAAGATAAAACGGCGCCGGCGACGCTTTTTCTCGCAGAAACTGCCGTTTTTATATATTCTTTTTAAAGTTGGTTTACTCGTGAAAGTGAGTACATTTTGTCCTCAGCAGGTTAAGCTCTGTTTTTCTATACAAATTTTCTCTATTTGTGGAGGTCATTCCAAGGCGATTTTTTGACCCCTCGATTCCTCGTCTGGTGACTCATCGCGCGACGAGGCTTCGCCTTCGGCCGGGCTACCGCGCGGGGATCCCCGTTGGGCATGCGGCGTAAAGGAATCGAGGTAGGCTTTGTCCGAGTCACCACTCGTGGACCCCAAGACGGCACCTTTGGACGCATAAAAGCACCATCGTTGCTGGACGTCCGGTACTGTACCATTTTGATCGCTACAGCAAGTTGACCCGCACCAATGACGTAAGGTAGAATCGTGGGTATCTCACAGGGTTAGGGGAAAATCCGCTGTTCCAGGTCGCATAGATGCCGTGCTTTTGCAAGCTTTTGCGCCCGACCGACGGACAACGTGTTGTTTTGCATGCATTGTGCTGTCCAAATCTCGTGAACCGATCGATCCGTTGAAAATCAAAATGGAAACATCCGTGGGTGTCGGTGTAGACAGAAGGCGTGTCCTCGGGGATTCCCGACTCTATCAACAGTCCAGCCTATCCGGCTGGATCGTCGACTCGACAGAGTCATTCAGATGTTCAACGGAGTCAACCAGCTCGATCCGTCGTCTTCTACGACCGATGGACCGTTTCATCGACCACGATCACACTCAGCCTGTGAGGGTGATGGCAAATCGCGGACATGGCCCATGAAATTGCATCTGGTAAGCGCAGAAGATTCACTTTATTGGGCCAAAAACGAATATTTTTCATGGCGTCGCTAAAATTTCACAGAAATTTTTGCATTTTTTGACAATATTCGAGTAGAGAAGTTAACGATGCTCTAAAGCGCAAGAAATTCAATCTGGTAAAAGTTGGAAAGTTGATTGTAGATAATTCGACACCATTCCACCTGGTGTGTATCTCCAGGAAACCCTTTCAAGATTTTTTCGGCTCTACCCATACCCCATCAACGGGCTTTTCTGGGTATGCTGTAATCACGATTTTGAGGTCATCTTTCAAATTTCCATCATTTTTCTGCCAATTTCGGCTGCACTGGTTGGTTTCGGTAGAAATTCGGAAACGAATGAGTTTCCCGAGCGAGGCTTCTTCAACACTCTAATCCGTAGAAAAAAATTCGATTCCGAAATTTCTTATTGTTGGCCAAATCCGTTGAGTAGCGTTCAATTAGAAAATTTTGACGAGTGCACGGTGTAACCGCTGTTCAATTCAGATAAATAGACCGATAATAAAACGTTCTTTTAAATTTAAATTTTCAACAAGTAACGAGCGAGTACTGTTTTTATGAAAAAACCTTTCGTATGATACCTACATGCAACCTTATAGCCCACCAATAATCAGATTTTATAAAAATAACCGACCGTAATTTTGGTGACGGTGGTGTTGGCATGCGGTTGAGAGCTCCTCGAGCGAATCTTGCGCTGAGATTTTTTCATCGGGGACCACGGCTAAAATGAGCACTCGTCAGAAAAAAAAAACAAAAAAAAAGAAAGAAAAGGAAAAAGATGACTGATTACACCAAGTGACCCTTACAGGAAGAAATTTGGATTAGAATGGCTCCAAAGGTTATTATCCTCAACTGCCACAAACAATTTTTAGAAGAAGAATAGATTGACGTGAAAAAATGATGAGTGAAGAACATCAGAGAGGACTAATCATCAGAACAGAGAGAGAATTCTTTAGAAATTGATCAATTAGACTCCAGTATCGTTCGAATTAAACGGCCGAACTCATTAATATAATTTTCCACGAAATCACAGTGTCGAGCTGGTCGCAAAGAATTTCGGATATTTAAAATGATGTAAAAATACCACATCAGCTAGTTAATTCCAAAAAAAGCGTTTTCCACGGTAATTTTTCATGCTGATGGAAATTGCATCAAGGAAAAACCTCATCCATAGAGCTTTCTGGCTTGGGCTTAGGGGGAAGTCCGAGCCCAAGGCTGAGCCTAAGCCTAGAAAAGGTTTGGAGAAGAGGGCTAAATCTCTTCTCCAAGCCTTTTCTAGGCTTGGGCTCAGGCTTGGGCTTAGGCTTCCCCCTAATAAGAGCTGGCTGCTTGGAGCCGAATTAGGTGACCAGGTGTCAGCAGTCAAATTCGCTCAATAGACTCCCCTCTTCACAGACTTTGTGTCCGGTCGAAAACAACAAAAGAGCTCTACTAAATTTCACATGAACTGCTGCTTCGAGTGGTCCCGCTATTGTTCCTTTGCTCAGTTTTTTACCCTGAGCATATGTACACCTTTCGCTCCGTTGGGTTTAGTTGAGCTCTTTGAACTCTCTAGCTCTACACGGCTTCAGATGGGGTCACCCGAAAACTCCTCCTAATGTGTCTCTGTACGTCGAAAATTATTTCGAAAACGGATTTTGGAGCGAGTTTCTCTCAAAATTCGACAAGCTTCTTACTAGGGAGGTCAGTGAGCGTGCCCCAAAGATTCCGAACGAGACCTATATGGTTTTGTAGAGCATCGCGCGAGGATCACAGCAATGTAGTTCATTTTTGCTGAGCGCCAATGGGTGGTCCGAAAATCGCAAAAAACCACCACCGTTGAGACACATTGGAAGCGGGCTCTCACTCCCTAGTCTCTGGTGTGAGAGGCTGCGTCCAGTGTGCCTCGCTGGCTCAGTGGCAACGCAGTGGATTGTCGTTCAGAGGGTCATGGGTTTGGATCCTGTCAGTGTGATTTTGTTTTGCTCTAATCGCTTTGATACCAGATGGTGCTCATTTTGCGATTTTGCCATTGAGGTTGAAGAAAATCATATTTGGAATAGCTTAAAACGCACAAATTTTAGTAAATGGCAACATTAACATGGGCAGCCAATATCCATTGCTACTCACCTTAAACAGACGCAAATTCAGAAACTAATGTTAGATTCGTGATCAGCGCCCCAAATAATCCCCACAGACGGAGTTTGAACGAAATCGGTTAACCCAGGCACATCACTTACTCACCTTTACCATAGCTAGCGCTTACCAGCCCACAAGCCCACCATTAGATACCGTCACTTGTTACAAATCACAAAACTATTGCTATATTCATGACCAGCGTCTCAAATTGTCTCATTAGCAAAATTTTGGCTAAATGAGTGGCCATGACTTCTCGTGCCTCATGTCAAGTGTCGGGAGAATTTTCCAAGGTCCAGTCTCTAATGAATTACTGATACATTATCCCAACATTCAGACTCTAGCTGTCAGAAAACTTTCAGCATCTACTACCTTCGTTCCAGAAATTGCACGGAAGTCTCACCTGGACTGCTGATCACGAATTTTACTCTTGTTTCTGGAATTCTGACTGGTGAGCCCTTGCCATGGCAAGGGTGAGTAAGTGGGGTGCCTGGGTCAAAGTCACCGATTTCGTTCAAACTTCGTCTGTGGGGATTATTTGGGGCGCTGATCACGAATCTAACATTAGTTTCTGAATTTGCGTCTGTTTAAGGTGAGTAGCAATGGATATTGGCTGTCCATATTAATGTTGCCATTTACTAAAATTTGTGCGCTTTAAGCTATTCCAAATATGATTTTCTTCAACCTCAATGGCAAAATCGCAAAATGAGCACCATCTGGTATCAATGCGATTAGAGCATGACAAAATCACACTGACAGGATCCAAACCCATGACCCTCTGAACGACAATCCACTGCGTTGCCACTGAGCCAGCGAGGCACACTGAACGCGGCCTCTCACACCAGAGACTAGGGAGTGAGAGCCCGCTTCCAATGTGTCTCAACGGTGGTGGTTTTTTGCGATTTTCAGACCACCCATTGGCGCTCAGCAAAAATGAACTACATTGCTGTGATCCTCGCGCGATGCTCTACAAAACCATACAGGTCTCGTTCGGAATCTTTGGGGCACGCTCACTGACCTCCCTAGTTAGAAAATTTCTCCTAAAACCCTTGAGCGTTCCATTCTTCCTAAGCGAATTTCTTCGAAAATTTTCAAATCTATTGGAGCCCTAGAAATCTATAAGATGTGGTCGTCACACCGATAATGATAGAAAAACTTCAGATCTTCTTGAGAAATATTTCCAAGACAATCGAATTAAGAAATATTTTCCGACAAAAAACAAAAAAATCGACGTCAACCCTCTCTAGCCGCCTGTATTCAATTTTCCATATGCTTCTTATGTTGAGAGAAAACAGGAGGAAATCGTGAGCGCTTCATTTCCGTTTTTATCACCCAACGGCTGAAAACACAATCATTTATAGGAGATAATGATTAGAAAAAGCGACACCGAGCTGTTTTTATCCATTGGGGCGCTTCCAATGAAAACGTGAAGCGAACGCTAACTCCAGCGAGGCGTTCCGTATCGTAGTAATGACTTTCTATTGATTTTCTATCACGACTGCCATGAAAAAACCATCCACTCTTTATTCATCTGCATACTTTTTTATTTTCACCTGCAATTAAGGAAAATTGAGCCGCTATCAAATTCACAACGGAACCTTAATGATGTCCGCATGATGAGCAGCGGCGCGGGTGCGGTTTGATCACCACTGGGAGAGAGAGAAAGAGTTTATAAAAAATAACTTGGAAAGCTTGCAGCCATTTTTCCATTATCCCTTTTAGAATTATTCATTATTATACTATTCATTTATTAGCTTAGTCTTTTAGCTTAAAATTGAAAGGAGAAACGTGATTACATGAAGTTTGAACTGAGTTTCGGAGAAACAACAGACTCCGAGGTTCGATAGTGCTATATAGGATGCGCCATGCACTTAGATGCTAGTTGAAATTGCTGGGGAATTTTGAAGCGGAATTTAGGGCTTGCAGTACTTCACACCTACTATGTGAGAAATAAAGTAAAATAAGTAAATGATAAGTAGTAGGTAGTCAGATGAGCATCTGATTTTCCTCTTCCAGATGATCGGCTGCAGACTAGTGGTGGTTAACCTAAAGAACTGATCTAACCCTCAAAAGTCCACAAAAGGATACGCTCATGCTTACCCATCCTTAAGTCAGTGGCATACGCAGAAAAACTAAGGTCTCTACGAAAATCCTGGTTTAATTTTCAAAAATTCAAAAAAAGTTAAAGGTAAAAACTGAATCGAAAGTGAATTTACAGAAAAAAGATTTCCACAGGAACCTCAGCCGAAACCATAACAAGAACTCGATAAACAACAAATCGAGATTTTCTCACAAAGCAATACTTTTCGACTTTCCAGAAGAGTAACTGCAACATTTCTAAATTAAAGTCATGAAAAAGACCCGGAACAAGCCCGCAAAAACGTGAGCACTGTCGATGGTCGAAGTTCTGTCGTTGAACTTTGTTTTGACTATTCAATGCCAATATCGATTTTGAAAAAAAAAGTGGGCAGCCTAAAAGCTTCACCACCGAAGGGACAGTTTCGAGCATTGTCATCTGGGCGAGCCCAGAGATTAATCGACAAACTCGGCGACAAACTCTACCCCAGCGATACCGAACCGGTATAACCAAATGATGGAGATCCTCGTACCGGAGGTGAGTTTACCCTTACCCACTATAATTTACAGATCACCAAGATGAAGGCCTGGTATGAGATGCACGGCATCACGGTACCGAAGTCTAATACGGCGGAGTGTGGCAGAACTTTACCCAGCAGCGCCTTGAGGAATCGGCTACCGTTGTGGGTAATGGTCCTGGATACCCAACAGAATAAAAAAATACCAAGAGTTTGTATTACTTTAATATCGATTTTACCTGCTGTATTATGTTTTATTTCTTAACGTTTTCCCCTGGGTCCTGACCCCGACTCGGATATCTACCACACCGGATTTTCGACAGTTACCATGGCGTAGACAAACCCACTCGCTCAACACCAGTGAATCGTACCTCAGTCTTAATGATAGGGTTTTCTACTGTTGGTGTCTCGTTTCGGGTAGAAATATGAAAAAACCCACCGGTAACTGGACTATTATAGCTGATTTAACATTCAAATGGGTAAATAGACCCACTAGCCGTCGACGGGGCACTCGATAAGGCGAAGTTGACTGCAAATTTACCCAGCAGCAGCTTGAGCAATCGCCAACCGTTAGCGGGTCGACTGACCCAGGTGATCCTAACCCAGCTATACCAGATCAGATACCAGTGTTATTTCCGCATCTTTACCCAGATTTCGGATCCAACACGGATCTATTCCACACTGGTGGTCCGATGGGCTGGGCGTACACAAACCCTCCCGGCACGCCTCCGGTAACTCTTACCACGGCTTTAATGACCCGATTTTCTACCGAGAATCTACCCGTTTCTTAGTGACAGTGGAGACCATCGTGCCTGCTACCACGGAGTTAAGATGTCCATACCCATGGGTATGAGTAGGAGCTTGGCTTTGTCGAACACCAGGGCCCACATTCATGGACGAACCAGCGGTCTCCGAAACCGCGGCGCAGCCAGACCCAGACGGCAGAGTCGATGAGAGATTGCGTTTAACATAGGAAGTTTAGGATAAGTAGAGAATGTTGCGCGCCGCTCACTGGCTGTATCTCGGGTTTTATCGGGGTTTGCCAATGACGAATGTGGGCCCAGGTTGGTTTTTGTACACCGAGCTAACCCAGCGGATTACCGGTGGGTAGGTACAGATCCGTGTCGGCGTGGAAAACCGAGTGAAGATGTGAAAGAAATCATTGATAACCGCTCTAGCACAGTTGGCACGAAATCAGTAGGGTAAATTAACCCGCTAACGGTGGACGAGGAACTCGATAGATCGAAGTGTACTGGTAATTTACCCAGCGGCGTTCTGAAGAACGACCAACCGCTAGCTAGAATTAGTCCGATAAATGTTGAACTAGCTATTGATAGTATCACTCGACACCGTTTGTTTAACCCGGATCTACACGGATTTTCACCACCCCGGTATCCGCAAGGTTAGCCTGTGTACACAGCCCAACCCGCTGGGTCGGCGGTAAATCTTACCCCAGCTTTAATGATCCGGTTTTTAGAGCGATTCTACTAGTCTGAGTGATGATGGGTACCACCGTAGACAACATAGCTATACCCACCGGAATGATTCAGAGCTAATCCAGCGAACCAGCGGTGTGGTATATCTCGGTGCTGAAATCCGGGTGAAAATGTGAAAAAAACCACCGGTAGCTGGTCCGGTATAGCCAGGTTAAAAGAAACCAGGTAAATTAAACCGATAGCGAATTTTCGACGTATACCGACTGGAATGGGCAGAGATTGACCGTGTGATACTACTGAATAATACATACTCGATAGGGCTATGTTCACCGGAAATTTACCCAGCAGTGTCTTGAAGAATCGCCGTCAGACCGTCAGCGAGCTAATTTACCTGTTTTTATCCTAACTCAGACACATCATACTAGTAATCGGTGGTTTCTTCACCCGAATTTCTGCAACACTGATCTATACCACACCGGAGGTCCGCTGGGTTAGCAGGGCGTACACAAACCCACTCGCTGCGGGGCGGCGGCATATTGGCAGCGGGCTGGGGGCGTACTGAAGTTGAGCTTTTATTGTTGTTACTGGTGAAATGAAAATCGTATCGTGCCCCGACACACAGCCGCCACCACCACTGAGGTCGGCCGGTTGTTCAGCAGAGCGGCCAAGAGCCTCAGGGCACATCACCGGCCCTATAGGCCCCGCTCATCTAGCCTTATCGGCCTATTGCCAGTGATTGATTTGTCAGGCATGGCCGTTGTTCAAATATGTTGTTATTCACGTTCTGCAAACTGCACTTTCGGCAGCGCAGCTTGTCAATGAGCTTGTATCCCTTTTCTTTCATCGAGTTACATGTAGAATTTCACCAGCAGTCCGTTCAGAATCTCTATCATGAGCATACCCTGGGTATACAATACCTCTTCTTACCAAAAAAGACTTACCAGTTATTAATGCTTCTTATGTTGTCATATAAAAATTGTCACAGGTACATAGAGACCAGCTCAATTAGGACCCCTTGAAAACAAAATGGACCAATTTTGCCTTCTAAGGGGTCTTCTTCCACTTTTGAAGTCTTCACTTCCAACTTGATTAAAAATATATCTGTTGAAAGATATTAGGTTTGTATTTATTCCGGAATACTACAATTAGGAAGAATATATTTGGATTATAGGGAATTGAGGAAATTTTTAAAATCAGTATAAATTTAGAAAGTATAAATGTAAGAAATTCTTGAAAAATTACGAGTGATTTTGCCTGAATTTTTGATGGTCTCCCTAGCCTAACCTGCTTTGCTTATGCCCCTTTTCCAATCGCTCTTGACTCAGATGATAATCATTACTAATTTTTCTACTAATCGTCGTTTTATACTTTGTTCTACACAAGACTGTGTTCGTGTAATCAATCAATCAATCAATCAATCAATCAATTTTCAAAACGTTTCCTGAATTCATATTTTCTTTCCTCACCAAACTCAAAAATTGCTCTAAATTTTGCTTAAAGTGTAACTTGAAACAATTTTTCAACTTCAATACGCTAATTACAAATTATATAATTCTGAAAAGTCTAATTCTTCTTGAAATCTGTTTCTTTCTTTTTTCTTGGAATCGTTAGGCAGATGTGATTCTTAGTTCGGCCTTGGAGCACGCTGCAATGGCAAAAGAGCAGACAACTGAATAACTAGCTAAATAGATAAATACATAAATAGAAATTGTTTTTTTTTTAGAAAAGATGAGTTGCAGGAGAAAAACTGGTAACCACTGTCTACAGCAAGTCGACAGTGTTGGTAACATTTCTAGCACTCTAAATTTTAGATTAAACAATTAACTCGAGAATCTGGATTTGCCCGTTCGGAAAATTGACATCTACTGCTGTAGCCTTCCATTCGTTAAAAGACAGAGACTTACGATAACGAATTAGCGGAAGCAGATCCCTTCAACCCAGGCGAAAACGTTGAAATATAGCTAGCAGCTGAGAATAGAATTGCGTAGTACATTCTTTCTATTTTGAATAAGGAGAACTACCCGTTTTGTCCTGAATAAATTTCAGAATTAGATATTAGAGCTAAGGAGAGCATATATGGATCTTGGAAAATTGAAGGCAACTTTAAGAAACCTTTTCAAATTAACAAAGAAATCACAAATTTAAGAATTTCTCGAAACATTACGAATTTTGTTTTGTTGTCCGAGTATGTCCTAATTGGAGCTCCTGTTCAAAGGCCTCAAGTCATTTCTCAATTTTGTCATTTTTTTCGAAGG
Organism: Nippostrongylus brasiliensis; assembly: GCA_030553155.1. NCBI lineage: Eukaryota > Metazoa > Nematoda > Chromadorea > Rhabditida > Heligmosomidae > Nippostrongylus > Nippostrongylus brasiliensis. The sequence goes on from CP130735.1 coordinate 15,365,805, forward strand.
TATCCTCAGCTCACTTACGCTTCCGTCAATCGAAAAGAGGCGAAAAATCGACAAGTGCTGCTGTTTTCTGATCCTTTAGTATCTTGATTATCCTTTGAGAGCCCACCTACTTCCTCTTTCAACCTCTATGAGCATTCTATGATTTTCGAGCTAAAAAATTCCTTTCCAAAAATTCATCTCTATTGCTCTTTGCCCTCTCGGCATCACCACCCGCGGGGCATTATCTCTGTCATCAATCTCATTTCAATGGCTTCTCACGTCGTTTTTCTCACGCTGCTTCATTTAGCCCATTTTTAGATATATCTCTTGTTCTTTATGAATAAAATTGTACCCATTCTAATTCGGCCTCCGTTTTTTAAATTCATTTTAACGCAAAATTCTATCCAGAAGTCCCACTACTTGTGTTTTCGTGAATAACCATGCGTCATGCGACACTTTTACCCCTCTAGATTCCAATGATCTCGGTGTTTTCCTCTCACACTGAGACCTATTTGGCTCCGCTGTCACGCGAGCGAACGCGTCGCGTATGGCATTGAAGCGGCGGACGCGACGCCGCGTTGATAGCATGTGCCGCGGGTTTTCAATAATGGCTCAAATCTCGTTTTTATCGTTCTTTTAGCACTTAAGATTCTCCTCGATTTACATTTCAATGCACTGACCATTAAAGCTTAGTGATTCCTTGGGACCATTCTTCGGGGATTTTGCTCCATCATCCGAAAAACGCTTGACGGGTTCCACATCATCCGTTCTACCATATCTACAGTGTGTAGCCTACAGCGAGCACGGCGCTGACGCGTCCTCTGCGTCTATCGCTGATGTGCGCCGCGCATTTGCCGCCGAGTATGAATTGGCCGTTAGTCTACGGGAGGTTAACCTCATTTTCGCTCTTTCTATTCTGTTCCCAATAGAAACGGGAGTGATTTTCCTAATAATTCTCCGAATAGATAAATGAATAAATAGATAAGAAGTAGAAAAATGAACAACTACTCAAAATAACCTGTCCGAATGGCAGCTATAAACCCGCATTTTATTCTTAGACTTGTCCTACGGTGAATATTGCCCCCAGGGTGTTTTGAAACCATAAAAATGGTATCGACTTTTTGATAGCTTTGTTGGCGAATTGGCAGCGCTAAAGGGCGACCACCGTCGGCCGTTACTCGCTGCTTTGTGAACGGCTAGTGCGGCCAGACTACGGCGTCAGGTGAACAGGTGAAAATTTGCCAGTTTTTGAAATTTTACCCTAGGTTTTTTACCCTGGCCTCCTCTGGGTTTTGACTCCGGCTCAGCGCCTTTTTTGAGCGTTTTTTCCTCTTCGCATTGCTTTTGACTCTTTCGCCTTTTCTGCTCCTACCGTTCATGATGATTCCAATATCGATTTGTGTTGCTTAGAGGTTTGATCTTTTACCCTAACCCAATAGAAACCTCCTTCAATCTGCTTCTATTCCAACCATTCCACCCTATATCTCTGCTTATCTTTGCTTTCCTCTACCGTTTTCGGGTTATCGAAGTCACAGTTATTCAGGCACATCTTACCAGGCGATCTGAAACTGGGGTTTTCTACACTCTTACCTTCGAGGGGTTTGATTCGGCTGGGTAAAAGCTCATTGATTATTGGGCAAAACGCTGCCAGGCGACAACGCATTTTTGTAACGCCCCGGCCGATCGATGACAATTTGATCAAATAGAAAAGAATAGAAAGGGATGGAAACACGTGACGGTGTCTGGCTTCGACGTTTTACATTTTAAATTCGGGTGAATTTTGAAAACATCTTAAAGTTTCTACCTTCTTTCAACTTGCTTAACTTTTACTATACTGTAGCTTTTGTATTTAGAACTATATGGGACCGTAGGTTCTTTCCACTCTTTTACAATCCCCTGTGCTCATTTTCCCTATGAACTTCTCCCTAAAATAAATCTTTCTGATGAAATAGCGCGCGCGTTGAACAGTGGTGAGAGGCGCAACTGACACACGTACCGTCAAGTGATCGATCCCCTCCCATGCTAGAAATGCCTTCCATCCTGCCTAGGTCGGTAAAATTGTTACCAGACCTGTCAGGGAAGGTAGACAGCTGGCCCCCACAAGTCATTATATAGGCCAAATACACATTCACCATGCCTCTATGATTCCGAATGGAACACGAAAGCGCGGCGCATCCAAAGGTGACCGATTAACGCCGATACCTTTGCTTTTTTATCTTATCTCTTCGAATCTCTTCTCTTCCTTTACTCCTTTTCTGAGCTTATTATCCTAACCTGTTCATCACCACCTTAGTCTCCTCCACTTATTTCTGCCCTAGAGCATCCTTCTCCGCCTCAGATCCTTCACAGTCTGCTAGAAATTTTTACATCAAAACATTTTTTCGGCTTGACGAGGGACCTAAGTAATACGGGCGGCTTCAGAAAACGATAAATTCGTCCCGAGATTAATTGCCCCAATTTGGCATGCAGATATACGGAGCTCGACGAGCTCAACATACAACCCCGATGGACGGGTTGAGGCAGGGGATGGTTGAGGGAGAGGTGGCAAGGCGGTTCGGCTTAATGAGTCGCTCAGCCGGACCGGAAAACGCCAATGTTTTCTGCTTTCTGTTACGTTTTCTGATAGAACTTCTTCGCTTTTTATTCCAAACCGTCCCTTCTCCACACATAGAAACATGGAATTTATACGTGTTGAATAAGAAATATAAATAAAAAAATCGTATTCATCGAATCCGTGTAATAACTCCAAATCAGAAGTAAAATTTTAATTTATTGTTTATTATTTATTATCTATTTATTATTATTTTATTCTTTATTTATTTAGTTATTTAAATTGAATAATTATTAAATTGAATAATTTAAATTTAATTAAATATAAATAAAAATAAAAAAATTTAAAATGCTATCACTTTGCCCTGGCTGACAAAATGAACGCTCCAAACCAACTAACGAAAAAATAAATGTTCTCATGAGGCTCTACTTTTAAAGACTCACAGGCAAAATAATCAAAGACCTTGAACCCCGAGAGAACTGATCTCAAGATTTTTTTATTTGTCCAACTCTTACCTCCTTCAGATTGGACGGAAGTTTTGACAAACCTATGATCTCCCAGTGTTTGTTAGCAATGTGCGCCAGTACTGAGTGGATGACTAGCGGCTAGTGATTGCGCCCCGCCCATTCATGGTCCTACAGGGGCCCAAAAATAACCGGACCCTAGCATCCTCCACGATGCATCATATGTACAAAAATTCAAACAACGACGGACAGGGCCCACCATTGCAATATCCAACAAAGAATGTGACTTTGTTGTAAACTCCAATAAACGTCGGGTCGCTCAGAAATTATGAGTAAAACATAAAATTATTTTTAGTTTCATTTTTTTACTCGAGTCAAAACAGCCTTAAAATATGCGAAAAAGGAGCTTGTTGTCACACGTATCTGGCTAAAAATCACTGAGACTTCTTATATTCTTATACGAATAATAATAAATTTTCCGAGCTATTTTGGTGCGCCAAAATCCCACAGGTGGAATTTATTCTATGATATCATACGCAATAACCCGAAAAACGATTTTCTCACAGAGAACATCATTTGCAAGGAAACAATTGTATGAGAAACGCTAAAATCTCTCAAAGCTCCCATCGCTCTCCTCCATCAATTACCTACTCGCCAAAACTAGCACATGGAATTTTTGAGAAAATAAATTTCAGAGTTTTCATCGCAAATTATAACTCTTCTAAGTCTCCCGTGGGCCCTTTACATCTGACCACTCCACCAAAAAAATAGGGATTCGCCTTATAATGAGCTTAAATGTACAAAATCAAGTCTTTCGAAGCCATTTTTTTGTGTTGACTCGCATACCTTCCCCATCGCAAATAAATTTTTCATTTACTCATTTATAATGATAATCTTTATTAGTTATTTATTGTTATAATGATACTGGCACAGTGTGGTACAGTGGTAAGCAGCGCCACGGTCACAGGCACGGTCGAGCGATCAATCCAAGCCTTTCATCCCTCCGGGATCAAGTAAATTGTTACTGGACCTGTCTGGGAATGTAAAGATACAAACTTGGTATAGCGGCTGGCCCTCGTAAGCCATAGTATGAGCCAAATACGCATTCACCATGCCTCGACGATTTCGAATGGAACACGAATGCATGGCGTATAATTATATTTTTCAAAAAGTTCTGAGTTACTATTATTTTAATTATTCAGGAGACTGACCAACGCCGGCATCTTTACCTTTTAATAAATAGAATAAAGGACAAATACAATAATAATCTAACTATAAATGTGCTGATTTGATTTTTCATCTGCCACGCACGTCACTTCCTACAGAGCGTGAGGCTGCCAACGTGAAAAACACCTTCACCTGACTGGATGATCCTTTTCTATTCAACTACATATAGATGTGTGTTATTGTTGAAAATGGCGGGGGATCGGCGGACATTCATTAGCATAACATCGGCAACTTCCGTTTACCCATGCGAAGGTGGACGACTTGTGGAACGCATAATAAACCTAATCTCAAGGTAACATCGTAAATCTGGGTTTGTGCACCGCTGACGAGTTTCAGAGAAACTCTAGGTGTACTTTACGCGGGTTCGGTGAGAATCACTCGGTAACGCCAGCTGCTCCCGTCGGAACCCATGGGGGGAAGGGGAACGTTACGCGTAAGGTACTCCCTTCCGGCGAAGAGCTCCGATCTAGGAGCGCAGGACTGAGTTACAGGAAAAATAAATGAAAAAACACCCCGTACAGGTAAACACCTGGCAAAGATGAGGCATAAAGGTGTCGGCTTTTATTCCTCTAAAGACGCGCCACAAACTCGTCTTCTATTCAGAATCGCGGAGGCACGGCGAATGCGAATTTGGTCTAAACACTGGCTTGAGAGCCCGCTTCTATACCAAATCAGTCTCCTTACCTTTTCGTACAAGTCTGGCACCAATTCACTTCACCCAGAAAGTACGGAAGACTCGCCCCGAGCGAGGATCGATCGCTTGACCGTGCGAGTGTCAGTAGCGCCTCTTACCAATGAACCTTAGCTCTAAGAACGGAATCATCCCAACTAAGAACATGGAGTAGTCTGATATTCCCATCTCATACGCCCTCAGGGTGCATTCATACTCAGTGTCAAATTTTTTTCCAAATTGTTTCCATTAGGTCTAACTCGAAACCCAGATTTTCCTAGAAAACGATGCTGCCGTGCCCAAAAGGGAGTTAGGCCCGTTCCCGGCCAAGTCATTTACCCGCCAAACCTGGTACCGCCTACATATTTCACAATTTCAACGGCAATTTTGAAAATGCCTCAGGCTTTTTCAACGTCCATTCTTCTAGCTTTTCCTGAATCGCCCACCGGTTGTAATTATTGTGTTCTTCTATGGCAATTCTTCGTTCGGGCTTCGTTTTTGTAACGCCTGAACTAACTCGTTCGGCTGACATGGTGGGTTGCTCTCAGGATTCTCGTCGCTGCTTCAGTTTTTTAAAATATTCTATTACATTTCGTAATTAGAAAAATAGTAGTTTCCAGCGTATACATCGGTTTTTAAGTCTGCCACCAATCTTTATGAGCTGAAAAGTCTTAGCAACTCGCTTCTTATGGTTTTTCTAATGAATACTTTCTAAAGAAACCACTAAAACATAAAACCTTTCAGAAAACAAGTGAATATGGGATTTGTTAGAAGCAGAAAATCATTTAAGTCTTTGTGAACCAGTTTTCTTTCTTTTGAGAGCCGCATTGAGTTCCGCTATGTTGCACCACGTGTATGGAGATTATGCGTCTTAAATAAATAAATAAATGGAAATTTGAACTTTTGTCAGAAGGTGTCCTGAGGGTTCAGCAAACCGGAAGTTCGGATTGGTACTGGGTGGATGCTGAGATTTCCGTCAAGGTTTTTCTGATTTCCTAGAGGGTGGAACTGCGCCTGACTTCCTCTTCCAAATAAAAAATATCAAATATTGAAAGCTAGCGAGGGTTTCTGGTTGGGAGCTTGCACATGCATGCACAACAAATTCAAAGGACCGAACGGCTCACTGGAGACCTTCGATGGCCATTTGGATCGACCGATTAACCCGGATGCCTGCTGGCCAACTCATTTCCTTCTCCTTCTCATTTTCTCTACTTCCTCCTACTCATCCATTCTCTACTCTCTCACTTCTATCTTCTCTCCTTCTCCACCCCTCCTTCACCTCTCCCCTGAGGGAAAGTGGGAAAATCCCACATACAGCACCCTTGAAAGGGGATAAACCCAGAGGAATTCCGAACCATCTTACACTTACCGGCCAATATTCAGGACTTTTTATCCCGAAAACCTATATGCTATAGTGGTAAGAGGCGCCTGCTTCATGCGCACGGTCGAGCGATCGACTCCTATACGAGGCCATGCAGCCGTTCATTCCCAGAACTACCTCGTGAGGAAGTCGAACGTGGTCGTGAGTTCAAATTCTCAATTTTCAGGGAGAAAACGATTTTAAATAAGAGATTTTTATGCTCACAGATAACCCTATACTCAGTCATGAGGTAATCAAGTCTATTCAACCTAGGTTATTTATAAAGGACACATACTAGCATATCATACAAGGCATTCAAAAGGCTTGATACCTATTCAAGTTCCCTTCACAGCTCTGTTATTGCGTGGTGAAGCGGTGAAAGGCGTCATTTATGCTCGTAGAGTTGAGCGATCGATCCTCGCCCGGGCCAAGCAAGCCTTTCATCCTTCAAAGTGCGGCAAATTGGCAGCAGACTCGTCTGGGAAGGCTACGTCTACTATTCTGAATGAAAGACGAGTGCGTGGCGCGTCTCTAGAGGTCTGATCAAGGGCGTAAACTTTACCTTTACCTGTTATCTTCATTCTTATTATCACCTTTTCGCTGATAACAAAAGATAACGTGCATGTCGTCGACACTAACATCTCCACATTCAACAACTACCGCCGCCTTGAGCAGGACAAATACATAATCAAATATGTATCTACGATTTTGAATGCAAGTTGAATGCACGGCGCGTTCTCAGAGGACTTATCAACGCCACAGCTTCACCCTCCAGCTAAGAAAGGAGTACCTACGAGAGTGCGTGGGAAACGAATGCACGGCGCGAGCTAGGAGGACTTGACCGAGAAAATTTTTATTTATTTATTTATTTATCACACCGCACGATTGTTCTCCAATTATAGAAGCTTGATCATAAAACTAATGGACCATGGCATAATTTGGAGGAAAAAAGTAATCCTATACTTCTGAATTTATCTTTCTTCGAAATCTTCAAAATCTCCCACAAACATACGTCATTATATTGATAAAAAAATCCGCACAGCTCTCTTTTTACAGATACGGATTGTTGTATGGTGTTGTCGGAACCGTAGGAGCCTGAATAACTGGATTCCGAGAAAGCGGATCCTCTATATTTTTCCTATATTTTTTATTCTAATTATCGCCTTTTCCGTCCAGAAAAAGAATAACGAGGGCAACAACACGCGCAGAGTTGTTGGTCGTCGTGCATATTAATTTTGTTTTGAGTGTCTCAGAGTCTCGCAGTTGCATTCTTTGATAAACGGAAAGCAATCCAATCAACAAAGGAGTTTTCGTATTCACAAGAAGACGCCGTGAACGACGACGACGACTAAGAAGAAGAAGACGACGAAGTCTTCTACTCTTCCCCTACCCCCCACCGTCACCGACTCCTCTATTCGGCTAGCGATGGACTCGTAAATGAGGAAAAATCTGGCAACTGTCTCTTTGGTGGGCGAAAGAAGCTTTTCGTTTCACATTTGATCTCGTTTTCCCTACTTTCCCTGCTTACTAATATGAATACCAACACGAAGCCGACATTGTCTCGGTGATTCCAAACGGAAGTCAAGTGCATAGCCCACTCTGAACGAACCGCTCAACGCCGTAGCCTTACACCTAACTTCTGTAGAGAAGACAGGGCGTCCTAGTCTTCGTTGTAACGTTCGAGCAATTGATTGAAAATTATCGATTGATTTAAAACGGTCTTTACCTACGAGCCTCATAATTTATTTCCATCTATTTATAGTTCAAATAAATAGAAGTTAGTAAATAAATAGCAAAGATCCTTTATAGTATAAATTCTTCCAAACTCTAGGTAGACACAATGATTGGATTACTTTGGGGAAAGGCGTGAATGGGTGAAGTATACCATACCATTTACCCTTCAGGGAAACAGCTTTGCGTAAGGAAAGGTACTAAAATCGCTTAAGTGTAATTATTTATATATTTACTTATTTATTTGCTTATTGTTAAATTATCGACGTGACTAGCGGATATTCGAATCCCCACTTGAGCCTAGCCGGAATTCCTCAGGAGGAAAACTGCAGAAATAAAGGAATCGGTACAGATAAACCCCATAGGGATGAGCCGTGCATCAGTCTTTCGTTGAAGAATCGTTGAGCCGATAATTTGTTCTACATTATTGACTTAACCTGACGAGCGTACTCCCCTAGTCCCACCCTCCATGAGAAACCTAGGCCTAAATTCATGACGGGTATCGGCACAATATACCCAAGAATAAACCCCGGTCGGCGCGATTATTCGCAATCATGAACGCGCCGCGGAGTGGAATACACCCGCGATATCCCCCAAATAAACTCCGCGGGCGTTCATGAATACGAATAATCGCGCCGACCAGGGTTTATTCTCAGGTATATTGTGCCGATACCCATCATGAATTTAGGCCCTAGTTCAACTCACGCCATGTAGACCGCCACTGCTCTTGGATGGGAATCGATCGATTGATCGTAACGGTGTGATCAGCGCCTCCTGTCACTTTACGCACTCGCCTTTGGGGAAAATAAGAATGGAGAAAATAAATAAATATAACTATTCGAACTCCTTTGCTTCCGTTCCATATTTTTTTAATCTCAATTTATGTTAGGCTTAATTTTGATTTTTGAATAATTTCAGCTTTTCGTTTAATTTTTGGAAAAATTTAAATTTTTTTTGTCAAATTGTTTCAATTTCTCGCCGTTAGCAGTATTTCTCATCGTCCTACGACAAAGCGAAGAATACATTAGAGAATAACAATAATTATAAAATAAATTTATAATTATACAATTAGATATTAATGGAGCCCTATCCACCTCCTTAACATCATCCGATCAACCTATTGCTACTTTAACTGTCAATTTTCCGCTGCATTTCAGCGCTTCTCGTCGTTCTATGACTTATTGATCGCAAAGAACCAAAAGAAATAATTAAGCGAACACCTTGATATGCAGGCCTATTAGGGAGCAGCTGATATCTGCCTCAGGGCAAATGGGGAACGGGCGGCGCTCTTTGATTAAGAGGCTCATGTGGCCTGGCGCTGAATGATTAGTCGGTCATTGGGCGCAGGTGCATTCGGGTGGAGTTATCGGTGAAATATCAAAGGTTTTCGGACGAAAATCGCGACCATTCAGTTTTTTTTGAAGAATTTGCTGTCGTCAAAACGCTCCCATTCCCGCTACGTAATTATTTCCCAAAAGCCCACGCCGTTCTATTCAACTTTTGAGCTTTCCATTCACAATTGCCTTTAGGCGTTCAATCTCGGCGACCTTCCATTCTTTTAAATTTTTTGAAATTTTAGTCCTTTCAGTGCAACTATAACGTTTTTCACAATTATTGTTTATCAGCGACTGGAGATTTCAAAGAATAAATAACAAGTCTTCACTTTGTTTTTGTGCCTAAATTACTTTGATCGTGCGGCGACGCGACGAAATCTACGCTCTCTTGTCTATTATTAGCGGCAGTCGCGTCGCGACGCGATTACACGAGTCTCTGCGTCACTGAACTCCGTCTCATCGTCAGTCTGAAGCCTAAAAAAAGTCCTCCATTTTGCTCTTGCTCCAACAGCATCGAGCACAGTCTCAATTCATCTTTACTTTTCATTTATTTTTCAAAAATCCTCTAAATTTTGATGTTTCCGTATAGTGCTGCTTCCTGTTCTACCAAGTTCCTCTGTTCACCCCAAATTATACCCGAATCGCCAGGCCTTACACCCCCATTCTATTTTTTATTTTCTAGATGTTTATTTGAAAAGCGATACATAATTTCATAATTGTTCTAATGTTGACTTTGGAAACGATCCGTTCTGATGCCCATTGTTTCATCTATCCGATCCGATACAAATACAGATCAAATACAGATGTATGTGGCCGGGCAGGTGGCTTTATGGATCGGGAACATTTTGGAAAAAAAGAGAAAATAAATAATGTATCTGTTCAAACGCTCAAAGTTATTGGGCAAAAGTAACCCGTATCGATTCGGAGGGGGCTACGTTTGGAACAATCACAACCAACCAACAAGCCGATGGCCATATTCCCAAGAGACTCGTGAGAATCTAACAACGCAATTTAAGCTTTCAATCGATCGATATTGATAATCAAGGCGTTTCACATTCTGAATACATCGCCTGACGTCGGCAATATTGCCGTCGTTCTCGTCTTTTTGACGTCGTAGAGCTCGATCTCTCGTCTCAGCTTTCTACGGACAGCAAATGGGTTTTAAATTGTACTGTAAGAAAAAGGTACCGTTTTTTCAACATATTTATTAGAATTTGAACCATTTTTCCCTTATTTGTTTTCCATTCTTTACTACTGTAGACGTTGTATCAATACAAGGTGCGAAACAAGGCACTAGGTCTCTTATCGATCGCTGTTGATTGATTGATTGATAGTTACTAGCTCATGCAATACGTACCCACTCATCCCCATTTCTTACTTTCTTCTACATTAATTAATGTGTTTATTTATCTTGATCTATTTTATATCATTTTATTCCAGACGTCGCGGCCCCACTTGCGATACAGCATATAATTCGCATTAATCATTGAAAGCAAATAAACATGTTAATTTTTTCTAAACAATTATTTCTTATACTTCACTATTATACATCCTTACATTACTTACACTACTTACTATACTATTACTTTACATTTTGTCTCCGCCTTAGTCCCATTACCCTAACTTACCTTTGGACACCTCCTTCATCACCCCGAACTTAGGCTAATTTTTCCTTTTTTTCTATTGCTCGTCTAAGAGTAGGGACGAAACGAATCCTTTACTTATTCATTAGATTTATTTTTTTTTATTAGGCACCGCACTTTTTCAAATTTCACAAGGTGGAGGTGAATCCTAGTTACTGATTTATTTGCTTTTCATTTATTTATTAAAACTCGTTAGGAAGCTCTAGCTAAAAGGACTCCTGCTCCAGTTGTCAGAATAGGGGCATCCGAAGGAGTGAAAGTTCAACATTTGAACTTTTTCTTCATCAAATCAAGGACTGAGATTTCTAATTTTGCCAGGCCTGCCTGGATCTAAACAGCGAAGCGTCTACGACTTTTTAAAAAAATGAAATAAATATAAACCACTAAAGCCAAGTTGTTGCAAGAACCTTCAGCCACCTAGTGGATCCAGCTGAGAGCCTAAAAACTCTCCTTGTGGTCCCGAAACCTCCTTTTTTCAATTTACATCTGATTGACCATAGATTCAAGTGCTCATCCTTCCAAGCCGACTGGCTTGCTAACTCTTGCAAAATTTGTGAACTTTGCAAAATTTACAATCATGGATTTACTATTTTAGGGCGGAAAAGGAGCCATGGCGGGTCGGCGCCAATCGATGACCGCCCAAATCACGCGACAAGCCAGGTGATCACATTTTGTCTGTTTATGTTTCTATGCAAAAACAGAGTAGTATGAGGGGTCGCTTTCACATGTATGGTCGAGCGATCGATCCCAACTGAGGGCCAAGCAAAACTTTGAACCCTTAACCCTTGGGGCTCGAACTGGTACCATACTGGACTGGGAAGATCATAGCTGTGCATGAAATAGGCCCTAAAGTCACTGCTAAAATCAAATAGGCATTCAACATGCCTCTGCGAATTCGCACGGATATTACATGCGTGGCTTATCCTAAAGAGTTTCACCAACACAGGGCAGCTACCCTTTAACCTGCATTTTTCTGCTCAAGAGGTATTTAAAAGGTAAAGGTAAGAGGTAAAAGTGTCGGCGTTGATCAGTCCCGGAAGGACGCGTCGCCGCATTCGTGTTCCATTCAGAATCCTAGAGACATTCTAGAGACCTGCGGGGGTCAACCGCTATACCAGGTCAGTGTCTTTACCTTCCCAGACAAGTCTGGTACCAATTTACCCGACGCCGGAGGGATGGAAGGCTTGGTTGGCCTGAGCCGGGATCGATCGCTCGACCGTGCGGGTGTCAGCAGCGGCTCTTACCACTGTGCCACGTGGGCCCCAAGAGGTATTTAGGTAGATTAAATCGAGTTTTCGAACGGAAGAGCTTTCAAGAAGGCCTCGAGTCCATTGCCAGTTAAAAATTGAGATTTATATCAAAGGTTAACCTGAGAAAACTTCACAAACCCAAAACAAATAGCAATAGCACCCAAAAGACCAAAAATTGAAAGATTGCTTGTTGTTCGTCAGCTACCAGGGAAAAAAGCTCTGAAGCCAGTGTCAACAGATACCGCGCCTACCCTCCTTCTATAATAATTTCTAAAATTGACTTCTATTTTAAATTTCCTCTACTTTATGTGAAATTCTTTTAATCCTCCACAAATCTAGAGTTCTTTAGACGTCTCTCCACGGTCATCGCCCCACAGTTCACGAAAATAGAGCCCGTCAACATTCTACAGAAGGTTGACGGAGCTGAAATACGAATCAGCGACATGACACAGGTCAGCCATTTCTCCAATAAATAGAATTTAAATTAAATTAAAATTAAGTAAATTCAAATTATTTTCATTTAAAAACGATTTGGCCGTTTCCAGTACCAGAAAGCAGTAGATCAGTACATACTGCGAAACGCCGTACAGTTCGATCCGATCGAATTCGATGTGATCGATTCGAGCGGCTATCGTATTCTACAAGGTAGGGAGCATCCCATTTTTATTAATACCATATTTTATTAAGCACTGAGAAGAAGGTCGTCAAAGTTTTAGAGAATTTTTTGTTCAGCGAATCTCTACCCTGAGGGTGTTTCGCTGATCGAAGGAAAGAAGAAGGTCTGTGAAGTTGTACTGGCACATAACGACGACGACACACCCAACTGTATAGCGAAGATCACTCATCCAGTCACAAGTAAGGCTTCTCACTACTAGTTCGTGGTGCAGTGCTAAGAGGCGCTCACGACACCCGCACGGTCAAAGGATCGATCCTTGCCCGGACTAAGCAATCCTTAGATTTACGAGGTGGCGCCGTACTTGTCCAAGAAGGTGAATACACCGCCCTGTACAGCGGCTAGTAACCAGAGGTCATTTTAAAGGCCTCTTTACCATACCTACGATTTCGAGGGAAAGACAAATGCGTGGCGCATTCGTAATGGACTGACCCCTTTGTCTTACCTTTTCGATTTAATTAAAGTTTTTCAATTGTTTTATTTATCAATCAAAATTAATTAACGTTTTCAAAATTTAATTAAGAATTTCCATTTCAGACATGACGGTATACGAACTAAAAGAGGTGAGCGGAATCATAACCATACAGTCGAACGCGGACGACATGATTGGGTAAATTTGACTTTCCGGATTTAATTTTTACCCTCTATTGTTCACTGTTCACACATAGGACCATGAAATAAAATTAATAGAATTCAGAAAATAAATAAATAAAATCTCAAAACGGATTCAAATGCAAAATTTAATCGATATATGGGAATTTCGTATACTGCTCTGCTAATTGCATACAAGAAAGTGTCTCTAAAAAAATTCCAAAAAGATTTTTGAATTCAGCAAAAGTTCCAATTTAGAAACTAAAACTAGAATAGGTTAGCGTAACTACCACAATAGAAGAAAATGTTCTTGCGAGATTTCAAAAAGGAGAATTTTGAATAATGATGTATTTCCAATTCTCGCACGACAGTATAATTTTGCATGCTGCTCTACCTAATACATAGAAGAAAATATTCCTAAGAAATTCCAAAAGGAATCCTGAATTCTCATTTACTAAAAAATCGATTAGAAAAGAAAAAATAACGTATATTTTTAATGGCACCCAATTTGGGGAGAAAACAATGACCCTGGATATACAAAATGAGGTTCATGCATACCCAAAAACCTTCCGAAAAAACCGAAAATGTGGCGTTAAAAAAGTACTGAACAGAAAAAGAATAAGTATGGATGGTTTCCCGTTGCGGGAAAAGGTGTGCTGCGCAGCAAAAACCTCTGGTAGCTCTCCGGGAGAACAAAGGTATAAAAGCGACTGGTGGGGAAATTGTCGACGCAGCGCGTTTAGCCGGTTGCAACTCGCTAAAAGTGAGGGCCATTTCGATGTGCAATAAAACGTCCGCACTTGCACTTTCCGTAAATAATGGGCAGAAATCAGCGAAGCGCGACGAAAGCCACCAAATTCGCCAGCGTACTATGCAGAGATAAATTGCATCTTTTTTTCGGCTTAATTAACAATATAGGATTCTCCAAGTTTTCTCTTCTTGAGACCTCAGCATGATGGGTATGTACTTTTCCTCTTAATGCCCAATTATCATATCATGCCCAACCGTATCATGCTCGTATCTTAATGTGCACCCTTGGAGCGGTCTTATCATATCGTGCTGTTCGATATCATACCATATCGCATCCATCGACGGTCGTGTGCAGCCTGTCTGATCTGCCTGATAAGAAAGAAAAAGCCGTTCTTTTCTCGCAAGAATGAGGAGTTTTTCCAAAAGAGAGATGTTTCAGAGGTTATCGTATGAAGCAGTTTTCTAGCTCAGATAAGTCGTTGATTTTGTTTAACAGCTTGATAATAAATTGATTATCGTTCGAGCATGATATGATAAGACCGCTTCAAGGATGTGTGCATCAAGATATGAGCATGATATGATGCGCTTGGGTGTGATATGATAATTGGGCATTAAGAGGAAAAGTACCGCATTAGGTTACAAAATTGTTACAAAAGTATGCTGTTGTGCCGAACGAGGTTAGTAGGGTGGGTGAAACCTATCTAGGTCTAGCTGTTTTGATTGGGCCGATTGCCTTAACACATTTATTATCGTAGTAATTCCATTCTTCTATCGAAACATAGCCACAACAGTACAGGGCAGACGTGAGAACAAAAGGAATTTTACAACAACCTTCTCCTTTTAGGCACCCCCGCTGAGTCCAATTCTGGGACCCCTTTTATACTGATCGCACCGCCCCTTTTTGGGGTTTATCCGCAGTATCGTGACGTAATTTTACCGTGACGTAATCGTCACGACACCAACGTTTCGACTTAAACGTCGTCCTTAGAGACCTATAAAAGGCCGAAAAGTTAAGTACCACTGAACTGTCCGGCCAAGCGCCGTACCGTCCCTAGCATTTTTGACGGACTTCTACAAAAAATACGGTTGCGAGCACCAAGAGTTGGTTGCAACGTCGCGACATTCTTGCGGTGGATCACGCGGTGAGCTGTTGATTTCTTTCGTTTTCTAAGGTCTTTTCGTCGGAACTGTAGAAGTCCATCAAAAGTGCTAGGGGCGGTACGGCGCTTGGCCGGACAACTCAATGGTACTCATAGTTTCGAGCCACTTTTTAGGCCTCTGAGGACGACGACGAAGTCGAAAGGTTGGACCATAATAAATTTGATCCACACTACTCGTTCGGCACAGCAGCACACGAATTTTGTAGCATTATAGGACGAGGTTTTTTTCTGTCCTCATCTCCTCCACCTCTCGCCTCGGACACATCAACATCTCTTCCTCCTTCTTTCCCGGGCAGCATATCCCCTGTTCTCTCTTTTTTCTCTACATTCTCCTGTTTCTAAAATTTCATGATATTTTTCTCTCATTTTTTTTGTTGCCTTTGTACTCCCTCGTCCAAATACATTCCGTGCGATTTCATCACTCGCATATCATGAAATGCATACCTGATCGTTAAAGTGCATAAAGAATTCAATTCAATAGGAACTTTCAAACCCTAACCAGAGGGAAATGTAGTCGTATGCTGACCAGTGCGCCGAGAATGCGCCATGCATTAGACTTGGGCCCGAAAACGCAGAGCAGTATCCCACTTACAGTAGCGGTCAGGAACAGCACAAACCGAGAAAAATCTCAGTCCAACTATTCGTTTTGAGAGCTCCACCCAAAGAAACACCGATTCACGTCCTCCTTGCGAATTTTTAACTTTTTCAAAAACAGTGATTTTCGTGCGCGATTTCAACTGGAATTATAGCGAGAACCACTGAGTCTCCACACAATCCAAGCTCACGATCTTAAACAGCATGATTTATTTATCACAGTAGGCTACAAATGCGAGCTTGTTCCTCATGTACAGTGGAAATCTAGTCTTTATGAGTAGGTGCAGAACATCTTAACATTAATTGAAAAGAAATCGTCAAATTCAATCAAAAATTCTATAAAATTAGGATGAATTTCATCCATGTTCTGAGAATATCCATGCGATATTCATTGAAAGTCGAACTTGAGGTTTGATATGTTTTCGTTTTTTTTTCTTCAATTCCCGAGTAAGAACAAATGAAAGGGATATTTTAAGGTGCTGATATTAGGTTGGTGCAAAAGTTCTCGGACATCTGCGACTTCTTGAATTTGAAAAGGATTTTCCTGGTATTTTCGGCTCCAGTCAAAAAATAAAAAATATGTCATAGAGAAGAGAAGACCATTGGTATTAACGGTGCCTACTTCAAATGACTCCTTGTTACTATCCAGATATTACAGAATGAACTGTTTTGTATTCCAAATGTCCGAGAACTTTTTGCACCAACCTAATAACGAAGCTAACAGTAGCTTTCAGAATCGCATGCAAAATTTTACCGAAACGAACCCACTAAAGATTAAATGTAAGGTACTTTCAGCACTCGTATCGAACCGAGCAGCGCCCTGTGTCTAAGTGTGCTGTTCACCTGCGGATGTGCGTTCACTCGGCACCGATGGACGATCATCGCACAGGACGTCCCACGAGCGACGATCGAACCCCAATCGTCGTTTTTCGAGGAAAATTCCGTAAAGGTGGGTCAAGTTACCTTCAGGGGATCGAACTATGACCGTTATTCTGAGAGAAAGCAGTTTCATTCATCTATACTACACGCGACTTTTTCTCTGCAGTCTTTTTCAACTTCAGATTTGGTGACGAAATTAGTAATACTTGAGAGAGCCTAGCTCTTTCTAAGGTTCAGCTCTAGGCTGCGCCATGCACTCGCCTTTTGCTCAGAATACCAGAGTATCACGGACACACATTCGGTCAATAAAATGAGTCGCGCTGACTAGCATTATGGACGTGACAGCTCCATCCTTCTGAGGGGGAATCTGGGGAGAAAACATCAGAAAACTTCAGACGGGGATCGAACCTTGGTGGTGCGGACGGGAGCGATGCTCACCTTAGTTAGTTCCTACTCTATTTTTCTACGACTATTCGATCAATTCTGAGTGCTCGCGTGGTGCAATACTGCAATACAATCGCTGATACGCGTTTCTCTTGATGCAGTAAACATAAAAACATCAAAACGTAACAAGTTTAGCTTGCACTTTAAGACGCACTAGCACAATACTGCTTACTCTGTTGTTGTCTTTCATTTTGATCTGAATAAAAAACATTGTCGTAATGTGCAAGTGCATCTTAAAGTGCATGTTGAACTTTTCATGTTTTGATGTTTTTATGTATGCTGCATCAAAGAAACTCGTATCAGTGATATCTTCTGTTGGCAACCAAAGTAGAACAAGAATGTTATCCATGAACATTCAATCAGGTTTAGAATCTGACGATTCGGGCAGGTGCATGGTGCAATCTTCATGGTTCATACATTTTACATTCCTGTAAATTCTTTTCTTATGATTGCATCCCTGTTGGAAGAGTTTTTGTTTCTCAAACAGTGGTTACAATTATTGATCGATATTGATGTAGTTCCATGCTTAACCAAAAACTGCGGCAAATCGATATGTTTACTGCCTCAGGGGTAACTCATAGCAGCGGTACCACCTGTTTACGACCAAAGTAGAGCAAGCATATAACTCATGTACTATTAATCTGGTCCAAAATCCGAGGCCTCGGTCGAGTACATGGCGCAATCCTCACCAAACACATACCATGAAAATTTTCTTTTTCTTAGCTTCCATTCAAGCTATTATTCGTCTTGATTGGTTCACTTTCGCCAAAGTTATGGCATTTCAAATAGGAGGTACAATTTTTGAGACACCCTGGAGAAAAAGGCGTTACTGACACCCGCATCGATCGGACGATTGATCCTGGCCTGGGCTAACTATGCCTTCCATCACTCAGAGGTCGGGTAAATTGATACCAGACGCGTCTGGTAAGGTGAAGACAGTGGCTTGGTATAGCGACTGCCCCCGCAAGTCATTGTATAGATCAAATACGCATTCACCATGTCTCTACGATTCTGAATGGAACACGAACGCGGCGTCGCGGGTCTGCTTAACGCTGAGAATTTTGCCCTTCACCTTTACCATTTACCAATTCTATACGTTTCCAGATAGAATGGGTGACGAGTGCCGAGAACGAACTTCGATTAATCGCATTGTCGTACGGCTTCGCCCTGATGGTACGTGAAGCGTTTCCGTCCCTGATGCACATACTCAAGGAGTTTCGCAGTCGACGTGGATAATTCACCCCGGGGGCGGTTCAGAAGCCTCCCAGTTCTCTCATGAAACATTTTTAAATTCTAAAATTCATCCATAACTCCCTCGACGGCCATCCACCATCGGCTGTCGATCGATTCATCTAGAAACTTTTCCGTAACCAACTTCTACTTGTACAGCGTCACATCGGCTCGACTTTGAGGGCTCAGGGAAAGTCGTTTTTCTACCCCTAGACAATGCTGGTCCAGGGCAGCAAAATTTAAAGAAAAAGTATCACTGAATCTACTAGAAAAAGGGGAGCTGCTGTGCACGCTAAAAAACCCCGTTCTTCTTCCAGAAAATCCGCTTTTCTCGAAGAAAATTCCACATCTTTGGAGCATTTTACCCACATTGGTTGGCCACATTCCCTCTTATTTTCTCTTCACTAGTTGTTTTTCCATTCATCAAATTTTCCTTTCAAACATTGTGGGCACTGAAAATGCTCCAGCACTTCACACATCACACATCCATATAGATATCGTGTTCTTTATCGTCGTTATAATAGTCCGGTGCCTATATGATGATGAGTTGCGACAGACGCGCGACTTAGGATTCAAACGTTAATCGATGTCGTTTTCTACTGTTCCTTCTTTCTTTCGTTCGAAATTTCCTTTTCTACCGTAATCCACTTATATTGCTACCCTATACGAAGCAGTAGCAGACGATAAACATTCACTGACCTGCTGTAGAAACTGAGTGATCGACGACTTCATTGTTGATTCCTCGATTCGTTGGGGTTCCTGAAGGCTTCACTTCCTCGCTGCTGATCACCTGATTAAAAAAATTAAAATTCAATAACACAGGGACCTGGCCTACGAGAGAAATAAGAGGGAAAGACGAAGAAAATGGGAGAGGAATTGAAGGATTATTTTGCTCGGAAAAGCTGTCTGGTGAACAATCTTCAGAGTATCACTGGCTCAGCTTACGGCTAACCGTCTCTAACAATTTATTCTACGAGAAAAATGCATAACAATTAGCAATAGCAACCTTGAGAGAGAAGATAAGGAAAATTTTAATGATAAATTTATTTTACCTCCACCACTCCAGCGATTAGAGCCGTTTAAGGGCCTTAACAATGGAAATAGAGAATAGAAATGGTCATCCGTGAGAAACTTGAACCAATGTCTAACAATAAGGCCTTTAGATGAAACCACAATACAAAGCTATTATTCTTATTGTTACTTCTAAGCGATGTGGTACAGTGGTAAGAGGAGCTACTGCCACAGACACGGTCGACCGATCTATGCTCACCTGAGCCAACCAGGCCTTCCTTCCCAGCTGGGTAGGGTAAGGGTAGCAGACTTGTCGGGAAGGTAAAGACACGAACTTGGCAGAGCAGCTGGTCCCGCAGGTCATTGTATAGGACAAGTACGCATTCTCCGGGCTTTTACGATTCTGAATTGAAAACGAATGCATGGCGCGTCCCTAGTGGGACTAATCAACGCCGACCGCTTTACTTTTTCACCTACTCTTGAGCTTCTCTCTTTTAACTAAAGGACGCTACCTTGTCAAACGAGGTTATCAAGTGTGATTCAATATTTTATTGATCAGATTTAACGGGTATTGATCCATAATCCTAAATGGTATATAGCCTGAAGAGACGCGAACAGAAAGAAAATTTTGGAAGAAAAACAAGCACCATTTGAAGAAAATCCAACGGAAACCTGACTTATTTATTTATTTATTTATTATAGACGTCAACAGACGCGCCGAAAATTCAAAAAACCAACAACAAATGAAAAGAGAAAATCAAACAATGTCAAGGGTTCACCCAGGAAACACTTGTAGTCACAACAGTCTCGTAACCAAGGAAAATTTCCAATGGAGGAAACGAGCGTCCCCTGCCTTTAGGAGCCTGAAGCTAAAGCAACACAGGGAAACAACTCAGTAGCCAGTGAGAGGTGCAAGGTAGAGGGAGAACGAGCAAAATCACCAATCACCAATAATGAGGCTGTGAAGTTTAGGAGGCAGTAACAAAAAAAAACAGCAGATAAAAAACGTGTATATAAATGATGCCCTGACCAAGACATTCTACTATATACGGCGAGGGCCCACGAAGCCGCATGTCATCGATGCAGTCCCGTGATATAGGCTTTTCCAAAAAATTTAGGAAGACAGTTCGAAACGGACTAAACAATATAGTCAGACATGGGTGCCTGAGGCCCTAGAACCGCCGTATACCCGCCACCAAACCAAAAACCGAAGATCTAACACTAATTGGCAGCCAAAACAACTCTCGATGAGGTAAGGTGGAGGCTAAAATCGAGAGCCAGTAATACTCCAGCTCAACAAGTAAAACTGAGGCATAAAATAAAGAAGGCAAAAAAATGTAGACAAGCAAAAAAATTAAACCATATATCCTCTTATATAATATATACTCTATAAACCAAAGACCCTCTAACACCTTGGGCCCTGACCACGCTACTCGAGTCCTCTACCAACTTTTGTCCTTGAATGTATACAAAAGGACCCAAACACAGATTCATGGCATCGTTTCCTCTACTGAAAAATTCCCCAAACAAAATAGCGAAAACTAGCATAAGTGACATACAGGATAAACAAAAAATGTGATTACTAGAAGCTTGAGCATAGTGAAACAGTTTCAGATCGCAAGATTATGAGTTGTAGCAGTATGAGTCCTTGAAATTGCTCGTAGCAGAAGACGGTTATGGTAATCAGTAACTTCAACAAGAGATATATAATAAGATAAGAAACCAAACAGTGCATATTCTACCCTGAAGAGGTAGGTAAGATGATGGAAGAGGGGTTCAAAAGGAAGAATTAATGATTGAAGCTGCTCAAAGGGTCGTAAACCTTGAGAGGTTTAGCTCAAACCAACCGTCAAACGGGAAGAACAACGTCTGCTGGGCGAGTTCACTTACATGGGTAAGATCGGTTTACAGCTGAACTTCACAAAGACGCTCAGTTCATGAGAAACGAACTGGTTTCACTCGCAGCGGAACGAGTATCTCTGGATGCTTATGTGTACCCAGGCCGCCTAGTCAACACCGTCACAAGACCGAACAGTCGATTGAAGTCAGAAAAAGAAGAAGAATGAAAAAGAGAAGAAAACGACTGTTTTGAAAGGGTTTGAGGGCTTGAGGAAAACAGGCGAGCATACAGCTTGTTCACGGATAATCACCTTTTCATTCGACTAAAAAGCCTTTCATAACTGATGGTATGCGATAGAGAGAAAGTTTTGGCAATTCTCTGCTCCAATATGCTAGGGAAAGGAAAATAAGGAAGAGAATGACAAAGAAGAACACTCAAGCTCACACAATATCAGCGTCAGCGCGTTCCTTCTCGGCTTCACCTTCGCCTCAGGGGTAAACAGGATGAGTACGAGGCGGCTTACAGAACCCAAAGAAAGCTCAGGAGAAGAATGCCCCCGTCTGATTCGTTTTCCGTTGAAAAGGCGAAAACCTACCTTTGGTCCTCCCCTTACGACGTCAAAATCGATCCTGAGCGCAACCTTACACAAAAGTTCGTACAAGTCGGTTTCCTAAGGTTTTCTAGCGAACAGATAAGCTGAGTAAAACACCACCGCCAGGTGGAAGAGTTAATTCAAGAGACTTGCTCTCTCTCGCATATTATTTGTTATGGAAAGTTTTTTAGTGGTATGGAAAGTTGGTTATCTGTAAAAAAGGTGTATACTCGCACATTTTCTTCAAGCTTTCGAACCCTTTCCGAGCACTCGTTTTCTTCCCTTTTTCTTTCTTCTCCTTTTTCTGACTTCAATTGACTGTTCGGTCTTGTGTTAGGGTACCTTAGCCACTTTCCTCACGAAGTGAATGGCGAGTTCGTTGGGTGAGAGAAGATGAACGCCTTAGGTAGCAACCAAACTCCTAGTTTTCTTCCGTTTCGAAAATGATGGCGATCAACAGATTGGCCGGCAGCCAGGTCCCCTTAGATCAATCGAACACAGCATAGAGCCCTATTATCGACCTTGGTGGACTTCATCTAGACGATGCCAACCTCAAAAGCAGCCCGAGTTGATGGTCCCTAAGGCAATGGTCTTTCACCCGTGTGGCCATTAGATTTGTCGCCTGTACAAGCTCGATCTACGCTCGACATTTGGGATATGAAAACTATAAAAAAGATGAAGATGGACTAGAGTTGGAGAAAGGATGCTATTTATGAGTCCCATGCGGCTGCAGCGATTTCATGGCGTACTGCGTGACTTTGGCTGGTATAGGTTACAGGTTTATAATGTCTGAACCTGTCAGTCTCATTTCAGCGATTTAGCAGTCATCATTCATGTGAACTTTCATCGTGGCATACATAACCGTGCCATATATTTATTGTTTTTATTTTATTTTATTGCGCCATAAAAAGGCGCGCCAATTAAACTGCAGTGGTTAGTAACTAATAGACCATGCCAAATGCGAGAAAAAACGCGAACTCACTTTATTAGATGAACTACAAAAATTGACAGAATGAATTATGTATATTATCATACGACGTATAGAGGGTGACCAAGGCATAAAAAC
This sequence comes from Nippostrongylus brasiliensis, assembly GCA_030553155.1. Lineage (NCBI taxonomy): Eukaryota > Metazoa > Nematoda > Chromadorea > Rhabditida > Heligmosomidae > Nippostrongylus > Nippostrongylus brasiliensis. The sequence continues at coordinate 15,388,844 of CP130735.1, forward strand.
AGCTCCAAATGATTACATCGTGATTATTTGAGAATTAAACAGGAAATACCTACGGAGGAGGCGCCACCATCTGCCCCGGCTGCGGCTGGCCCTTCTTGTTCATTAAATAACGCTGGATGTGAGGGATAACACCTTCTCCAGCATTGGTAGCCTTAATGAGAGTATCTAACTCCTCATCTCCTCGGAGGGCCAGATGCAAATGCCTCGGAGTAATTCTCTTCACCTTGAGATCCTTGGAGGCGTTCCCCGCCAATTTCAAAAGTTCAGCAGTAAGATATTCCAGGATAGCGGCACTACACACAGCAGCGGTTGCTCCAACTCGATCAGTAGATGTTGTCCTCTGTTTAAGGAACCTGTGAATACGTCCTACAGGAAGCTGTAGACCTGATCGTGCGCTTCGCGAGATCACTTTCGACTTCGACTTCCCTGAGTCTTTCCCAACTTTTCCTTTATCACCAGCCATCACTCTCAAACTTGGGTAATTAAATCTACCTCTAAAACTTAAAGATGACGAAAGCTAGAGATTTTCACAAGGCGGATAAGCAAATCATTCTGAATTAGTAGTACAATACATATGTTGGCCATGGCTGCGAATAGAGTTCAGCAGTTCTATCATGATGCCACGTTCACTACGTTGAGAAACCCTTTATTAGCTGAGTATCTATTGAGCCCTATTATCAATGGATAGCTGATAATTAAAAAATTGAGTAGCCGCTCCAGTAATTAATAGGTAATAGTACATCACAGTAATTAGAGCAACAGAACAGTGTCTGCCTTGACATGAGCGCGCAGGATGAACCACTTGAAATCATAGATCACACAAGTGCTGAAGCATATCAGCAGGACGGAGAAGTGAAGACAAAATGAATCGTGGCGGTACGAAATGCAGCCGGGAACACTCAGGTTATGTGTGGATTATCATAAAGTACGCCGCAGCCGCATGGGATTTATAAATAGCATCCTGGAGAAAGCTAAAAGGGCGGAGTTACCGCCGCGGAATAGGGGAAGGACGATGGTGAAGATTCTGGGGATTGGGCAAGTGAACGACTCGAGAGAGGAGGAAATCTAGTCGCCAATTCATCATTGAAGTCATAATATTGTAGAGAGAAAAATATTAATGGTCTGAAGATCTTTTGTTCAAAATTCTACACACTTTGACTTCACGGCTGCAAGGATATGGCAAAGTAAGAGGTTTAGTAGCAGTTCCCTATGCTTCCACTAGAAGAAGGGGCAAATAGTAGAATTTTCCTGCGGATTATCTTCTATGAAGAAGGAATGTTGGAATCTGTAAATGCTTCAGAATTCTATTTTGATTATAAAATCTAACGAAACCGAATCCGAATAAATATGAACCCCTTTCATGGCTACTCCTTTACTATGATTTCTGGTTTACTTACATACTCGAGAACATTACCGTAATTTGCTCATGGTCAAATTGAACCGGAAAGATTTGTACAGAGGGGTGGCGCCGCCGACAGAAGATCCACCACTCCAACGACCAGCGGACACGACGAGAATAAGCAAACTGGAGCGGAAAATTGCCCGACGAATAGTGGCGAAGAGAGCGAGAAAAATTACGGCGAACAGAGCGGCGAGTGGCTGATGAAAATGAAATAGAAGCGGATTTTTTCTTGAATGAACTGCCGACGGCCCGAGAGCTAATTAAAAATTTCCATAAACGAAGCTGCACTTCAGTAATGGTGGGTGGCGTGTCGCATCCGGGCAGCAAACCAGCTAGGCGACGGCTTAGCTCTTGGAAACTCCACGATACCCTTTCACTGGTTTACCCAGTTTACCCAGGGATAAGGCAAAAAACAGCTCTCCAGTAGATATGATCGCTTGATGATTAGGTAAACAGAGGGGATACTAATGAGCTCTCTCCGTAATTATTGACAGATTCATCTCGTGGAGCTTTCGAGAAATTAGCTCTAATAACAAAAAAAATCGCGAAAATATACATTTTGGGAAAAAAGCAAAAATATGAAATAAGTACTCCATGTTCCTCACTTATATTGAGCGCATGATAGAAGGAGAGTTTTCCGTCCCTTTCTCGGCTTTCTCTTCGACCGCTGCAGAAGAAGAGTGCCGCGTGTCGGCGGTAAGTTCCGCTCACCAAATGGCCCAGCAGACATTCTAAATTCGACATCAGGTTCGACACCAGGGCCGGGATTCGATGAACGAAACCGCCGGTGAATTTCACCGGTCTCGCACGGCGGGTGAAATTCACCGGCCAGTTCTCCGCCAAAGTGACTCACCGCGCGTTGTTGAATCACGTTTAGGCGGGTAACCGAGGTGAATATCACTGTGACCGGACGGTGAGCCGTTCATGAATCCTGGCCCCGAAGGACACAACCCACCGCTACTTCAAACCGCAGGTACAAAGCGAGCAAGTTAAAGATCAGTTCACAGAATTCCACTTGAAAGAAATCATTTTCAACTCTGAGCATTTTGATTGATTTACTAGCTATTAATTAGCTTATTAAGGGGTTCGCTAGGGGATCGCAACGCACATCGGTAGCACAGTGGTTAGTATGGTCTGCCGGAAGCAGAAAGACGCGGGTTCAATTCCCGTCCGATGTCAGTGTTTTGCGAATAACCTAGCATCTCCAAATACATAAGTCTTTCAGCTAGTTATCGTCTATGAACCGCTAAAACAAAAAAGGCAAACAACAAAATAATTAGCTTATTATTCCACCTTCGGGTGGGAAAGGCACGAAATAAGGAAACTGACCTGTCGTGACTATAGCAACACGACAAACTGAAGGGTATTGGACAAATTTAGAAAGGTCAATTATGTTTGTCGCAGTCAATTACTTCCATAAGATCAAAAAACTTTCCAGAATTAACTATAAATTGAAAGAAAACAAAAATAATTGCAAAAAAATAAAAAAGATATTATAATGGTGCTGCTAGGTTCATCGCAAAAATCGCATCTAAGGCGGGATCTCAGGAAGATGCGATTTTTGCGATGAACCTAGCGCCACCATTACAACATCATATTCTAGTATACAGGGTGCGCCAGCTAAATCCGGACAACCGCGACTCTAATTTTCAAACAATCTTACGAACGCAAAATACAATTCAAATCCAGAATCCTTTCGCACATTAGTAGAGAGATGTCTTAATATTACAACTGCTCAATGAAGCCTCTGTCAGCGGCAATAATCGCCTCCAACTTCGACCTGACACGCTCGCAAGCCCTTTTCAAAAAAGCTCGTTCAAAATTTGCGAATACTGCTTTAATTTTTTTAATTTTTTTTTGCTTTAATGTACACAGAAATGTGGGCGTTAGGGTGCCTCGCCTCGTTAGCAACCCTCTCAGAAACGCTGAAATGGTAGCCGTTCATGGAGCTCAAATCTGGGTTTTTCTGGGACCAGAACACCGAAGCATGTCCAAGTTATCGTACAGATCTTCTTGAAAGACATATGGTCTTCCTGAAGATACAGCCGCTATCCAGGGCTCTACAACAGTCACTGAACGTTGGCTAACTCCACCACTGTCGCCAACTTCCTCAGAGGTTGTATCGGGTTCTCCAAGATCAGCACCTGAGCACGTTCTACGGCTTCTGCGGTACTTGAAACACGTTCTCGCAAATGAGTTCTCCTTGCCGGAGTTGGAGAACCCTCTTCGGAAGACTTGTACCTGGCCAGAACATCGTAATCCGTCGATCTCAAGTATCCGAAGAATCGAATGATTCCGACTCTGCGCTTTCAGCGCGAACCCTTTCGATGACTGCGGCTGTTCTGTGGTACTACGCACTAATGGGAAGCATTTATGTATTCATGAGGGTAGCACTACGAACTAGACGGTTTTTACTTTCACTATACCAATCGAGACCTCTGACGAAGTTACGGTAAGGCGGGAGATTTGAACTGAAATTTGTACGGATTTAACTGGCGCACCCTGTACATACATAATGGTAAGCCGCAAAAAGCGAAAATAAAACGAAAACTTCACGTTAATGAAAAGGTATTAGGAACAGCCGATCTCGAAAATTCTCTACTCAAATATGCTACAGTAAAACAGGGAGTCTGGTAAGGGAGTCTGAAAAGAGGCGGGAGGGCATGGCGAATGAGCTCTCCCGGATGGAGTATTAAATAGGCTTCAACCAATTCGCTACGTAAAAAGGAACATGAAATATTGACGAAAGGGAAATGTTCTCAAAGCGAGCTAACGCAGAGTGTAACATTCCGTTTTTCTTTTCTTTTGAGCTCCCTAACACTCTTCATGAGAGCTAACAGTGATAAGAAGCCCAAAAGTTTACAAAAACCAGCAACACCTCTGCATAAAAGCCTAGGCCGCAAAGATGCACAGAATGAGCCTACCTCCTAGAATTAGGTAAATTTTTCATCATTATTGGTCATTATTCTACGAGTACTTTTTACTTATTATTCTACATACGAGGAATTGCACCTCGTAGCACTAATGAGGCTGCCAGCGGCTATGGAATTGCCGACTGAACAAAAGCATCGGCAATAGACGGTGAGAAAAAGTGAAAAGTGCGAAAATGGTCCTTCTAAAAATAGCAGAATGATGTCAACATTTGAAGATAAGCGTAAAGTGGTCGGCGTTGATTACACCCCTAAAGACGCGCCATGCACTCGTGTTCCAGTCAGATTCGTAGAGAGACCGTGAATGTGTATTTGGTCTATACGCTGATTTGCCGGGCAGCTGCTGTACTAAGTCACCTTCCCAGACAAGTGTGATACCAATTCACCCAATCCCGGAGGTATGGAAGGCTCGGTTAGCCCGGGCGGGGATCGATCGCTCCACTGTGCGGATGTCAGCTGCGCCTCCGACCACTGTACCAGGTGCGCCCTGCACCGCTGACGACATTGTGCCCTTTAAAAAGCGATCAATTTGATGGTATTTTATTGATCTTGAATGACTAGTCAAAGTTTTCAAAAGAAAGCAACCCATAAGGATACTTATACTACCATAAATCAAACTCCCTGGAGTGTGCCACGCACATGTTTCCACCTAAACATTGCAGATATCTGATCTACGTAATAGCCTGATACAACGCAGCAGCACGTCACAACAATAGGAAAATGCTGAGGTTTCCAGAAGGGAGAATCGAGAGAATCACTTGCAACTTTTTCTGAGCCAATAAATAATGAACCGGAAAGTCTTGCTGAAAAATGGCCTCGGGGCATGAAGAAGTGCGCGTGGCGCGATAGTGCGTCCGGAAGACGTCGAAATGGAGGCGGACACACACTCTGGCCGGCCGGTCACAATTAAGCGCCGAGAAGCTGGGCTGGCTATGCCCGATAGGGACCACACCAGCTCCACTGGGCGGCTCTGGGTCGGTTGCAATTCAATTTAGCCTTTCCCTTCTCCCACCCAGCACCAGCACCACCACCGATTCGGACACGACGCCTCTCTCCGTGGACTCGCTCACCGCCACCACCAAACTGCAGCATATCCGCTCAGGCTGGTGCTGTCTGGTTGGAATCAGTGCAGAGGCCCTTCGACCACAGCGGAATTCACCTTCAATAGATTTCTAGATGAATGGACTTTAACAAGGCCTAGGGCAATTTTCGAATTGTCGTTGGAAAGATAAAGATACAGGTAAAGATGTCGGCATAGATCAATTCCCTAAGACGCGCCGCGCATCCGTCTTCCATTCAGAATCGCAAAGGCATGGTGAATGCGTGTTTGGTACCTACTATGATTTGCGAGGGTCAGCCGCTATACCAAGTCAGTGTCTTTACCTTCCCAGGCCAGTCTGGTACCAAATTACCTGACCTCAGAGGGATGAAAGGCTTGGATGGTCCAGGCGAAGATCGATCGCTCGACTGAGTGGGTACTAGTAGCGCCTCTTTTCTCTGTACCACGCGTCAGATTGCCTTAGAATTACGAAATACCCAGTATATATGCCGTACCGATCAAGGGGACGGGATGGCCGAGAGGTTTAGAGCTTAGGTTCAAGGTCTCGATGATCAGGGTTCAATCTGGTCCCAGGCAGAAACCCTTGCCTAGCTTAGAAATAACTGAAAAGGGTGTCGGTAGCGTCAGGCTCGTGTGACACGTCGGCTGATGGAGGAAAACTGCCACGATCACAAGAATGATCGATAGTCGAATGCAAGGAAGCGGCGCTCAAGAACCTGTGATCGTGTACGATATGGCCACCCCACATGGAGCTCTGGGCCGAGACAAGATGGCAGCGTGGCACCTCAATAAATGCGGGAGCAGTACCAACGAGAAAGAAGACGGAGCGACTATCATGGAATACGTACCCCGTAACTGATCGCGATAAAAACGTTGTGGAATAAGTATGCCGTGCCGGTCAAAAAGATATGTCACCTTACATTTTTGAATGCAAACAGTCGAAATCAAGAGGAATCCTAGTCCAGTTGGAAAAATTTTCCAGCAAGTGTATAGATCGATGTATTTTTGGGTAAAGTCACTAGTACTACCAACTGGACTAGGACTCCTCTCGGTTTCGACTATTTGCACTCAAAAATGTAAGGTGACATATCTTTTTGAGCGGTACTGTAGATGATGCCATGGTCCCGAACGGGCATAACGCTCCGCTGGTTGCTGCAGCACCGTTTCCCAGCAGAACGACAGCATGAAAGTGATTTTGGGTTATACTTGATGGAAAAATCGGTATACTTCGAACAGATGCATCTGGTATGGTGCTAAGCGGCGCTCCTCACCCGCACGGTCGAGCGATCGTTCCCCGGGCCAACTACATCTTCCATCTCTCTTGGTTTGAGTCAATTGGTGCCAGACCTGTCTGGGTACAGCGGCTGGCCCCTTAAGTCATTTTTATGCCAAATACGTCTTTACCATGTCTCAACGATTCTTGATGGATGACAAATGCGTGGCGCGTTCTTTCATGTCTGCTAATGATAACCACCCTTACTTGGAGACTAGAAAAATATTCCTCTTATGCGAAATTCGCTATTCAAATGGCCCTCGATCCGATTCGGCGACAGGAGGTTAGCGTTCAGCTCGATTAGCTATGCATGGGGCCCGGTCGGGCCGGCTTCGTTTCTTAGCCCCTCCTCTGGCCCTCCTTCCTTAGAACACTCCCGCTCGACCCGGCCCTCAAACGACCAGATATCATTTCCATTTCCTCGGAGACTGCCTCCACCCCCGTCTCTCCAGCAGCGGCCATCACAAACGACGAAATCAAGCGGCAGTCCCAGTCGGGACCTCTTCAAAGCAACATAATCATGGCGCATATTCGAACAGCCAGCCGACTTGGCAGATTTTTTCGACGATAGTGGCATTCGAGATCCGAGCGGGATACCAAAAGTCAAAAATTCTGGAGGGTTTTATCACCGAGTTTTTGTCTGTAATTACCAAGTATGCTACATAGAAGCACTTGCTGTAAAATAGTGGTCCCAGCATGATCGCAAAATCGCGACTCAAGCGGGAATCGAACTCGCGCCTCGGGCCTATCCTTGCACTCAGATGCTAAGCCACTGCATTAACAAGTCGGTTCGCTCGATGATCAAAGCACCACCATTACAACACTTGGTAAAAAAGCTGTAGAAGGAAATACAGAGCTGTAGGTTGAGGTAAAGATAAAGTGATCGACGTTGATCAGTCCCAGTCCCATAAGGATGCGCCATGCATTCGTCTTCCATTCAGAATCGTAGAGTTAATGAGTGTATTTGGCCTATAAAATGACTTGCAGGAGTCAGCCGCCATTCAAGTCAGTGTCTTCACCTTCACAGACAAATCTCGTCCCAATTTACCGGTCTCTGGAGGGATGGAAGGCATGGTTGTCTCGAGCGAGGATCGAGCGCTCGACTGTGCGGATATCACTAGCGCCTCTGACCGCTGCACCACAACACACCGTTAAATTTCACAAAGAAAACTAGGAGTAATTTCAACACATCGAGAAGTAACAGGAAAGCGTCGAATTTCATAGTATTGGCCTCCGGTACAATTTTAGACCCTACAATTTCTAGAGAAGTTAATGGAGTGAACATTTTGAAAGTTTTCTCTTCTCTCTCGGGCTTTGTGACCACAAAAATCAATAAAAATTCACCCCTAATGGTCGAGATGATTCGGAGAATTTAGGGAACACCCTATTCTAATCGTTCAGTTTCTGGAATTCCTGGAAGAAAGTGCAAATGTGAATGCAGGTACCGTCGGTTTCTATTCATCAAACGTCTCATATTCTAATATGAAAAACTGTCGTCATGGTAGCCGCTGCTTAGTCATATTACCCGAAGAGACAGAACAATTCAAGAAAAGATTCAGACAAAATAAAAAAGGAAAATGGAAAAGAATTGAAAACATGAAGCTCAAGGTGAGCCAGCCAGCTGCTGAAGGACCACCAGAAGGAACGCCGGCCGAAATCGATGGCTAACAGGAAGTAATGGTAAACGCAACATATATCATCGATGGCATTCATCATCAGGCCGGAAATGACCGACAGCCCATTAATGCACATGGACAGCCCTCTACATTCCTTCTCTCTCATTTTCTGATAAAAATAAAAGTCTAATTCTAAAAAAATCTAAATTCTAATTCTAAAAATCTAAAAAATTGAAAACACGCTAAATAACAGAGGAGAGAGGTACTCCCCAGGGCCGACTTTCTGTGAGCCTTGGCATTGTTGTATCTTCAGTATTTTCTTTTTCCTGTCAGCGGGGGCGCGTGGTACATTGATAAAAGGCGCTACTTCCACCCGCACTGTCGAGGGATCGACCCCTGCCCGGGACAACCGAGCTATCCAACCCTCCGGGGTCGGGTAAATTGGTACCAGACTTGCCTGGGAAGGTGAACTGGTACAGCAGCTGTCCCAGCTAATTAGTGTATAGACCAAATACAGATTCACAGTTTCTCTACGAACATGAGTAGAACATGAGTGCATGGCGCGACCTTAGGAGATCAATCAACGCCGTCCACTTTACGCTTACTTAGTAGAGACACTGACTTTGTTGGGCGTCTCACATCCACAAGTCCTTGTGTAGGCCAAATGCTTGTTCACCATGCATCTACGATTCTGGATCGGCGAAGAATGCATGGCGCGAACTTATAGGACTGATCAACGCCGACACATTTACTTTTACCTTATTATAAACCCTCAAAATTTAAATTTTATATTTCACTTGACTGCGTCGCATATCAATGTTGTAAAATGAAGAGGAGAGAAGTTTAAGGAAGAGCGAATATGAAGAGAAGAGAGCAGGACCTATCAGATAGGTTGGTTATAAACTGCCCTTTAAGCGAAACAAAAGAAAACAATTGGAAAGAAATTATAAAAATGTGGAATTTTCAATTTCCATATTATTAATCCCGTCCTTTCCCCTATGAATATATTAGCAACGTCGGAACGGAATACACAACAGGTTCATGACTCGCCTTTGCTGCCTTTGCCGAAGGCACGAAATCGTAGAATAACAATGAAATATTGGTCTCCTGAGCACGCGCCATGCACTCAACGTCTAGTCAGAATCGCAGTGGCGAAGTTGAGCCCTTTGTTTGACTTGAAGGAATTTGCCAGTGGCCTTTCTAGAAAAGTCTGGTATGGAAGGGGATGGATGGCTTGGTAGACGTAGAGGGAGGATCGATCGCTCGACCGTACGATTGAAAGTGATTCCTCCTTCCGCTTCACCCTATGCCCCCGAATTGCTGTCTGATATTATTCAAAAAGTCATGAGCAGAAAGATAGACCCTCACTGGTGACACGGTTTGAAGCTCAGTTCACTTACTTACCCTGAACTATTCGTGGTATATGAAGGAAATACGACCTACCCTTCACCCAATAAGCCGAATGTTTTCGCCTTTAACGCTAACTGTACAGTAAAGGGATGAAGATGAGGAAATGGGAGACCCCAATCATGTCCTTAATCATCCCCGCAAAATTCACACTAGACGATATATTTTACCTAGTAAAAAATTAAGAATGCTTTCCTAGGCAGCGACACAAACCGGAAACCACCAGTTTCCCCATTCGCCGCCCATCTATCTAATCCCTTCTTTCAGCCCCATTTTCGCCTGAATTTTGAGAAATATGTAATTACCATCATAAGATGGCAGCTAATTCCTTGATTTAGAAGCAGCCAGCACGTCGGATTAACGTTGTTTTTCTGTTTCGGTCCATTTTCCATAGCTCAAACATTGAGGCAAAAAAACTGAGCCAAAATATTTCCACACGACGCCCCTCCTAGTCAAAAGAAATAACGGTCGAGAAAAAAAACAAAACACATATTTCTCTTCGTTAATGAGAATTATCTAGATATTCTAAGCGGCGCGTGGCCCAATGGTGAGAGGCGCTACTGACAATCGCAAGGTCGATTGTTCGATACTCATCCGGAGTAACCAACCCCTCCATCCCTCCGCGGTCGGATAACAGACTTGTCTGGGAAGATAAAGACACTGACTTGGAATAGTTGCCGGCCATCTGAAGTCATTGTATAGGTCAATTAGGCCTTCAACCCAACTATTCTAAATGGAGTACGAATGAGTGGCGCGACCTTAGAGGAACGACCAACGCCGGTATCTTTACCAACTTTTCCACAGTTTTACCTAGATTTCCAGCTCAGGAGCGAACCGCAGACCGCACACAGCGATGGGTGTGACGGCAACCTGCAGCTTTTTTGTAAGAAATTCCTTGAAAGAACGCTTTCTACAGAATGAAAAAATGATTCTTATCTAGTTCACGAAGAAGAGGAAAGGAGAAAGCTGGAGAAGATCGTCAAGAAACTCCGACGGCACATTAGAAGAGACTGGCATGTTCGACGTGGCGGTCAATTGCAGATGTTCCAATGATGAAAAAAGAGCCATTAGTCATTAACATATGTATGTATAATACACTGTGGCCGCCTCGAGCGAGAAAGCCAGCCAACGACGTCCATGAATCTGATTTTTTACCAATTCTGCAGATTTATCCTATTCTCAGTGCATCGTCCCCAGAGAATACGCCATGCACGCGAACAGCGTGCAGAATGAGAAGCTCGTTTTTCGGTAGCAGACGGAGAGATTGAGTGGTTGAAGTTTGACCGCATTTTTCACAGTATAAAACATAGCCACACGCTTACTCGAATCTAAGACCAATAAAAACCTAGCTAGATTATTAGGAACGGAGGCAAAGTTGGTGAAGAAATGAGTTCAAATTCCGCTTGAGTCATGGTTTTGCAGATAGGCTGCAACCGTCAAGACATTATCCAGAACACCTCCTGAAATTCTGCATCTACATCACCGGCTACCTTCAACATAGGACCAATAGTTAGCTGTGTTGGCGGACCAACCGACCGATTATCACGGTTTCTCATACAATTGTAAGCCAACTGTTGACTATGATTCCTTCACACCTGATTAACACTAGGCTATTCCTTGATCACCTACACAACGCCCAATTACATCAAAACTGCGTTGTAGAGTCATTTGATGTTACCTCATTGAACACTAACGTCCAAAACGATCAAGCCCTTCAAGCATTATTCGGAATGCTTGATAGGCACATTAATAACATCAACACAATTGGACTCGAGAGGGACTCAGTAACGGCTCTGGTCAAAGAATGCCTGATATGCAACATCTTTAACACGTTGCCGACCGTATGAGCCACCGTGTGGCTCATACGTAGACTGCCGCCTGGGACAGTATGAGCCACTGTGTGGCTCATAACCATTTAGGCAGTTTTACAGCAAAACGCGTGTGTTTTTTCTTGCAAGTTGTTTTGCTTTGTGATCACTTCCGTAAGACTAAAACACAAAATAGATGGGCCGAGAAAATATTACTTCCTTCACGAGATATTTTCAAAAAAGGATGATGTCCTTTAGAAATCTGGTGTATGGTTGGGAGATCATGATCAGGACCAGTAGTTCTGCTCGAAATCCGTCCGGAAGGGTACTTTGAAGAGGTGATTACCAATCTGACATCTGTTCTTGAAAATCTCCTCGCTTGTGTTGAATTTCAGAACCATAATCCTATAGTATATTTCGAATAGCTCTGACTTCGGTCGAATCTATTTCTAAATATTTGACGTGCGAACGTCTGGTAGAAGTTATTGGAAGAAAGGTCAGTTCCAACAAAATGCTTTATCTGAAGGGAGAAAAGCTGCATACGAAGAAGACAAAATTCCTTCAGTTACATCTTTTGGACAAAGGACCATCAGATAATAGGAAGGTGCGAAGTTGATTCCGAATTTCGGGCACTGCATCCTAGCGTACTACCAGGAAGAAGTATTATACCGTATATCAGTTCTACATCGCTGTCCACTAAGAGTCGATCAAAATAATCCTCCAGATACACAGAACTGGTCATTCCTACAATCATCAAGGTGACGGAAGGGAAGCAGATTTTCACTGTTTTGCTCCCTTCTGTCACCTTGATAATGTCAAGGTGACAGAAGGGAGCAAAACAGTAAAAATTTGCTAAAAAAAATCACTAAAAAAGTGGCCTGGGAAAAAAGTCTGCCGCCTGGGACAGTATGAGCCACCATGTGGCTCATAGCGCGCGCACACGCGCGCGGGCGCCTGTCCGGCGCAGCAGTCGGCTGAAAACGCGGCGGTCGTTAACGTGTTAAATGGTCGGGCTCGTTTTATTCTCAACTAAGGGGTCTGGCAATGGGTCAACGACTTGCACCTGGGGCCGTATGCTCGTCTCTCCCCGCGACGAGTGGGGGAGTCCCCGCCGGTGCCCTCCACCCGAGATAGTACGCAAACGCAGGAGGAGGAGGCGGCGCGCGGGGAGCCCCTCCCCATCCCCAGCTCGGGTGAGACGAGCATACGACCCCTGTACTTGCAATATGCTTTATGAGTAGAATAGAAGAACCAGTGCTAGCTCGTCTGCCCCTGATGTACTGTAGATACATCGACGACTGTTTCATAATAACATCAACGCAGTCCGAACTGGATGAATGCTTCCGCATTCTTAACCAGCAATCACAGTACATCGAGTTTACTCGAGAGACACCAACGGACGGTTGGCTTCCATATCTTAACACGCAGGTGAAGGTGTCCAACGGCATAGTAAACGTAAAGTGGTATCGACAAGGAAGCTCCAAAAACATCCTTATCAACGCAAAATCAGCTCATCCCGTTGCTGTTCAGCGAGCTGTGGTGCGAAACATGTTCAGGACAACAACAGCAATGTACACGGGTGGCGAAGAATGACGAGAATCAGTGACATTAGGTTACAAAATAGCGTCTCAAAACGGCTATATCAAGACACCATATCACATAAGCAAAACCACTGCCCAATGCGTACGACCCTTCCAAGACCGCGTACCTTTATGTTTCCCTTTTCTCTCTGATGCATTCTCCTCTGCAATACAGTGATGCTTTGTTCGTGCTCAGCTACAAAATGATGTTGTTCTTGTTAACAGCCCCAACGACATCATCAAACGTCAGTTAATGCGGAACAGGCTCTACGACACTGAAAGCGAATCAGAGAACTGTGTTGTTTGTCCTTACGGAAAGAATGGAGATTGTGAGAAATCGGGAGTAGTGTATGAGATTGAATGCAAGGGTTGCAACAGCAAGTACGTTGGAGAGACCGGCCGTGTGTTATTGGTACGTATAAATGAACATCTGGCCAGTAAGCGGAGAAGCAACATAACAACACCGCTTGGAAGGCGCCGTCATGAAATTCATAACGGGAATGGCTTTGACATTATGTGCAAAATTCTTTCGTATGAGACCGAGATATCGTCCAGAAAAGCATTGGAGGCGTTCTGAATTTCCGCAAGGTATCCAAACATGAACAACCGAAATGAGCGTCTTTCGATAAGCAATGACTTCTTGTCATTCACACCGTTCCGTGGGTTTCGGAATGACTGATGTGACCTAGTCGCTTCTTACTGACACCAAGAGTTGGTTGCAACGTTGCAACACTCTTGCGGTGGATCACGCAGTGAGTTATTGATTTCTATCGTTTTTTATGGTCTCTTCGTTGTGATTGTAGGAGTCCGTCGAAAATGCTAGGGTCGATACGGCGCTTGGCCGAACAGTTCAACGGTGCTTGAGTTTCGAGCCATTTTTAGGCCTCTGAGGACGACGTTCATGTCGAAACGTTACGCCATAATAAATTTGGTCCACCATACTAACCTTGTTCGGCAAAGCAGCACACGGATTTCTATAACATCATGCCGAGGTTTCAATAAGAGAGAACATAGAGACTTTCTGCTGAGTTTGTACGTAAAAACGCAAATGAAGTTAGTAAATAGAAAATATCACGAGGAAATCTAAAAACTATGATATCCTCCAAAGGTGTAGCCCTTCCTGGCAAGCTCAAAGACCCAAATGACTTTCGGTTGTTACTCCGCCCACATATGGACCGAGAATGTCCCAGCGGGAGACTCCTACACCTCCCTCATTCTCTCTTACGATCGGACTAATCTGTCCAACGGAACCATCCTTTGCTCATTCATCACCGTACGCGAGTTCGAACCGCGATCGAGTCGCGGCTTTTGCAAATAAACTAACACCGCCAAAACATCAACGACAAAAATGTTGTCTATGTCGGTCGACAAGACAGAAATCAATTAAAAATATTAAAAACTAGAAAACAGTAGAAATGAAAGAGAGTGAAGTGTAGGGCGAGTATCGAAAAACGATGTCTTCCTCGTCAACTGGTGACAAGGCACCGCTTGCGTGGGACGAGTTTTTCGTTCACAAATCCGTTTAACACTGACAATGCCAGTCGAACCCGAATTTGCACTTTCTTCAATGATTCGCTGCTGACGACTCGAAAAAATTGAATTTCAGGCAAAAATAGGAGGTAAAGGTAGAGGTGCCGTCGTTGCTCAATCCTCTAGGGACACTCCATGCGCTCGTGATCCATTCAGAATCGTAGGGACATGGTGAATGCGTATTTGGGCTATAAAATGACTAGCGGGGGCCAACCGCTATACCAAGTCAGTGACTTCACCTTCCCAGACAAGTCTGGCACCAATTTACTCAACCACGGAGTTATAGAAGACTGTTAGCCCGGGCGAGGATCGATCGCTTAACCGTGCTGGTGTCAGTAGCCGCTCCAAAGAACATGGAGTAATCCGATATTTCCATCTCATTCGCCCTCGGGGTACATTCATACCCAGCGTAACAAGGCAATAGGGTAGCAGTAGGACATCGGTAAGTGGCAAAGAGGACTCCGAAGTTGCTGTTACTAGGCCTTCGCCAACAGCTTTACCGTTTGTTCAACACATGTAAAAGCACATTCGTCCCATAAACTACCAACAAAAACAAGGAATTTGATGTGAATGTGAACTCTTGGAACTCACTACCCCCATCAGAGTAAAGCACCTTCCAAACGGCTACAAGGGTTCGTAGCAACAATGTAAACAACGAAGGAAAGATGTTGCTCGTTTCAAGAGTGAGAAAATAGCGCAGTTCAAGATACGATGCAGCAGTTTGAACAGACGAAGACGCACAGCTACGATTTGATTGTAAGGCTGGTTGCATTTTGACGAGAAGATTTCATTTCGTGGTCCATTCATCACTGATAAGAAAAGCATTCACAGGAGGCGCAATCATGATGATGGCCAATGTCAAACTTCCGAGTCAGTTGCTCTGAAGTCCACTCAGACTCAGGTCATCACCTACGGTAAGGCTAGAGAACATTATCATGCCATCAAAAGCTTGAGAAAAAAGCCCAAAACTTGTGATCAAAAGTTAGAAAGTCTTTAAAAAATCTAAAAAGCACGCAACCAGAAGCTTCAAGAGAGAAAACCTCAAAATACTCACGATCGAAAGTTATAGAACGGATAAATTTACTTTGAAAGGATGAAAAGAGTTCAGGAAGTGGGCGGTGACCAGTTCTCTACCCGAGTTGAGGAATACCTGACCTACAAGAGATTAACCAGCTAACCTCCGATAGCAGAGGTTCACAGTTTAGTACAAATAGCTTGACAATGCAGAGAAAATGTCTAAATGGTCCTCACAAGTCATTATTCGCCTAGAAAGGGCCACAGGTATGGCTTATCCGTTCACCACAAAAATCAAAACCTCCTGTCTTCAGCCGACTGGAAAAACCTCTGGTATAGTTAGTGGTAGCCCGCACAAACGCTATATTATAATAGAATTTCTCGACTACAAAAACTATCGATCGCGTGATGGAATAATCAGTCAGGTCTCACGACAAGGACCAAACGGTGAAAAATAATATGAGTTCTTCATTGTTTACAACTCGGAAATTATCACCTTTTCCAATAAAAAAACCATTGCATAAGTGGTATCGCAGAACTATTAAGAGAAGTAATAAACAGCCAATTCGGGAGGTCCGGCTCAGGGGTGTGCATTTTACGATTTACGATTTTACGATTTTACGATTTTTACGGCATTTTTCGTAAAAAATCGTTTTACGATTTTACGACGTAAAATTGGAAATTTTACGAAATTTTTTACGACATCCATTTCGGAGCTCAAATAGTGCTAACGGGTCAAAATTGCAAGTGTTCGTACCAGGACCCTTTGCTCAGGGCACTACAATGGCACTCTCTCTACCCTCATTTAGGTTTACTAGCTCCAAAGGATTTTTGTGCTCTCCCAGGGTCAGTTGAGATAGGGAGGGTTTTTGGTCAGCCGGGCATGTTTTGAGCGACTATCGGAACGTGCTCACGCCTGCGACTTTCGCTGCACTTCTATCTCTGAAAATTAATGTACATTTTATTGATTTTGATCGATAACTGTTGTTTTCTGTTAAATTTGTCTTCATTTTTTCCTAATGATGTTCACTGTAAATAGACGAGGTACATATTAGGTTGGTAAGAAATTTCGTGCCGTTTTTTCTCAAACGACTGTTGTGAGTCAAGTTCGAAAGCTTTCGCAAAACGTGACACAGCATTCGAGAGAGAATTATGTGCTCTTTCGAGCGGTCTATTTGGAAATTGCGATGAATCTGCATTTCATTGTTTCTTCGGCCAGTAAAGTGAAAAGCGAAAAAGTGAAAAAAGTAAGGAAAGAAGAGCGTGTCGTCCTCTTTCGATTGTCATATAAGGTTTTGTGAAACGATTGAAACTGGAGGTTTGCTCTACTAAGGAATTTTAAGAAGCTTTTCTCACAAAAGTTTTTTAAAATGGAGAACTGTTTGAAAATAAACATATTATGTGATAGAGCGAGAAATTCTCTTCCGAAAACCGTGCAGAATTCACCTCGGACGTTCAGAAGAAAACCAGGAGCAGCATCGGAAAATTATTCTTGTCTTTCAAACGACAAATTTTTGGGGCTTGAAACATTGTAATTTTTTAGAACAATTAGGAATATGTAATACATTGACCAATAGAGAAAATCATCATCCTTCAAAACGTATATCAAATTTCATTTATGCCTCTAAAACTGAGCAGAAAAAATCGCTGTCGCTAAGGGTATTTTTTCACTTTTTCGCTTTTCACTTTATTAGCCGAAGAAACAATGAAATTCAAATTCGTCACAATTCCCAAATATACTGCTCAAAAGAGCAGATAATTCTCTTTTGAATGCTGTGTCACACTATGCAGAAGCTGGCGGACTTAATGTACAACAGTCGTTTGAAAAAAAAACCGGCACCAACTTTCTTTCCAACCTAATATTTGATTCAACACTCACTTTGAACAAATGTTTTGATTTCAATATCGTTTATTTGCGTTTTGGCGCACAATACTGCCGATTCTCACAAAACAAAAAAATTTTACGAATTTTTTGATTTTTACGATTTTTACGACAAATTTTGTCGTAAAAAAATTTCGTAAAAAAAATTTTACGACAAAAATTTTACGCCCACCCCTGGTCCGGCTTCCGTGGAAGCAGAAGGGTGTTCTGCCAAATCATTAAACAAGCACAGTTACATTTGTATTCAACAAAAGTAAAAAGGTAGAAGTTCCGACTCCACCGAAAAAATTGGGCGAAACTCGAAATATCGGTATCATCATCATAATCATCACGCAAAATAACCTGGCGAAGTTTGAGTCGTATTTGAAAGTTTGACTTAAGCATCCAAATCAACAATATAGATGGTCCTCGACCGAAATTTGGGAAAAGTTCATCAGATTTGTAATCATTACCCCAAATAACGCCATAGATGTTGTTTCGAGGAACTGTTAAAAAGTGCCTTTTATACGTTAATTGGTTAGATAGTTCTGGATAGGCAACAGCAAACCAGAAAATTGCCACCCATCATTACCACGCCTGATTTTCGGACCACGAATAATTTACAAATATTTGAACTATAGAATGCATTCAAAAGCAGATCCACATATGAAAGTTTATTGCAAATATTACGATAACTGCTAAAAAACGACAATTATTGAGTCCCTTGGAATCGCTGAAGAACATTTGGCAATAATTAAATATTTCGGTGACATCGACATCATTCTGCATATTCTAAAGTGAAACCAAAAACAAAATATCACAGATTCACGAAAATAGCGACGAGAGTTGTAAAGCCCGCATTAAATACATTCGGTGTGAAGAAACAAATACGCTCGAAAAGCGTCTCTCAAATGACTTTCCTCTTGCTCAGATCCTCCCTAGCCTCCTTAATCTCTTGCAACAGCTCCACTCTTGCTGCTGCACAGTCGTTAAATGTGATCACGCCATAGACCACCGATGCTAAGGCGTAGATCTAAACACCATTTCATGAAACATAAGTTTTCCCCTTTGAAAGGAATCCTTCTTCAAGTAGTTCACTCGCACTCTGAATGGCAAAAACACTGACTTGGATTACTAAACTATAACCCAAAAATTATGCAAAAATATAAAACAGGTGTGAAATAGTTCAGTATGATCTCGAAAACGTGTTTACACTCCTTGAATCTTCCATGAAACTTCGCCTAACCAAAGCGTTCGAAAAGGATGAGGATATCCCGAAACGAACGGAGATAATATTTCCCAGATTTCTAGGCAAGGTATCACATATTGGTTTTAAACACTATTCTTTAACTCTATGTTATCTCTTGAGATTGCATGACTCTTTCTTGGTGCGTTAGTAACAAACGGAGCAAATACATGAATAAATGAAAAAGAGAAATTAACTCACTCCAAGCAGCAGGACGGCGTAAACCGGCGCCTAAAATAAAGTCGTTTTCGGATCGATTCGAGTAGGAATAGAAAGTGTACAAGCACAAAAGAAGGTGCTCGGGTTTCATGGTGCAACCGAAGAACACACCTCCTGAGGCCTTCTTTTTTCACAAACCTGACCTAACTTGTGTTTGAGTACGATAAATTCAAAAATACTCATTTTGAAAACAATTTGACTTGTTTCACTGAACCTCAAAAGTACGGCAAGAAGCTGTCAGAGAACGGTTCTCTTCAAATGCGCCTCTAAGAAAAAAAGAAAGAAAGAGGAAAGAAATAAGAATGAATATCGAAATTGAGCCACTATCCAACTTATGACGAAGAAAGTTATTTCTTTCAATTTGTCTCAAAATCCGCACTGGAAGTTTTGTGGGGTGATGATCACGATTTTGGTATTGATTTCCCGAATTTCGCCCAGAGACCACCCTCGCCAAGAATATGAGTCTGCCAAAATTCGAGAAATGGACGACAAAATTATGATTAGCACCTCGAACTACCGCTATAAGTGATGTTTGGATAATGTTGAGTTGAAAATTTCTACTGGTCGTTAGCCGAATAGTGTCGAAGGCAATAAGAACAAAAGGTGTCAACATATAATTATATATAATGAATCCACCATGCGTCCATATACAATTAAATAAAAAAAACTTTAAGTGAAAAATTTCTACTGGCCATGAGTTGAATAGTGCCGAGGGCAACAAGAACAAACAATATTAACATATGAATACAGGATGAATCCACCATGCGTCGATATATAATTAAATAGAAAACTAACGTATAGCACTGCATGGCGAAAACACTCGCAATCTGGACCGATCTTCTGCCATGGAATGAATCCCAGTACGCATGCCAACCACAGCATACCAACGGGAACGACGTGGCCTGCGTAGAGCACGGCTTGCGACACCATCTTCAATCTACAATAAATATAAATAACAAAATAAATCTAATAACCGGAAAATCTAATAAGTCAGCAAATCAAAGAGTGACCTGGAGAATGTACAGGTCACTCTTCCACACCAAAAAGGTCATCGAGCTTCTCCATAACCTTGCAGGTATTTAGAACGTAATAAGCCTACAGCTTTAACATCTGAACGCAGCGTCTTGCACATCCCCGTCATCTCTAGCTTTTTAATTTGAACTCTTCGCCAGTTTGAAAAAAATCGGCACTATTCAACTTAACGGAAACCAGTACTCGATTTTTTTCAGTCGTCAAAATTCGCTGAAACTTCGCACAAGGAGATAACTGAGGGCGCAGATCACGAATCTGATGTCCGTGTTTCACGTGGGTGGTCTCGCACCACCAAATCGCTACTTGGGTGATCCAGTGAGGATCACCGATTTCGCTGAGTCTTTGTCTATGGGGGTTCTCTGGTGGCAGATTCGTGTTCTGGACCCCAAATAACCCCCATAGGCGAAGTTTCAACGAATTTCTGAAAAAATTCTAACTGAAAAAAATCGAGTGCTGTTGTCCGTTAAGTTGAATAGTGCCAAAAACTGATATGTTGATAGGGTCTGAGAAAAGAGGGTTATGAGAACGTGGTCTCTAGCTAATTTACAAACCATTTGATTTAGTTATTTTCCTTTTTTTCTTGTTTGCTACTTTTTGTTACTTTTACTACTATTGTTACTTTTTGTGTGTCTGCAGTTCACCGATTGTCATGGGTTACCACGCCTATGAGGGTAGTGAGTAAACAAATAAGTAGATCTGATTGATGTTCCAGATCAAAAGCAACACGACTTAAGCTCCTTGAAATAGAATAGAAACCTGCATCAACACCCGCTCAAAAAGCAACGATCAAAATGAAATAAGTACAATGATTGACTCGCGCCTATCCATACAAACGGTAGCGACGAGTTTCCTCGGCCGCGTCGCGCCACGCTCGCGCCGCCCTGATCGTGGTTGAGAGCTCAGCGGCTAGGTAGCCTGGTTTATAACTGCGATCGTTCGCAGTAGTGTGGAAGGATTTACGAAAACAGCGTCAATGTCGACTTATCCAGAGCAGGAGACGAAATTTCACACAGTTCTTGGGTTGCGAGGACAATAGTGGCCGGCTAGTTTTTTTTCGAGAAAACGGCACTTGTTAGAAGTTCCGACTCGGATTTAGATCGAAAATTTAAATTTCGCTGAAATTTCGTTTACGGGGGTTAATTGGAACGCTGATACGGATCTGATGTTCGTTTTCTGGACTTCGGCCGAGGACCCTATTAACGATTTGGGCGGTGGGGTCAAAATCTCAAATCTGGCTGAACCCCCTGACCCGGACATCTAACAATCAAGCCACTTCACCCTTCGATTAGGTCTTAGCCTAAGTACAAACCTAAGCATGGTCTACCTAAGCGCAAGCTAAGGAAGGAACTCCGGGGTGGGTGAACCACTAGTTCCTTGCAAATGGAGGGTCTAAAGGATCACTACCGAAAGCAGAGCGGCAGCTTAAGCTTAAACTGAGCACTACAGAAAGCACCCAGCAGGAAGGACTCGAACCTGCAACCCATACTCGACAGGCATCTTCGCTACGAACATCCACTCGGCCATCTCGGCACTTTGATGGCTGTTCTTGGCCCTCTCATGTGGATTCTCCACCGTATGCGGCATACACGGCAATCGCGCGCGGTTTGCAATGGAGCGCGTCAACGGGACTACCGTTTGTATGGATAGGCGCGAGTCAATTGTAACCAAAAGCGACAACAGTGTACAAAAATCAAGAAGCGATTGTGGGTAATTCCCGGGCAAATTTAAATTTCCGCGCGCTGGAGAAGTTTATGGCCTGAGCAACTGGGTTTCTTTTTGAGCTCTCTAAGTATATATGAGGGTTACGTGGAGAGTTGATTTTCAGCTACCTATGGGGGCCAGCTGAAAACCTAAAACCAAGTCAAACCCTGTACTTTGGTGGACTAGGTGGCTATAGCCCTAAAAAATCAGCAACGGGAACAACTACTTTCCGTATCACAACTTTGACACTGCAAAATTAGTGAAGCTAAATGGAGAAAACATAATAAGCTGACGGCGCCGAAGGAGTATTTCAAATTACACAGCTGCAGCGGCAAACAGGAGATAACGCGCTCCAGCGCTAACATTTAGATGTGCAGGGAATCGTCGACAAATTACGGTAGCTCATAGCATTTGCATTGCGTTTCCTTGGCCGGCCTAAATTGAGTAGTTTACATTTTTTGATTTCTCTTTAGTAGAACTATTGGTATTCTCTGCTATGTTGCGTAGTCGTGGCCCAGTACATTTGAGGTAGGCTCTTTTCATGCCAAAATCTGGAGTTTTTATTGGATTGTCCTGGAGTTAAGACCGTTATTTCCAGGGTACCTTAGGAAGGCTTGAATAAGGTTCTAGTTGAGTCATGCGAATTTCGACACTTATTTAGTCTTAGCTAGGTGTATCTCTTCCTATTTTGCAAAGAGAACTCCGTAGTGAAATCTGGTAAATTGAGAGAGGTCAGTTTTGAATGTGGCCGACTTTTTTCACCCTTCTGTATTCGTGGAAGAGGAGAAAGAATTGAGAGCGTTAATAGGAATTCTATCCCGATTTTTGTAATCCTAAAGGGTTCTTTTTGAGAAGAAGGAAAAACGAGCCAATTTTCGTGGTTAGCTTTCTTGCCGCATGTTTTTGAAATGGTTTTCTGATGGAATGCTCTCTTTCTAGCAGATTCTACTTGTGAGAGTATTCTTGTCGCCATTTATTAACTTTTTGCTTTCAGTGACTTTATTATTTATTGTATTTTTTGAAGGCAAACATGGGAAAGCCGAAGGGAATCCGTACGGCTCGTAAACTGAAGATCCACCGTCAGTCACAAAGATGGTGCGATAAGGCTTACAAGAAGGCTCATCTTGGAACTCGGTGGAAGTCCAACCCATTCGGAGGAGCTTCTCACGCCAAGGGAATCGTTCTTGAGAAGATGTGAGTCGTTTCTGATTGATATATCACGATATCGATTGATTGTTATAGTTAATAAATTCTAAAAATGCTCGTCAAAAGCACTGGTTTCTGCTATCACTGTAGCTTTGCCAGCCGTCAAATTGAGCTAGAACGAACGATGCGTTGCTTTGGGTGAGGTGATTGTGCTGTTCACAATTGTCTCAATTGCGCGCATACAAATAGTAAATAATTCTTTGTAAATTTAAGAATTTCTCTATGCAGTCGAAGAATTCTTAGCTTTCAGTGGTGTTGAGGCTAAGCAGCCCAACTCCGCTATTCGCAAGTGCGTTCGTGTGCAGCTGATCAAGAACGGAAAAAAGATCACCGCTTTCGTCCCCAATGACGGTTGCTTAAACTTCGTTGAGGTTTGTGATTTTTTCGACTTCTTCTGTTATACCCTTAATTCGTTCATTTTTTTCAATTTTGTAAGCAATATTTTCTTGAAGGAATTTGTAAGAGTTGATTAAAGGGAAGTTTTCTGCGTGAGCTCCTATCACTTAGCCTGTAGAAGGGTGCTGGGGTCGCTATGAGTTTATTAGTACTTTAGACGAAGTGGAAACGGACCCCCATTAGTGTATTTTTACATTTCAATATATTTTGTAGTTCATTGAAATGGTTCATTTCTCGAGTATTTGGTTATGGTTGAGAGAAAGTAAACGGACTTAGTTTATGCTGTGGGAAATTGTGGTTGGTTTCACTATTTTGTATTTAGAATAACGGCTAGATGCTCTCTGCAACAGTTCAAGATGAAGTAGTGCTATTGGGACCCGCCTATAAGGTTTAGGTTGGTTATCATTATCCGTTTCCCTCCTTAGGCATTAGAAGCATGGAAAAACAATGAATCGATTGAGTGCTGGTTCAACAGTTATCGTTCGGAGTGTTATGAAAACGGTGGAGAAAGCATTACACATTTGTTAAATTTCTATTTTTTTTTCTATTCAAGCTCATCAAAAGCACTGGTTTCTGCTATCACTGTAGCTTTGCCAGCCGTCAAATTGAGCGAGAAAATTTGTTGGACTTTTTTGGGTGAGGTGAACGTGTTCATAGCGTTCGTCTCAATAAAGTTCGCACATTCCTCAATTTATTTTTTATGTTCTGTATATTTTTTAAAGGGGTACCTATTTCGTGTGCTTATAGGAGAACGATGAGGTGCTCGTGTCTGGTTTCGGTCGATCCGGTCACGCCGTCGGAGATATCCCCGGTGTTCGTTTCAAAATCGTCAAGGTCGCCAACACCTCGCTTTCGGCTCTGTTCAAGGGCAAGAAGGAGAGACCACGTTCTTAAGCGGTTGTCGTTATTGTTATTTGTATTTGATAAATTTTTGTTAAAGCTTTTTCTGTATTGACCGCGATGATCTGATAAGGGGGAACAAAAAACGGAGAAACAGAGACGTGATATCCGTTTTATTCCTACCCTTGTATCGATGTAAGCGAAGAGTAAGATCATCCCGGAAATTCTCGTTATGGAAGGTTGATCCTGGTAAAGGTAACCGTGCCGGCGTTGATCGGCCTTCCAAAGACGCGCCACGCATTTGTCTTACATTCAGGGTCGTAGTGGCGTGGTGAATGCGTATTAGTCCTATACAATGACTAGTTAGGGATAGGCGGTATACCAGTGTCTTTACCTTCCCAGACAATTCTGAGAGCAATTCGCCCGCGCCCCTGAGGGATGGAAAGCATGGTTAGTCTGGGCGACGATCGATCGCTCGACCGTGTAGGTGTCACTAGCGGCTCTTACCACTGCACCACGTGCGCCGTTTAAAGTTTTAAAGCCGTGTGTTGTTGTTCCATAGATCCGCTTGTTTTGTACAGTAGCGAGACAGCGAGGTTGTCGCTGTCGGGCTTGTGGTGGTCGTTGCGGTTAGCACGGATGTGTGGACAGGTTGAGCGGGCAGAAACCGGCCCCAATACCCGCGATACGGCTTCTTATGTCATAAAGACTGTGTAAACTATATGATGGATGTAACGCCGCCCCGGCTGGTCAGTTCCATCTATTCACGCCTCTCCTTAGCTGCTCTACCCCTCCAGGTGTCTCATGATTGCAGGAATTCTATCAACAGTAGTCAGCAATTTCAAACAATAAACAGATTTTATTGACTCTCTGATTTCTTTTGCAGGATTCGGCCCCATGAAAAAAAAACCTAGTTCATGTCTTCTTCCAATTAAGGGGAAATGGTGGTCCAACAATAGACCTGGTGCTATAATACGTTGTCGCTAGAAGGACCGCATTTGATATCTGTTAAAAGGGTCATGTTCTGGGTTTATTCGAGAGGCGACATTGCCCTGGTATCATCAGTAAGCTGGAGTATACCCAAGATTAGGTTTACTCGGTTAGGTTAACCGATAACTAGTCGATTGACGGATTTCGCCAACGGGAATGTTTTCGGGGCCGGATGTGGGTCATGGGGCTAGAACGGCCGTTGGTCGCGTCTGCACATTTTCCAATGTTCTTTACTCATGTTCACCATCGTGTCTTTTCCATAATTTATAAGTTTTTGTTTTTTTTACAGTTTTATTTTGTTCCGAGACTTATCCACTTTTGTTGTGTCCCACCCATTCGTCTTCCATTCAAAATCGTAGAATGCCTGGTGATCTCGTAGTTGGCCTAGACAGCTGGCGGAGTATCGAGCCAGTGTTTTTACCTTCTCCTACTGGTCTAAATCCAACTTACTCGTTCTCAGCAGGGTGAAGGCTAGGCTAGCCTGGCGTGGATCGATCGCTTGACGTGTAGGTGTCCGTAGCGCATCTTAGCACTGCACCACGCATGGCCTACCCCTAGATAGTCGAAAATTCTATAGTGGTGTAGAATCTGCACGAATTTGTTTTTGTTGAAGAACACCTGAGCGATGGAATGGCGCAACGCGTGGAACCTGTCGACGTTGTCGAGCGGCGTCTGAAGAAGTCGTTCTGGTCGTCGGCATTGCTCGTATCTTCGATCCCTAACGACGCACTAGACGGCCGCTTCAATTACTCTGCCTAGTCTTTATACTCGACTCTATAAATTTTATCTAGCTATTCTGTTGGTGCATTGGTAAGAGGCGCTAATGGCACGCGCATGGTCGAGCGATCGATCCTTGTCCGGCCTAACTATGCCTTCCATGCTAAACTGGTACCATAGTTGTCTGATGAAGTAGACACTGAATGTGTCGTAGTAGTAGTAGTGTCTAGTCCTCGAAAATTATTGCATAGGCCAAATACTCATTCACTCTGCCTCTTCGATTCTGAATGGAAGACGAGTGCACGGCGTAACCTTTAAAATGCTCAGATAGTACTGTGATTGCAGTCAAACCCCTTCTTGGCTACTGGACCATTCCAATCATTTTGACATTCATTGATTTACTCGCTATCGTCAGCTGGACGAAGAGTTGTTGAAATTGATGACTCTGGGAGGAGACGATCACAAAAAGCTTTTTCAGCACTCTCAATCGAAGGAAATTTTCACTTACGGCGGCATTTTATTATGAGACCAAATCGAACGATTCTAACTCGAAAGGGTTCAATTAGGAACCCAATGAAAACCCCCTAGCCTTTCGACGTTTATTTGTTCCATTCTCCATTTCTAGTCGAACTTTTTTGCCGACCCCTCGTTTTCGTTTCGGCAGCCATCGCCCGCTACCCAATGATTGGCTTCGATCAGCTGCCGATTAAGGCGCTTTGATCAGCAATATGGACTAATAACTGCATTTTCAAACGAGGCGCTACAGACGATTCAACTCCATTGAAGAATCAGCTTTACAAAAACATGTTAGTAAAACAAAGTTCCCAGCCAAACAGTAGAATATACTTTGGTAAACTCGACACTAACACTAACGGTACGGCGTACGGCATTCCGTTTTGAGACGAAATCAATCAGTTCTAACCCTACTAGGTTAACGTACCACTCCAGTGTAAACTGTCTAGCTTATGAAGTTTCATTTTTTCACTTCATTTTCTTGTTAAATTTTTGCCGACCGGGTATACTGCCCAATAACCGGGGAAACTGCTTTCCATTCTTAGGCCAAATAAAGCGATTCCACCCCTATAGGGTTTATGTAGTAATCTATTCGAGACACTCCGGACAGTCAAAATAAAAAATTTCTCCAATTTTTATTCTCGTTGAATTTACTGCCGACCTCTCGTTTTCTTATCGTCAGCCACCGTCGGCCAACAAATGATTGGTTCGATCAGCCGCCAGTCAAAACGCTTTGATCAGTAATATGAAACCAGTGATTATTCAAATGGAGCGGTGCAGGATATTTAAGTCCATTGGAGAATCAGACTCACCAAGAGGGGTGTTAGTATAATAGTAGACGGTTTCCAACTATTTAAGTCTACTGAAGTAAGTTTTTTTTACTAATTTTGTCCGTTCCTCTTTCATCTCTCCGGGTAGAATCCCACCTTTGAGTGACTGTCCTTGAAATATAAACCTAGCAGCTTGATGAATTGAGGATGTCGAAGTTCCTAGCCCTGCTCCAACGGTGACATGGAGCTCTTCTCTGATCAACCCCTTTATATGGATAGTAGAGCTAACATAGTGAATGAATAGATTTTGTGGCCTGAAATAAAGTATTGATTGATGAGACAATTTCATTTTCATTTTTGCATCGGATGGATTGGATTAGATGTACCGCTTCAACCCTAGCGTTTGATATCGTACCCCCTGGTCACCGCCATACCCATCATCACCTCCACGACCGCCATCATCTTGTCGGTTTGTCCTTACCCTTGACGGTGCCGGTTCTGCCTCGACACTCCGCCCCCGTGTCGGTCGGACAAATGGGTGGATTTTGACCGCGAGGCCCCGTCGGCGATGGTCAGTGGCCAGTCCAAATCCGGTTCATCGCCGCCACCATCACCACCGCGCATCGGATCGGGCTCATCACACGGCCGCGGCACAGAACTCGTTTGAAGCAAGAGATTTTCTCCTCTGCAATCACCATTGCGCTCGGTTTCACAATAGATCAGTTGGTTGAGTCATATCCGCCTAGTTTAAGCTCACGCCGACAATACGGTTGTGGCTTGTTCCGTGGGTAAGCGGCTGGTTTAAGTGGTACCAGCCGGACCGGTTTTCCAATCCGGAACCTGTTCCGTCAAAGAATCCTGGGAATCCTGGTCTTCACCTAACTATTGCCCAAGGGCTCAAAGGTCGCTTGTCGACTTCTCTTACAATTAGTGTTTTTTCTTATTGCTTCCCATTTCGAGAGAACTTTACGTTTGATGCTTTTGGATCGATCAAACCCATTCCTTTCGTCTTTTCACTTCTCATGAGTGCCGGAGGGAAAAATTCTTTTACTGTAGCCTACCGTATCTGGTCGACTCACTGTTCCCAATGGATGTGAGTAATACTATTAGAAGGCTGTCCATTGATGGAAGCTTGTCTGGTAGTGGCAAGAGGCGCTATCCTCACGCCATCCCGGTTGAGGAATCGATCCTTGCCCATGGTAACCAAGCCTGCCCTCAATCCGGGGTCGGGTAAATTAGTACCAGATTTGTGTGGTAAGGTGAAGTCATTGACTTGGTATAGCAGCTGGCCCTACAAGCCGTTGTGTAGGCCAAATACTTATTCACTATGCCTCTACGATTTTGAAAGGAAGACGGTGGGCGGTGTGCCCTTGGGGACTGATCGACTTGGAACTCTTTTACCTTTTTTCTCTTTACCTTTGTTCTCGTTTCACTTGTTGCACTTTATGCTCTCAATTCATATCTCTTCTCTCCCTGTTTTTTCCTCTTACGGTTTTGTTCTCGATGAGAGATCGTCGACCCACCGATCAACCACAACCTCAACTTTTTTGACCTAACCGGACACCATCGATATACCTGCTGCTATGCATTTAACTCAACCTTTGATCTTCCCTTTCTCATCACTACCGTCACACTTTCCTAATCGAAACGCCCAACAAACAGCTGTAAAATAGGCGTTTATCAATGAGGGACCACTCTTATCACCTCATCTTTTACAGTTTCGTTTATCAGTTTTAGTGTGTCCGGTTAAAGCGGTGATCATTCAATTTTTCCTTAATTTGTCGAACACATTCCACTTCTGATGCCACTGGCTCGAAATTTTGACGTTTCTTTTGTTATATGAACAAAAAATTTAGGAATTTTGATTAAATAAATGTACCTAAGCGGGCCCTGCTTCAAAGCGGGACAAACACTAAAAAAGAAGATTATTCATTTATTTTATTTATTTATTTGATACACGAGTTGGTTCGTGTGCAAGACCTAGAAAACCAAAAAACAAACACGATACACTACAAATATCGACAACGCTAAAAACATCTGAATTATGTTGAAAAGATCAAGCGAAGTTGCACACAGTAGCTAAAATGATGCTAAAATGAAACATTCGAGACTACAGCTTAAAGGTTGGAGCAGCGACTAAGATCTAAAAGATGATAACGTATGTAAGTGGGATAGCACCTTCTTTTCTGAGGTTGCCGTAAGCTAAGCAGGCCCTATGGGTGAAAAAGTTACGTCTGCAAGTAAGCTTGGCTCTACCAGGTTCATATCTTACACATCCTCTCCTCGTGGTTGCTGTCCTCGATTTCAATAAGTCTGAGGCCTTGATACCGCAATTATGATGAATAATTTTGTGAAAAAGTATCAAATCGTTTCTTTTCCTTCTATGCTCCAGTGTTTTCAAGCCAGATTAAATAATATTATCTATATATAATAAATGTGCTCTAGAGCACGCTCCATTCATATCTGCTGATTTCTTGAGTGTATCCTATTTTCTTTTTCGTAGGGGAAACAGCCCAATATTTTATTATTTTTCGCCGTGAATTACATACCTTCGTAGTGGAACTCCAACCGTTTTCCCTTGGCGGCAAAGATACTCGAAACCATAATTACCTACTTGAAGCAATTCTGATATACGTTGGATTTAGTACACTTTTGAGTGATGATCAGCTCTCAGCAAATAATCACTGTAGCCTGGATTACTGTATTGTCAAGAAAACCGTAAAAGTAAAGTTAAGAACTTCGCGGGAATGACAAGTGTATAGGAAAGGCGGTACCTTTAGATAATGAGGAGTTATAATGAAGCTTCGAACTTACCGTCCATTTATCGGTCTAACTGGGCTTCTAGAGGCTCAGTGAACTTAGTTTTTAGGAACTTGCAGCCCATACATACCCATCGGTGGTAAAGCGATAGGGTATAGGTCAGGGAGCTAGAGCCATCAATGCTTTGCCCAATACTTGGCCTGCTGGGCCTGCTTGGCTTTGGTAAAAATCGCTTTAACTTGTTAGTGATTAGCGTCATCATATGACACCGCCTGAGGAAGACCTAATCTATCAGCTGGCATCCAAGGCCACCACAATTCCATTCAAATGCTTGGTATGAATAGCTTCCAGGTAAAAAGTAGCCTTTCCCATGTACTACAAATTTACCAATCGGGGTAAACCTTCCAGGCTGCTAGCTCTGCTTCTCCTGTTCATATTTCTTCTCGGTTAGTTCGCCGAGTTCTGGTCTTGAAGTTTCTAGCTACGATGTAGCCTGAGGGAGGTTGGTCGAAGGATCTGCATTTATTTTAAACCCAGCTCTCTGGCACTCCTACGTAAAGCTAGGTGTGTTTCCAATCAGGTGATAACTTTTCGAAAGTATGTAGCATACTTTCGAAAAGCTTCCAGGCTCTATTAGCTTTCCAAATAGTATTAAATCCAGCGATCTACTTACCACCCTCCTTCAGACCACATTGTGACGATAAACCTGAAGATGAACGAGTTTGACAAACATACCCAAAAGAAATAAAGCAGTAGACGGGGCATTTTACTCCTAGGTTAGTCGAGCTCGGTAAAAATCGCTTTAACTTGTTAGTGATTAGCGTTATCACATTGTACCGCCTGAGGAAGACCTAATCTATCGGCTCGCTAACCTTCGACTGGTCGGTGTCCGTTTTTTGTTTTCCACGTTCTCCTCAGTTTACCGTTGCAGTGCTGCAGATCTGACAGGGAATGTTGTTGCGATGATGGGCAGGGTTGGGCGTTACCCACATGGGGACGGGTAAACACAGTCATTTATTCGATTGTTAAAAATAGATGCTGCTATAATCAGTCCAATGCCCGGCAACCGTTACATATTTCGTTCTACCTTGTAAGGGGAGAACGGGAGGCGTAGGGGCCTTACTGGAACGAAATTTCTTATCGATATTGCTTCTGTGGCAGCCTACGATGATTTTTAAACAAAACTTTCCAATGTAAAAGCGCAGTCCATCAGCGTTGCTAGACTGAATTTGAATTCGATATCATTCTGAAGCGATTGATGGTGTTTTTTAATCATCCCAATCTCGCTTGTCGACAGTGAAGCTTTCCTGGGAGTTTTTTTATTCCTTTCCTGTTTTTTCGTGCGAAGTTTACCTTTGATGCTTTTAACTTGATCAGGCCCTATCCCATCTGAGCTTAAACATCTTTTGAGTGTCAAATCAAATTGCATCTTTCCCTTTCCTACTGTAGTCTACCCTATTTGACCGTGTCTACATCTCCGAAGGTTAGGCTCAGTGTTATCATAAGGCTGCCCCGAGTTTATTGGCGATAGCTTCGCTCGTAGTGGCGCTGCTCCCATCAACAAGGACGGGCGATTGATCCTTACACAGGCTAGCCAAATCCTCATTTTCACTGGGTTGAGTAAACTAGCATCGAACATGCCTGGAAATCTAAAGACATGACAGTCTGCAGTCTTGAACAGTGGTTGGACCTGCAAGTCATTGTATAGGCGAAATACCGATTACCTTTACCCACATATTTACCTTTATCTTGATTGTAGCTGTGGCTAAACACCTTCTTTTAGACAGTATTTTTCTAGAAATACCTGTGACCGGCCGCTCCCCATAAATTCTGCTCTTTTTCACGTTGAATGGGTCTCTAATTAAATACGTTCTTTCTGTGCAGTCGAAGCGCTGCACTTTAGACGTCAGCGCGTCGGCGATTTACGATGAGATGGGGTAATTCACAGAAATTGAAGTCTTCGCTCTTCTCCTCGTCATCGAACCTCCTCGCTCCGTGGTCATCGTCAAATCCAAGATTTGCCACTTCCTTGTGTTCATCTTCTTCTTTTTCCTTATGTATTAGGTTATTTCAAGAGTTCGTGCCGCTTTTTTTCAAGCAACCGTTGTAAGCTTGCTATAGAAGCTTCTGAAGAGCTCGATGCAGCATTTGATGCAATTTCATAAAATTTGGAAAATGGGCAAATAGCTAGAGCACTGTGTAAGTGCAAATAATTCTCTTTCGAATGCTGCATCGAGCTCATCAGAAGCTTTTATAGCAAGCTTACAACGGTCGCTTGAGAAAAAACGGCACGAATTTTTGAAACAACCCCATATTTAAATCGTCGTTTGCTTTTCTGCATACAATTTTCGCATAAGAATACGCATATAATACGATCGGTTGTCTATGTTGGTCAATCCCTAAGGATGCGCCATGCTCTTGCCTTCCATTTAGAATCGTAGAGGCATTGTGAATGCGTATCTGACCAATACAATGGCTTTCGGAGCCAGCCGCTATACCAAGTCAGCGTTTTATCTTCCCAGATAAGACTGGCACCAATCCACCCGACCCCGAAAGGATGAAAGGCTTGGTCAGCCCGGGATCGATCGCTAGACCGGGCGGGTGTATACATTAGACTGCCAGCAATATGACATCCAGCATCCTATTCATGCACATCCTCTGTGGGCGTGACCACAAGGCAATCGCTTAGGGACCCAATGGGGATTTCTACAGACGGTAGGTCTCTCGCATTTGGGTAGAGGTACACATTAAATTCCTAAGCACTCACCCACTGTGTGCCTCCGGGTTGTGCCCTCGAGAGATAATTACCTTACATTGCACTCACACTAAACTACGGGCTCCATGTAGCTAACTACTACTTTCTTTAGAATCAGTTGTGATTACACAACTTGGTGGGTAACCAAGGTATACTTCTTCCGACTTTGTGCGTCAATAATTTTGTGTCATATATGAGAGAATCACTAATGACAAGTAAAACACCTCAATTAAACGAACCGTTGTGGGCATGACCACAAGACAATGCCATTGGGATCCAACGGAGATTTCTACAGACGCCACCGCATTTAAAAGTTCGCTCGTGATGATCTGCCTGTTCACGCCTAGGCAGAGATCTCGCGAGACACTTACCATGTATTTTACTCACTCTAAACTACGGGCTCCTTCTGGCTAACAACTTCTTTGTCTGGAAATGATTATGTATTTACCACAAGCGCGACGTTCAGTTCTCTTCTGGGCAGTTGCGAATCCACCGACGACGATGATCGGTGGATTCACACCGTCGGCGGGAGATTAGCAGAAAAGAACAACGTCTCGCGCGCTCGCAATGGTTCGTATACGGCCGAAATCTCTCGGCCGAGACGAGCTGAACGTGTTTTATCGTTTTCACCGCGAATCTGTGTATCCTGACGATCTCGAGAGCTTTTGAGGTTCTCCTATCAGTGATCGTCGTAGCCACAGCAGCAGGTTGCACCAGGGTTTGTGTCGCTGATCGCTCGTCGCCCTATATTTCACTTTCTTCTTCACAAGCGGCTCGCCGAAATCGAAAGTTTCCAGGTCGTGTGGACGCCTTGTGAAGTGCGCCAGCGCCGACGACCACCGCACCCGCACCGAACCGAACCGTTCAGACGAATACCGGCCCGGTCGCAAGCCCAACCACCAGCAGCAGCACTTCTACCATTTATCTCGAGCTGCTCCATAACGAGGTGTTGTGGTTGGTGTGGAGCTGCAGCTGACCGTATTCATCGACCCTGAATCAAGGTGATCGTGTCCGACAAGGGTCAGCCTGAAACGCCTGGTGTTGGCATGGCTTTAGCCGCCTCACCAAGTCCAGTGCGACAACATGACGTCGACACAGGAATATTGGAGAAGTCAGCCAGGTATGTCCACCTGTCCACCACTTTCTGAATATTTCCCTTTTTTATTTTTTATTTTTTGCTATTTATAACCACTGCTTCTCACTACGCGTTCTCGAAACTGAATATCAACACAATATAGAAGTCAAATATGAATTTTAAATTGTATGTGAATATGATACTCGGTTTTTTGGAACTGTTATCTTCAGTGATCTATTATCTCCAGCGGTGTAGGTGTTTCTTTTTTAGCTTGAAGTGGCTAGTATTTTGGGAAAACACTCCAAGTCCCGACTAAATCAAGAAATATTAATTCTGATGTGATAAATTGATAATTATAAAGCGTCCAGCGATGGTCTGTTCACTTGGGACGCTGACGCCTTATCACCTGCAGAGGTGTGCTGATTACGAAGTAGTGAAAGAACGCGCCTCTAAAAAATAAGAAACCGTTCCCAATCAAAGGTCGACCGGTTTTAGTGATATGATAAGATCAGATGGAAATCTAATCTTATCCGCGGGCTGCATTCGAGGCTTCCGGATTAAATAGACATTTCATTTTCTTCCAAAGTCCTCCGGTAACAAAAGACCCTATATTGATCTCTTCTGATGTTTTTTATTGATTCGGTAACTTGAAGGTTGGAGAGGAACCGTTTCTCCGCCATTGTTCAATGCCCTCTGTCCGCCTTTGTTTGTTCAATACGTTTGGAGGTGGTTATATGGCTATTTTCTTATTGGAAGAATGCCGAAGATTTTGCCGTACCTAACCATCTCCTTTGGGTTCTAGATGTTGTAATCCAGTGAAAATTCTCATAATTTCGGCAAAATTGAATTTTTTGAAGGTAATCTTCAAAAAATGCTAAGCTTCCATACCAAGCCACCAAGGGTCGTTGTTTGTATTTTGAGTATAATATACCTACCCAGATTCCAGTATTTCAGTCTGTTACCCAGCATGAGGATCGAAGAACTAGTGACGCTGGTCCTAATCGTTGTGGCGGTCTTCTTCAAGAATCTGCCATTGGGAGTCGTCCTCAGTTTGATATTGTCTGTCTACATCGGTATCGTCTATGGTGATTTCATCTATCGCTCTTACCTCACGCTCAACCGCGATCTTAGGTAAATTCTTACCCCTGATTTTCCTCAGTTTTTTTTCATTTTCAAAAATTAATGCTGTTCAGCGGACTTTTTCTTATATTGGACATCAAATTCGATTTGTGGAAAAAGCTGCGGGAAAATCGTGGTCTGCACGAGATTTTCCTCGAGGTGGTCGAGAAGTGAGTTGACTTTTATTTTTTCCCGTCAGTCGTCCTCCTCCAGGCGTCCATTTATACTTATGACGCAAGGCTACGCGACGATTGGCGTTATCGATTAACTAGGCATTCGCTGGCGTTTTCTTAGTTAAATTGAAAACTATGCATTGAGGCCAGCTGAAGACAGCAATATCTTTCAGCTTATTGATTTTTCGATGAATTTTCCATAAAATAGATTTGTAACTTTATTTTCTATTGCCTTCTGTCATTCCTACGACGCATCTGTCCAAATGCACGGTCGTTTTCCATCTCGATTGCCCACCACTGAAATCATTAAGATGCTGATCGAAGTAATGAACGGTTTTTGCAGAAATCGACAAAAGACCGCAATGATCGACATCGAAACCGGTCGATCGTTCACGTTCGAGTCGTTCAATCGAGAGTGTAATCGATACGCAAACTTTTTCCAGGTGAGAGTCACTGAGATTACCGATGGAACTGGCTAAATATTCATTTATTGCACATAGACGTGTGCAGCAAAAAGTGTAAGCTTCCAAATAAGTAGATGACGGTTTGAATCGAGTCTAGGTGAATAGTAAAGGCGAATACTAAACAGAATATCGAATCATGAACGCCAAGCCGGATTACTGAAGAAGTAGCCAAATCTTGATTGGTGTAGTTCATAGGTAACCAGGGCCGGGATTCATAAACGGAACCGCTGGTAAATTTCACCTGTGGTTGATTTTCACCGGCCACTTCACCGCCAAGGTGACTCACCGCGCGTTGATGAATCACGTTTTGGCGGGTAACCGAGGTGAATATCACTGTAACCGGTCGGTGAACCGTTCATGGATCCGGGCCTAGATAGAGAGCATCCCAAACGCCGCTAGAACCGCAATTTACTAAAATAGCAAGTGCTACGAAGAAAACTCCGATCTGACGGGTACATGACGTCGCCATTATCGATTTCTTCAGGAACAAGGTTTTCGATCGGGTGATGTGGTGGCGTTGTTTATGGAGAATTGTGTGGATTTCGTCGCGGCATGGATGGGTCTGGCGAAGATCGGTGTCGCCACAGCATGGATTAACTGTAATCTGAAAAGGGAGCCGTTAGCGCACTGTATTCAGACAAGCCGCGCCAAGGCCATCATCACCACTCGACTACTTCAGCAGGGTAATTGACACACATACATACATACCTATATGGCCCTAGAAGATCTAGTAAAAGGTGTAGTGATGGGCGTTGATCAGTCCCCAAGGGCGTGCCGCAGCGCTTATTTGGCCTATGCATACAGTACAGAATGTGCTGCAACGATAAAACAACGGTAGCGGCGCTTTTGTGCGTCGAAAAGGTGCCGTTTATGGGGTCCACACGTTGTGACCCAGACAGAGCCTACCTCAATTCATTTGCCTCGCATGCCCAACGAGGGTCCCCGCATGGTAGCCCAGCCGGAGGCGGAGCCTCGTCGAGCATGAGTTAGCAGACGAACGACCAAAGGACCGAAAATCGAGTGGTCAAAAAATCGCTAGTTACCATGTTCCACAAATATAGAAAATTTGCATATGGAAAGATAGAGCTCGACCTGCTGAGTTCAAGAACGTACTTGTTTTTACTAATTAAGCAGATTGAAAGAAAATATAGAAAAACGGCGGTTTCTGCGGAAGAATGCGCCGCGGGCGCCGTTTTATCGTCGCGGCACGTCCGGTACTGTACGTTTCTATTATTTCAACCGGTGTACGTCCAGCACGACCGTCTTCGATGATTGCGGCTTTTTGGTTGTGCTACGCACTTGTGTGCAACTCAGACCTCCATTATATTATCACTACGTACTAGAGGAATTTGGCATTCTGTAAAGCAATCGGGACCTCTGGCGAAATTACGATATGGCGGGAAATTTGAACTGCAATTTGTCATGAGTTAGCTACCGCACCCTCAACGATAACTTTCGGGGTTGACCGCCATTGAATCCTTTTTGCATTACATCTACACTATGAACGCTCAGTTTGCATTCCATTAGTGTGACCTTGTTTAGTGCTTGAACATCACTTTTTCTTGGATTTTCAAATATTTACCCAAAGACGCTCGGCTGACCTCCGTTGGAATGTTACCGCTGAGGCATCCTACTCTTTGAGGGGCTTCGAAAATAACCCTTCACCTAACAAGTGATGTGTTAGGTTTGATCAACATTCTACTGATTTCTTTACCATGAAATCTGATCCGGATTCGATCGGTCCAAACGAACGATCGATAATCGATTTTCAGCGCTTGATGAAACCATTAGTGAGGATCTGCTGAAATGTGACAATAGCGACCTGTATGTGATCGGACGACCAGCGGCCGACGGACGTTTCACGCATCTCACACCGAAGCTCGAAACTCAGCGATCCGTTGAACCACGACGACTTGACGTTGTCGACTTCAAAAGTGAGCGATT
Organism: Nippostrongylus brasiliensis; assembly: GCA_030553155.1. Lineage (NCBI taxonomy): Eukaryota > Metazoa > Nematoda > Chromadorea > Rhabditida > Heligmosomidae > Nippostrongylus > Nippostrongylus brasiliensis. The sequence goes on from CP130735.1 coordinate 15,426,245, forward strand.
TATTTTCAAAAAAATTAAAAAAAATAGAGGATGTAGGTTCAATGCGGCTCTATAGATATGAATTTCACCTGAAAAGTACCAAATAGGATCAACTTAGGTTAAAGGCTGAAGTTTTTCCCTCGTTCCATGTTTTTCTGCGTTATCAGAACATTTATCCTTGTTACTTCCCCCTTCTAAATGAGTTATTGTCGGGGCCTTCAACTTCATTCACTAAGTAAGCCACATACAAAATGAATTTTCAGGTATTTTGTGCTACATCTACACCAGTGGAACAACTGGCCTACCGAAGGCAGCCGTCATGAAGCATTTCCGGTTGGTGTTCTGTTCTGTCTGCAGCGTTTTCTCTAAAATTCGAAGCTCCAGGGTTGAATTTTTAAAAAAAATTGAATTTTCATTTTGCAGCTACTATTCGATGGTTATGGGAGCGGCAAAGTCTTTCGGAATCTATCCATCGGATCGAATCTACGTCTCCATGCCAATCTATCATACCGCCGCTGGCATTCTAGGTAAAGGGCCTTTTTTTCGTAAAATTTCAAAGTTGTTCCAGTGTTCCGATCAAAATACCCAACGTTCTGATTGTGTTTGATAACAGCCGGGAACCTGTGTGATAACAAACTTCTTGCTAGAAATAGTCGGTCGGCATCGGTTTACGAGTTTTCAAAAGAAGTTCAACGAGTCGCGGAGTTTGTCCTCTAGACGACTGTAAAGTGTAGAAAAAGTGGATGGCGTGTGTCTTAGATGTCTTCATCTTGCTCGGCTGAAGGTGAAGGGAGGTATAGAGCCGGGGTATATTAGCTTCTTCTTTTACATGTCGACCATACTCCATGGCGTGCTTGCTGGCTAAATGAAGTTTATGGTTACTATTGTACATAGTATAATTTAAGTTACTATTGTATAGTTTAAGTCGCTATTGTCATGCTAGTCCCGACAGGCGTGTCACTCTCGATATAATTTATTATAATCTAACAAACAAGCATGAAACAGCAACCATTAGATAACATTACAGTAAGGGAGACTAGCACCATCAGAGGTCGGAGGGGGTCGTGGCATTCTGAGGTGACCACGATACCGTGACACTATAAATCCATCGCCGATCGTATAATTAAACTATACACCAATTACCTCTATTGCAGGAGTAGGTCAGGCGCTGTGCCGCGGATCGTGTTGTGTGATCCGAAAGAAGTTCTCGGCGAGTAATTTCTGGAAGGACTGTGTACGCTACCAGTGCACGGTAAGTTGTCTACATGTTCGATGTTTCTAGTATGTAATGGGTATGTGCAATATTATTGTACCCTTCGTCGATTTGTTACACGACCATCCTCTTTGAAGGCCTCGCAGTACATTGGAGAGATTTGCCGTTACCTGCTGGCTCAACCGGTGGTACCCGAGGAGGCCACACATCAAATGCGATTGCTGTATGGTAACGGTCTCCGTGCGGAAATATGGCAACCGTTTGTCGATCGATTCCGAGTGAAGATTGGCGAGGTGTACGGTTCCACGGAAGGCACATCAAATCTTGGTTTGTTTCTTTAGTGCATTTGGTACGAGAAGTAAAACCAGAGCAGAGCAGTTAAAAGGAGCGCGGTCGCGTTCTTGCAACAGCTGCGCCCTTTTGCGGTGCTGACGAGAAACGGTATTTTTCGCGTTGGGACCAACAACGACGTTCGGATAGTCGCCGGGCGGTTGAGTGAAGGTGCAAACACCCACAGACATCACCACACACTTCACGTCACCTTTCTGCAGCAGCAACAGCAAGAAATATTACATGCACGTCCACTTGTACGAAAGGGTGTCGAAGCAAGTGCGTGCTTGTTAACGACAACCGCGTTAGCGCAAGAAAAACTCACATCCTTCCAGTTTACGATTATGTTCAATGAGGACTGCGAGCGCAAGGCTTTTTGGACTAGAAAAGCTCGACGGGCTGTTAGAAACCGCAACGAACAATGCTTCAATGTCGGCCATTACAAAGCCTATCGCCAAACCGATGTTTTCTACCAATGCCGCGTAGAAGTGAAAGCTGTTTTGTGGGGGTTTGACGAGGCAACTAAAATTGAATCAAGAGCTGCAATATTGGGTAAAGGTTACTACAATCATATACAACGTTTTTAGTGAACATTGATGGTCACGTCGGTGCATGCGGGTTCCTTCCAATTTCTCCACTGACGAAGAAGATGCACCCTGTTCGACTGATTCGTGTTGACGACAAAACTGGCGAGGTGGTACGATCTCAGTCTGGCCTTTGTATCGCTTGCAATCCAGGTTGGTATATTCTAGTTCAATCTGTGTCCTGTGCGTGTTTTTGTCACTTTATTTGCTGGCTCCCTTCCTCTTTGCTACATCAATCAAAATATTTTGACAGGAGAAAGTGGAGCGATGGTATCTACAATTCGCAAAAACAATCCTCTCCTTCAATTCGAAGGCTATTTGAACCAATCCGAAACCAATAAGAAGATCATCCGTGACGTATTCTCTAAGGGAGACAGTTGTTTCGTATCTGGTGAGTAGATTCTGCTGATTCAGTAAGGTACAATGGTTGTAAATGCTTTGTTTTTAGGTGACTTGTTATACTGGGATCGACTTGGTTACGTCTATTTCAAAGATCGAACCGGTGATACATTCCGCTGGAAAGGCGAGAACGTGAGCACCACTGAAGTGGAAGCGATATTGCATCCAGAACGGGGTGTGGCTGACGCTACAGTATACGGAATTACGGTACCAGGTATGTTGAAGGTGTGACTTGCCTGAGGCGCACTTGTGTGATGGAATGATACGAAATGAAAACGAAGGAGCGAATGCGAGGTTTCAGGTCGCGAAGGTCGCGCCGGAATGGCTGCCGTCGTCCGGAACCACGACGACGAAGCAGATGACGACGAATTCATCGAGAGGCTGGGTTGCCGCTTGACAGCCAGCCTTGCCCCATATGCTTTGCCGCAGTTCATTCGTCTTTGCCAAGACGTTGATCGGACAGGTAGCTTGTTAGATAATTTGATAGTATCTTATGATCACTACTTGAAGAGCAGAGCTCTTACTTGCTCAGTTTACAGTGCCAAGACGAAGATGGTGTACTTGCGTGTCGTTGATTTTCACTCCCACGTCGTCCCATTCTGGGCCGTATGCTCGTCTCACCTGAGATTGCTGGGGGATGGGGCAAGGGGAGGAGCCAGCCAGTTATGGTATTGCCTTGGCGTATACTTCTCTTCACGTTGATGCGAACGTTGTTGTAGAATGCTGTGATCACGGTCGTGAATCCTTTGTAGAGCTTAGGGGCAGGGGTCAACGTACTGGTAAGAAAATCGATATTCTGGGCCAAGCTCTAGAGTATCGCTTACCACGTATATCTTCGGCAGTTGAGGCCCTTATTGATAATTATCGATTAAATACGCACTCTCTTCTCTCGGATCACCTCAGTTGACGGACTGATACTCCATCTCATACCAACTAGTAATTTCTAGGAACATTCAAACTGGTGAAAACGAATCTTCAACGACTTGGCTATCAACTGAACGTGCCAGACAACAAAGTCTACGTGTACAACAGTAAACTTCGAAACTATGAACACCTCACCGAAGAAGACGTCGAACAACTCGACCGAGGCGTCTACCCGTTGTAGAAGCGTTCGAGTTGATTTCAGGAGTAGTATTTTCAGGTGTTTTATCATTGTCGTAGTTCTTCTTGTCCATTTCGAACTCAATAGTAACTCAGTCTGATAATAGCGCTTAATAAGAGTCGTCATATGAACATATACACAACGACACCCATACTTGACTTACAAGAAAAACCTCTGAGTGACTTCAACATCTACAGGTTGATATTAAGAAAGCTCAAAATTATAGCTAGATGTTCGTGCTTGTTTTCGTTGTATTTATATATCCCTATGCAGTTCATAGAGTTGGTCTTTTCTTTGGACCACTGCTTTACGGCACTTTACCATAAATTTTTCGCTATCATTCCCGCCATCATTTTTCTAACTTTATGTTCAGTCGTCAGTGCTGTGCTTGGTATTTATATTTATTTGTTTAGCTAGTCTTTCAGAGAGAATCAACACTGAGAACATATTCCCGTTGCCATTTGTATTTATTGTATTATATATAGCTGGTTAATTTATTCGTCATCAGGCAGCGCTTTTCATAAATATTCTGAATTCCGTCTGGATCGCACATTCGTAACGTCATGCTTTTCTCTGCCTATCTTGCCACACTGCCAACTAATCCTTTGAACACTCAAACGAGGCTTGTACTGAAAGTGCTCCTGTTCGTGGCACCGTCTACTCGTGGTCCTCGAAATTGGGTATTGGTGACTACACCTCGGTGACTACAGAATCCCATCAACCCACTCGTGAATTATATGACACCATTGAGCTTATGGTATACTACGGCAACAGGCCCGCCGAAGCGGAGCCAAAAACGCACGGTTCCCTTCTATACAGCACTGCAGCTGGGTTTTTGTATGCTGCTGCGTGCGGGGCCTCGCACAGTTTACCGCAAGGGCAAAATGGATAGTGCAGATCCTCTCAGGACAGTACTGTGACAGGAGTCGCAGACAGCTGCGACTGATCGCACCGCAATGCGCTGCGACGAGCCGGCGCAGCTGCGATGGTCGGGCAGCACCGCTCCGAATCCCCGCACACAGCAGCATGCAAAAACCCAGCTGCAGCGGTGTATAGAGGGGAGCTATGCATTTTTAGCTCCGCTGCGACGAGCTCGTTGCCAGAGTATACCTTAGGCCTTAGTATCCCTCAGTGATCTGAGGTTCATGGGCTTAAGTCGATCGGGAGGGGTAAAAACTCGGTCGATGGGTGGGCCTTATGCTCGAAATGTCCGATTAACTTGTGACTCAATCCAATAATTTACAATGTTAGTGGTTTAGAGGAAACTGTGGGGCTAGTCGTTACAAATTATCACAAAAGTTGGCGGGACACCTTGCGGTGGTTGTTCTAGAGACTAAGTGAGAAGCTGCTTGTTTTTTCCGGCACATCATGATCGACAACTGCTCCATGAACGCCGCCCTGTATTCCACCGATCGCCATATGCAGACGTAGAACGCTTGCGAGTAGCACAACAATGCAAAGAGTACCTAAAAATTAGAGGAGCAATATAATTCAATGGAAGATTGGAAAATTATCTATTGTTGTGGATACACAACCAATTGTAGAGAAAGTAGTATTAGGTTGATGCAAAAATAATGTCGATTTTGCACATGTTCGACTTTGCGCCTGGAATTTTCAAGAGTTCACCATCCAAATGAAAGCATCCTATACACCACGTTGGAACGTGCCTGGTGGTCTATCCAACTGTGCTACCCATTTTCATTTCTATCGGCACTGCCGCTTGTGGCACGACTTCGGACTTCATCATGGACAAGAAGCAAATTCGCACAATTTTCTCGTTCCAGTTCAAACTGGGCAGAAGTGCCGCCGAGACGGCTCGAGATATGATTTGGCTCCAGAACCACTAACGAACGCACGGTGCAGCGTTGGTTCAAGAAGTTCAGCGCAGTGTATGAGAGCCTGGAAGATGAGCAGGGTCGAGGACGCCCATGCGAGATGGACAACGACAAACTGAAAAGTGAGATCCCTGATCGAGGCAGATCCGGGTCAAACTACACGAGAAGTTGACGAAGAACTAGGCGTTGACTAATTAACGATTGTTCGCCATCTGAAGCTAATAGGGAAGGTAAGAAAGCTCGACAAATGGGTCCCGCACGATTTGAATGAAGGGCAAATGAATCGTCGATTCGAGACACCTTCTGCTCACCTTTTACGAAACCGCACGGAACCCTTTCTGAACCGCATTGTGTCGTGTGACGAAAAGTGGATCTTGTACGACCACCGAAAGCGTTCGGCGCAGTGGTTAGACGTCGAGAAAGCGCCAAAGCACTACCTGAAGCCAAAGGCTCATCAGAAGAAGGTTACGGTTACTGTTTGGTAGTCAGCAGCCGGCCTTATCCACCACAGTTTCCTGGAACCTGGTGGAAAGATGACATCGGAGAAGCACTGCCAAGAACTCGACGAAATGCACAGTAAGCTTCAACGCATGTGCCCGAGACTGGTCAATACAAAGAGACCAATCATTCCTCACGACAACGCTCGGCCACATGTTTCAATGATGACCAGGCAGAAGCTGCACGACTTTTGACCACCCGCCGTACTCTCCTGACTTTTCCTCTACAGACTACCATCTTTTCAAGCATCTCGAAGTCTTCCTGCGCAACAAAGTCTTCAAAACTGGAGAGGAGGCAAAGAATGCCTTCGCTGAATTATTCGCGTCTAGAAGTTTGACTTTTTATAGAGCAGGAATAGAAAAGCTTGCGTGTTGTTGGCAAGAGTGTGTTGATTCCGAAGGTTTTTATTTTGACTGATAAAGCTTACCATAAAACAGTTATAGTTATTGGGAGTTGACGGTCCAAAACCGACATTACTTTTGCATCAACCTAATAGTTAGCCACAACGAGACTTTATCGTTAGGTTAGAGTGGGTGCCATATAAGATAAGTATTTCTCGCTCCCTGGACACGACCCAGCAGCATGTCGTGAGTGAGCAATTAGTAATCTAAACTCTAGCTCCACCCATCGTCAGGTGCGGTACCGTCTGATGTAGTTAACCATTGGGTTTCCTGAGTAGCCCAACGGAATTGTTCGATGGCTACGCCCACAAATATGTGGGTACTTTTCCTCTTAATGGCCAATTATCATATCATGCCCAACCGTATTCGATATCATACCATTTCGCATCCACCTATGGTCGTCGGTCATAAAAAGGATGATTGCCGTAGGACAACTTTGTTGATATTCTAACGTATATAAAGCAATAAATAGCTGCTTCAAAAGTATCGAATGAGTTGTCCTTTGATGAGCTCCACCAAAACTATTATGATATTAAACATAAATATGTATCTATATTAAATATTATCTCTTATTATCTTCTATTATATTATGTATTATCTATATTAAATTTTAGATCGAGTGTCGTATATGAGTATAAGCAAAACTAAACGAACCAAATTGCTGTGCCAAATATCCATGAAATCTGGTGAGAATCCAACAGCATGACCAAGGTCGACGCCAAGGATCGTAACAAACCACGAGCAGATGAAAACAATAACGATGACAGTCAAACGTCGAACAGCCTTGTCGTTTTCTTTGCATGCTCTCGAATTTGCTGGAAAGTGCTTCTTGACTAACGACTAAGAAAAGATAAAACGTAATACTGACATTTTAGTAACAGAAAACTGAGAATTCCCGCGTATACGGCAACAATCAAGCAGTTGATGACGATGTTGGACAAGGACCATATCCGGCCGATCAGTGGAGTTAGGACTGAAAGTACAATTTTATTGAATTTGAGAATTTTCAAAATTTCACATATTACCCAATGGTGGATTGCAAAGAGGAAGAACTTCATCGTCGCGAGTTATCCAGCCCAGTGTACTTAATGTAAGGCCATATGCCATCGCCAGCATTGCGACAAAGGTCACGAAAGTTCTTGTACTGGAAGTGCGGTACCTGAATGAGTTCTTCATTTAGATTAGGATTCCATGGAATTTCTCCACTTCCTAATCTATTAGGTTGAGTCATAAGTAGTCGGGCGTTCGCAAGTGATCGGATTCCAAGTTCCCGCCAGGGGACAGGTCAAAGCAAGATTCCCCATTGTTCCTCAATCATCTGTGGTTCGTAGACTGAATTCGATCGCCAAGGTTACCTCGGTGCTCTTAATGTTACTCGTGACTCAATCTAATGTTTACTGTGCTTCTACAGATGAACGAATCACACCAACATCGTACCCACCACAAAGGGAACAGAAGAGCCATGAAGAGGTCAACAGCTTGACCTAACATGACAACGACTTGTGCACAAATTGTAACGATATAGACAGCTAGCAGTGGGAAGCACTGCCTCCTTGTCAGAGTGAGACCGACTACTGAGACCGCGGCGTTGAAGAATAGCTCCGACAGCAGGCAAATAAGGTGAAGGAACGCGTTCACTGCTAGAAGAATGCCTGAATATAATTATTATACACTGTTAACACATTCACGACGAAGGGGTTTTCGCGCGCAATGGGCGCTACGGCCGGCTGGCTCTTTGGCACGCGCGCGCGTGTCCACCCACACATACAGTAGCGGCCAAAATTCTATTAACACATTGACGACAGCGCCTATTTTCCGTTTTTGCGCGCGTGGGACCAACGCGCGTTTTGCCCGCTGCAAAAACGCCCCAAGGGTAGGTCAAATTGTCCCCGAAAACGGTTTTTTCGACGTCATACGCTTCCGTACCATATAAATGGACATCGCCATTGTGTTCACCGCTCTCGATAACTTTTACGGTCGAATTTCTACGTAGCGTAGATCAAATCGGTGGCATTGATTGAATTGGACCACCTTTGTTTACAACGTGGCTTGTTTTCGGCCATGATTTGGAAAACGGACATCACCATCGTATTAAGCGCCCTCGACAACCCTTAGAGATGACGTTTGACAACGGTTGGCCTTTAAAAGTTTCCTGGAGGGAATCCGAAAGGCGGAATCCCTTGATTAGTGCCGGAGCAGTTTCGTTTTCAATGTAAATAAATGTGCTTTGGAAAGAATATTTTATCGAACCACGATGTCTGCAGCACCTTTGAGATATTTGTAATACGCTCGTTACAAAAAAAATTGGGAGTTTGTTAAAAGTCGGAGAAAACGACACTTCGAAAGAGTACGACCCACCGGTGGGTCGTATTGTCCCATACGGCAGACAACGTACGACCCACGGGTGGGTCGTATTGTCGTCAATGTGTTAACTCTCGGTCGCGCAGAATTTTCCACCCTTCTTTGACCGGCAGCGCACGAAACAGCTCGTAACTTCCGAGGAAGTTGTGCACAGTTTCTGATAGAGCAAATCTTCCTCCTTCGAACAGTGTACGAAATATTTTTAGATGTGCTGAATCTGAAGAAATATATGAGGTTTTTTTAGACATACATTTTTCTTCACTCAAAAATTCCCTTTGGTGACGTGTATTTTTTCCGCAAACAGCTACGCAAAAAAAACCAAACAAACTTTTTGATAGCGCAAGCAATTCTCTTCCGAAAGATGTAATTTGTTTTTAACTTTTCCACACAAATCCAGAATTACAGTCTTTTTAGTGAACTGTTCGATATTTCATCAATCTTGCGTTGAGCGAGCGAGATAATATAACCATTCTGTTTCTCATGCCATACTGCCTTTACGCAAATAATTTTCAGTAAAATACCTCGTGAACGCAAGACGACAGGAATTTTCGAACAAATTTCCTGCAACAAATTTGATGCCAAATCGTGGGTCCGCCACAAATATCCCTGATAGCTCGCCAAGAGCGTGCTACCGAGTACAGAAAATACAGCTATCGTATTCCACATAATTTATTACCGTCATGAAAAAAATTTGAAGAAGATATCTCGTCTCCCCGCAAGCCATGAATTTTCAAAAATTTCAACTAGTGGAGTATTGCAAGACTATGAGCCCGCTCAAAATTTAGTTGATAGTGCATCAACAGCGCGATCTTGAGAGTGGATAAGAACACCACAGCATTCTACGTGTCAGATTACCCTCACGAAAAAATCTTGAGCAGGATAACTTGTTAGCGCAGGACGCCATGAATTTTCGAAAAAAACAGCAAACGGCGAGGATGATAGCTTATGACAGGTTCCGCGAATCGCTGTCTATTAAAGGAGAAACTTCCTAATCATTTTCTGTTTTGCACATCGCTTGTCTGCGAACATCTTCTACAACTATTAAATACACTACTGTTGAATTACCGATGACATTTATCTTAAGCACTGTCAATCAGGTGTGAAAATTGGTATGTCGTAGAGGTGCATGGTGCAATCCACACCAATGATGTGGCATAAGATCTGCTTCTAATGTGCTTTCGTATGGCTTATAACCTATCTCTGGATCTCTACTATCAGTACATTTAGACAGACAACTTTTTGAGACACCCTGTATGTAGTGTTGTAATTCTTCGTGAGTTTTCACTTTGAAATTGTCTGTAATTCTGGACTTGTGAAGAAAAGTTAAAAACGAATCACACCGTTTGAAAGAGGATTGTCTGCACTACCAAAAAGTTGTTTGGTTTTTTTGCGTAGCTGTTTGCGGAAAAAATACACGTCACTAAAGTGAATTTTTGAGTGAAGAAAAATGTATGTCTAAAAAAACCTCATATATTTCTTCAGATTCAGCACATCTAAAAATATTTTGTACACTGTTCGAAAGAGGAAGATTTGCTCTATCAGAAACTGTGCACAGCTTCCTCGAAAGTTGCGAAATGTTTCGTGGGCTGCCGGTCAAAGAAGGGTGGAAAATTCTGCGCGACCGAGTGTTAATAGAATTTTGGCCGCTACTGTATGTGTTCAGGAAGAGTCCAAATTCAGGAAGAGTCGAAAAAACTGTGCAGGATGTTATAAAAGACTGAGCGATGGCTTGCGGAGAGATGTTGCAAAGAAAAAGGTTAGGAGGGTTCTGTTCGAGTTGTGAAAATTTGTTTATCGCGTTTTAACGATAAGAAGTGTTCTTGCTGAATCTTTGGTCGCTTACATAATTGCACTCTACTTTTCGCTTTGTCTAACTGTTCCATTGAAGTTTTATTCCATGTCTGATACTTACTCGTGTCCTAGAAGTTTTTGCGTTTATTGTATTCCAACAATGCGAAGAATTGTTCTCTAGTTAGTTTTAATAAAGCCGATCATTTTCGTGCCGACTCAAACCTAGCATTGATTTATCTTATAGTCTACGATTCCGAAAGAACTATCAATAAAAGTCGTCGCCAAAGAAAGTTCTGGGCGAAACACTCCTGTCCACACATATGTGTGGACATCGTCCCACGCGCCCCCTTGCTGTTCACACATATGTGCGGACGCCGTCGTGAATGTGTTAATCAAACGTCCAAGATTGTTATAACACTTTATTCGCCTTCGTCGGAGCCTATAAGGTCGAATATGTATTTGAGAAGCTATTCGCTCAAACAACATTTCTGACAGCAAAAGACTGTTCTAAGGTTCAGACGAACGGGAAACAAATGTTCAAAGGAGTAATCAGAAGCGTATCTTAATGGTGGTTGCCGAGGCAGACCACTACTCACCCTTTGATGGTGAAGTTAACGGGCTAATGAACCTAATCCATAGGGACCACGCACCATGGCAGACTCATATGGTGTGATCAGCTAGATCAAACCCTCATAGGCTGGCAAATGGAGTCAATTCATGAGTGACCGCTAGACACTCTTCTTTCCGATTGATCTTAGGGGCCCTGGCAGCTATCCAAAACGCCTCCAATGTCCGGCGCGCCGCAATATCAGGTTGTGAATATAAATGGATTATTGTCATGCTTATCCCGACAGGAGATACCTAACATTTTGCAAAAAGGCATCTAAATTAAAAATATGGACAACCATTCGCTACGATCACACTAGGGCCCCTTTCACACTTTCTTGAGGCAGGAAACCAATGAAGAGCAACCGGAAGGGGAGTACGGGTACTTCCGCAATAGCTGCGCGCTTTTGCGGCCGTCTACTGGACTCTCGTTGGTCGAAAAACTATTTAGTGCATAGCTGGCGATATGGGTGGTTTTCGCAAAGAAATTAGAAGCCGGATACTGCGTTACTGCGGTAGCAACGCAGAAAGTCTGAAGTGGTCTTATACTCCGGCAACGAGCCCGTCGCAGCGGCGCTGAAAATGCATGGCTCGCCTCTATACAGCACTACAGCTGGGTTTTTTGTAGGCTGCTGTGTGCGGGGACTCGGATACTTAACCACAAGGGCAAAAAGGATGGTGCAGATCCTCTCAGGACAGTACTGTGGCAGGACTCCACTTTCATCGCAGCCAGCTGCGATGGTCTGGCAGCACAGCTCCGAGTCCCCGCACAGAGCAACACACAAAAAACCCAGCTGCAGTGCTCTACAGAGGCGAGCCATGCATTTTTAGCTCCGCTGCGACGGGCCCGTTGCCGGAGTATACCATGGGCCTTAAGACATACTACCTCTATGAGGGGTCGGAGAGGGGCGTGGCCGACTTGGGTGACCACTATACGGAAACCGTGACATCGTGCTTTAAAAATAAATGTTTACAAAAAAGTATGCAAAAACTTTCAAAGTTACCTGTTCTGGTATGTGTAGCCTTCTTGCGAATCGTGGTCCACAATAGCTGAACATTTCCGAAGACACCCACAATATTAAAGACAACTATTTCAGCGATTACACAGTAACGTGTTATTTGAAGGGTTGATTCTTGCATTTCCGCACAGGTCACTGAAATCAAGATAAAAAGATAAAAAGTCGCAAGATAAAAAATCACTCGGGTCCTCCTGCAAATCTTTAAATTTCTTTTTTTTTACAAAATTTCGCAAATACCGTTTCACCATAAATACAGCTGTTGTGGAAATGATGATGGCAGCTTCCTGGTCGCATCCATTCCAAAGAGTCACATGTACGTGGAGAAGACAAACGTGATAATGGCAATGTCTGCAGTCCTGATTGTTCGAATCACAATTATCAGCTGCCACTAGGAGATTTCCTATTGGGTCTGCTAGCTGACATAATTGCTTCCGCATAATGAGCTTTAGCCAAAGCCTTAGCCGTTAATTTTTCCGAAAAAAACTGTGTTCTTGAAACCGAGATGTCATCCCTCACGAGTTCCAGTGTGATTGACGAGAAAGCTCATCTTTATTGACACAAAACATCACAGATGTGAGCGTTACCAACTTTGAGATTATGTCAGTAGTACCATAAGTCATATCGAGTCCACATTGTTAACATATCACTTTTCGTGAAACTGTACACAGTACCAAGCCATCAAGAGTGTGATGTGTGTACCATTGATTGAGTTGATTGGGATGCTAATTGAAAACATTTTCGATGGCAGAACATAATCGATAGCTGCTCCTTGAATGCTGTTCTATAGTCTGATGATCGCCATATGCACACGTAGAACGCCTGCGAGTAGCACAGCAAAGCAAACAGCACCTGAAGTATTGGTAGCTATTTTCAAAAAAAGGATCATATACTGGGTGTTGTATCCACGCATACTCAAACATGAATCGTACTCTGTCATAATAGATGTGATAGCTGGATCCCAGATCACATCGAAACTATCCGGAAAGTTTTCCCAAACTATACAGTCCTTCATATTGGAAAAGGTGCAAAACAGTTTCACTAGAAAAGTATTCATTCGTGCTCTAGGTTTCACTTATAAGAGTATTCCTCGTGGCTGTATCAAAAATAAAATCCTAAATCTGGATAGTCTTTCCCTCAGGAGAAAGAAGATCGATTTGATTACAACGTATAAAATAATGGAAAGGATGGTAAGACCAAATCCTCAGAAGTTCTTTTCTTTTGCATATTCACGAACCAGAGGCCCGGAGAAAAAGCTGATTCTAAAAAATCCGCAAACTAGACTCAGGCGAAACTTTTTCTCAGTCAGAGCGGCGATGGAGTACTCCAAACTGAGCAAAAAAATGCAAGGTTCTCATAATTTGAGAACATTTTCAAAACTCTTGTCTACGTATTTAAAAAAGTGACACGCGGGTTCCCATCTATGTGAAGCCAAATCTGATACATAAATGTTTAACGTAATGTTTTATTTTTCTAACAAATTTTGAAAGCTTTCGGATTGTTCTCGTTACCATGTTGAGTTTTGTGTTGTTGATTATTGTACTTTTCAGCTCCACATGTGGAATTACCGCATGTAATAAATTGAAAATTGAATTTGCAAAATGTTAATTATTGGGATTGGAACAGGAAGGCTTTGTGCCTGTCTATTCAAGAAAAGCCAATGTTTAGTTGAAAATGGGATCCAGCATCATGCCCTTTGTTTTTCCTTGTTCTTGACCTTGTTTCCAACTGTAGTAGGTTATTCACGATCGTCATCCACCTTTTCAGTTTCACGTTTCCGGGCATTAATAAATAAATAAAATGAATATCACCAGAGTATGCTGTGTGATTGATTGGATTTAACAATCCTATCTATCACTGATCTCAGTAAATGGTGACAGAAAAGATATCTAGATGCTTTTGTGATGTGCAACGTGTGAGAAAAGCAGTAGCAAAATCACGCCAACCATATTGCTCTGCCAAATCGACAGCGACTCTGGTGAGAATCCCACAGCGTTACCGAGATCGACACCAAGGATCGTGATAAACCACGAGAATATGAAAACGATAACAGCGACAGTCAGTCGGCGTGCAACTTTGTGATTTTCTTTCCATGCCTTCGACTTTGCTAAAAGCAACGGGCTTTTTGGGTCCATCCATGTGGAGAACGAGACTTACCTCTCAAAAGCATGAAACCAAGAATCGCCGCATATACCGCTACAATCAAGCAGTTGATGACCACGTTGGACAAAGACCACGCGCGTCGGACCAGTGGAATAAGCACTAAACGTGCAATTTAATCGATAGTCAACATATTAGCCTATAAGTCCTATGTAAGACCCATATTGGGGTATGGTTCCCCAATTTTCAATCTTCGCAAATATAAATCTATCGGTGTTATCAAAAAAGTCCAGGACAATTTCACCAGAAAGGTCATTGTTCGCGCACTTGTGTTCAAATAGGATCAGATACTGTCTAGTGCAACAAGGAACTCAAATTTTGGGTTCTCCACGCTTGCTCATAGAATGAAAAGGAATGATCCTACTCTTACTGCTAGAAAAGATAATTCATAACATGACAAGCATTCGACTCAGTGATATTTTACCTCAGAGAGCTTCAATCACTCGAGACGAGGCCAGAGTCAAGCATGGGGTGCGGTTTTCGTAAAAATACTACAACCCCCCCCCTCTACGGCCGGTATAGTACGACCCCCCTTCGCCCTCTGTTCACATGTGATAGCTGATAATTCACTGATGTATGCTAAATGAATATTTTTAAAGATATTGAAAAAAGAAATAAATTAAGAGCGTTCAATTAAAAACTATATTAAAAATAAATAAACAAACAAAACCTAAAAATAGATAGAGTGACGAAAATTTACTCAAAATATTACTCTAATGAATATAGCTCAATAGCAACGTACAAAACAAGAATAAATGAAGAAATAGAATTTTTTGAAATTGTTCATTAACTGAAATTTAATACTGAAATTTGGTAGTACTTTATAGTGAAAGAGTATAGTAATTATTTTATTTATTTATTAATTTATTTATGTATTTGTTTGTTTATGGCTACCTTACTCCTCTCCGCGTTATTCTCTGATTTCTATGGTTTACTTTTGATCCACCTTATGGCTGCCAGCTTAGCGATGTTGTGTACAACCTCGTGACCTTTTAATTCCCCACAGGTTTACAATGTCTCTTTTTTTCAAGTTGCGTCCTCTCTACGTTACAGCGGGTCTTTTGCGATGTTGCAGTTTATTAACTGTATGTTGTGTTGTGTTAGGCCTGTTAGCAGATGCCTTACGCCTGATTGTGTTTGTTTTCTTTGAATTCCTTAAACACAGGTGGTAACAACCGTGTATATAAGTAAATAAAAATAGATAATACCAAATGCGAGTATGTTATCAAATTAAGTGAAATTATACAAATTGCTGCCTAAATACCCAATGGAGGATTGCAGAACGGAAGAACTTCATCGTCGCGAGTAAATCCACCCACGATACTGAATGTAAGACCGTACATCATTGCCAGTACTGTAATGAAGGCCATGAAAGGAGTTGTGTTCGAAGTGCGATACCTGAATGAGGACTTGGTTCGTTTCTCCATATTCTCGGAGAACGGTTAAAGATCGAATCTTACCCACCACAAGGGAAACACAAGGGCTGTGAGTAGATCAACAGCTTGAGCTAACATCACTATGACTTGTGCACAAATGGTAACAATATAGACGGCTAGCAGGGGGAAGCATTGTCTTCTTGTTATGGTGATGCCGACAATATGGAAGCTTGCGTTAAAGATAAGCTCGGATATCAGGCAAATGATGTGAAGGAGAGCGTTTGTTGCCAGAAGAAGACCTGAATATCGTCATTGAATTTGTCAGAAACCATTAACACTCAAACTAGTCGAGACGCTAATTTGAATCTGATAAGACGAAGTTATCAAATTATTATAGTTTAGGCACAGGATGGTAGGTTTTATAAATTGCTTGTTTTGACTGCTGCGTTATTATGGTGTTTTTTCGTTCTTGCTAGAACTTCTAGCTATCCATGTTACTGTCTACTGGCAACGAGTTCTTGCGCACCACGGTTGTATGAATAAATAAAAATAAATAAGCGAAATAACATAAATTAATAAAAACTAAATTTGAATTGGCGATCTTACCTGGTTTGTTGTGAGTGGCTTTCTTACGAGCCGTAGTCCAGATCAGTTGTACATTGCCGAAAATTCCCACTATATTAAACGCGATTATTTCACCGGTTACCCAACAACGATCTATTACAAGTGCTGACTCAGCCATTTCTGAACAGTATACTGAAATCAGAGTAAAGATGTAACTCTACAGATTTAATGAATCAGCAGCACGTGCAGACGTGATGGTGGCAAGATATGCGAACTACGTCATTATACATATAGGACTACGTGAGGGTGAGTAAGCTCGGGTTGACGGAACTCTAATTTCCTTATTACTGCGCTTCATCAAGTGATCAGATGAGTTCTTTGCTCACAACGTTTACCGTTCTCCTGTTTCAGACGCTTCCATTGTCGCGCAGAGCATCGAGCATTATACCCTTTCAAGTTTTCTTCAAGCTAGAGTGAGTATTAGGCTGTCGCAAAATTAATTTCGGAAATGGACCGCTTAGTTCAAACTGCAGTAACTCAGCTGAAACGCAACTTCATGAATCAAAGTGAAAACCGTCAACATCTACACACCTCTGCCAACGAAGCGGTAATGAATCCAAGCCTTTAGAGAGAAAACTGGGATCACGGGAATTAACGAATGCAAGAAAGGCATTTCCAACACTTTTCAAATCAGCGAATTTTCCTGACGCAAATAAGAATCAAATGCTTGAAAAAAGTGATAGACTATTGGCGAAAGGTCAGGAGAACAAGAAGGATGAGACATAACTTCAATGCTTAACTGGGTCAATTTCTGTCGGGTGATCTTCGCGGTGCGTGCACTTGCGTTGTCCTGCAATAGGATCGCACCGCTTCTGTTCGTTAGTGCCGGCCAGAATTTTTGCAATTTCGGGTACATTTCGCCTAAATCACAAAATTATGACTCTGCTGTAGCTGAGCCACCAGGTGGCATGAAGCCATGGTGGATGTGTAACTCCTTTACTACACCACCACACAGTAATCATAACCTTTTTAGGATGAAATTTCGATTTACGAAAAGGTTTTGGTGGAGCACCCTTATCAACGCAAGTAGATCCTCGTTTACTACTATCAAGAAGAACCCACTTTTCATCTACAGCTATAATACGGCTGACAAACTGTTCATTTTTAACGAATTATGTAGGAGATTCAAACAGATGTCGAAACGGGTAAGACGCTGCTCATCGGCCAATTCATAAGGAATCCATTTTGGCATCATCTTCACCTTGCCGATTTGTTCCAAATGTCTTGCGACTGTAGAGTGATGTACACCCAGGTCTTCTGCTAGTCACGAGTATTAGTCACTGGGTTTTCCTCAACGGCTGTCCTCAAATCCTTTTCATCAAGGGAGCACATGCGACCACAATCAGCTTTTCTTTTTAGATCAAAATCACCAGAAGCAAATTTTCTAAACCAGATCTGCACTGTCCGTTTGCAAGGACAATCCATCCCAAGATCTCTGCTCAGGTTACATGCTACGCCTGTCGCGGAATGTCCCAATTTATACTCATAAAGCTTGAGCACTCGAAAGTCGCGTTGGTTCATGTTCGAATGAAGCCCTGGAAAAAATCGGCTGCACAAACTAGAGAGACAGTAATGTACGCTTCTGATCGAGCAGGTAGTCACCTACCTGAAAGTACGCTTGGCTGTCCTTGAAACGAGATAATACGGCGTAAAAAAGTTTTCTTTTATACACACTCAAAAAGCGAAATTAATTTTGCGACAGCCTAATACAATTCATAGCGTCCAGAAAAGATAGGGACTCACACTAATTTCTTGTTTCAATGAATCGCTCGACACTATTTGGTTACAAATCCACATTAGTAAGTTCAGCACGGCAAAAAACATGGATCTCAAGTTCTGATTTGAACGACGAAGGTTTCGAGTACGATTTTTGCAATAATTGCGACGGAACCACTGTACAGAAAAGATAGGGACGCCCGAAAAAAAAACAGCGTTATAAGCCAGAGAAATTAGTAATTGGTGGACGCTTCTCTATTTAGTGCCACGTAAATGAGTGTAGTTGACACTAAGGCGACACAGTTTTGGAGAATTTTATTGTAGAATTCGTCGTAGACCGATTAATCGCTGTCTTGAGCTCTTCAACGCAGGAGTACACCTTGCTAATCGTCTTAACTTTCTAATTAAGGTGTTTACAGAGGTTTTTCATCATAATAAACTCAGAAGAACTCAGATTATAAGATAGGCATCTCCCGAGACCGCCTCTCCAGGCACACCGTAAGAGAGCACTTATTGTTAGGAATCTAGTCTGCAGCTCCAACGACAACTTTGTACTCTTATGAGAAAACATTCGAGAAATGGTCTTAATGGACTACAGTGTAGAGGAAGTTGTATAACCAAGAGACGTATTCAAGAGGGAAAGCAAACAACTTGACCAGCTGCGCTTCATTCAGCGAATGCACATCCGGGTTTGCCTGAGGGGGTCAATCAGCGTCATTCTAGTCGGGCGCAGCTCTTTATCTCTATAGACCCCATTAACCTGCAAAATAATAAATCTTGACGACCTCGAAGAACGCCTTTGAGTAAACACCGCCGAATCCCCCACCCCCGTACTGAGCTCGAATCTTCGAATCTCAACAACTGTTTTCATTACGAATGTTCCTCAATAAAAACATTATTACTAAGCGCAGAATTCAGATCAAACACTGTTTATTTTATTTTGCGTTTTTCAGTGATTTCCATAAATATTTGGCGGTCATTTCGGGCACCCATCGAAGCAGCTCAACTACGAAGCTTGACATTGACGGACAGTTCACATTTCGCCATCCTTCAGATTTGCCGGAAGAGCTCGATCTACAAGAGCAAGAATATAGAATAAAATCTTCCTGTACTGAACAATGCAAGGGTTCTTACCAATCTGCTTTGGATGTTCTAGTTTGAGATTCTGCATAATTTTCACGAACTCTTCCTCGGATTTGGTTAGCCTGGGGTTGAGCCGTTTCTCTTCAGAAATCTGAAAACTACAACGTTAAGAAAAAAGCTTAGAAAGTTCTTCCTCAGAAGCGCAACGACTTTGAAGCTCTTGCACCCTCCGCAGTGACAGTGGAGCAATGCAACGAAGGTGGGGAAGGGACACGTCTCCGTGCCGCTGCGTTGCGTGTCGCGCGTGCGTCACGTGACATAACCCCAGTCATTTCTCGCCACCGCTGCAAAACGACGATACTAAAGGCCCTTCAGACTTTGCAGCGTTGCCGCCGCAGTAATGATGAAGCATAGGAACCGGCGGGGAGCGCGGCAGCTGCACAGTAGTGCAGTATCCGTTTTCTAACTTCTTTGCGAAACCATCCATATCGCTAACTATGCACTAAACATAATGTTGTAATGGTGGTGCTAGGTTCATCGCAAAAATCGCATCTCAGAATGGAATCCGCGGCTCAACCTATCGATTCCTGCCTGAGATGCGATTCCCGCGATGAACGTGGCATCACCACTGCAACATCATATTCAAGTATACATGACAGTAATCCGCAAAAAGCGGTAATAAAACTAGAATTTCACGTTATGCACTAAATAGTTTTTTGACCAACGACAGTCCAGTGGACGGCCGCACATGCGCGCAGCTATTGCGGAGCTATCCTCGCCGCCAAAACCGTTCGTTTTGGCGACAAGCATTGTGAGTAGAATCACCGCGTGGCTTCGCTAGGGGAGGAGCTCCGGGGTGGATGAGAATCCGTTCCGGTGTGGGAAAAACGTTTCCTCTCCAACCTCGTAGATGTCCGCGCGGCTGGGGTTCCCGCCACGCTTGGGGATCAGATACCCGGCAACCTCCGCGATAACGATAAAGCTCGGACAGCTACACTTCACAATGCGTCTCCTTTCACGAATAGTTGACATTTGAGAAAGTTATGCAAGAATGCCGCTTCTGGACGCTCCTAAGTGGCTTTTCCGGGAAGTGATCAAAAGACATGTCCGGTACTGTAGTGATGCGAGAACGTGGTTTACTGCCGCATTAGAGTGCTGTAAGTGATGTGAAGTGATGGTTCTATGAGTGCGCTGATCCATATGTTTACAGATCGGCGAGGCGTGGCAAAGCATGGTTCGAAGGGATCGGGGAGACACGAGCAGGCGGTGACACCGACCGGCGGCGACAACGAGAGATGCGACCTCGGAGAGCTGGTCTCGAAGGAGCGATTCGCCTTCCTCTGTGGTGTCTGATATTTGTGGATAAACCTGATGTTCACCAGTGTTATTCCGCATCCTAACACGGCTATCCACATCCATTACTGGTAGCAGCGATCACTTCGAACCTGCTACTCCGGAGGTCGTCATTGTACGTTTTTCTTTTCGATCTGTGTTGTTTAGTCTTGCGGTGCTCGCGTTCTCTCGATCGACTTGTGCTTCCTCTTTTGCTTTCTCCACCTCATACTTTCTTCTCCTCTTCATTTTCTCACCATTCCGGAATGGCATGCAATGCCCTCAGCGACTGTTACGTATTAGTTAGATATGAGCACGTGGTGGACGCACCTGGCTCTGCGGCCATTGGCCTGCGGTTTTTGACCCTTGTTTCAGATTTCGTTTTGGTACCAATGAGGTTGACGTTATGGTTCACGCACGACAGTGGTGGACGCACGGAGATTGCGTCGATAGTAGAGCTGCAGCTTTTCATATTATGTTGGTCGTGTCGCCGATTTCGGAGCGGTTTTTCGTCGTGCTACAGCTATTCGGGACGATAAATACAGTGCAGGGGTAAGATTCTGACAAGGTACGTGTTTTTAGGCGTACTCGTAGATACCGGATAATGTTCTAAGTACTTGGTTTTTTTGGTGGCCTCATGAGTTTCAGTCGAGTTAGTGCTAGTGCCATCGGCACGCTTTTGGACGTATTTTTCTCGATAGGCTCGCCTGTGCGACCGGCTTCACCTGATCTTCACTTGTGCCGCCGCATGTTTCTGGTGAGTCTGCATTTCGCTTTCGCATTCTTCCCGCATTACAAATCTCCCGGTTTTTCTCACGACATACTTCCATTTCACAACATCATCTCATTCCTTCACATTCCGATCTATCCGGCTCCCACAACATTTCTTCGCGCTTTCTTAATCACAGCCGTTGCTTCTTGAGCTTCCACTAAACATCTATGTTTATTTTCTCATGCCTACATATCTTCCCTCTTCGTTCATAAACAAGCTTGGCATCCGGCACTTGATTTTTTTTGACCTCTCTCACGACAGGATTCCCTCCCTCATTCCAGTCTCTCATATTTTGAATTCTTTTCTGGTCGACTCCGCCTCTTGCCTCGTCTCTTCTATAAACTGGTAACATAGCCTCGAGCACTCATTTCACCATTCGTTCAGTACGACATCGAGGTCTGCCCCACGTGTCCTATCGTATCACTTTCCGATTCCGGTCTTCCTTCCTAAGTTGGTCTTCTCGCCCTCTCGTGTGCTGCTTCTTTCTTGCGAAACTGGTATAGGATGGGACCGGTAACTCGTTCTCAATCCCGTCAAGGTGAGTCAGGGAGCTCCACTCCCTTGTTTCCCCCTCCTGTTAAGGACGAGGGCCCTTCTGGGGCTGGCACGCAGTGCCCTGATCCGACTGCTACGTTACACCAGCTCGCTAGTGCTTTGCAAGAGCTCGAAGATTCCGCCACCGTTCACGGACGTGATGCTCACCGTCTTCGTGATACGGCGGTGGATGCTATTTCAGATGTACGTCAGGAAGCCCTTGACACTTCCTCTCGTCTTGCGCAGGAGATCCGCGAAGGTAACACAGCTCTTCTTTCAGGACTTAACGCGTCCTTCGAGGCGGTCGACGCCCGCATCCAGGCTATACCTGCCGTCGCGTCCCTTTCACCGGAAGGGTTGGCTCCCCGGATTTCGACATTTTCAGGAACAGCTGACGGTTTGCAATTCTCCGCATGGCTTCGCCGGTTCGAGGACATCATTCGCATGCGGGTGGTGCCGTTGTCCTCTGAACAGAAGGCTAATATGTTGGTGGCACACTTGGAAGGTGTTGCGAGAGAGAAGATTGAGGATCTCTCAGTGGATGAACGTAAGTCGTTTGAATCTGTGGTTGCTCATCTACGTTCTTCCTTTGAGGGACCCCATCAACGGCACTTGGCTCGTCAGGCCCTGGCGACCTGCAAGCAGGCGCCGGGCGAACCTTCCACCCTGTTTGCCTATCGGGTTCTCGACTTGGTCCGAGCCGTGATGGCCGGGCAAGATGCTCGCGCCCACAAGGAACGTGTCCTGGAGGAATTCATCTCACGCCTTCGACCGGACATCAGGTATTTTGTTAACATTGAACACCCAACTTCCTTTGAGCAGGCCGTCAATCGAGCTCAGACCGTGGAGCAATCGTTGGCGGAAGCCTCAGCGGAGCACCTGATTAACCCAGCAGGCCGCCCATCCGCAGCCGACGTCAGCGCATTCACTCCACCTAGGACAGGTAAGCCACTCCGAGCTAATTTTGGTAATAGTGCAGCATTTCAGCACCAGCGCTCCGGTAATCATCCAGCAACACGAGGACCGCCTCAGGCTACCGAGGGCCGAGGATCCTCATCTGCGAATTGCTACACCTGTGGAGGCCAAGGACATTTCGCTCGGCAGTGTCCCACACCCGGACCTCAGGTCCTCACCAGCGACAGACAAAGTGACCGCGCGTCGGCACGATCACCTGTAGTTGATTCGGCGTCGGTTTCTCTTCTAGATACACAGGAAGCTCTCGATCAGGCTAACGCGAGAGTAGCCGCGCTCCTTAAACGGAACGAGGAACTATCTCGACAAGCGTTCGGCCCTACTCACTCAGCGGTAGGTTCTCGCGCCTCCTCTCTTCCCATTAATCCGGTCTTCTTCTGTATGCTTACGGTCCTCCTTGGTGCACCGCTCGTTTGTTCGCAGCCGGCGTGGCTGTGCCCTACCGATCCGCAGGATCCCTTCTTGCAGATCCCTCTGCCTTTCAATTGGTCTCAGCTCGTTCCACGGGTAACGTCTCCTCCGCAGAATACGTCTATTCATCTCTACCGTCCCAATACTAAAACTTATAACTCTCCGGCGGTTTTGTGTAAGATTGTCGACTCTTCGGTCACATACTCCGTCAACTTCTTTGGCGCTCGCTCCGAGGCACATTCCGAGTCTTATCGCACTGTTACTATCGAGCACTGCCGTCAGATGCAACAACACGCTCGGTGCGAATACGGATCGCTGGTACGCTCCGGCTCAGTGTCGAAAACGTCACATACTTTAGACTTCACGTGGCCGTCGGCCCCATTCGGCTGTTGTACCGAGTACACTTTAACAGTTACCAACTGTTTCCTCATCTCCACTATGGTGCACGGCCGCCACGGCTCATCGTCTCCGGATTCGCCGGTAGGCGACACGCGACACTGCGTCTACAAGGATGGCTCGTGTGTCTTACGCGACGGGTCCGTGCTCTTGTGGTCACCCGACACCGAAGAGGCCTGCCAGTTCGTCTTTCTGTCCAAGCTCAAGGGACAGCGGATGGATAGTGTTTGGCTCAGTTCATCCGGTGAGTTCGCGCTCTCCTGGTCTGCTTCTAGTCCCACGACAGTCGACTGTTGCCACTCTCTTATTATTTCGGACCAGGGCTACGCCCTTTCCGTTGTTCAGCGTTCTCCGCGCGCGGCGCCGGCCGCGGCTGCAGTTGGCATCGTCACTTCTAATCAGTTGGCAGCCCAGCTTCTGGCGGTCGAGGATGCAGCCCAAACAGGTATGGTTCATCTCTTTCGTCATGCAATAACATCTTTGTGTGACCGTACTAATTCCCTGGCATTTTCGTTGCATGCAGCTTTGATGGTTGAACCTACGCATGTTGCTCGACGCCTCGTGCGCCGGAACGACATCGCCGCTTCTTATCACGGTGGAGGGGTTATCCAGCTACATCGTTGTGTCCGCATACCCTCTGCTAATTATCGTCTGCAACCGTTCAACGGTACATGCTTTTCTAAACCCCAGGTCTTAGTCTCCCTTCCCAGTAGTCGTTCACTTACTCTTTTTCTGGACACTTCGACAATGGTCCTTTCTCCTTCCGCGGACGCGACTCGCTGCGCAGATCAGCATCGCTTTTTCGCTACGTCCGCTCAAGGAATAATTCAGTTCGACGCGATTTCTGGTTCGATTTCAGTGCTTCCCGAGGGAGCGGTCCCGCGGGTGGACACTCCTTCTGGGGATGTTCCCGCTTTGCCGTCCACGTCTCTGACTATTTTTCACAATTTGGTGCTCACTAATGTCAGTGAACTCGTGCCTGACCAGAGTCTTGGTGAGCTGTGGGAAACGCGATCCCACGAACGTCTCCTAGACTCACTGACGCATGGCACGAGCGCGTCAGCTTCTCATACGACCACGACCACCTCGTCGAATTTTCTTCCTTCCTGGGTTTCTCTGCTACCTGGAACGCCGTTCCAATGGTGGACTACGGTTTGTTGCCTCTACGTTTCCGCAAAATTACCCGGCGCCATTGTAGGGTTCTATGTCCGGCTCAACTACCCCGGCGCAACCCGTCTGCTTCGGGTGTGGCGCCGGCATCGGGAGTCGTTTGCCCATCAAGAGGACGTCTCCACTTCTTCACCGCACATTGTTTCCCGGTCCTTTTCCCCTCGCGCTTCGGCTAACCTTCAGCTCACCCGCTTGGAGCTCGACTCTTCATCTACATGGCCACCTAAGGCATCGGTGAGTCCCGTGGCCCTCAAGTCCCCTTTCGTCCAGGTGAGGTGATTAGTTTGTCCACATGAGGATTCTGCTCCACCTCGTCCATTACTCCGGCACGTAGCGCCCACTTCGCCTGTTACGGACATTTCTGATCCACAAGGTCGGTGCTGCTTTACTACACAAGTTTCCGAGTTTGTGAGCTCGAC
Organism: Nippostrongylus brasiliensis; assembly: GCA_030553155.1. Classification (NCBI taxonomy): domain Eukaryota; kingdom Metazoa; phylum Nematoda; class Chromadorea; order Rhabditida; family Heligmosomidae; genus Nippostrongylus; species Nippostrongylus brasiliensis. Next base: position 15,451,325 of record CP130735.1, read on the forward strand.
CGATCATTTTTCTCGGCATGTGATGCCCGAAACGACTGCTACGTGTATTCAATCTGAGGAATCTTCGATTTCCTCTCGGCATGTGATGCCCTTTTCGCCTGCTACGGATAACAATGACCAATTGGGTCAGTTCCAAGTTCACAATTGTGCTACTGCGTAACATTTATCGCAATTATTTGCAGAGACTCTCGCGGTGCATCTCCTCGTAGCTAAGGATCCTTTTGAAGCCGGACTGAATGATAGTGTCGACAGCTTCCCGGAAAAGTACAGCGTCTTCCAGTGAAGGGAGCCCAATACAGGAAACGTTTTCGGGAACGACTCCGTTTGGAGGTGTTTTGCATGGTTTGCTCAGCCTGGGCGACGAATCGGCTTGTGAGGATTCACGTCCAGATTTACATCCACGAATAGTGCAGAAAAGAGGTGATGAGAATTCGCTGGTAGCCTGTGTAGCAGTAGGAAGTGAATTTACGTTGGAGATCTTACCTATTTGCTGCGGCACTGAGTTTGATGATGCGCTGCTCGCGCATCCACATTGCAGCGAGTCCTGGTAAATGGTGGAAGCGACCGTCTTCTCCGATTCCACAGGCGATGTGGAGCTCGATCCCAAAGGCCGATGGTGTGCAGACGGTTTTGTAGGAGGCGTGGAGATCGCCCAAAGAAAAGATCAAAAGTATCAGGATTTTCATCTGATATGGCAGAAGCTGTTTGATCCCCTTCCGTAACAATCGTGCAGAGCACTAGGTGCCGAAAAGGGAAAGTGGGCCGCGCAATTCCGTTACCACTCAGGACGAGGTCACTTCCCACAGGCTGGGAAGACTCCGAGCCATTATTTGGAACTTTCGAGGACATAAAACGCACCCGAGACTTTTTGACGAGCGGCAATGTTTCAAGATGTCACCTTCCGTGATCAGACTAGCGTCGAAGTGTACATGTGTGTGGGACATTCCCGCTACAGCGATGTGGGACATTCCGTCCCGCGGAATAGGGTGAGCAAATTTTTACTTTGCGTCGATGGGATTCCCGACAGCAGGAACTTTTAGGAAAAGTGGGGAGGTGAAGGTGTTGATAGTCTTTCCTCAGTTCGGTTCATCAAAAATGGAGTTTTTCTTCTTTTAGGAAAAGTGGGGAGGTGTAAGTGATGTGAAGTGATGGTTCTATGAGTGCGCTGATCCATATGTTTACAGATCGGCGAGGCGTGGCAAAGCATGGTTCGAAGGGATCGGGGAGACACGAGCAGGCGGTGACACCGACCGGCGGCGACAACGAGAGATGCGACCTCGGAGAGCTGGTCTCGAAGGAGCGATTCGCCTTCCTCTGTGGTGTCTGATATTTGTGGATAAACCTGATGTTCACCAGTGTTATTCCGCATCCTAACACGGCTATCCACATCCATTACTGTGCGAAGGCGCCCTAAAGATACTAACTCTTGATACCAGCTGGTGCATCGCTTCTGTCTCATATTCAACGTCATGCCAAGATTCAAGAACAGTCATGCTTGGAACATTTGCCTTATTGTGCATGCCCTCCCAGTGGCGTCGCAGGTTACCTTGCCCCACCTGTAACCCTTCAGCATTGCTGCCCTACTATCCCAGAGGAGTGTGCAAAGGGCTTAAGATGACCATAACCTAAGGCAAGTAAGAGGTGACCTATGACCTATGTTACAACCAACTGACCGACGTCTGAAGAATGCCATCATAGTTGTGGCCGACGTAGACGATAAAGTCGTCCGGAAGAGTGAAAATCTTGTCCTTGATAGACCGATACAGGGTGTGAGCATTTCCTTTAAGACAATTGAACACAGAATTAGTAAAAAATAAGGTCGACCCCATGTTTGTCTCGAAACAAACCCTGTTGGAAGTCGGTCCTTCCACAGGCTCTGATTAGAAGTGCATCGCCGGTGAACACCATACGGTGCGCGTGAGATACGTAGCTGACACAACCTAAAACGACCATATCCACGATCTTAAGCTGTTTTAACAAAATGGAAGATAAAAGTTCCCTTGAAAAAACCAACCATCAGTGTGCCCAGGAGTGGTGCGCACTTCGAGCAGTTCCTTGCCGAATTCGATATTATCACCATCCTTGACGAAATGGTCGGCCTTTCCGCCCGAATGTGTCGACAGCACAGACTTCATTCCAGGAAATTCCTACAGATATAGGAACTGAACTATTTTACCTAACCCTTACCCACTACTCCCTGCTAGTCGTTTGACTTGCCGCTTTCAAGGCATGAGTACCGGTGATATGATCGGCATGCACATGAGTGTTAAGGCCGTAGATAAGGTCGAGATCAAGATCGCGAATGATCTGAAATCGATAAATTTTCAGCGGAACTTTTAATTGAAAAATAAATAATAGTAGCGAGTATATACCCGTGCATCCCTCTTGGCCGTTTCCAGCACCGGATCGATGATGACAGCTTTTCTAGTCGCGCCACATCCGAGTATATAGGTGTAGGTGGACGAGGCAAACTCGATCATCTTAATTGTGACGGCAATTATAATTCGAGCTTTTGTAATGACAATTATCGATTATCACTGATTGAACCCTTACTGAGTTGATCACTTCCACTTCCCAAGCACTGAGCTTTAGTCACTGCTTACCCGATTCACTTTTTTTGCAGAAGAAAAAATCTCGTGAACTCTACATTGGCCCTGTTTCCATGATAATGCTCAACGAACCTGTCGGAAGATAAGAGGATGAGCACGCATTTTACTGGAGTTGAGCGGTTGATCTAGAATGGATCATGTGAAAATGAAAAGAATCATTTGGAAAAAGACCACCCGAAAAAACGTTCAGGACCACTGAAAAAAAATAAAAATGAAAAGATTCCACATTCTAGAGATGAGCAGGGCATTTAAATTTTGATAGGAAAATTCTGAATTCTCGAAATTCTTCTTACACAAGTTTGAAATTAATTTACAAGAACCACATAGGGAAAAGGCCTAACTCCACCTATCTGCAAAATCAGCTTCCGTTGTCTGATAACGACCTTATATGACCTTTAAGATATGGTTCAGAAAAACTTCCATAATCGACCGCCTATTGTCCATCCTATGATAAATGACAGCGATCGTTTTTAGGAAAGAACTTGATTATTTTTTAATGAGTAGATGAGCTAAAACTTACTCAGGTTCTGATAGTAGTATGATCAGCTAAAGAAAGTAAAATGGAAAAAACACAATAGTACCATATTACTCAAGACAACGGTTATAATAGTAAGCAATTAATGAGATAATTCGGCAAGGGAAATAATAAAGTTGAGCCAAAGAAAACAGATGGATAAGATACAAAGATAAATAAGAAATATCTCTCGCAAAGCTATAAAGTGTAAGATACCGAAATCACTGTCGGTGATAAAGAGAGAAGGCCAGAATGATAAAGGGGACGAACTTTCAGCAGTCGATGTAATACTGGAAAAAACGTCCATAACAAAGCAATGACCCATAGATCTGTCCTTTGAACGTGCGGATTTGAAAATTCAAAAGTTCGAGATTCTATTTATACTCAGGAGACGTTTGTTGGAAAATTATTGAAAGGGATTCTTATCACCGAATACCACCGGCCGTCCCGCGCCTACCAGTTACTCACAAGTTGTCAGACTCAGACTGATTAAATAACCTGTTCCCGAGAAAAACCGGTTGGAGAAGTGAGAAATTTGATACGTCCACGTCATTTCTTTAACGTTTCCAGCTCCCTCAAAGTCCTATAGTGCCTTGATTAAAAAATGCAGATTTTACGTTCCCAACACTTAGCCTTTTGTCCGCTAAATGTCCTCGCTAAATGTCCTTTTTCACCATTCGAGATCGAAATTTGGCAATTTTTTTCCGAGTTTAAATCTCAAATAAAATACTCTTTTGATGCCCAGACAGTTTTCACTTTTGTCGAAGATATAACACTTTCCCATAAGAAAAGAAATGAAGGGGCACGCTTGTAAAGCGATAAGGAACGGTGTTTCCAATCACAAGTTCACGCGATCGATTTCCGATTGACGATCGCTCATGCGTTCTTTCGTTAATCAAGGAGAATACAGTGCGTTTCAAAAGTATGTATCCACCTTATATTCGGCAATTTCATGCTACGGGTTCGTTTTTACGAAACGGCGTTTGTTGCATTAGATTCCTCGTGGTCAAAAATATCTGGGTTGTCCTTCCCAGTAAAAATAATCATCTCCAGCAAAAACAGACCGTTTTTGAATTTTTTTGTTTGTTTCAAAATATGTATCCACTTGCAGAAAACACGATTTTTATCTAATTTTTAATAGTGGATTGGACCACCATTTTCTCTTATGACATCGAACACCTTATTACCCATGCTACCAGCAAGCTTCGGATCACCTCGCCGCTGACGTTGTCCCAAGCGGTCACCACTGCCCTCTTCAGCTCTTCAACGCTACTGAACTGCTTGTTGTCCGCGTAAACCTGCCGGACAACAATCCTCCACATGTTCTCCATATGGTTACAGTCAGAAGAACAAACTGGCCAGTCCAGTGTCCGGATGCGGTTGCGCTGGAGCCAATCAGTAGTCGATCTAGACGCATGCACCGCAGCGTCATCTTGCTGCAGAACATGTGTCTGCTTCCTTCTGCCTCCCAAGAAGGGAAGAAGGCTGGACTCCAGCACGTCTCGGTACTCCAGACTGTCCATTCGACAAGATGGAAAGCTGAGCTTCAGCTTTCCGCTGCTGTAGAAGCCGCCCCATATCATTAGCGAGCCGCTTCCAAAGTTTCGTCGAGAGAACTCCATGGAAGGTTGTCGCAGGTCTCTCCAGTAGTGACGGAAGCGATCAGGACTATCTTGGTTGAACTTCTTTTCATCACTGAAGATTACCTAACATTGAAACTCCGCCAAAACTTGCAATGTTAATGTGACGAGGATGTCTCTACCTCATCTCACTGTGCCACCATTTTCTTTCGCGCACAATCCGTCCTCGCCCGCTTAAAGAAGTCCATGTGGCGAGCTGCCTCCTGCATGGTTCATCAGCAGATGTGGTCGTTCATCCGCATTGAGCAGTAGATCGTGGTTCGCGATGCAGCTGGACCCGTACTGGAGCGAATTTTGTTGACACTCCATGTCGAGTTCGACACCATGCGGCCAATTCTTCGATGATCCTGACTCGAAAGCAGTCGTGGACGTCCAAGTAAAGGTGCTGACAGATAGCAGTTAGGATTCCGAAGAAAACGGGCCACGAATCCATGCGAACGGCCGAGTTGGAGAGCAATGTCGCGATTTGACAAGCCCGTGTCCTTGAGGGCTCGGATCTGAGCTTGTTCATCCAATGACAACACGGTTAAATGAATGTGCATCGTGGTTATTTGTAGTGTTGGACAAGAGCACTATTAATATTAATAGTTTTCAGCCAAAACGAAGCATATCGTTTGAGGGGGAAAGTAAAAGCGCGTGGAGTCTCAAAGTGGATACATATTTTGAAACAAACAAAAAAATTCAAAAACGGTCTGTTTTTACTGGAGATGATTATTTTTACTGGGAAGAGCATTTAGCAGCCTGATATTTTTGACCACGAGGAATCTAATGCAACAAACGCTGGTTCGTAAAAACGAACGCGAAGCGTGAAATTGCCGAATATAGGGTGGATGCATACTTTTGAAACGCACTGTAGAACCACACGTGAAATGTTGGAAGCATATTACAGATTAGAAACAAGTCTAAAAACAACGATTCACAGTGAAAATACATCAGGAAACACTTATCTTTTAGAATTATGTACCTTATAGTCTAATAATCTGACACAATATAATTTATCCAAATCTAATATAATATAATCTTTAAATCGCCCAGGGTAAGCCCAAAACATTTCGCTTCAAACTAAAATCTCTGTCAAACTCCCTGAGGCTTTTGTAAATGAAGTGTGTTTTAATTTGCGACTTCGCTACATCAGCATTAATAAAGTATACCGCATAAGGAAACCGGGAAGAAAAAGCCGAAAATATTGTGGATTTTCTAAGCCTGAGATATTTATATTCTATGTCTAAATTGAAGATTCAGCTCAGTGAGAGATGAGATGATGTATCCGTGGAGAAAGAGCCCAAAGTGGCGTTGGACGTGTGAAAAGTCATCCAAGAGGCATTCGGAGGGTAAAGTTGACTTTCTCACGTTTGAAACCCGTCGGGCAAGCCCTCAGCAAAGAGCGAACGAAGAACATTCCGCCCGGTGGACGTCGACAAAATAGCACGTGTGGTCGGCCAAACATTGCGATTCGCACGTATGCCATCACACACCGCCTCCCTACACCTGGTCAGCCCCCCCCCCATACACCTGCACTTGGAAGACAATTTCGTGATTTCGGGATCATCACGGCTGTAAACGGGGCGACTTACTAATAGAACGACCATAATAAAACATGCTGCAGTAGGTAAAATTGATATTTTTATTTTTATTTACCTACATATTTTATTTTGAAGCGCGAATCCTCGCGCCTAACATATCACTGCACGAAAACGCCAAAGAAAATAGAAATGGGATGCAACAGGCGTCATAGAAAATAGTGCACTAAATTGAAGCTACGAACGGGAAGTGAAAAACGAATAATAGTACTTCGTGGACGCTAACAACGAACGAAAAACAAGTATTCCTTGATTTGCTGGTCGAGAAAACTTTTAAATTTACCAAGAAACATCTGAAGTTTGTTGTCCCTCAGCATGGCGCAGAACCTTCGAGTTGTTCTATTGGAGAAGAAATCTGATCTGAGTCGACTTCTCACAACTTTATCACTTGGTTTAATACCACCTCACCTCGTTTTGGGTCAAGAAACCAACGAACAGAATCTCGAATTTTCCAAGTTTACTCTGCCTGTCAGTATATTAGGCATCACTACAGATCAAGTTTCAGTCTCCTATGGTTCAAATATGGTATATCAAAGGAATGAATAGAATGGATATTAACGAAATATGAATTCTTAGTATTCCTTATCTTGTTTCACCTTTTATCCCTAAACAGGATAAGAATAAACTAGGACCATTGCTATGGTTTATTGATGAATAGAAGTTAATGTAGAAGTATTTCTGTATTACCTTCTAATTGTTATTCATCTATTCATATTCATCTGCATTTCACATTTCTTTTCTGATAGAACAATTCGAAGGTTCCGCGCCCTGCTAAGGGACAACGTACTTCAGATGTCTCCTAGTAGATGCAGAAGTTTTGTAAAACTCTCTTAGTATCAGTAAGGCTAGGAGTGTACCCGTGGGAGGGGTGTGGAGACTAAACATTAGGCAGGATGTGTGTAAACGTTGAAGATGACCTCTAGTTGTTATTTAAATCTAGCAGTTCTTCGACTAAGCCATGAAAGTTTTTAAACTTTTGTAAGTTATAAAATGAATTTATTATCCATAATACACGGCGATATTGCTTTGTGTATAATAGTCTTGCCATACGGTGAATTATGATACACCATTGCGTCGGTTCATTTGGACGAAATGCAACTCGATGAAGTGAGTTTTAAAATCGTGTTTCCTTGCGTGGAACACGACCGCTGATGTTACTGTCTAGGTAATCACCACTCACAATCTAAGCATTTGAAGGAAGAAAGGAGGAAGAGGATAGCTTCACCTCCATTTCCAGCAGAACATCATCGCCATTGGCTCTTTGAAGACACTTCTGGGGCCGTATGTGGCTATCTATGGCCGTCTCACACGAGATTGCTGGGAGATGGGGGAATCCTCCCCGCGACGCCGCATGATTGGAGTCGGCAGGTGTAGCCTGTGCTCTGACTCGCTGGCTCCTCCCCTTGCCCCACCCACTCAAAAGTTGAGCATAGACCCTGTATTCGGATGATCGCCCTATGCAGACGTAGAACGCTTGCCAAAAACATATCAGAGCGGGAAACGCCTGAATTGTTGGACTTTGAGAAGACATCATTCTTTATTCAGGAACCTCTTTCGGGACTCTCTCATTCTTTTTCTGAACGATCATTATTTCGATCAGTGCGCGAAGACGGTCGATATCTAAAAACTCTTTATAAATGACTTCCGCCAGAAGAAAGTGAGTAATGAGGTCGTTTCCCTTGTTATTCGAGTTTTTCAGCTCCATAAAAACCTATTCCTGGCTGTCAACAACTTTACAGTAAAGTTCTGGTCAGTTTCTGGGCATTAAAGCTAACCTATCGCTGAATTCTTCAATATGCGAAAGGTTGTTTTTTTATTGTTCTTACAAATATTTATGTACAGAGGCTCACCATGTTACTCTGCTATATCACCACGAAATCTGGTGGGAATCGTATGGTGTGGCCCAAATTCACACCATGCTGTGCCATAAACCATGAACAGATAAAAACCAACCCTAACACTTTCAGGCAACGTAGAGCCTTTCGTGTTTCTTTCACTTCGTTCGCTAAATACAAACTTAGAGCCGACAACTCTGACGAGAAAAAAAATTAAAACGATTTAACCACTGATAACTATACCCATTTTCAATATAATAATTATATAATATAATATCACCATGATTTTGAGTTTGTGTCAATAAAAAAGGTAAAGCTGTCGGCGTTGATCAATCTTCTAAGGATGCGCCATGCACGCATCATCCATTCAGAATTGTAGAGGCATCGTGATTGCGTATTTAGCACATACCATGACTTGCGGGGCAGTCGCTGTACCAAGTCAGTGTTTTTACATTTCCAGACATGTTCGGTATTAGGTTGGTGCAAAACTCCGACATTTATTTATTTATTTATTTATTTCTACGCCATTTAAAGGCGTCTTGGCAGTAAAACAATAAAAACATGGTTCGTAAACGAACGGAACAATTTAACATGAGTTAGTATTACAAATTACATAATACCAAAGTAGGAACAAGCACTATCAACCACGGCAGACAAACACGCCGATTACACACAGCAACATGGAATTCTGTAGACGTCACATGAGGCTGGATACAGCTTCTATTGCATATTAGAAATTTCAATCCACCGACTGGTATGACATCATCACGCCGATAGAAATTTCCTATGTCAGCAGCTTCCAGGCCAATGAGTTACACAAGCTGATTTAGAGGATGAGCTTAATTTCCGGAAATTAACTGAGTTTATCTAACCTTCCTAGAGCACGCACCTCTGAGGCGGGCGTCGTGTCTCAGAAGCATCTTTAACCTGGTACGCACCTCAGAGTGGTCTAGGGAGGCGTCAAATAGTGACTACATTTGCGACTTCTTGAATTTGAAATGAATTTCCCTGTATTTCCGGGAGGCGTCAAATAGTGACTACATTTGCGACTTCTTGAATTTGAAATGAATTTCCCTGTATTTCCGGCTCCAATCGAAAAATGTTTTAGACAAGAGGAGATCATTGATATCAACGGTGCCTACTTCAAATGACTCCTTGCTATGGTTCAGATATTACAAAATGAACTGTTTTGTATCCCAAATGTCCAAGAACTTTTGCACCAACCTAATTCCATTTTAGTCGAAGGATGGACGGTCGGTTAGCCCCGGCGGTGATCGATCGCTTGACCATGCGGGTGTCAGTAGTTTTCTTCACAGAATAAATAAAACACAAACCTCTATATCTTAAACGAACAATGATAGCTGCATACATTGCCAAAACTACGCAGCGTATTCTGACATTGTTTCTCGTTAAAGTTTTCGAGTCAGATAAATGAAATGATAAATAAATGAATGGTTAAGATGACCTGCATGGAAATTGCAAAGATGAGCGTTGCATCAATATCAAAACATCGCCTGCGGGTTAATGTGATACCAGAGATCAAAAGTCCGACGTTCGGCGATTCATGCACAAGGCAAACCAAGTGCAAAAAACCGTTGGTGCCGAGTAGAACTCCTAGGATTTCAAAGATTACACAGTAGACATTCATCGGAAGCGAAGACTCTTATATCTCAGGGTAAATTTACTGAAAAACTCAACTGATTGCTTTTTTCGAGGTTCGCTCAATAAAAATAGAATCACGACTTATAATTTTGGAGAGATATTCTTGGCACTTTTGCTGTTTTTGAAAATACTAACTATGCAACCCTAAATTCCACACGAGCAGGAAGAGGCAACCCTAAATTCCACACGAGCAGGAAGAGGAACAGCGGAAACAAGATAGCGCTGATTTAGGCACATCGAAGATTGTCAACTAGTGTGCCTACCTTTTTTGGAGACTTCCATCTGTCTTTGATTCGCTAACAGGTTGCGAACCAAAATCAATCTATGGATCTTGAATCGGAACCCGATTAATGTATTCCCTTACCTTTCAAATGCCCACAAGTGGTTCTCGGTGTCTACGTTTTCCTTTGAGAGGTGCTGCTGTGACGATGGAAACACTACACAGCAGCTGCTTGTTCTGGCGACACACCGAATGCGAGCCGACGAAAACAAATGGAAACTTTTCATTAGGAATTCGCCTCTGACAGCGCTAATTGACAACATTCAGCAGCATTTTTAAAGTTTCTTGCAAGCCACAGCTGAGATTTTTTTCAGTGATTGGTTCCACCTCTCTTTTATGGCGAGCCTAATCTGCCTTCGCAATAGAAATTAGTCGAAGTGACAACGAGCAAAATCTGCTGTGTCTTACAAAAATTTCATTTTCTGAATAGTCTCAGGCATGATGGGTACATTATTTTATCCGTACGATCGAGGCTCCCAACTAAGCCTCTCACACCTCCGCGGTAGGGTAAATTGGTACCGAACTTGTCTGGGAAGGTGAAGACACTGACCTGGTATAGCGGCTGGCCCCCGCAGGTCATTGTATAGACCAAATGCACTTTCACCGTGCCTCTACGATTCTGTATGGAAGTTGACGGCACGGCTCGTCCTCTGGAGACTGATCAACGTCGGTACCATAATTTTTTACCTTTACATTATTCCCACGGGATTACCTGTTCAAGTTTTGCTGGCGAAGAAATGTAACGGTACAGAGGTAATCGGCACCAAACCATGGAAATCGCACGCACGATTACTGTCCTGTGATTCACATAACAGAAACAATTGAAGTGATCACTGAGTATCTCAACACAAGCTTACTATTGACAAGTTAAGTTTCCACTGATCGCACACTGACTCTTTATTTATATATTTATTTATATATTTATATATTTATTTACTTATTTACTTATTTATTTGCATATACACTCATTTATGTATTTACATTTTGTATTTACTTACTTATTTATTTATTACGCTCATAAATGTACTAACTTGTGACAGTCAGTGAAGAACGGAGAGCAGCACGAAACTAAAATTTGAGAAAAAAGTAAATATTCATAAAAATCGTTGGTTAAACAGCTAAAAATCACATCTGGCTGTTCGTTATCGTGTAATCGTCCCAACCGATGTAGCTGTAAAAGGCAATCGAAGAGTTTTCCGTTTCCGACAAAACATCATCGTCAGCTGTTCCTCAAAAGCACTTCGATATTCTGATGATCGCCACACACAAACGTAAAACGCCTGCGAGTAGCAGAGAAGAGCAGGAAGCACCTGAATCGATGAATTTATCAGAAATAGAGGCGTACGTGGTATAGTGGTAAGAGGTGCTGCTTTCACCCGCACGATCGAGCGATTGATCCCCGTCCGGGCTAACTAAGGCCTCCATCCTTCCGGGATCGGGTGAATTGGAACCTGACTAGTCTGGGAAAGCAGAGACTTGGTATAGAGACTGGCCCCCGCGAGTCATTGTATAGGCCAAATACGCATTCACCGTGCCTCTACAATTCTGAGTGGAACACGGATGCGTGGCGCATTGTTGGGTGACCAATCAACTTTTGATCACCTTTACATTTTGCCTTTTCCGGTGGTCAACAATTTGGCATCGAATCTGCGGAATCGACCATTTTGCTAAAGATCCTAGGCGACCATTTGAGTTGGCTCACCGGACTCTTTGAGATGAGAAAATTCTTCAAAATAGCGAAAAACTAACCATATTACTATCCCAAATTTCCAACACATTTGGCGACAGTCCAATAAGTTTACCAAGATTAACGCCAAGGACTGCCATAAACCACGAACCGATGAATACCATGACGATGACTTTCAAACGACGAATCGCCCTATGCTTCTCTCGTCCTTCGTGCGTTGAATAAGCTTTGAAACCTGTCGATTGTGATTCGATCAATATAAAAATCGATCAGTATATTACACAAAAATGACAACAGACCTCTGAACTTCAAATAAGCAATGATCGCCGCATACACGGCCAAAATCAAGCAGTTGATACTGACATTTGAAATTGCCCACACTTGTCGAAGCTCGGGAACGAGAACTAAAATTACTTGAGACCGAATAAGAATAAAAATTTGAAAAATTAGCTCTAAGTATGAAAATAACATAACAACTAGCTAATTGAGAATAATGAATTAAATCCTTTTTCTCATTTTTTTCCATTTTTATGTGAATGTTCTTTGGATTTCTCCAGGGACCACCCAAGGTCAACCTCATTAGACCGTCCTCGATAATTTCTTCCTGTGGCTCTACTTAACTAAATTACAGATAGTAATTATTGTTTCTGCAATAGATTGAAATTGAACTTTGTATTTAGAGAGAGGTTACCTAAAGGAGGATTGCAGAATGGAATCCGCTCGTCGTCACGTGTGATCCAAGCCCACACTATTATGAATAATGAGAAGATGGAACCTATTATCACGAAGACAACCACGAATAGAGTTGTTCTACATCTTCGATACCTGAAAAACAAGGTCGTTCGAAGAAACTAAAGAGTTATACATAGTTGGTACAGTGGTAAGAGGCGCTACTGACACCCGAACGAACGAGCGATCAATCCCCGCCGAGACTAATTGTAAGCAGGCCTCCCATCCTCCCGGGGGAAGTTGGTACTAGACTTGTCAAACTTTGGAAAGGTAATGACACCGACTTGGTATAGCGGCTGGTCCGCGCAGGTCATTGTATAGGCCAAATGCGAACTCTTCATGTCCCTACGATTCTGAATGGAACACGAATGCGTGGCGCGTCCTTACAATTAGGGGACTGATTAACGCCGACACGTTTACCTCTGCCTTATAGGATTACCTGTCCAAAGTTTTGTTGCCGAACAAATTTGATGCTATGGGGCCAATTTATACACACCGGCAAGCCATGCCAACCGCATGTTTGTTACCCTTTACCTTTACCTTTGATTTAAATTAAATTATTCAACTCACCACAAGGGGAAAAAGAGTGCAAAGAACAAATCGATCGCAATCCCTAACGACAACACGACCTGCATGTTAATTGTGAAAAGGTAGGGGGTAAGAATCCAAAGGCACTGTCTTCTTGTCAAAATAATGCCGGCCATCAGAAATCCTGCGTTTGGTAGTTCAAATAAAAGGCAAATAAGGTGCATGAGAGCGTTGATACCGAGAAGAATTCCTAAACAAGAAGAATAACTACAAAATAACTGTAGGAATATAGATATGTAAATAGCTATATTCTGCATCAAATAATATACTAAATTTTAAATGCTTTGATAAAATATATTAAGAATATATTATTATTTAAAGCTATACTAAATAGCTATATGCTACATAAACAAAACAACTATGAAATAGCTATAGGAATAGCTATCTGAAAATACACAATGCAAAACACAAAATGAACTTCAGGCATGTTATCAGGGAAGCTTCAGATACATTTCCAGGAAGCCTTTATTAATCTCTACATTCAGAGGCTCATCTAGCTAATTATCTAACTAGCCATCGAATGCCACTTGCTCTCCTGCTGTTGTTTTCTTCAATGGTGAAGTTTATATGTATAATTTTACACCCTTTTCACCACGTTTTTTTCTAAATTTATTTATTTATATCTACGTCTGCTCAGAGACGTGCTGACCAATGTAGTACATATTACGATGAAAGCATATGGAAAAAAACAACAAGACAAGGCAACGACACGACGAAATCAGCACAACACAGAACAACCAACTTGACAAACTACTTTAACTTTATCTAAATTACGGTGCAGTTATGGGTTCCAATTGGTTCGACATCATCTGTTCAAATTAGTAATCAACAACCTAGAGGAAGACAATTTGACTTTGTCAGTCAGAAACAGGGGGAAAGAGATATTCAGTAAGAATTTAAAAAAAACACATATATATATGAGTAGTGATAAATCAAAGATATGTTGTCATAATGATAATGACACACATTTAATAAGAAAAACATAAAAACGAAAAATTACCTTGCTTAGTGCGTATGGCCTTTTTACGAACTGTCATCCATAGTAACTGAACATTACCAAAGACACCTATGATATTGAAAAGAAATATTTCGAAGGCTACACAGTAGAAATTGATCTCCAATATTGATCGATTCATCTTTTATAGCTATATACTGAAAAGCGCAATACTCGAGCACTGACCCATTCGTAAGATGCGCAACATTGGAAGAAAAAGGACGAAAAAGTACGAAAAAGTAGATCTTCACAAGAAGCTTTCTCTTTTCTTCAGCGATTCACTAATGAATGACTGTGATAGCTCGAAAAAAATCCGGTTCACATAAAACCCTATACTTTTTCATGTCTTTCTATAGCAGAAGAAACAGCTAGAAGCCGATCCACAGTATCACCGTGACAACTGGCAGGTAGTAATTACGGTATTGACATTTGGCGCCTATCAAACACCAACAGTTTCATTAAGATCTGATTCAGCAATACTTTAGGAAAAGGAATATCATAGAACATATCACCGTGATAAATCTGGAAAAGTTACAAACGACAGAAAAAACAAAGCAACACAATCCGAAATGAGCGAATAAGGCACATACATAGTGCATACCATAAGAATTACTCAAACGGCGATAACGAAGGCAGTAAGTGAAGGACATGGTGAAATTATCGGATAACCTCTGGGTATCAGGTACTTCCAGAGTTTTTTCCACTCCCAAAGTTTTTTGAAGAGTCACAGCTAATTGGGACTCTGTGCTTTTTGCGAATAACCTCAAATGAATAAGCAGTACCATTTGTGAAAAAAATTTAATTAATTTAATTTAAGAATTAATCAAACAGCGATATAGCACCTATACTTGTTGGAGATCTTTTTTTAAAGCGTAAGTAACAGCTAGACGAGTACCCACTTGAAGGAATGACAGTGTTACCATTTAGTTCAATTAATATACGAACAGGAATGCAGGTGATTTGGTGGGCATATTTTTCAGGTGAAAGAAATCCTTATCAACGTTAGTGCACGAGCTTAACGTACAGGTTAGAGTTCACCTGGTAGGTGTGAAAGCCTAACTACTGTATAACTGAAAACAATATCGGCCATGTGTTATAAGGGCGGTTTCTTAAAGTGGAAATGAACATGTTATTGAGGTTTCCAATTAGTCTCTAGAGCCTGAAAGATTTATTATATCGATGAAAACATACGTAGATGAGTTTGAGGTAATGGGAAAACACATGTCAGATCAAATTTAGTCGTTCTGAGAACATCAACGAGCCTATATGTACAGAACGAAGATCAAGCGCTATTAACTTTGTGCCTTACTTTTAACTGATTATTTTAGAAAAATAATTGTTCTAACCACCTCGACGAAACTATGTAAATATCCATCGATTGCTTTAATGAAATTCTGAGATGAGCTCGGAAAGGTTCAAAACCACTAATACCATGATATGATACTGTATAAGAGCAGAATTTTCTTGTTCTCTGTTAGGGTGTAAGGTAGATTGAGAAAACGAACCAGCTACTCTTTCATTGATTAATCTAATTACGATCCACGATTGGGCCCGCGTGGTAAGAGGCGCTGCAGACATCCGCACGGTCGAGCGATCGATCCCGGCCCGGGCTAACCAAGCCTTCCATCCCTCCGGGGTCGGGTAAATTGGTACCAGACTTGTCTGGGAAGGTAAAGACACTGACCTGGTATAGCGGCTGGCCCCCGCAGGTCATTGTATAGGCCAAATACGCATTCACTATGCCTCTACGACTTGAATGGAACACGAATGCGGCGGCGCGTCCTCAGGGGACTGATCAACGCCGGCACCTTTACCTTTACCTTACCTTACGATCCACGATTACTGATTGCAAAAGAGGCTTTTAGAGCTCATGGGAGGCAAGTTTCTATAATCTTCAACTCTACTGTAAATAAAATCAGCTACATATACAGTACTGGTCGTGCCGCAAGAATAGAACGGCGGCAGCCGAAAGATGCTATTTTGGGGTCCACGCGTGGTGACCCACACAGAGTAACTCAATTCATTTAACGCCCCACGGAGTCCCCGCGTGGTAGCCCGTCCGACGGCGGAGCCTTGTCGGGCAATAATTCACTAGAAGAGAAATCGAAAGGGCAAGGGACCGAAAATCATGAATCAAAAAAATCGCTTGTTAACAAGCTCCACAAGTATGGAAAATTTGTAAATGAAAAGATAGAGTTCGAGCTGCTCAGTATGAATTCATATTTATTATTACGAATGAACCAATTTTAAAGGAAATATATTAAGAGGGCTGTTTCTCGGCGAGAAAGCACCGCTGCTTGAAAGCACTGCTGCTTCATCGTTGCGGCACGTCCGGTACTGTAAACAGGTAAAGCTGCATAGTTGGAGAACTTTTATACTTCTGTCACTTAATCGATGTGGCCGGAGATGAGATCTAGAAAAACAGGAAACAGACGACTTCATACAGATTTTTGGTCTCCAAATATTTTCACTTTTTGTGTGAATGTAACACTTGATAAGAACTGATCGCTTAAAGTAACCGTAAGCCGATCTAACGTTCATCACACGCACTGACATAAGATTTATTGATTTCTACAAAAAATAATTATCGGGTCGAAGTCGCAATCGAATGAGCCGCAGAAACGGTGAGACAGTTCGTTTTCGTTCTCCGACAGAACATCATCGCCATCTGCTCCTTGAAGGCACTTCGATATTCTGATGATCGCCAGATACACACGTAGAACGCCTGTGAGTAGCAGAGCATTGCAGGAAGCACCTGAATCGTTGAATTTGTCAGGTACAGTATCGGACGTGCAGCAACGACAAAACGGCACCAGCGGCGCTTTCTTGCGCAGAAACCGCCGTTTTTCCATATTTTCCTTGAAATTGGTTTATTCTAAAAATAAATAAGTGTTTGAACTCAGCAGCATGAGCTCTATCCTACTATACAATAAGCGAAACCCAAGCGATGTTTGTCATAGGTGGCTCTTATGGGTCCCGCCACGATTACCCGTTACCGTATTCCCAGGGACACATTTTTATTGGTTCAGTTCGCCGTCTCTTGGTACATGCTATTTGTTTATCCTTTTATTTTGAATCTTTTTTGTTTTATTTCGAATCTTTTCTGTTTTATTTCTAATCTTTACTTCAGTTCATGTATTTTTGTTTTTCGTGTACATTTAGCAGCCGTTTGTCGGCCGGCAGGCTGCTGAAAGTCTGTTCATATACAAATTTTCCACCTTTGTGGAACTTGTTAATGAGCGATTTTTCGGCCCCTCGATTTTTGGTCCCTTGCCCCTTCGATTCCTCTTCTGGTAATTCATCGCTCGACAAGGCTCTACTTCGGCGGGGCTACCACCCGGGACCCCAAAAACGACACCTTCAGGCGCAAAAAGCGCCGCTGCCGGCGTTTTATAGTTGTGGCACGTCCGATAGTGTAAGTTCGCAACATTGTTACTAGAGATTCTCTTAGAGAAAAGATCGAATGCATTTAGGCGAAACTAACCATGTTACTCTGCCAAACTTCCATGAGTTTCGGCGACAATCCAATAGCTTGACCGATATTCACACCAAGTATTGCCAGAAACCACGAACAGATGAACACCAACATGATGACTTTCAAGCGACGTATAGCTCGTCGCTTTTCCTTTCCTTCGTGCGCGGGCAGCGCTTTGAGACCTGACAAGTGGTAACTATGATTTTCCCCCACAGTATCCCACGAAAAAATTAAAAGAAACCTCTGAATTTTAGATGAGCAATGATTGCCGCGTACACTGCCAAAATCACACAGTTTATTGTAACATTTGCAATCGCCCATATTTGACGAAATTCGGGAACCAGAGCTGAAATTGCAATGCTAATAAGTTGAAAAGCTTTCAGTTAACAGGAAGAAAGATCAAATGAAAAGGTGAAGATGTGGGCGTTCACCAGTCCTCTAGAGATGCGCCGCGCCCTTGTCTTCCATTCAGAATCGTAGAGGCGTGGTGAATGCGACAACGACTTACCTGGGCCAACCGCTATACCAGGACAGTATCCTCACCTTCCCAGACAAGTTTGGTATCGAGTTACCCGACCCTGGAGAGATCGAAGGCTTGGTTCGCCCGGGCGGAGATCGATCACTCGACCGTGAGGGTGTCAATGGCGTCTCTAGCCACTGCACCACGCAGATCCCTTTTAGTTGATAGGAAGAAAAAATAAAGGTAAAGGTAAAGATGTGGGAGTTGATCAGTCCCCTAAGTATGCGCCACGCTCTCGCCTTTCATTCACAATCGCAGAGGCATGGTGAGTACGACAACGAGTTACGGGGTCACCCGCTGTACCACGTCAGTGCATTTACCTTCCCACACAAAAATCTGGTACCAATTTACTCGACCTTAGAGCGATGGAAGGCATGGTTCGGCCGTGCGGGGATCGATCGCCCCATCGTTCGGGTGTCAGTATTGCCTCTTACCAGTGCACCACGCTCGCAAGAAAAAAGAAGAGCATACGGGGAAATACAAATGAACGTAAAAAAATGAAAACAAAAAATAAAAATGGAAATACCTAGAGGAGGATTGCAGAATGGAATGACCTCATCGTTACGAACTATCCAACCCCACACCACTATCGTGAGTGAGAAGATGGAGCCCAGCACCATGAAGAACATGACGAATACAGTTGTACGACAAGTACGATACCTGGAAGCGGATTTTTTATTTTATTTTGCTATTTGATTGTTTTTCGCTTTCAAGTTACAGCGTTGAACTTACTTGACAGGAAAAAACAGTGCAATGAACAAGTCGATGGCTATACCCAGTGCCACGATGACCTGCATGTTAATCGCAAAGATATAAAGTCCTAGAATATGGTAGCATTGCCTTCTTGTCAACATTGTGCCGGTAATTAGAAATGCTGCGTTAGGCAGTTCATATAGAAGACAAATCAGATGCATGAAGGCGTTGATAGCAAGAAGAATTCCTGAACAAAACTTGTTTCTTCTTTTTGAAAGACATGAAAATTTCCTTCAGATAGACTCTTTCGCTAGTAAGTAAATTTTGCTTTGAGTCTTTGTTCTAACTCTTGACTCACAATAATGTTATTTATGTTATAAGCTAAAAGGTAAAGCTATACCTGTACGAATCTGATGGAGCACGAGTGCATGGCGCCTTCTTAGGATACTGACTTTTGCCGGCCACCTTTCTTTTCAATGGTCTAACTTGATGAGTAGCTTTTACCCAGAACCATAGAAGGTGAGGGTAAAGGTGCCAGCGTTGATCAGTCCCCTAAGGGTGCGTCATGCATTCGTCTACCATTCAGAATCGTAGAGGGATGGAGAATGCGTATTGGTCCTCACAGAAGACTAACATACATATAGTTTTTACACTTTACATTGACTTCTCATGTTTTTATGAACACTTTTACATAGAACTTTTTTCTAAGAACTATCAAAAGACACAAACCACCTTGATTAGTGTGTGTGATCTTCTTACGAGCAGTTATCCACAGCAGATGAATATTGCCGAAAACACCCAGGATATTGAACAGAAGTATTTCGGCGACCACGATGTAGGAATTAATCACCAAAATAGGATCGTCCATTTTTCTGAAAGTTATACTGGAACGATGAATAGAAGAGTACTGATTGATTGCAACAGCAAACAAAGCAGAAGTAACAGATGAGTAGAATAAGAGTAGGGCCTTCGACAAATTAGTTACAGACGACTGTCAGAATTCCCTTTACACAAATCCTTTAATCCACTACTTCCACTAATCTCACTAATCCCTTCAAAGGTAAAGGTGAAGGTAAAGGTAAAGCTGTTGTTCGATTCCCTAAGGAAGCGCCACGCATTCGTGTCACATTCAGAATCGTAGAGGCATGGTAAATGCTTATCTCGCCTATACAGTCACTTGCGGGCCAGTCGCTATACCAAGTCAAAGTCTTTACTTTCCCAGACAAGTCTGGTACAAATTTACTCTACCCCGGAGGAATGAAGGGCTTGTTTATCCCGGACAGGGATTGATCGCTCGACCATGCGGGTGTCGGTAGCGCATCTTATCACTTCTACAATAGTTTTTCCAAGAGAAAGAACTTTTAGAGTGACTGCTAAAGCAGGACTCCACCGGGCTGGGACAGTGCCAGTATGTAAACAGGAAGGAAATGAGTTAGTGCCAGCATGAATGGTGTTCATTACATGAGTAGAGAATGTAAACAAATAAAACGCCCAATAAACAACAAAATACGGTACTTTACGTCTTGGCCAATAAATTATTTATTTACTCAAATATATAGTCTTCAAGAAATAATGAGTGAAAAAACGTCATATTCGTACCCAATGGACGAAGATAAAGACTATTTCCAGTAGCGTCGAGCAAACGCATTGCTTAGGTTACATTCAATTCAATTGAATTCAATTTATTACGGTCATAAAAGACAGTCGTTAGACTGAATGGATCCCATTCCACACAGATATTTCACACTACGAAGTGTGAGGGCGCACGTGATGCAGTGGTAGGAGGCGTTACTGACACCATCACGGACGAGCGATCGATCCTCGCCTGGGCTAAGCAAGCCTTCCATCTTTCCAAGGTGAAGTACATGGGTACCAGACTTGGAGAAGGTAAATATATTAAAAAGACAGTCGTTAAAATTAATGGATTCCATTCCGATTAACGACTGTCTTTTCTGAAAGCATGGCTCGTAAGGAATCGGTTACACGATTCTGTCTGTAGAACACGCCAGTGTATATTCTACCCAGTTGGAAAGGAGGGAGATGGCATGGTCTCGGAAGTGGTGTATCTCACAAAGTGCGCGGTCTGCAACAGGGAGTATAATATATTGGTGAAGCGGGTAAACCCGGGCACGGGCTTGACCGAAGGACAGTCGGCCAGAGGCTCGTTAGGGTGGCCACATTACCCTATGTATTGCCGGCAACTTGTGGTTTGCATAGGTGTTCTACCTGCCCAGTTCTGGTTGTGTTTGCCCTATTCACGATTCGTCTTTTTCTCTTGGTGCCTTCTGATTCACCGCTGAAACTTGAAATTGGTCTTGAGCGAGTGATTTCTCAAATTCATCTTTTCTCTTCCAGACTCTGAAGAAGGCGGACTCGCCGAAACGTCAGCCGGAATAAACCTGTGACATCTTGGCTATCTGGCTTCAGTCAGTCTATCACGCACTACTATATTCGACAAGCCAAGATTCTACGACAGTCGATCATGGAATAAATACACTGTCTTGGTGTAGCGGGTGTTCACCGCAAGCCATTGTATAGGCCAAAAATGCATTCACCATGCCTCTACGATTCTGAATAAAATACGAGGGGAGGGCCTGTGATTGCGCCCCCTAAGGGAGTGATCAACGCCGGCAGCTTCACCATTACGAAGTAGGAAGAGTAAAAAGAGTGATGGGCTCGCAATCACAGGCCTGCAACAATTAGGCTGTTCAGTCATCTATTAAAAGAGAATTACCGATCAGCGATTGATCGTCGATTGAGGCCAAGACCGATTGAGAAAAATTCACAGTTCTGGTACTATAAAGAATTGCTCAAGAATAAAGCCGTTCACTAGTTGTAGAGCAAGAGGAAAAGCGTAGATGTTCGTGTGTGACAGAATTTATAGTGGACGTAGGATGTCGTAAGCAGAAAGGGCTTTGAAGGTGAATAAGCTGGTGTTTTTAGAGCGGCTACATTTTGCATACGTTGCTTCTATTCATCAATCTTCTATTCTCTAAGTCTTTTGGAACTTATTTTTTCTACTGACCAGTTAAGCTTCGACTACGTTGGTGAAAGAACGTGCTCAAAATACAAATTCAGAATCAGTCCACAGTTTGACTTCAAGGGAAAACTGACACTGCATTAAAACAGGATAACAAAAAGAAATCGATAAGTCGATATCGATATCGGAATCCATAAAGTCTTATGTCTGATTCGTTTAGCCTTTTTGCTCAGCCGTTTGTATTCCTTTTTTTTCGATTTAAGGCATTCGTGTAGTAATCTCTGCACTTATAAGCGGCTCGCCTCTATGCGGCGTATTAAATGGGAGTATAAATAAATAAATGAGGACGCTACCGTAAGAACATGACAAGAACTTGAGCGGTAAGTATGTCTACCGACGTTTTTCATTAGCAACGGCACAATCAAAGGCTGAATGCGCCTTCAGTATGCCTCAACGATTCTGAACTGAAAATGAACACAGTGATTCATTGCAAGAGCACCGGTCAACTTCGTCAACTTACCTGCAAACAAAACACATCGCAAAACACATTGTCAGACCCAAATGGGGCCGGGTTTCTAAGGCCTGACTTTGAATGTGAGAATCGATCACGACCCATCTACAGACCTGATGATTCTTTGAATCACTAGTTTGGAAGATATTGATGACATCTGGACCCCTGTTTTGCCATTTTTATATTCATCACGGCTTTAAAAGGAAATAGCTTCATTAATGGTAGTTTCTCTACACCTGCCAACGATCTATCACTACCGACTACGCAGGGAATAAGCACACTCGGAGTGAATATCGATTAGTTTGCGATTGAAAAAATTAGAATTAGAATTGAACACTCAAACTGCTCTCGACGTTCCTGAATCTCTCCTACACCAGATCCCTGGAAATTATAGGTGAAGGGTGACACCAAGTCCAGGCGCCGGCGAATAACGCGCTCCAATCGAACTGGCCAACTCGACGGCGGCGATTCGAAAATTTTGAACATGGCGTTCATCTTTCAGATGTTCATCTGTGTTTTAATCAAGGTTTTGATATTGAATAGCCTTTTAGAAGTATTTTATCACTTGTTATCCTCATTTGTCGCGTCATAATAGCTATCGAGGATTCAGTGTTGGCTTGGATTTTGCCCTACTGCCACAACTGTAATGCAGATTGTGAATGGTCCCTCCTCTGCGATTTCTCCTCAGATTTCATCAGAAAAGGTAGCAATTTGGAATCCTGATGAGAACCTGGGCGCTATTTCACCTCTGTCATTTCTGTGCTAAGATCGAATTTCATCCAATTTTGGCAAATCTCATAGACAAGGGATTGTCTGGGGTGCTCGAAGTTCAGATGCATTTTCGAAGCTGTAGTGTATTTTGTGGGTTATTTGCGATTGACGTAACCTTAATTATCGATAGAGGGGTTTTCGGGAATTAAGAAAAATGGTTAGCAGTATTACTTCATTGGACGGACTTTTAGACAAATCGATGGTGCCGACTCCGTCACTCTCACTTACCAGCACTTACCTATATTTCACATGAAATTCTATGAGAGCATGAAAAAAGAGTGATAATGGCCCTATGTATATCACTAGAGGAAGTGTGTAGAATATAGATAAATTGGGTTTGCTATATCCTCAATTTTAAGAAGAGTTATCATTAAAAACTATTATTTGTCCTCGTATACGTTCTACGATTAAGCAGGTGATAATCTAATTATTCTATTTCTCGTTAGCAGATCTACCGTCGTTTCTTTTTTTTTTTTTCGCTGAGGTGCTTATCTGATTACGTATTGAAGATGTTAATTCGTCCATTTCAGCGATCTTAAACTAAACTGTATTACTAGCGTTGAGGACAACCAGCAAATTTGTATGTCTGCTCTCAGAAAGTGAGTTTTTAAATTTACTTAATTTCACGTTTCACTATTCCGAGGTTCAATCAGCTGAATGCTGGCTAGTCCTTCATCTTGATTTTCTAATATTTCGATGTGTTGTGATGTTATCAGTAATGTATTCTGAGGGGGTACGAATATTCCTTCTTCCTTTTTTATAAGATGTTAAAAAAGTACTCACAAGAATTGTCTCATGAAGTCAAGCATGGGTGTTGTGATTAGGATGGGTAAAGGCTAAACAAGAGCCATTGATTTTTGGGTGTGATTTTTAGGTCCTTTCTGTTATTTTGTTTATTTATTTTGAATTCTTGGTTGTCGTTGTCGGTTCTCCAAATCTCATAGCGGAACTATACTTCGCTAAGTAAATAAAATCCTCGATGACTTTAATACCATGATTTTCGCTCTAGGGAATTCAAAATTTAAAAATAGGTCATAATATTTCAGGGAGTGTATTTCCAAAAATTTCAAGCTTTCCGTATTCGAATATCGGAACTATTCAACTCAACGGACACCAGCAGTCGATTTTTTTCAGTCAGAAATTTTTTCTCAGAAATTCGCTGGAACTTAAGTTGAATGGTGCCCGAATATCTACGTGAACAGGCTTCTCTGAAAGGTACTATCTCAGGAATTTTGTTTTGGCTGTAGCCCACAACTCATATAACACCGCCAAACTGAGGTAATTGTCGCCTATTGCCGATATCTATATCTTAACCCGTTGTAGAAGTCGAAAACGTAAAATTGAGGATTACCAACGAGGTCCGGTATTTATGTGTTATCATGTTTTTCCTTATCACATTCGTTCGAGTCAAGTGTTTGGTGTAAACCCGTGTACGCACGGTGTTGTTAGCCGGACATGTTCACCCTTGGATATCTGTGCTCTGACAAATGAGATCAGGTTCATCCCCAACTAAAAATGTGGTCTTGGATTGACTGTCTGCGATTTTGTCATTATTTTGAATATTTTAACTCGAAGTTACTTTCAGTATTTTGACTCAATGTTCCTTTTTCTAGGCGTTGCGCTACCCCGGCGCGCAACCAGTTCCGAGAGACCAGTAACCGAGCCAAGAGATCTATGGAGGACAAAGATGCGGTTGAGGTGGTTTGTCGTCTCACGCCCTACTACGGACCAACTCCTTGTTTGACGGTGACAGAAGAGAACGTCATCAGATGCCTGCCACCCTCTTCAATAGTGAAAAGAGATGGCACACCATATGTGAGTTTTTCATGCTTTACCTTGTGAACACTCGTGGTACAGTGGTAATAGGCGCTGCAGACACCCGCATGGTGAAGCGATCGATCCCCACCCGGATTAACTAAACTTCTCATCCCTCCGCGGTCGGGTAAATTTGTACCAAAGTTGTCTAAGAAGGTCAAAACACTGAATTTGGTATAGCAGCCGTCCACGCAAGCCACTGTCTAGGCCAGATACGCATTTCCCATGCATTAACGTTTCTAAATTGAAAACGATTGCGTGACGCGTACTTAGGGGACTGATCAACGCCTTCACCTTTACCTTACACTTAACCCCTTTGAACTTGTGGCCTACACCTCTATTTCTGAAGTGACTTTAGAACCAGATTCATATACGGTTTACACGAAGCATTCAGATGGCGCACAAACTGCGATTCATCAACGTGGTTTATACGGAGTTATAATTGGTCTATCATAACGCATTGTTGCGGTAAGGTTTGAACGTTCCCAATGGCGTGCAAACCTAGATTCATTAAAGCGCACCGCGTGATTTATATGTCGTGGTTTAACACACTTCACTGACGCAGCTTGGGCTCCAAAACTTGGAACTGGTAACGGCGAATGAACCTTGGAAGATGAATCGGGTTTTGCACGCTTTCTCGGGTGATGAATCGGTGTTTGCGCGCTCTTTCGGGGTATCCGAAACCTTTGGACTCTTAGGAGTTTTGTTAGATCCCACACAAAATCTGCGTGCGTTGATCAATCACGGTTTAAGCTCCAACTGTTTATTTCGGGTATGCCGTCCTTGAATGCGGACCGTGGCGATGCTAGTTTGAAGGTTTTTGCTCTAGTACTGCAATGACTGCTGAGTGGTGATCAGTATAAGCATGCAGAAGTATTCCGAAAAACTCGTCCGCGTTCGTATTTAAAAAATATTTTTTATTTTTAGCAGCCGAAAAACTTCGAATTTGGCTATGTCTTCGACGAAAATGACCGTCAACAAGCCGTATTCGAACGGTGCGCAGTCGATTTGATCGAACACCTGCTAGATGGCAAGAACGGCCTGCTTTTCACCTATGGAGTGAGTTTCTGAACTTTTTTCATATTTCATCGAGTCGTCATTTTAATATCATAATTAAGGTAACTGGTAGCGGAAAGACCTACACGATGACCGGCAAGCCGACACCAGAAGAGACCGGTCTTCTGCCGCGAACCCTCGATGTCGTGTTTAACAGCATCGACAACAAGTACGCCTATTTTTCCGGTAAAGACTTTTTGTGATATAAAAATAATTTTTATTCATTAAGGGTGGATCGTTGTGTTTTCTATCCGAATGGTAGAAATGGCTTCGGCATCCGATCAAAGGTAGACGCTCACATGGCTAGAAAACAGGCTGAAATTGAACGTCTACAGATAAGTAGTGAGATCGAGAAGCGCTATATGGAGAGAAGAGTGGTGAGTTTTAATAGTTTTACAGTTGCAAAAAGTCGTGGTACAGTGGCAACAGGCGCTATTGACACCCACATGATCGAGCGTTCGGTCTCCGCCCGGGCTAAGCAAGGATTCCATACCTCTAGGATCGAGCAAGTCGATTCTAAACATGTTCGGGAAGGTAAAGACTCAGACTCCGTAATATGACGGGTGGCCAACGCAAGTCATTGTATAGGCTAAACACACATTCACCATGCCTCTACGATTCTGAATGGAACGCGAATGCGCGGCGCGTTATTATTACCTGATTACTGCTGACCCTTCAGCTTTTGCCCTTGATTTTACGAATCCTTGTTGTTATTGTGCGAAGTTACCATTTATTCCCTTTCTGCAGGTTCCCGGCTATAACGACAACTACGTCTGTACAGTGTTTGTATCGTATGTTGAAATCTACAACAACTATTGTTATGATCTACTCGAACCGAAGAGGTTTGTCCTCTATATATTCTTCATATTTTCTACCGTTAAGGTTTTCCGAATTTCCTTGTTGTTTTTTTTCTCATGTCGGGTTTTTAGTATTCTTACTAAGCGTGATACTCGTGTTGACATCAACAATATGGTCTATGTGGAAGGTGCGAGAGAGGTCGAAGTAGACAACAGTGATGAAGCTTTGGAACTGTTTTGCAAAGGTATTTATCATTTTTACGTGTTCTTGTCGTTCTGTCCTTGTCGTTAGTTATTATGAAAAAATTGTGAAGTGGACGGTGCTGATCATTCCCCTGAGGATGCGCCATGCTCCCGACTTTTGTTCGAATCGTAGAATCCTAGTGAGTACATAGTTGGCGCAGATAACGACTTGCGAAGCCAGCCGCTGTTTAAGTCAGTGTCATTACTTTCCTAGACAAGTTTGATACAAATTTTCTTGACCCGGAGGGATGTAAGGCTTGGATAACCCGGGCCGCGATCGATTCCCGGATGGTGCGAGTGTCAGAAGCTCCTTTTGCCGTTGTACCACGCGTGCTCTTTAATACCTTAGTGATAAATAATGTCGTGGTATGATTTATGCGGAAATTGACAGATCTAGTTCTGTCCCGGTTCCAAATAAGTGTTTTCAATTTTTCCTGCTTTTTCACTCAATATTATGTAGATGGTCACGTGTGATGCAGTGTTGAGAGGTGCTGCTGTCACCTGCTCGGTGGAGTGATCGATCCTCGCCCAGGCTAACATAGTCTTCCTAGTACTAGACCCCTCCTCCGGGGTCGAGTAAATTGGAAGTCTTCCCTGGGATGGTGAAGATACTGATTCAAATAACGGCTATCTCCAAAAGTTATTGCATAGGCTAACTTCGCGTTCACCGTGCCTCTACGACTTTGAATCAAAGACGAATGAATGGCGCGTCCTCGTCCTCTGGATGGACGAACACCCACCACCTTACCCTTCTCTTTACTTTTTTGTTCTTGTTTAAGAATTGAGTAGACTTTTGAGTTTGAAAAAGGGTGAATTTCAAGGTTAACATCCTTATACCTCAGAATATGCTTAATTTTTTTAAATTATGGTTTATTCAGATCCGATTCCTTTGATGCGTCTGATCCAGTTGCTTGTTTATTGTTTCATATAGTGACCTTTGTTTAGGGGAAGAGCGTCGTCGCACCAGTGACACCATTCTAAACAAAGAGTCTTCTCGTTCACACTCTGTGTTCACCATCCGCCTGGTGATGGCACCGTTCGACGTTCGTATTATTTATTAATTTGTAATTGATATTTGATTTATATACCGGCTGTTGTTTACTGTGTTTGTTTAAGAATACCAGTTACACCGTTTACCCAGACGCGGACCCCAGTAGGATCATTGTCTCGCAGTTATCTCTCGTCGATCTTGCTGGAAGCGAAAGGTTCGTTTGTGGTGTTTTTTTTTCTAAATAATATAACCGCCTGACTGGCCATAGTGCTCTACCGGCCGAGCGTGCGGTGCAACGGTAAGGAGAGCCACTGAGACCCGCACTGTATAGCGATCAATCCTCGCCCGGGCTATCCAATTTGCCAGCCTTCCGCAGTCGGGGAAATTGGTACCAAACTTGTCTGGGAAGGGAAAGACACTGACTTGTTGTAGCGGCTGGACCCCCAAGTCATTGTGCAGACCACATACGCATTCACCATGCCTCTACTATCCTGAGTAGAAGTCGAGTGCATGGCGCATCCTTTTGGGACTGATTAACGTGGCCTATTTATGGTTGTTTTTTTAAAGAGTGAAGCGGACCAACAATGTTGGCGATCGACTCGTTGAAGCTGCGTCTATCAACAAGAGCTTAATGGTGCTACGACAGTGCATCGATAAGCTGAGGTATTCCTATTGCTACGGTCCTCCAGTTTCGCTCCTAATCTTCAAAAATTTCTTTTAGGAGAAATCAGCGTTCGGCGATACAAGAGACGGTTCCGTACAGAGACGCGAAGCTGACGATGCT
The DNA here is from genome assembly GCA_030553155.1 of Nippostrongylus brasiliensis. Lineage (NCBI taxonomy): Eukaryota > Metazoa > Nematoda > Chromadorea > Rhabditida > Heligmosomidae > Nippostrongylus > Nippostrongylus brasiliensis. The sequence goes on from CP130735.1 coordinate 15,480,079, forward strand.
TTTCAAGAATTTCTTTGAAGGTTCCGGAAAGATTCGCATGATCATCTGTGCTAACCCAAAACCGTCGGATTTTGAGGAGAACTTGGTATGTGGATCCCTGACGTTGCCATTACTTTAAGTCCAATTTTTTTGTAATAACTTTGCGTGCGCGTGTGGTGCAGTGGTAAGAGGCACTACTGATGTCCGCAAGGTCGAGAGATGGCTCCCCGCACGAGCTAACCTAGCCTTCCCTCCGGGATCGGGTAAATCGGTACGAGACTTACGTGGGAAGGTTCAGGACACTGACTTGGTATAGCGGTTCGCATCCTCAAGTCACTGATCAACGCCACACCTTTCACTTTTATCTTACTCTTATTAATTTTTACTGCTTTACAGAATGTGCTAGCATTTGCCGAAGAGTCGCAGACGGTTCGGATCACTCGTGCAGAGGATCGTCTAGAGGCTGATGGTGGGGCCAGACCACCAGTACCACGTCGATTCTTCTCTCGTTGGAATTACGAGATTGACAATGTAGCGATCCCTGACTCGTTGGTACCCTCGCATCCCAAGCTCTTCAATGAATTTGTTATACGAGTAAGTTTTTTGAGATTGCTAAATGATATTGATTTCCTTTAACTCCGGCCCGCGTGGTGCAGAGGTAAGTGGCGCTAGGGCCACCCGCACAGTGGAGTGATCGATCCACGCCTGGGCTAATCAAGCGTACCATCCATCCGGGAATTGGTACTAGACTTGTTTCGGAGTTTCGGAAGGTAAAAACTGACGTATAACGGCTGGACTCCGCGAGTCATTGTATGGGCTAAGCATGCATTCACCGTGCCTCCACGATTCCGAATGAAACACGAATGCGCGGCGCGTCCTAAGGAGACTGATGATCGATGACACTTTAAACTTATTCTTTACCGTTAACTCGTCGTTTCAGGATTTTGATGACTCCTTCTCGATTGCCAACCTAAGGGAGAGAGCTTTTGCATTGTCTCAGCTCTCTTCGCGGCAGGGTCAAGACATAGGCGCACAAGGTAAGGTCATTCGTGTTTAGCTATGAAGTTCACTTTTTTAAAGTCTTTATTCTCATATTTGCAGTTCGAGATGGTGAGATCACTCTACGAAATGCGCTGTGTGTCGCGGATTATGCCAAAGTTGAATTGGAAGAGTTGCGGAATAGGGTTGAGAAGGATGCCGAGCAAATAGCGTCATATAGTGCGGAGAATAAGAGACTGAAGGTACAGATTTTACTTTCTTTATGGATTTTGTATACTGAAATTCGTGTCCGGTTCTCAGAAGCAGTAGATATATTAACAAACATGGATTATTGTGTTTTCCTGAAGTTTCTAGAGGCATATTAAAAATCACCCTTTTTGGTTCGTGTCCTAACGGTGGACTGGACCCGCCTTTATTTGAATGTTGTATTGGCTAGGAGTCGTGTTGTATAATTTTAAGAGGCGCTACTGACGCCTACACGATCGGGCGATCGATCCCAGTTCGGACTAGCGAAGCCTTCCATCCCTCCACGGTCGGGGTACCTGGGAAAGTGAAGTTAATGATGTGGCGGCTGGTGTAGCGGCTGGACTCGAAAGTCATTGTGTAGGCCAAATACGCTGTCAACACGCCTTCTCGATTCTGAATAGAAAAGCGAGTGCATGGAGCATCTCCAGAAGAGTAATCAATCCCGATAACTTTGCCTTTTGAAATACATTTTTCTTCAGAGTAAGATAAAATGTGTGGCTTTTCAGAGGGAATTAATGTCTCTTCGCGAGCGATTGTCTCGCTATGAGGTTCAAGACGACGAAATGATAACGGCGGAGGAAAACCTACGTCGCAGCGTTAGGGAGGAGCGCAGTCGCGCTAGAAAGCAAGATCAGAAGCTTAAAGTGGTTGGTTTTTTATTCTGGTTACTGAATTTTAATTTTGTCGGTAAGTTCTGATTTTTGATATTTTAAAAATTACTCTGACGTCTTCAGATCCAAGACATTTGCGATGCTCCTTCCCCTTCATTTGCTCAGCTTAGAAACAAATTTGCCGCCGCAACAGATACCACGTCGTCCACAGTTACACCGATGGTCAAGGTATTAGAGTGGTTCTTCTTTTCTTCGTTTTACCACTTCTTCTATAAAATAACCTTCAGCGTAAACTTGTGGCTACGACAAGTAATCAGGTGACAAGCACCATAAGAGAGTCACGTAACCAGCAAGAACCTAGAACCCCGGCGGCAGGACCTGGATTTTTCAATCCCAAGTATCATAGGAGGTAGGAGACACAAATTATCTTTTGAATTTCTTTTTCAATTATATAATGTTCTTTTCAGATCAAAATCGGCTCCAAGAATTCTTGATCACCAGTCGGCGCATCGTGTGCCCACTGGAGGAATTTTGCGTGTGAAAATTCCAAGCAATGCTAAGCACGTTACAAAGCCTGAGGTGAGAACTATGGCTTTTGCGTCGCCGTTAACCTTAACCTTCCACTGCTTTCTTTACCCTTAAGCCTTGGTTTTAGGCGCACCAACTCCAAAAATCTAGTGACTACATTCTAACTCATCAGGAAGTGGATGGAGATGGAAACATCAGCACGAGTGTGGTGAAGGTTGGCACTTTGTGCTAAATATTAATATTATTTTGATTATTTTCACAATGTTTTGTGTGCATGCGTTCCACCCGCACCTTGTCGGTATTTTGGTATTTTGCACAAAACTGCTTTACTAGCACTTAGTACAATCAGTCGATCAATAATTCTTGCTCGTTCGCGTGCTTCACTGGCATGCTGTGCACTTTTAGAGAAACCTCCGTGTTCATGTGGAGTCGATAAGGTCGCCGATTCCTCTTTCGTGTGATGTGTCGAACTCGGAGACGTCTTCATGCAGCTCATCCAGGGTCGTCTACGAACTGTGATTGTTGCGCACTAACCTTTTGTTGTTGTGCACGCTTCCATGTGTTATACTGTTTCAAGGTGAGTCGGCGTTTACAGAATTTTACTGTAAGCTATCTTTTTGGTTTTGGTTTGGTGGTGGTGCAGTGGTGAGATGTGCTGCTGACACCCGCACGGTAGGGTGATCTATCCCGGACCGGGCTGACCAAGCTTTCCATCCCTCGAGGCTCGCGTAAATTGGTACCAGAACCAGGCTCAAGCTAGAGTTTCGAGATTCGAAACTGGGGGGTCGTATTTGCGTGGGAAGAGGGGAGGGGGCGCATAAAAAAGGTCGTTTTTTATGGTTGAGATGCGCAAAAACTGCGAATACAGCACTATGAATGGAGCAAAATCGTATGAAATTTGAAAATTCATCAACTGCTCTCCCTCATCCAAGGAAATTCAAAAATGTAATGAAATAAACCTGTTGATTATGTGAGTTCACGTACGCAAATGTCGATGGGGATCGATGGTGGAGTTTCTAAACAAGGACAAGAGAGGGCATATGAACTACAAGGAGAAGAAAAGGCGGCATGTGATCTTGAAAATGTATGCAGTAAAAGAATTTATTGTTGCCTGGTGTGATTTTACAATAGCAACAGTCGTGAAAAGAACAATAGTAGCTTGATATTTTCCACATCAGAGCAACTGCGACATATAGCTTTCACTACCGAAAGAACGCATCTAATCGGAGCGAAACTTCACACAAGGAATATCCCTATCCAGCCCAAACTTTGATGTAAAACTAAGAGGCAAGAGGCGGCGCGGCGAATTCTTCGCGACGCGACGCGCTACTGCAGGGAAGCAGTGGTGTTAGTTAAGTGCTCATAATTTTGAAAGTTCAAGGGGTTTAAGAAATCTAAACAAAGCGATGAACAGTAGAGGACTCCAGCTTCCTTGGATAGTAGAGCCGCTTCCAGAAACCACTTCCTTCCTGGTGAACAGAGCAGTTTCGATTTTGTTTCGATTTCCGCCAGAAATCGAAACTACCCTGTTCACCAGGAAGGAAGTTTCACTGGATTCTGAATTTTACATCAAAGTTTGGGCTGGAGAGGAGTATTCCTTGTGTGAAATTTTGTTCCAAATCGATCAGTCCTTGCAGTGCAATAACCATTCATTCCAACAGCACTATTTTCAAGAGGCGGCGCGGCGAAATCCTTCACGACGCGACGCACTACTGCAGGGAAGGCAGTGGTGTTACTTAAGTGCTTATAATTTTAAAATTTCAAGGGGTTCTAGAAATCTAAACACAGCGATGAACAGTAGAGGATCCCAGTTTTCGTCCATAGTAGAGTCGCTTCCAGAAATCACTTCCTTCCTGGTGAACAGGGTAGTTTCGATTTTGTTTTGGTTTCTGCCAGAAATCGAAACAAAATCGGAAGGAAGTTTCATTGCATTCTGAATTTTACATCAAAGTTTGGGCTGGATAGGAATATTCCTTGTGTGAAGTTTCGCTCCGATTAGATGCGTTCTTTCGGTGTTGAAAACTATATGTCACAGTTACCCTAATGCGGAAAACATCAAACTATTATTGTTCTTTTCACGACAGTTGCTATTGCAAAATCACACCAGACAACAATGAATTCTTTCACTGCATACATTTTCAAGTTCACATGCCGCCTTTTCTTCTTCTTGTAGTTCACATGCCATCCTCTCTTGTCCTTATTTAAAAACTCCCCACTCATCTTTCCTCATCGACATTGGCGTACCTGAACTCACCTAATCAACAGGTTTATTTCATTACATTTTTGTATTTCCTTGGATGAGGGATGGCAACTGATGAATTTTCAAATTTCATACAATTTTTTCCATTCATAACGCTGCATTCGCAGTTTTTGAGATAAAGGAGGGGTCGCACCAAAACCTCTTCTGGTGAGGGGGGTCGTAGATTTTCGGCAGAAATCGAAACTCACGCTTGACCCTGACCAGAACTGTCTGGGAAGGTAAAGACACTGACTTGGTATAGCGGCTGCGCCCGTAAAGTCGTTGAGTAGGCCAACTACGCATTCATCGTACCTCCACGACTCTGAATTGAACCCGAATGCATGGTGCGTCCTTAAGGGGTGGGCATACTACACGCGACAAATTCGCGGCGAATTTGGCGCTGAGCGGCAAGTGGGAGGGCGGAGTTTAATTTCGCCGCTGGCTCCTCCCCCGAGGCCGGCGGCAATGCCGAATGGTCGGGACCAATCGGCATTGCCGCGGTGCCACGTCATCACCGGCGGCTGCCGGCGCCAAATTTGCGGCGAATTTGTCGCGTGGAGTATGCCCACCCCGCGGCGGTTCCGCCATCTTCGCGGCAGCGCTCTGCTCGTCTGCGCTCCCTCTCAGCACTGCGCCAAATTCGCCGCGAATTTGTCGCGTGTAGTATGCCCACTCCTTTAGGGGACTAATCCGCGCTTCCTCCTTCACCCTTCCTTTTAATCGTTCCGGTTAGAAGTTACCCATGAAGCTGGACCTTTAGAAGAAAGGTGGTCGGCAAAGGTCAGTCCCCCAAGAACGCGCCATGCACTCCATTCGGAATCGTAGAAATATAGTGAATGCGTTTCTGGCTTATACAATAACTAGCGGGATGCATCCACTGTTCAAATCCGTGTCTTCATCTTTCTAGATAAGTCTGGTACCAATTGACTCAACTCCAATGAACGAAGATTTGGTTAGTATGGGCGAGAATCGATCACCGAACCGTTCAGGTGGTAGTAGCGCCTCTTACCTTTGCTCCCCGCGTGCCTAAAAGAACATAGTTGAAACCAACACCACTTTGCACAGTCGACCAGCTTAAGGATCGTGTAGCACGTAATTTTTTTCGTATTTTCTCTTTATCGCTTAATTAACCCAACCGAACGTCACCTATACCTCAGAGTGTAGAATAACCAGTACCAGCAATAGATGTTTGATAAAGATGACCACTAATTTTCCGAGGTAAGGAGAAAAGTGAGAATTTTAGTGGGGTAGTTTTCGACAGCGAACTATACCAGATCAACGGTTTTGTTTGTCATTTTTTTGCTACATTTTTCTTGTTTTTATTCTTCTGTATTTCAGCTTATTGACTTATTTTTGCCTTTTAGTTTTCTTTTTACTCGACCATAACTTGAAAACTATTTAAGGGTGAGTGCATTCCGACTGCCGGTGGTGGAACAGCGGTTTTATTCAACGATGTGGAACACCTCTCCCACAAAAGTCCAGGTCACGCAATGCGTAGATCAAGACGTGGTAATTACTCGTGAGCGCTCTCAAATTGCTCTTAATTTCCTTAATTGTTCCTCTTAATTTGTAATGTCGACGTCCTCGAATGTTGTTCTTTCATTTAATGAATCCGATACGTCAATCCTGCTGCTTCATCAATAGCCTTCTCATTACTCATTCTGTTTGTTTGCTATTTTAGTCGTATCCTAGTTTCTAATTATTGTTGGTGGGTGGAGGTGGCTCACGGCTTAGTTTGTTCCGGTCCACCATAAAGATTTCTTGTTCTACGAAAGCAATCGTCTTCTTGAGCGGATCACGTAGAATCATGTATTGTTGTACTCATCATCGTTTACTATTGCCACTTTGTACTATGGATTTGTATGAACGTTCTACTCGCAAACAACAACTAGGTGTAGAGGTGTGTTAATATTGAAATGATTAATATTGTGTTATAATACTACTATAATCCCTACACGTCATGTTGCAATAAATGCCACATCTTGTTGCTTACCGTTGTTGTTGGATTGGATTTCTTGTCGTCCAGAACTGTGCTATTTCGGATGATTTCATTAATATCGCAGGCGTGGTGGAGTGTTAAGATGTGCTACTGACACCCGCACGTTCGAGTAATCGAACCTCGCCCTTCGAATTAGGCCCACCATCCCTCCAGGGTCGGGTAAATTGGTACCAGACTTGTCTGGGGAGGTAATGACACTGACGTGGTGTAGCGGCAGCCCCACAAGGCATTGTAGGCTATATATGCATTCGTGGTGTCTGTACGATTCTGAATGGAACATGAGTGCGTGGCGCATTCTTATGGGACTGATTAGCGCTGACACCTTCACCTTTTATCTTTTACCTTTACTTATTTCGTTTAGAATGTATTTCTATATAATATTTCATATATTTCTATGAATATATTTCTATGAAAAATCAATAGATAAATAGGAATATATTCCTATATATTATTTCATTCGAATAATAGCTAGATGTGGCCTGGTCCGGCTTCATGCCTGTGTTAGTCTGTCAAGGCCATTGTGGCTACTTTCAAAGTTCAAGTCCGCGGCCTAAACTAACCCAGACAGCGTCTCATCAGCTTCGCCTTACCTTTTACCTTTTTCACCTTTATTGGAGAGCTCTACCTTCTTCATCTTCGTTAAAGTTACCCTTAAGCTTTTTCACCTTTATTGAAGCAAAAAATTGAAAAGGTATCTCTCTGGACCTTTACATATTGTTTGCACAGCAGAAGTTCTTACATATCATTTTTTATGGACAAGCTTACAACGAAAACCTGCCTGCACGCTATACCGGCACAGCAGTATTTATAGGTACGATCGATATTAGGCCTTACCTTTATATACAATTGTAAAGGGTATAGGCCTACCCTACGAATTAACCTGTTGGAAACTAGTAGGCTGACTTGAGAGCTTGATCTTTCAAGAAATAGAACAACCCGTGATAGGATCCAACCCGGACTGTGGAAGATGCTTCACGGTTAGTGGTGCTTGGGAGTAAACGCGCTCCAATTACAATCAGCTGCGCAGTCTCAATTTACGATACGGCTGCACTTCTAAGCCTATTGAGGCTGTGAAGCTGTTTTCAGCTCGTATTCCTTCGTTATCATTCGTTAAAATGGCTTATCGAGGGCTTCTAAGTTTGTATATAATTTGGAATAAGAGCCTGTTCCACAGTTTTTTCGTTTCCGCTGTTTCGCAATGTTGCACTTTTGAGATGCCTCAGGGCAGGAGATTTCAGAGCGAGAAGGCTTCGCAGCTGCATGTCTTGGCCTGGTCCCAGTGATGCAAGCGAATGTCAAGTGCACAATGGTACCACCCGAAACTTTGGGGTAACGGTGCCAAATGGCCTTCCGAAGAAGAGTAAAACTGCGGAACGGATCAAGGTTAGTTCTTTTTAAGCTCGTTGATTTTTCGACCCCTTTTTTGCTTTTTTCTGTCGTGTGTGTTGGGAGATGCAGCCGAAAATAGTGCTTTTCAAAGCCTTATTTCTTAAACAGTAAGTTGCTCGATTTGGCCTTTGAGTAAGGGCTTTGATCATTTGTGAATTGAGTAAGCATAACGAAAATGTTTTAGGGTATGCTTTTCCTCTGGTGCACTTGCCAACCCACATAGCGTATTTTTCGTACAGATTTCCAGGAACGTTTTTTATGTAATTCAACGGTGAATTGCTCGAATTTTCGTTCTCCCTCATGCTACTTTTAAGGTGTGATATCGCAAGTTGTTTGGCTGTTATGGAGACTACGTTAAATTAAATACTCTAAAACTACGTTAATAATTACCTGGCCCTTTCTCCAGTTACGATGATTGCCCTTTGAAATGCCCTAAACTCTTTAAAATAAGAGGATTTTCGGTTTTCTTCCCATAAATTTTATTTGTACAATAAAATGATTCGGGCCAATTGCAGATCTTCCGACAATGGCTAGCGGACACAGACGAAGATGAGAGAAAGATGCTGATCAGAGAATTGCTGGTGAGTACTTTCCAAGTTTTTCTCTCTTTTTGTTGGTATTTTTGTTCTCTCTACTGACAGCCGCACGGTCGTGCGATCGATCCCGCCCGGGTTACCCGAAACTTCGATCTCTCCGGGGTCGGGTCACTTAATTCCGGACCTTTCTGGAAAGCTGAAAACACCGAATTGGTACAGCGGCTGGCTCGCTCAAGCTATTGTTTGGGCCAAATTCACATTCACTATTCCTCTAGGGTTCTGAAATGGACACTAATGCGTGGCGTGTCCTTGGGGGACTGATCAACCCCGTCCCTTTACGGAGCCTTCTTCTTCTGTCCTCTCGAGACGCAGTTACTTTCAGAACGATTGTGACCTGTCCAATTTGGAGTATATAAGCATGTTGATATCGAGACTGCGCGTGGCCCGGTCTCGTCCAACAAGTAATGGTAGCAAAGATCCGTTGACTCTTCTCCCCTCGCATATTGTTCTGCGTATCATGGCTCACTTGGATCCAGGTTTGTGAAATTGTTGACATTTGTTTTCAGTGACTTGAGCCTTTCATTGTGTCGAGAAATCATCAGATTACTTTGCTTTTTATTTTATTTTGAAGCGCGAATCTTCGCGTATAGAACATATCACTGCACGAAAACGCCGTAGAAGTGGGATAAAATCAGGATACAACAGGCATCACAAAAAAATAGTGCCATAAATTGAAGTTACTATTTTGAAGTGAAAATTATCAAGGAAACATCATAAACTAGTATTCTTCGATTTGCTGGTCGATAAAACTTTTAAATCATTAGATGTACTTTTTTAGTTTCCCTTTGTCGAAGTTCCCGTGTCTCGCGCTATTGGCGTCTTGTATGCTCTGAGCCGATGTTGTGGCGTACCCTCTGTCAACTCCCACGAGAATTCCGTCTCTGCTCTGCTGAAGCAGAGTCGTCACAGTTAAGAAATCATACGTCGGAATGTGGGACAGTTCGATGGAAAGAGGCGTTTTCGGAACGCTATAGGTTATGGAGGAATTGGCACGCTGGAAGGTGAGTTTACTTTTCATCGTTTTATCAGTTGTTCATAGTGCTAACTATAGTCTTGTCTTTGGGAAATTTTTTCGAATGAACGAATAAACGAATATATTCGATTTTTCAAATTTCGAATGAACGAATGAACGAATATATTGGATTTCTAAAATTTCGAATGAACGAATGAACGAATATATTCGATTTCTAAAATTTCGAATGAACGAATGAACGAATAAATTCGATTTCTAAAATTTCGAATGAACGAATGAACGAATAAATTCGATTTTCCAAAATTCCGAATATTCGAATTTTCGATTTTCATTCGAACATTCGTTCGAAATTATTCGATTCGGTCCGAACTATAGTGCTAACCTCTTTCATCATTTTTGGGCGCGCGTAGCCCAGAGGTAAGAGGAGTTGCTGTCACCCGCACGGTCGAGCGATCCATCTTCGGCCCTGCTAACCAAGCCGTCCGTCCCTACAGGGTCTATCGGGTAAATTGGTACAAGAGTTGTCTGGGGACGTGGAGACACTGATTTGGTATAGCGATTGGCCCTAGCAAGTCATTGTATAGACCAAATACGCATTCACCATGCCTCTAAGATTCGTAATGGAATTCGAATGCGCGGCGCATTCTCAGGGGACTGGTTAACGCCAGATCCCGCTGCCACACCCACAGCTCATTGAACGATCCTCGGCCAGCCTAATCATCCCTTCTCCTTTCCTTCTGGATTGTGTAAATTTGTTCCAGACTTGCCTGGAGAACTGACTGACCTGATTAATGGCCACGTTGCCAGTTTAGCGCTTTACTTCTACCCAGAGCTGGGACAGTCTCCATTGCCTATCGATAAATATCCAAACCTTGTCTTATGTATTCAAGTTGTACCATCTTGATTCCTTGTGACTAACTTTTATTCTGAATGGTCTGGAAGGTGTATATAGCTATCTTGTTATCAAATAATTAACTAAAAATTCCTGAGTTCGAAGTTCCTCATTATTGGATAACCGCCAGGAGGTCATGACAGCAGGGCAGAGGGTCACTCTTGATTAGAAAGAAAGCACACTCTGATTAGGTATAGCCCAGGTTTTATATAGGCACTCCTCCCTTCGGTAGATCATGGGTCAATGGCCTGTCTGGGACTTGCGCGCCGAGATTTTGAACTTGATTTCGTAGTGGTCTCCGTGGTGTGCGTTGATCCTATGGTTCGCTAACGTCGTAGAAGCCCGCGTCTTTTGTTTACCCTTGTCGATCTTCACTGGAATTCTACGATTAAATTCATTATTCCGTTGTCAATCAAAACAATAGACTTTTAGATGCGTGGTGAGAACATTCACTGGCCATACCCAAGGTATTACATGCGTGCAGTTTGATGATGATCGAATTGTGAGCGGTTCCTCGGACACCACCATACGAATATGGGATCTGAGAGGGACGAGTGATGTCGGAAGTGTGTTTTGTTTTCCTACAGTCTTCATTTTATTTCATTATTACTCTATTTATTATTTTATCTTTAACCTAGTGCAAGTTTCGATTCTCGAATCCCTTGCAGATCTGGGAACTATGACCCTTAACGGCCACTCGGCTACTGTACGATGTCTCGATTTAAATGGCAACGTGCTTGTGTCGGGTTCGAACGATTTCTCCATTAAAGTGTGGAATGTGGATGTGAATCCCCGATGGTCATCTATAGGATGTCGTGTGACGATGCTTGGTCATTCCAACTACGTCAGGTGTCTACAGGTGACCTTTGGAATTTGGTAGTTTCTTGAGTCGGATTTTTGATTTTAATTTTTATAGAAAATGCTCTTTTCATTTATGTTCAATTTTTTGTTGCAGATGGACCACGAACACTTAATAAGCGGCTCGTATGACATGCACTTGAAGCTGTGGTCGCTCAACACTGGAGCGTGCGTTCGAACGCTAGTGTCAGTTTCCTTTTTATAATCTATTCTTTTTGATTCTTTAAGAATCTTTCTGAACATTAAAAAGAGCTCCATCGACGCTACTAGTGGATGAAAATTCGTGATTTACTACAATACTTTCGTTAAGGATATGTCTTGAACAGCTGGTTTATGGCATCGTTTGTTTATTACGTTTTATTTATTTATTTATTATTTACATCAGCTGGAAAGTGCCATAAGCCTGGTCCATGATATTTTTTCTGATATAACAAGGATATCATCCAGTATCGAATGATATTTCTCTATTGTGGCACCATTTCATAGCTTGTACTCATTTAATTTCCTCGAATTTTATTTATTTATTTATTTATTTAGTTATTTATTTATTGTCGGTTGTCTACCGCCACTTTTTTCGATTGGAAAAGTAGGGCTCAGGACCTCCGAGAGTCTTCTGTATTTTTCCAAAAAGCTTCTTTTCCAGAGGTCATAACGATGCGGTGCTCTGTGTGCAATATCGAGATCGAGAGTCGCTAGCAGTGTCTGGATCGGCTGACAATTCCATCAAATGTTGGGACACGAGAACCGGACGACCTGAGATGACAATACATAATGCCCACGACAATGCAGTGAGATTTGAAAATTTCTCTTTTTAGCCATGAAATCTCCCACAAATCTCTTAAGGCGGCATTATCTTATGTTTCAGGTAACATGCGTTCGATTCGACGATCATCGCATCGTTTCGGGTAGTGTTGATCGTATGATCAAAATGTGGGACGTCCGGACGGGAAAGTAAGTATTATCAACATTATATTGTGTTTGATTTTTTCCTGCCCTTTTCCTTTGGCGTTTTGTATTTTTACCTTGATATCAGTAACGCGAAGTCAGAATTCGCGTAAGTAGCTCGTTGTTCGAATACCAAAACGCCTTCAATTTTGGTGATTTTTTTGATAAAAAAATTCAAAACGTGTGCTAATCGCGGTATCACCTAGCCCACTATGTTACGTATTTGTAGCGTTGTACCTTGTTTTTTCTATTAACCTTGTCTTTGGAGGTGTTTCGATTGATCTCCTGGTTATTCTACCTTCCCTGTAGGGCTTGGTGTCTTTATTCTCCCATTTAATCATCCTTTTTCGTTGCTGTACACAGAAGAAAAATGGCTTTTTGTTCTATAGCGGCTAAGGCATTGAACGTGGCTGTGGATTTTGCTCTTTTCGTTTCGTATCTTGTTTTTCTCCTCTCTCTTTCTCTTTTCTCTTTATTGAAATGTTCGACTGTTTTCTGAATAGTCGATTTCAGATGTATGCACACTATCGATTGGAAGTTAGCGGAGGGTCACACTGGTGTTGTTCGATGTCTTCAAGTGGACACTTGGCGAATAGTAAGCGCTGCCGACGACCGAACAATCAAGGTTTGGCTTAGCTCGTTGCTTTTCTTGGTTCTGTGAATGCGCTATTTCTACTTTTTTCACGATGATTCATTCTTTTTCTGCGGTCGTGAGTCTAGGCTATCATTCCGTAGCGTTTTCTTGTTGATCAGTTCCCGAGGACGCGCCATGCGTTCATCTTCATTGGAAACCGTAGAGGCTTGGTGAATGCGTGCTCGACTTATACCTTCGGGTAGTAGCCGTTATAGCAAGGTTGGGCTTCACATTCCTAGACAAGTCTGCCAATTAACCTGACTCCGAGGGATGGCAGCCTCGGTTAGCGCAGGCCAGGACTGGTCGCCTAGCCATGCGGGAGCCAGTATTGACTCTTACCACTGATCCACTGGCACCCTTATCTACTACATTGATATCATTTTTAATTAGGTACGGGTTTCCTCTTAGTTTCTCACCTTAAGGCATACATGGTTCAGTAGTGAGAAGTGCTAACCGAGCCTTCCATCCTTCCTAGGGCGGGTAAATTCCTACCACACTTGTCAGTGAAGGTAAAAATACTGATTTGGTTTAGCGGCTGTCGCCATAAGTCATTGTATAGGTCAAAAATGTATTCACCATGCCTCTACGATTGTGAATGAAATACAGTGCATGGCGCGTCCTTAGAGGTTCGAACAACATCTTTACCTTTACTTTTTTCTTTACCTATTCATCTTCCAGGTGTGGAATGTGGACTCACTCCAACGGTTGTGCACGCTACATAGTCACGAAGACGGAGTGACGTGCGTGCAGTTCAGCGACCGACAGATCGTCTCCGGCTCATACGACAAGACGGTGAAGTTGTGGGATTTCAGTCGTTGTTAAACCTTTGTCGCCCATTTGTTTTTTTTCTGTAAATGTCATGAAATATTAGTGTGTGTTTTTATGTTGTTTCTGTTGTCATATGTAGTTTCCAAAACACGTAAACTTTGTAACTTTGTACGTAGTCAACCGAATTTTAGCGATCATTATCTACGAGGTGAAAGATTCTTGTCGTCTTGCATTACGTCACAATAAATAGAGTCCCAGTCTAACACATCTGATGCTTTTCTGTGTGAACAAAACACGATAATTTAATGTTATACATGTTATTTGTATGCTTCAATGTGCGTTTTCGTTTTGATTTTGTAAGTGGTTTAAGTGCTGCGCTGTCTGTGATAAGCATTCATCATTGTTATCTATACAAATCTGTCTTTGTACGATCTATCACATTTTTTCGTATTCCAATTCTTCACTTCATAGTGCTTTATGAATGTTTTTGTGCATCAAACGAAGCCATTTGTTGCTGTACTTTTGCAAAAATGTCTACCGTAACCTACCGTAGTCTCCGCTTATATGTGCATGCTTCTCGCAGGCGCTGATAAACTATTGGTGCTTGCGTGGATTATCGTTGAATCAGTGGTCTAGTCCCAGACGGGAGTGATTACCTCTGGGATTCACCAGTTTATTGTTATTTCTTTTTCACTGAAACCGTGGTTGATTTCAAGATCTTACCATTCCTTTATGAATCAGGCTTCCTTGACTAAATTGTATTACTGTGACTCCTATCACTAGCCTTGCTTTCTTTTTGTCACCCTTTTAATAGTTAATTTAAGAGTTTTTGCTGTTTATTTAATGATGTGTCCAATACTGACCAAAATTATGCTAGCATAAGGCTACGGGGAAGGTAAACATTTACCAGACCTGCCTGAAAAGGTGAGAACTTCGACTTGTGGAGTGGCTGACCAACGCTGATCACCTTATATTTTTTTTTAAATATTTGAAGATAAGAGTGTCGACGTTGATCAGTTCCCTAAGGAAACCCAGTGGCATACGTCCTCCACTCAGAATCGTGTACATACGGTTAATGTGTATTTGGCGCATATAATGACGTGCAGGGGCCAGCCACTATGACAAGTCAGTGTCTTTACTTCCCAGACAAGTCTGATACCAATTTACCCGACCACGGAAGGATGAAAGACTTGGTTAATCCGGGCGCGGATTAATCGCTCGACCTTGCGGGTGTCAGTAGCGTCTCTTACCACTGCACCACACGCCCATAAAATATATGTTTATATGAAAATATCGATATTTATGTCATTCATGATTACTTTTTATGTAAATATAGACACTATTTTTTAATTTTTTAAAATAATTTTTACATTGTATATAAATATCCATATTTTTATCCAGTCATGGGAAAGAAGGGGCGAGAACAACACGGAAACAAGCGGACAAATAAGTCTCGTCACGCTGATGCTGGTGATGCGGAGCCGCTATCATCCCACGGAGAGGAGGATTCTGAAATGTCATTCATGATTACTTTTTATGTAAATATAGACACTATTTTTTAATTTTTTAAAATAATTTTTACATTGTATATAAATATCCATATTTTTATCCAGTCACGAATCAGCTGGTGAGATGATGATCACTCAGACTCGAACGAGACCAACGAGATGCCGTGCAAGTTAGCCATGTACGATTTCAACCAATGTGATCCGAAACGCTGCTCGGGAAGGAAACTGCTGCGGGCTGGGTTAATCTCGGAGGTTAGTCAAGTCTACCCAGAATTCTAAACAATCAGTACTGATTTTGAGTACCAGAAGTTTTATTCCAGGTCCGCCTTGGCAGTCGATTTCCTGGACTAGTTCTAAGCCCAACGGGAAAGACAACCCTGGCACCATGTGATCGAGAGTTCATCGATCAGTATGGGCTCGGGGTGGTCGACTGCTCTTGGAAGGAGGTCGAGCGAACTCCACTCCATAAGGCGAGTTGATTTTTATCGATATCTTGTTAGTTAAAATATTTTGCAGTTTGGTAAGTAGCCAGTCACGGTTCAGGTTATCCGTGGAACCTTTTTTATCGCGGCATGTAAGTTTGCTTTTGGGTTGGGATTTTTTTTTTTGCTGTAGAAATTTCATCTTCTGTTCCTTTTCTTTTTTGAACATTAGTTTGCTCTGCAGCCACCAAGGCTGCTCTGTTCTTTTTTGATTAAGGACGGGGTCACTAGATTCATAGCGTTAATGATGGGTATGCGTTTTACCCACAGTTTACCCACTAAGGTTAGTAATTCTTTGCGCAAGAATAGGAATTAGTCAGCAATTTACAGCCGACGGAGGCTGCTGCTATACAATAGACTGGTACTAGATTTTTATCACCTCAAAAGGAAGCCGTGATTACCATATTTGGAGATTTGAACACTGCTCTTTAATTGATGAAGTGATTTGAACTTTAATTGATGATTTGAATTTTTTTTTCTCTTTGCGATTGATTGATTGATTGATCGATAATTTAGGTTAAAGCTCCGGAGCATCGTCTTCTGCCGTACTTGGTCGCGGCTAATTCTGTGAACTACGGTCGGCCGTGTCACCTGACCTGTGCCGAGGCATTGGCCGCAGGTAGGACTTTGCCTTCTTTTCAAGCGGGGCAGGGTGCGGTCGCTTTAGTCGTTCTGAGGAAAAATTTCCCTTCTTCTTTTATTCTGCCCTCACGGCGTAGTGGTGGTTCTTTGATATCATGGTTATATACCATTTTCACTTTGATTTGGACGTTTTTCAAACCACGTCGGACGTTTCTCAAGCCAGATTGGCATAAAAAGTGTCCAATTTGGTTTGAAAAACGTCCGACGTGATTTGAAAAGTGTCCAATCCAATGTGGAAATGGTATACATACCTTCCTTTATTTTTTCTGTTCGATAAGACATCGGCTCTCACATCCACGCTTTAAGAAAGAGTCCAATTGCTGAGGTGAACCGTGTGCTGTACAATTTTTTAAACTTTCAAAATCTTTTTTAGGATTGTACATTGTTGGACATGTTCAAGCAGCTGAGCGGCTGATGAAACAGTTCACCTGGGGCCCACACTTTATCGAACTGAATCGCGAGCTGCTGGATATTTACGCCGGTTGTCATACCCCAGAAGAAGTCATCCGAAAGCAAACTCAGTATTTGGAGAGGTTAGATAAAGAAGCGGAGGAAAGCAGGAATAGGGGCATCGACTTACCTCCGAGTGGTAGTGACTCGGATGAGGAAGAGGTGGAAGAGCGATGATTTCATTTAGCTTATGTGTTCATGTTAGATCTGTTGTTTCCCACTTTCTGATGCCCATTTTTCAACATTTTTGTTATGCTGATTGATTGTGCTACATTTTCGTTTTCAGACTTATTGCCGTCGACTGTTGACCTTTTTGTTTCCTTGTCAATTTTGTTGAGTCGTTGATTTTTCAATTCTTTCATCGTACTCTGCTTGTTGTCGTTACTCGGTCCGTGACTGACTATATTTGTTATCCATATTATATAAATTTTTTTCAGAATATGGAGTGGGAGGAGCAGTTCGAGCAAGGTTTCGGCTACGCGATAGAAAAGGACGGAATGCGACAAGGAGCAGAGGCGAGGGTGTATACTTGTACGTATCTGGGACGCCCCGCCATCATGAAAGAGCGGTGGGTCAGCTTCAACTGTTCAATAATTGTGATTTTTGTTATGTTAATCTTTCAGATTCTCTAAAAAATACCGCCACCCTGACGTTGACGAAAAGTTGAACAAGGCAAGATTGCGCAACGAGCTCAAAGGTATCGTTAGGGCGCAGGAGGTGAGCTTTTTGTGCTTTTTATTTGTAAATTCTTAATTTGTTGTATTATTTTCATTTTAAGGTAGGTGTTGGTGCTCCAGCCGTGTTCTTTGTAGATACCAACAACAACAGAATAATAATGGAACGGATTGAAGGGTTAACAGCTAACGCTTGGATTGAAAAACGGCGGTCAGAGGCAAGTGGATCGGAGGAGTTTAAGGTATGGTTCTATGGTTGTTTCATTTTTTCACGTTCCTATTCGAAAATTGTCGTTTTAGGCGGATACATTGGAGTTGGGAAAGCTCATAGGAGAAGCGATCGGAAAGATGCATTTGAGCAATCTTGTTCATGGCGACCTAACAACATCGAATATTATCCTGAAGAATAATGATCTCCGACAGCCGCATTTTATCGATTTTGGATTGTGTGCTCTAGGGAAGGTTTGTTGTTTCTGCTATTTGCTGTATTTTCCTATTTTGTTTCAAGTGGAAGGCTAATGCGTGGCGCGACTTTTGGGTCTAATCAACATCGAACTTTTTACCCGGACATTTTACCTTCATGTAAAATGTGATTTCCAGGTTTTGCCGGAAGATAAAGGAGTGGATCTCTACGTTCTTGAGAGAGCCATGATTAGCACTCATATCGATTCCGAAGATATGTTCAAAAGCGTCCTAGAGGGCTATACAAGTGTCAACAATAAGCAAGGGATTGCTGTGATCAAGTGAGTTTGTATTCTTTTTTACTTCGATATATAGAAATCGGGCGCGTGGGGTGCAGTGATCAGAGGCGTTAGTGATACCCTCGTGGTCGATCGATCGATCCCCGACCGGACTAACCAAGCCTTCCATTCCTCCGGGGTGGAGTAAATTGGTATCAGACTTGTCTGGGAAGGAAATGACTTTGACGTGGTCTAGTGGCTGCCCCCTACAGATCATTATATAGGGCAAACGCCTCTTCGATTCCGAATGGAGCACGAATGCGTGGTGCATCCTTAGACGTCTGATCAATGCCGACACCTTCTCGTGTTCCCTTTACATTGGCATTCAGTAGTTCAGTAGTAGTAAACGTGCAACGATCTTTTTCTTCCATTTTCAGAAAACTGGACGAAATTCGACTACGAGGACGTAAGCGAGATATGACGGGTTGATAGTCAATTTGGAGCTTTTATTGTTTTTGTTAGCTGTATGGAATAAAGTGTAAATCAATCCTTAACTATGTGATGAATTGTGGTGTTACCTTTTGTATTTTCTGTGTAGTTTTCATTTTTTCATTTAACATCCTCATGTTTTGTAGATGTCAAAAGGTGCCTCAAATAGAAATGCCGCTAGCACCTCTAGTGAAAGCAGCGGCTCCAATTCGATCTCAAGCCGGGAAAGATCTCCAAGCGGGCTGGTGAGCGGCAGGATGTACTTCACTAAGGTTGAATCTAGTTTGATTCGCTATTTTTTGTGGTTTTTTTCGCAGAAGTCGCGTTGCAGGTGAGAATGCTACCTGGCAGGTTCAACGTCGACGCTTTCCACTTAAGTGATCTCCTTCAAATCATCCGTCCTCAACTTTCGATTCATTTCAATTTTATGATTGATCTCGATTGGTTGATAAGGTGAGCCTTTGGCTCGTTATTTTCACAAAAGCGCTAGTTATGCAAAGGACCTGGAATTTTAGGCAGTATCCAGTCCCCTGTAGAGATTCTCCAATCATATGTGTGGTTGGAGAGAAGATGGGAACTGATAAGAGAAGCCTAGCTCGGGTGAGTTTTCGTTGGTGTCGTTTCATTTTCAACGTGTTTTCTTTTTTCTTCGAGTTTATTTTTCCTTCAAATTTAGGATGCTGCCGCGTTGAAGCTGAGCAACGTTTCCGTGCTAGGTGCACCGTTACCTATACCTTTTGGCACGCATCACACCAAACTTTCTATATTTGATTGCGAAACGGAAGTTCACGTAATCATATCAACTGCTAATCTTGTAGAAGGTATGCTTCGTCCTTTATTTTGTTTCAGTTTAAATTTTTGTCATTCTTTCTATCCTATATTTGTTGGGATCAGTGGTAAAAGGTGGTACTGCTGACACACGCATGGTTGAGTGATCGATCTTCGCCTGTGCTAACTATGCCTTATATTTCTCCGTGGTCGGGTAAATTGAAACCAGACTTGTCCGGACAGATGGAGAATTTGGCATCTTCATCAACTGGCCCAGTGTAGCTCATTGTTTTGGTTGATGACGCATTAACTACGCCTCCACGATTATGAACCGAAGACGAATGCACGGCGCACTCAACAGGGCACTGGCTGACGCCGACCTCCTTACTTTTACCCTTTTCTTCTATTAATATTTGTTGGATAGGTTGCGGCCCCGCCTTGTTCACGAAATATCCGTTACATCAGGTTATTTTTATTACTGTTCTTCTATATTTCGTTTATATAAGATCAAACAGTGTAGAACTTCTTTAATGTGATACCTGTATCGCTGTAGGAGATTGGGACGAGAAGACCCAGTGTTTCTACTACGCATGTGGCAGAAGCTCGAGGTAAGGTATATTTTTGGTGATTTCTTGCTATTTTACGTTTTCATTCATTTCAGCTCTTCAACTACCAGTGATTTTGCATCAGACCTGTGCGCTTACCTGTCTGAATACCGTTTACCTGACATCAGTTTCTGGTTCGATAGGCTTCGTAATTGTGACTTCAGCGCGGTAACAGACCGTCTCGTTTTTTCAGTGCCCGGTTATCATCAGTTTGATCGGATGAACAAGGTAGTTACGAGATTTCTCTGGGAATCATATTTTGTCACGCTTTTTTGAAGTAATTCGTTTTTCAAGTTCGGCCATGTTTCGCTGGCCCGACTGCTGCGAAACCGTCCACCTCCCGACCCTGATGCTCGTCATCTCCTAGTGGCCCAGTGTAGTTCTATAGGATCGTTGGGTGAGAAGAAGGAAGCCTGGTTGTATTCTCAATTTCTACAATCTCTTTTGGGTGGAAAAACGTCTCGTAAGTACTTATTTAGTCCTTAGTCTTCATTTTTCCTTTTTTTTCGTGTTTTAGTATGAACTAACTTGTTGACTTGCAGAATCGGCTCGACTATTTCTCGTTTACCCATGTGTGGAAGATGTAAGGCATTCGCTGGAGGGTTACAGTGCTGGTGATTCTTTACCGTATCAGGTACGTGATACCTTTGAATTGAAAGAGATGGGTGTGTCGAGGATTTTGTCAATTTTCTGTTTCCAGGAATCGACGGCAAAAAGGCAGCCTTGGCTCAGGGAATACATGTGTAAGTGGAGAAGCGAATCACGAGGACGAAGTAAGGCGATGCCTCACGTTAAGGTTAGTAGTAGTAATTTTTGCTCCTTTTTTGAACTTTGGGAACGGTGTAGCGTTAAGAAGTGCTACTGATACGTTCGTGGTCGAGAGACCGGTCCTCACCTTGGCTAACCAAGGCTTCCACCCCTCAAGGTCTGAGGATGAATTGGTACCAGACCGTGCCTTGGAAGGTTGAGACACTGAAGTGAACAGCGGTTGGCTCCCGCAAGTCATTGTATACGCAAAAAATCTTTTGCTATGCCTCTACCCCTCTAACGGAAGACGAACGCATGGCGCGTGCCCAGAGCACTGCCTGCCCACTTTTCATCTTTTGTGTTTATTTTGAAGCTTTAAAAATCTCCTTACAGACGTATACCGATATTGTTGACGGTAATCCGCAGTGGATATTGGTCACTAGTGCGAATCTGTCGAAGGCGGCTTGGGGTGATCTTCAGGTATGTAGAGAAAGTACCAACTTGATCAGGTGATCATTCTAGAGCTTCCTCTTTGCAAAGCTCTTCTAATTTTTGTCCTACACGAACCAGTACATCAAATACGCTACCTTCAAGTTCTTGCGCTGTTCAGGCGAAATCATCCAAGTTCTTCACCAAAACGTAAAGTTCTTACGATGCTACTTTTGTGCTGTAGTACTTTGTGAGAATTTCTTTCTATTCAAAATTCGCTGTTGATAGGTATAAGAAGTGTGCGAAATTCTCCATTGTGGTCTTTGTTGCTTCCCTCTGCTCTCCCATCTCTTCCTTGAAAATTCGGATGAGGATTTCTTCTTTACAATGGTCCATTTCTTACGAACTTGTTGCTATGACACTTCTCGTCATGGATTTGACATTGAAATCGGAATCCTCATCGCTATTTATTCCAGAAGAACAAATCACAATTGATGGTACGATCGTATGAACTCGGTGTGCTAATACTCGATCCCGAAAGGGTTGTTTTGCCGTTTGATTATCCGATAGTCAAGTGAGTCTATCACATCGTTATCATTACTTTATTTTTAATTTTCAATCATTATTAAGTTTATACACATTGTTTGGTGTTATCAGGTACGGGTCCAATGATAAGCCGTGGATTTGCGACGCCACCTACACTGACGAAGACAGCCATGGAAAGCAGTGGATTGTGACAAGGAGATAGGGTTCTGGTATTGGTGGAGGATGAATGGTTTCATTTTATTGATCTCTTATTATCGATCTAACCCCTTTTATCTAATATTTTTCACCTTCACCCGGTCATTTATTGAAGTCCCTGTGAATATTTGATGTTTCTATTTGGGTACTGTAGACGACTGTGTACTGGTATGTCATAAAGTATTACGGGATTGTTCCTATTTATTTGCAATTCAAGATAGGTAAACAGACGATCCCTGTGCATTTGTTATGAAGCTGAAGTGCCCAATGTTTTGTATTTATTCCTATCGTATAGGATTCCATTTCCAATGTGCTCCAGAGCGTTTCGAAGTGTTGAAAAAGACAGCAAAGTTCTTTCATATGGAGACGTTGTTCTGTACGAGTCAGATCTGCAGACATTGAATCCCGGTTGCTGGCTCAACGACAATATCATATCGTTCTGCTGTGAATATTTGTTGTCCAGATGTTCAGCAGAGGTCAAAAATCAGGTATTTTTGGAAAATCTCTTTGAAATTATCATCTTTTATTTTTAATTTGGTCGCTATAAGAATGTGCTCCAGGTCGCTATAGTCAGCGCAGCAACATGCGAGCTGATACGGTACTCTGGTGATGTGGAGATAATTCGAGAGGTTTTCACCTCACACGGCTTTTTCTCTAAGGAGAAGGTTCGTTGTTCACATTTTTACGTTTTGTAGCTTGTGATAGGTGAAGAAATTTGCTTAGATTTCGACTTCCGGTTTCTTATACCCGTTCTCGGATATTGGATAAACATAATCAAATAGGCCGAAAATTCGCTCAGACTTCGATTTTTGTTAGATTTCAACTATTTTCATAGTTTGCCTCTCTGGCAATATTTCTATCACCTCATTGGGTTACCGAATTCAGCGGTTTTTGTGAGTTTACAAATCATTAGCTATTGATGGTTAATAGTAATTACCCCCCCCCTAAGGGAGGCGCCCATGGCACCCGAATGGTTGAGCGATTGATCCTCGTTCGGGATAGCCGAGCCTTCTATCCCTCCGGGGTTGAATAATTTGGTACCATACTTGTCTGAGAAGGTAAAGGCACTAACTTTGTTATAGCGGCAAGCCTTCGCAAGTGATTTTCTAGACCAAGTACACATTCACCATGCCTCTACTATTCTGAATGGTATACGAATGCGGGGCACGTCTTCGGAGAGGACTAATCAGTGACGAATACCACACCGTTACTTTTAGCCTTGCGTTTGTGCATACGTATTTGGCCTACACAGTGACTTGCGAGGGCCAGCCGCCCTACCATTTCGGTGTCTTCACCTTCCCAGACAACTCTCTTACCAGTTTACCGGATCTCCGAGGGATGGAATGACTGGTTAGCACGGCCAAGGATCGACCGCTAAACGGAGCGGGTATCAATAGCGCCTCTTAGCACTCAACCACACACGCCCTTTGCCTATACTATTTCCAGAAAAGCTATTGATCTCTGAAAATTATTGATTTGCTGATGTTTAGGTCCTATTCGTGCTCAACGATCGCGACGATCCGTCTAATATTGGCGGCAGTCATTGGTCGCTGTTGGTGCTCGAGCGACCACTGTCCAGATTCGCCTACTATGACAGCTGGAGACCGGCAAAAGTGGCCCTTGCTAACCAGGTCGAGCAGTTGTTGCCCGTAATATTTATTTATTTATTTATTTATTGTTTATTCGTTTCATTTTAGCTTGTGAATACAGTCGTTCCTTTCCTTGACAACCGTGAGCCATCGTTCAGAGTATATGATTGTCCTCAACAACAGAATAGCAACGACTGTGGAATGTATGTGATAGAATTTGTGCGACGAGAGTTGCAGGTTTGTTTTTCTTCAAATTTTTCTCGATTTTTTCTTCTCTTTCTAATTTCAATATTTTTGGTTTGCTTTTGGTGTGTCGAATATTTCTTACTGAAAATTTTTATGTCAAGCTGTCCGAAAAAGAAGATGTGTTGACGGATATCGACAGCCGCTACATCGAATTGGAACGACGACGTTGGCAGGACATTATTCTCTCATTGTCTAAAAGTGATCAGTGATTGCGAAAAAAGGCTTTGAAAGATGTTTTATCACTTATCACTCGTAATAAACTTTTTTCATTTTTGTTGTGTTCAATGTACCGTGGTTAGACTAAACCAGTGATCTGTTGTGATTTACCATTCCTTTTTATGTGAATTTCCGCTAATCAGATTTTCCTATTATTTCAGCATGATTACACCTTCGTTCAGTATAGTACAGGATCCAAAATGGTTGATTTTTATCATACGAGCACCGTATGCGAAAATTGCCGACACGGAAATCGAATATGGCGATGATATTTTTATGTTCTCCGCGCCACCTTACTATCTCAGGTTTGTTCATAACTCTGTTGCTACTATTTTTCCGCAAAAATTTTTCCTTAAATTTTTCCGCTTGGTTATTTCGTTTTTGTAGCGCTATTTTGCTATTGTTTGTTGCCAGAAGCTAGGGATGGGTTTGATGTGAAAAACTACACTGTGGTACCCATAACAATGTCTGAATTAACTAGATATCATTACTTGGAATCGATTGATTCTAATTGATTTACAAAATTCGTTTTTATTAGTGCACGTTTCAGAGTCCATTTACCACGAGAAGTTGTGGACGACAACACGGGCACTGCGAAGTACGACTCCTCACTTGGTATATTTGTGCTTTCTATTAGTATAATCTACTATCTACTTTTATTAATTAACTCCTATTTGTTATTTTCTATTTATATTTTTTATTTTTTCCGTCGATATGGCTTGTTGGCTTGATATTTCCTACTCCTTTATTTTGCGCTCTTTTTGTAACTTGTTGCTATTCGAGGGAGGGTGGCGATTGTTATTTGTCAGTACAGTATATCGGTGAAGTAGCTGATATTTTGATTAGCTATTTTTGTCTATCGGGCGATCGTGGTGCAGTGGTAAAATTTGCTACTGACACCTGCACTGTCGAGCGATCGATCACCGCCCGGGTTAACTAAGCCTTCCATCCCTCTGGGTCGGAAATATTAACACCAGACTTGTTCGGGTAGGTAAAGACACTGGTTGATATGTGTCTGCAAGACCCCTGCAAGAAAGTAGCGGCTAAGCCATTGTGTAGGCCAAATAGGTATTGAACATGCCTCTACGACTCTGAATAGAAGACGAATGCGTGGCGCGTCCTGAGTGGACTGATCAATGTTGACCACTTTACTGTACCTATGCCTTTTATTTTTGATTATGGGATGAATTTCCTCTGTAACATGCGCCCTTCTCTATTCTATATGAACTGGTTGAATGTACCTGTATTCCAGGTGAATTCACCGTTCGTGTCCCAAAGAAAAATGTTGGCGAAAATTTTCCCGGTTTGGATATGATCTGCGAATTGTTGAATCCTCAGAAAAAGATCAGCGCTAAAATGCTCGTCGAGGAGCTGCGTGACAGTGACGAAGGAGGTGAGCCGTTTCTTTGATCAATTACAGTTCTCATTTTTTCTTTAACAATATATTTGCTAATTAATTAATTGCTAATTAATTGCTGAAAAATGGTAAAATTAGCACTTCAGAGGCTGAGGATGACAGCGAGTACTACACGGAACAGAATGTTGTAGATATAGGAGCTGGTTGTTCGGAGAATTGTACGGATAGCTATGGGTACGGTTTCGCGTGGCGACGGAAAGGAATACTTGGTGAGAAGACTTTAAGAATTTTTTTTTCATTTTTTGTTCTTTTTTGCTACATTGACAAGCTTCGCTGTTTTCGTAAACTATAGCGGCTCTTTTTTAAATATATTTATCCGCTGTTATTTCCGATGATGTGATTGAATATTTTTTTTGCTAAGGTCAACTGAGCAAGGAAATCGGCGACTTGGTGCAACTTAGTGATCCGGAGCGAACTGCAATTCCTGATAGAAAGACAGAATGTGCCGAATTCGATGAGAAAAAGTTCGATGCTGAGAGATATTTGTAAGTCTATATTTGTTTACTATTATTGTTTATTTGTGGGGCCCACGTGGTATAGTGGTAAGTGGCGCTACTGACACCCGCACGGTCGAGCTATCGATCCCCGCCCAGGTTAACCATGCCTTCCACCCCTACGAGGATGGGTAAATTGGCACTAGACTTGTCTGGGGACACTGACTTGGTCTAGCGGCTGACACCCGCAAGTCATTGTATAGGGCAAATACTCATTCACTGTGCCTCTACGATTTGAATGGAATATGTATGCATGGCGCGTCATTAGGGGAGTGATCAACGCAGACACATTAACTTTACGTTTTACTGTTTATCATCATGGTTTGGTTTGTTTATTGCTCTTTTTTGTTTCAAAGTGCTTGGCTACATTAGTTTTGTTTAGGCTGGACTTCTTGGACCCCGACGACGACCTTCGGAGAATAATCGCTCAGGATTTCCAGCTAAGTCTAGAGGTTGATGCTGAGGATCGGCAGCGTCTGAAGGATTTCCCGAAGAAACGACTGCCAACGTAAGTTTTGGAATGTTCAGGTCTAGAATCCGACGATTCGGACAGGTGCATGGCGCAATCTTCATGGTTCATACATATTGTATTCCTCTAGATTCTTTTCTTATGATTGCATCACTGTTGGAAGAGTTTTTGTTTCTCAAACAGTGGTTACAATTATTGATCGATATTGATGTTGTTCCATGCCTAACCAAAAACTGCGGCAAGTTGATATGTCTACTGCCTCAGAAGTCACTCATAGCGGCGATATTACCTGTTCGCGATGAAAATAGGGCGAGCATATAAACCATGTAGTATCAATCAGGTCTAAAATCCGAGGCCTCGGTCGAGTACATGGTGCAATCCTCACCAAACACACATGAGAAAATTTTCTTTTTTCTTAGCTTCCAAGCTATGATTCGTTTCGATTGGTTCACTCTCCCAAAGTTATCGCATTTCAAACAGTGGATACATTTTTTGGGACACCCTGTATTGCTCACTCCCTCTTATATGGGTAGTAGTTTACTTTGAAGTTGAAATAGCTTGGGTTGGCGATTAGTGAATTCATTTTGGTGAGCAATATTTTAATTTCACCACTTTTCTATTCAAGTAGAGGGAATATTATTCCATCTCCTACCTAATATTGTACTCGACCATTTTACGTATATTTATTCGAATTCGGTCTTATTTATATTATTTGGATTTAGTGATTTTCTTTCAAGGTTGTCGCCCGAGGAACAACGGCTGGTTGCACTTTCCTTGGTGGACATTGTGTTCGCTTTTGCCTACGATTCACGAATAAATGACTGGGAGACGTGCTGCGAGACAGGCTGGAACGTCACCAAGCTCTCACCCACGCTAGTGTTCCTCTGCCAATGGAGCAGTGCCAAGGAGGTAGTTTGATTTTTTTTTCAGATTCGAATTTTGTTTTTCTTCTCTCTTTGAGTTCCGCTTTTTCTATCCGAATCAATTTTCGATGAAGCTTTTTGCCTCGTTGTTTATTCGCAGGGTTTTCTTTTTTCTGTCCTGGGTTGTGCGTAGTGTGGTGCATTTTCGATAAGTGAAATAAAATAAATAAATAGAATATCTGAGATTGTTTGTATTGTAGAGAATAAGGTGGGCAACAGATGAAACAGTTTTTGCTCAGAAATGCTGAGTTTTAGTGTGGGGTGTTGTGAGAGGTGAAGCATATTTTTCAACGGTGAGGGGTGGACTTTGATGCCAACAAATTTCACATTCTACTACTGAAATCGGGGGTTTAGATATGTATAATAAGTATTAAGGATGATATATAAATGTAAGTTTTTGCCAGGCGTTCGTTGCTTGCACACGGAGATCGCTCTGCTATCCTCTGTACAGGAATTGGGAGTTGTCCATGAAGGTCGTCGAGGACACAAAATCCATTATAAATAAAGGTGGGTTTATAGTTTTCACGTGTTCCAGTTAGTCCACGTTCCAGTCTATATTTTACGGCGTATTTTCACGATGGCCTGCGTGGTGCAGTGGTAAGAGACGTTATTGACACCCGCACGATCGAGCGATCGATCCCGGACCGTGCCGACCAAGCCTTCCATCCTCCGTGGTTGAGTAAATTGGTACCAGACTTGTCTGGGAAGGTGAAGATACTGACTTGGTATAGCGGCTGGCGTCCGCAAATCATTGTGCAGTGCAAATACGCATTCACCAAAACTCTACGATTCTGAATTTCGAGCATATGGCAAATACTGCCTTCCGCAGCTAACATATAAAAATCTTTCCAGGCCGGACCGCCTTGCTGCATGTTCTTAGCAAACTACATGGAATTTTCGTGTGCTCCGGCGAGTTCCGTTACCTGTTCAATGACCTGTTCATTAGCGACTACGTCCTTTGGATACAGTCGGTCGATGAGGCGATCTTAAACAATCTACAGAAGGAGGTGGCCGATGTGACTGTAGGTTCTTTGAAATATTCAAATCGCTTACTCTTGCAGTCCGTCCATTTTATATGGGACTTCTTGAATGAGAACATAGGTGATTAACCTTGACCTTAGTGATCTCCTATGGTGAAATATTTGTAATTGAGTTTCTGGGAATGCTCGAGTCTGCATTGCTATTTATTTGTCTTAACTATTGACGTGAATTGTCCACGTAACGAGATGAAAAATTGTTTTCCGAAAAATCCCGTTCTAAAATCCCGTTCTGTCGGAAAGGAGACGAGTTGGTTTTTTTTGTTTCAGCTCTGCAAAGCAGACATCGACCTAAATCTCGAGGAGCTTGAACTCGAAGGTCAAATGGCGTCGTTGAAGGTGAAGGAGACGACGCCTCTGGACAGCGATGACGAGCCGGATCCATGATTGGTTTGCGGACTGGAAGTATCCTCAAGGGAAGGTCTGTATATCCCACATCCATTGATTTGAATTCTGTTTGAATCATCAGTTGCGTTGTCTTTGAAAATTGCACGGAATTTTGCGCTAAAGAACGTTTCAAAAATATGTGAATTGTTTCTTCCCTACTTTATTTTCTCATTTTCCTAGGGCCTGTTGAGTTTTGGTATGGTGATAATCTTGTGTGAAATGCTCTTGTCATTACCCATCCTTTGTTAATTCTGGACTGTATCATCTATTTGGGTTTTCATTGTTTTGCTTGGGAGATCTTTTGGAGTGTCTTTCTGGAATTCAAGTCTGAAATGCGGTGTGAGGATCGTCGTGAGTCGTTCGATTTTCTGATTGTTTTGTCGATTTTATCGATTCTACCTTTGATTTGTTTTTGAAAGTATCGAGTCTTCGCCCGACCAAGGCTAGAGAATCTGTGAACCGACTGATTTAAAGTTAGAGAGCATTAGAGAGCACCATCATTCTCTCAGAATGTTGTTTTGTCTTTTTTCGAATGTAAATATTGGGAATTCTATTGAATGTTGGAGGTATTTGTGCAGAAGTTGTTCACTTGGTAGTTATTCTTTATTGTTTTCGGAGGGCTCCATGTCTGTTTTAATTTTATGTATATATTCTGTTGTCTTATTTTTGGTTGTTTTCATGGTTGTTGATATGTTGGTTACCTCTTCAATAAAATTTTTCATTGAAGTCCTGTTGTAAACCTATTCGAGCGCCTTCGCTTCGATATGTATGTAAACACTTGATCTAAAGATATTAAGTTCAAAATATCTCATTCATTACCTGACTAGGTGCCAACTTGAATGTCAAAGTATCTGTACAAACAGTACGTGCGACTAGTGGCGAGATGGCCGAAAGACGAGTTTAAGGGACCGGACAGGTGGGAAATTCGAGTCATTTTATAATGTTGATATTAAGTTCAAAATATCTCATTCATTTCTTGTGGTGTCTTCCACGTTTGCAGGGGTACTTTTGCCGGCGATTTTGAGTGTAGTTGGCATTCGGCACAACTCTTCACAGTCTGTTCGCAATCTTCATCGATTTTCGGCCAATAAACGTAGCTTCGCGCTAATCCCTTCATCCTTACGATTCCAGGATGACCTCTATGTAGTTCACTGAGAACGTCCTTCCTCAGTAACTCTGGTACGACTACTCTGTCTCCTACCATAATACAACCTTGAACAATCGATAATAATTCACGTTGGTTATAGAAGTGCTTTACGTTTCCTTCCATAACTTTTGGCCATTTTCCACTATCGATGAAATTCTTGAGCTTCCGCAAAAGAACATCCATTTCGGTGTATTCACGGATACGATTTGCTGTCACAGGTAATTTTCGTATAGCGTCTGTAAGCACTCGATTAACGTCCTTCTCCACCGAGGCTATAACACAGTCTTCCTTTGTGAGAGGATGTCTTTGTATGAGTCTTGATAGTCCATCCGCCTGACCAAACGAGTCTGTCTTGACCTGACTAGGTGCCAACTTGAATGTCAAAGTACCTGTACAAACAGTACGTGCGACTAGTGGCGAGATGGCCGAAAGACGAGTTCAAAGGACCGGACAGGTGGGAATTTTGGGTCATTTTTTCACATGATTTTGTCAAAATTTTGATCTTGTTCAGGGATCTGGCTATGTTTTTGAGCCGAGAGGTGGAACGGCAGTTCGTTGCTGAGCCAGCTACTATTGACGTTGGTCAGTGTGAACGACGATATCGCGGTGAGTTCGATTTTTTGTAAGCTGTAGTTTCAATTTTCTTTTCTTCTGTAGAATGTTGTTTGTCCACAGATGATCCGAAAATTTCCAACCATATTCTTGAAGGGAAGATATTTCGTCAAACATCAATTGTTGAAGTAATTCCGCTTACGGTGTCTGCAACCTTCAAACAATATGAGCGAGCTATTGTTTTATCTCGGTCAAAAGGCTGTCTGCATGAAGTGCCTTTTCGGCTAATAGTAATGGTTTTCGTTATCGAACGTTCTAATGGTGTCGTGTTCGCAAAAATCGCGACACGAGCGGGGCTTGAACCCGACCTCTACGCCTCTACAAACCGCTCGGATTCTATCCACTAGGCCATATCAAACTTATCACTCCAGCCTCCCTTTTGACCTATCCATAGCATTTCTTGAAGCCGGTAATTTTTAAAAATGTTTAAAGTTAAGTAAATGCGGCTTTAGAACCTTTAAACAGTGCTCGATGTGAGTGTTAGTGATATCTTTCTAAACATTCTACCAGAAGTCAATGCTATTTGGGCTCGGATATTGTGATCGTGGAGATGAAATTTCACACAAATTGAACAAAGGAAGCCAGGTGAGGCTATCCGAAGCAAAAAAATTTTGTTTTGGCAATAAATCCTTGCACAATCCATGGGAGAATTTCTATTTGGTAGGAGAAATCAGTGCAGATCAAATCTGATTATGTTTGTGTCATTGGGAAACGTGTTCCGTGACGTACCGAAGGAAGTTCCATTTTCTTTATACTTTTTGCGTGGTGTTTACTGCACATTTTGCGCTATTTTCTTCTACCAAAATAGAATTTATCTCGATGTTCCACGAGTGGGAATTCTATTAGGTTTATTGAAGGCGGAGGCTGTGAAAATTGAGCACGGCTTGAAAAGGAGGCTACTGCGTCAACATAGTTCGATTGTAGACTACCCATTGAAGAGTCCTACTGTCTTGGTGAAAAATGAGAAACCTAGTAATTTCGGTACCGAGATTATAGGATTGTTTCTTATATTTGTCACCATTTTTACTTATGTATATAGTTGAATTTCTTTATACCCTGTTGTGTTTGGGTCAAGCGGTGTACAAATCGGTGTTTTTGCCAGGTCTGCTACAAAATAAAAATCGCAAAGAGCTCAGTGGTTGTGGGCGGTGTCGATCTTCGACCACTGAATAGAAGAAGGCGAAATATTCTGTGGATCTTTTCTTTGACGCTCTCAATGTACCCAAAAGGGATCAAAACTCAGTCAAGCTATCTAATTGGTGAATTGCGGTCTTTCAAAGTACAACATTGTGCATTCCACATCGTTGAACCCCCGCCCGTTACTATGGAGAACGTAGGTGGTGTAGTACCTCACATTCGGATGCATGCTTACGTCCCCACTGACGTTCGTGCTTCCATAACAACGCCCGATTCAGCATAGTTCTCATGGTAATTGCGGGAATTACTTTCTATTGCAGCACTCGAACAAATCAGCTCCAATACGACGGCTCGACTTTTCCCACATCAGTACAAGTCTGGTGTATTCGGACTTAATCTGCAGCAATTACAGGTGGGTATCCTTCTTACCTCGTTTCTTGTTTCCCTTATTTTTCCGTTCGATGTTGCCTTTTTACTCCCTTTCTGCTGCTATCATCTTATGCTTATTCTATTTAGGCTTAAACATTACCAGCGCAATCTCATTCATTTACATATTTTTACATATTCGTACATATCGCTTGGATAGCGTTAGGGATATCAAATGTCATGAATTCTTTGTATTTTGTGAAGCAATCGCTCCTAGTTAATTGGTCAGTCGGTCTTATCAAGCAGGCTTGGAGCTCACATAGCTGGATTATACACTATATCCATGCCGTTTACCTGTATCTATCTATTTTCTACCTTTATCTCCATCTATCCATGGTATATCTCTATCTACACTTAAATGGTGGAGTTAGACTGAGGTTTTCTTCTATATATCGTAACCCAACTCCACCATTCAGAATTTTATCATCTTTTTCATAACCCCTATCTTGATTGACCTTTTACCACTGTTCCTTGTGACATGTATTTACATTTCGCCTTGAATGTTTCGCGTCATTACATCTATTCTTTTCAAATGTCATCTCTATCTTACATTTTTATTGCTTTTTGGATTCTTTTTCGCTCTTTTCGTCTCCTTTTTTTCGCTCAGCTTTGACCATTCATAAGTTTTCATCCCGCTCTCTTCAAAGGCTTCATAGTATAATATTTTCTTTGTTTTTGGAAATTTTTCTTTATTTTTTATTTTTATTAGTTTCAAATTCATATCATCTCCCCATACTATCTCATTTCTTCTCCCCTCCTGCCAACATAGTACCAATCTTTTGAGCTCTCTGCGGCTACCGCTGGGTGAATTGACATGTCCTACTTTCTGTTGATTAAGTGCTGTAGTCCAGTTTGGAGTTTTTTATTTTTGAAAAAGGTGCACGATCGTTCTTGACCCAGATTGAGCTGCGTCGAGAAGCGAATCCACATCGGAAATTCGTTTTCAATTCCTTTGATGCTCACCTTGCTGACTTGACGCAGTTGTTTTGCTGGCTGTCCATGAATGGCAGCTGATTTGGAGCGTTTCGCAGCTTTGCAAGCCCTGTTTCTCTTCCTGGTTGTCGAACGATGTTTGTGGTTATGTTCGTGTCATACTATTCATCGATCGACTGTAAAATAAGCCTAAGAAAAAGTTGATAGCGGATGTTTTGGTAAGTCGCTAACCCAGCCTTGTGTAGGGTTAGTGTGAAAGAATACCTAAAGGCACTGTTCTTGACTCTGTTAGCACGTATGTGGTATTTCTTATCTTATTACTTTTTTCTTACCATTTCCCTTTCTATCACCATTATTTCACAGGAATCTACGGCTCGAAAGTATTATTGACGTTGAAAGTGGGTCTCAGCTACAAGCGATATGTGAAGAGGTGTAGGTAAAGCTATCGGCTTTGATCGGTTACCCAAGGCTACTCAAGAATTGCGCCAAGCATTCGTCTTCTTTACAGGGTTAGAGGCATAGTGCATGCGCATTTGACCTATTTAGTGACTTGCATGAGCCAGGTGCTATGAGAAGTCAATGTCTTCAACCTTCGCCGGCAAGTCTGGCAGCAATTTACTCGAACTTGGAAGGATAGTTAATTGTGTGAGGATCGATCACTCGACCTGCGAGTGTCAGCAGCGCCTCTTACAACTGCGCCTCGCAAACTTATTCAACAGAAGAATAATGTTTTCTCGCCTTATTGTTAGTTCCTTGTTGAGAATGATTACCTGGGTGCAAAACGTGCGATTCACGTGAAGTTATTCTAAACTTCCAAAGTGCATACCTCAGCGTATTACTTATGGTACGGTGAAGCTGCTGACGTCCGTCCATTCAGAAGCAGCTGCAATTAAAAATGAGCTGAGCGTTGTCCATTTCAAGAAATGCCACCAGATGTCTAAGAACCTTTCCTGGTAGGAGGGACTCATCTGAAACTCTAGGCAATAATCTGAAGAGTCTTTGTAGTTGGCGGAGCGCGCATGGTACAGTGGTAAGACGCGCTGCTGACACCCGTATGGTGCATCGACCGATCCCCGCCCGGGCTAATCAAGCCAGCGATTCCTTCGGGGGCGGAGAAATTGGTACTAGACCTGTCCGGGAAGGTAAAGACACTGAATTTGTATAGCTGCTAACACTCCCAAGTCATTGTACAGACCAGATACGCATTCACCAAACCTCTGCGGTTCTGAATGAAAAATGAATGTGTGGCGTGTCCTTAGGAAGATTGATCATCACCGATACCTTCATCTCTACCTTTTACCTTTCTTTGATGATTGTTTTTCGACAAGAGCTGTTGAAAAGATCCTCACACTGACTGCAGCTTTTACCATCTTGAAATGAATGCAAGTTACTATTTAGGAGACATTTGGAAGAAAAATCCTACAGAGGTTATTAGAAAGAATTATAGATTCTGGAGAGGGTAGAGAGGGAGGGTTAAAGCTCAGAAGGGAAAATATGGAAAGGTCGATCTGGAAGGGTAGGTAGTTGTTGAGGAATGAGGTATGAGCTCACTTTCTCGTTCTCTGAGGCTCGACATTTAGCTAATGCATTGTGCTTATATTGTTTGGTTTATTTTCATTCAAAAACGCACGTCACCGCTGATTTACCACATCGTCAGTTGCTTTCCCCGTAGGCGAAATTGGTTGTCAATTGTTTCACTCCGAAGAAGAGACTAAAGTTCTGTTGCCCTTGTTGAGAAGCTACCCAAAAAAGTTTTGTCTATCCAATCTAGATCCAATTCATAACTGATAATCACATTCAAAACGCTTATTATATCCGAGTGGGCGTGGTCTGACGGAAGGGGATGACTTCTTACTCAGCTCCTCTAGTTCTTCTTCCTCTTAGGGCTACTGTTGTGAACGTGCTTTCCTTTCCTGTGATTTTTTTTGCTCTTGTACTTCATGGTTTTCCCTTCGTCCTGCTACATACTTGTGCTAATAATTTCCTTCAATCGTAGTGACATCAATTTGGAGAGTATAATTTTAATATGTCGATTGTCTATCTCATCTTTACGTGATTTTACGATGAATTAAAAGCGTACAGGAATTTCTTAATATTCTACGTTTGTTCATTTTCTCAAAATTGTAAATTTCTGATGGTGAAGTACTCTACTAAAGGTGCACTTGTTTTTTTTAGCTTTCGAAATTCTCTTACAGCTTCCTCTACAAGAATTCGGTTATATTCGTTTTCTCTATAAATTTTTGTGGACGCGCGTGTTACAGTGGTAAGAGGCGCTATTGACAACCGTACAATCGACGGATCGATCGCGGCCCGGGCTAACCAAGCTTTTCATTTCTCAGCGGTCGGGTGAATTAGTACGAGACTTGTCTGGGAAGGTGTAGGCACTGACTTGGTATAGCGGCTGGCCCCGCATTATAGGAACCAAATACGCATTCACCATGACTCCGCGATTCTGAATAAAAGACGAGTGCGTGGCTCGTCCCTACGGGACAGGTCAACGCCGGCACCTTTTCCTTTTACGTTTATGATTTTTTAACAACTTGTTTCTATAGATACACCTGCTCCTCATCAAAAGATAAAGATAAAGGTAAAGGGCTCGGCGTTAATTAGTCCCCGAGGATGCCCCATGCATTTGTGTTTCTGAATCGAAGAGGCATGGTGAAGGCGTATTTGGCCTACACAATGACTTGAGGGGGCCAGCCGCTGTACCAAGTCAGTGCCTTTTGCTTTCCAGACAAGTCTGGTACCAATTTACCAGACCCCAGGAATTTCAGGCTTAGTTAGCCCGGGCGGGGATCGATGGCTCTACCGTGCAAGTGCCAGTAGTGCCTCTTACCACTGCACCACGCGGTCTCTTGCTTCTCATTGTCTTCTGAAATTTTTATTGTCTAATGCGCAAAAATATTACCCAAATTTCAGGACGCGAACAGCGACGAGAACCGCAAACAGTTCGGCCTCGGCCGTGAAGGCGTGCTGAAACGGTTGTGGAAGGCGGTGTTTCCGCCGAAACAGAATGCGTCCCGTTAATCGTCGTCTCTACTGCGAATACCATCCGCCACCCAACCGTCCTTACCCCAACGTGCCGTTTTACCCGATTCACTATCCGATCGGTGAACGACGTTCCCGATCCACCTCGTCGTCCAAACGCGATCCGCCAGCTCCAACTAGCCAGGCCAAAAATATCATCTTCGTTAAACCGGCTCAGCCTTTGCATATAGCGAGGGAAACGTCTCGTCATTCTGATAAAGGTGCCTAGCTTTTGCAGTGTTCTTATCGAAGATATCGTTAGCGACGAATTTACTTCGAGTTTATTGTCTAGTTCATACTTCGTCGCTGCGCGTGCTACCGCGACATGGATTCAAAGCTTTCTGCGGTTTTCGTACGTAAGTAGGTCAATACTACATGAAGGTCGGCGTGGTTAAGGGTGGATTAGGGTTTGTGTTGTAGGATTGGAATATACCAATGGTAACATAGTCATTGTGATAAAAGTGCTTAGCTTTCACAGTGTTCTGAAATCTTGTTAAAGATATTGTTAGCGACGTTTTCATCTTGATATCTTATCTCTTCTATCTCATGAGTGAGGTTTAAACGTCAGTTCATACTTATCGCCGTCGCCCGGGCGATTCAAATCCGGATATTTCTGCCTTATTGGTACGTATATGTAGATCAACAGGACTTGTTGGGGGTGGGGAATTGTTATGTGGTGGTGTTATAGTTGAAAACGTCGTGTACTGTATGGTTTATAGTTTATATATCGATTGATACCTTGCACCTCGATTGAAACATAATATCATTTCAGTCGACCATGACTTATTGTTGAACTTTTCGAAGATTGCTATGAAAATTCTATTCAATTGATATGGGTTCAAGATTGCTAGAGAGGCCGATTACGGAACCATATATTTATGATGAGCTTTTTTGGAGGATTCTTCTCTGAAATTCTGGCAATTACTTCATCGCGATGACGTATATTCTCTTTCCTATTCTTATTTATTTTCCCATTTCTATGTCGTTGTTTCTAGTCGCTATTTTCAGTCCAAATTCCTTCGTCTCCTAGTTATGATGGCAATACTGTTGTACGTGAGAACGGTTTTTTATCAGTTCTCCAAGTCGATTACCCATTTTCTGAGATTAGTTGGCTGCGTCACTGGCATCTCGATTACCTCACCTGTCGCAGGTGTACCATGCTGCGATAATTGAATAAGTGGGCTTAATGAGTTCGGGAACACATATAATTGTTCGAGGGAAATTGCAAGTCATAGCATTTTACTGAGCTGATCTCTACTCGATGGGGTTAAAATGTGGCAGGGATTTGGGGAAAGGTATATCAAAAGGTAAAAGGTAAACGTGTCGTCATTGATCAGTCCCCTAAGAACGCACCATGCATTCTTCTTCCATTCAGAATTGTAGAGGCACGTTGAATGGATATTTGGCCTATTTAATGACTTGCAGGGGCTAGCTGCTGTACCAAGTCAGTGTCTTCACCTTACCGCGGCGCCCCAGGTGCTCATCCTTTAGAAGTAGCTCTCTGAAAACCTTAATTATATCCTTCGAAGCGATTGGCGAGGTCAATTCCACCCTGTTTTATTGCTAGTTGTCCAGCAGGTGAATTGTAGCAAGCACCGCCTTCCAGCGGCGGTGAATTACCTTGAATTACCTGGATTAGCCTGAGGATATTCGCATTCCAACCTCATATGCCTCGGACTGGCCGTAGGATGTTTATCGGCTTAATCTGTACCTGTCCGGAATTTTGGCGTTCGTCGGCGGAGAAGGCTCGGAATGACAGCTCTGCGTCTGTCTATGATTGCCAGCGCGCCACTTCAGGTAGCCAGGATTTTATGTATATTATTCATATGTTTGACTCGTTTTCCTGAAAGACCGTTTGAAACCAGCGTATTTAATTATACAGTGGAATAGTGATGCTTCAGCTGGGCACCAAGGTTGATATACACAGATTTATTACGGCTTACGTTTCGGCGCAATCGCCTTCTTCAGAGGCTGTAAGAATCAAAGTGAGTTTGGGAAATCACCCGTTCTAGGACCATTTCAGGACACAACGGAGCTTCAGAGGATTGGTTGGCAGGGAAGGCAAAACCAGTATGTCATCAAAAATATCAGTTTAGCGGAATTATCACTGTAAGCGACGTGCTGGTGAAGCTCTTTCTCATCCCTACAACTACAGGGTGTCCCAAAAAATGTACCCACTGTTTGAAATGCCATAACTTTGGCGTAAGTGAACCAATCGGAACGAGTCATAGGTTGAGTGAAAGCTAAGAAAAAAGAAAATTCTCCGGTGTGTGTTAGGTGAAGATTGCGCCATGTACTCGACCGAGGCGTCGGATTTTGTACCTGATTGATTGTACATGGGTTATATGCATGCTCTACTTTGGTCATAAACAGGTGATATTGCTGTTATCAATACTCCTGAGGCAGTTAACATATCTACTTGCCGCAGCTTTTGGTTAAGCATGGAGCAACATCAATATCGATCAATAATTGTAAACACTGGTTGGGAAGATAGAACTTTTCCAACAGTCATGCAGTCATAAGAGAGGAGTTTAAAGAAAGGTAAAATGAATGAACCACAAAGACTGCGCCATGCACTTAGCCGAATCATCGGATTGTAGACCTGATTGAAAGTGCACGGGTGATATGCTTGCTCCACTTTGGTCGCAAACAGGTGATATCGCTGACACGCGTTTCTCTTGATGCAGCAAACATAAAAAACGTTAAAACGGAACAAGTTTAACATGCACTTTGAGATGCTTTTGCTTAATACTGCTTACTCTGTACAAAAACCCAGGACTCTCGTAATGAGCGTATAATAGCAACTGCTATGTTGTTAAACTTTTTACGTTTTGATGTTTTTGTGTTTACTGCATCAAGAGAAACGCGTAACAGCGATACCACCTATTGGCGACCAAAGTAGAACAAGCATGTTGAACTTTCAATCAGGTCTCGAATCCGACGATTCGGACAGGTGCATGGCGCAATCTTTATGGTTCCAATATTTTACATCCCTCTAAATTCTTTTCTTATGATTGCATCACTGTTGGAAAAGTTCTATCTTCCCAAACATTGGTTACAATTATTGATCGATATTGATGTTGCTCCATGCTTAACCAAAAGCTGCGGCAAGTAGATATGTTTACTGCCTCAGGAGTATTGATAACAGCAATATCACCTGTTTACGACCAAAGTAGAGCATGCATATAACCCATGTACTATCAATCAGGTACAAAATCCGACGCCTCGGTCGAGTACATGGCGCAATCTTCACCTAACACGCACCAGAGAATTTTCTTTTTTCTTAGCTTTCACTCAAGCTATGACTCGTTCCGATTGGTTCACTTACGCCAAAGTTATGGCATTTCAAGCAGTGGGTACAATTTTTTTGGGACACCCTGTATTTGACACGCTCAAATACATATTATCAAGAATGATATATATCCGTAATACCTTCGTTTGATGAACCACACATTCATGGAAGTCCAACCTTTTTGACTTATCTTTTTAGTTTTGAATTTTTTCGTTTCCTTTAGGAATTTTCCAAAGAAGTTCATATAGCTAATGTGCCTCTTACAGTTATCACTTGCTGTGCTCAACAATCGCTTAGAGCCCTTACAGACCCGATGAAGTGCAATTTGAGCGACCAATTAGTCGTTATAAATGAAATTGAGCGAAACACACGACGACGAGCGTTCTCGTCCAACGCGACGTTTGCGTCGGCCGCATTGCTCTAATCGATCATCGCGGTCACCGCCGCGGTGAAGTCTGCGAATTCGTCGCTCAATTTTTTGTGCTCTGATCTGTAAGGGCCCTTAGACATGAACCAGTCGTAGTCGTATTGAAAAAAGTTCTTCAAAATGCGGTAGTTGCGCCTGACAAGGAGAGCCTTTCTGGATGTGCCAAGCTTTCGTGATGCAACTTTTACAGGATGTAGGGTCCCTTGTAGTTACTCGAAAACCATACTTCATTTTTCCTCTAGGCACCTTTGTGATGGGAAAAACGGCTGTCAAAAAAATGGAAGGCGAGCACATCACACAGACCACGCGAGGTCATTAGTGACCGCCGCACCCGGCAGAACGTACACACTTGGCGCAGTGGTAGCGACGCGGCCTCTTGTGCGGAGCCTGTGGGTTCAGTCCCGCATTTGGCAAAGATTTTGCACTTTTTCGGCTGTCGTTATTATGTGGTTGCATAATCACTGGATGCAATTTCTACGGGGTTAATGCTTTTTTGTAAGTAAATAGCACGTATTCCTGCGCTTGTATTAGTTACTTTCCTATGGATGGGACCTGCACGTCATTAAATCACCGTAGATACCGCAAATGCACACGAATACTCTAAAACTAATGTCAGATTCGTGATCAGCGACCCAAATGACCCCCACATGCGAAGTTTGGGCGAAATGGGTGACCATGATGTCTAGAGCTTCGTGTCAGGTGTCGGTAGATTTGCCCAAGGTGCCCAGTGGTAGTCTCTAATGAACCACTGGTAATATTTTGCCACCATTCAGACTCTAGCTGTCAGAAAATCTTCAGCATCCACTACCTTCGTCCCAGGAACTGCCTGAAAGTCTCAGCTAAACTGCTGATCATGAATTTTATTCTCGTTTCTTGAGCTCTGACTGGTGAGCGCTTGCTACGGTAAGGTTGGGTGAGTGAGGTGCCTGGGTCAAAATAACCGATTTGGACCAAACATCGCATATGGGGGTTATTTGGGTCGCTGATCACGAATCTAACATTAGTTTTTGAATTTGCGTTCGTCTAAGGTAAGTTACGGTGGATATCACAGAGCTGCCTAGAGGAAAAATGGAGTATGGTTTTCGAGTACCTACAAGGGACCCTACATCCTGTAAAAGTTGCATCACGAAAGCTTGGCACATCCAGAAAGGCTCTCCTTGTGAGAGCGAAAGATAGTTTTTTCCCTGGTCTCCCGGGTGTAATTCTCCCCTGATATAAGGGTGACCCAAAAGTTCGTGTGCATTTCAGATTCTGACTTCCTTTATTTATAACTCACGAAAAACAATTGAATGGCCAATAAGGTTATAATGGTTGAACATAATTCTTTACTACATCGCTGACAAAATTTGTACTCAACCCTGATAAGCTTATTGATCATTTGTTCGTTTTTCTTGAGTTATGAATAAAGGAAGTCAGAATCTGAAATGCACACGAACTTTTGGGTCACTCTAATAATTTACGCTATATCATTTCCATTATTTGAAAAGTGCTTCTTTCTATTTTTATTTCCGTGCAAAGAGTGAATAACAGTGACAGATGTAGGCAATTTCCTATTACCGTACCCTGTATGTATTGAAGGCTCACGCAACGCCGTTCAAATTGTACTTTAGTAGAGAGCCGTTTCTGATGAGAACGCTAGTAATTGCCGATGTACTGATTACGGTAGTCAGCTTTACGGTAATTGAAAAGAAGACGAACTACTCTAGGAAGCGCTTTCGTTTTTTTTTTCGACAGAAAGGTATTAGGTTGTCGCAAAATTAATTTCGTTTTCTGAGTGTGTTCAGAAGAAAACTTTTTTACGCCGTATTATCTCGTCTCAAGGAAAGCCAAGCATACTGTCAGGTAGGAGATGATCCGCTCTATCAAAAGCGTACATTACTGTCTCTCTATTTTGCGCAGCCGATTTTTTCCAGGGCTTCATTTGAACATGAACCGATGCGACTTTCGAGTGCTCATCATTTATGAATATAAATTGGGACATCTCGCGACAGACGTAGCACGTTACTTTGGCAGAGCTTTTGGGATGGATTGTCCTTGCGAACGGACAGTGCAGCTCTGGTTTAGAAAATTTGCTTCTGGCGATTATGATCTCGAAGTAAAGGCTGGTCGTGGTCGCAAGTGGTCCCTTGATGAAGAGGTTTTAGAACAGCCGTTGAAGCAAATCCGGAGACCAATACTCGTAAGCTAGCAGAAGACTTGGGCGTACATTACTGTACAGTCGCAAGACGTTTAGAACAAATCGGCAAGGTGATGATGATGTCAAAGTGGATTCCTTATGAATTGACCGATGAGCTTGTCTTACGAGTTTTGGCATCTATTTGAATCCCCTAAATCGTTATAAAAATGAACCGTATGTAAACCGAATTATAGCTGCAGATGAAAATTGGATCCCTTACAATAATAGCAAACAGGGATTTGCTTGGGTTGATAAGGGTTCTCCACCAAAACCTTTTCCTAAACCAAAACTTCATCCTAAAAAGGTTATGATTACTTTGTGAGGGTGTAGTAAAGGAGTCATCCATCATAGCTTCATGCCACCTGGTGGTTCAGTTACAGCAGGGCCATACTGTTGTGATTTAGACGAAATATACCCGAAACTGCAAAAATTGTCTCCGGCACTAGCGAACAGAAGCGGTGCGATCCTACTGCAGGACAACGCAAAAGCACACACCGCGAAGATCACCCGGCAAAAATTGACCCAGTTGGGCATTGAAGTTCTGTCTCATCCTACTTATTCTCCTGACCATTCGCCAACAGACTATCACTTTTTACAAGCATTTGATTCTTATTTGCGTCAGAAAAAAATTGCTGATTTGACCGATGTTGAAAATGACTCTCTCGCTTTCATTAATTCCCGTGATCCTGGCTTGTTCTCTAAAAGTTTGGATTTATTACCGCTTCACTGGCAGAGGTGTGTAGATGCTGACGGTTTTTAGTTTGATTCATAAAGTTGCGTTTGAGCCGAGTTATTGCAGTTTGACCTGAACGGTCCATTTCCGAAATTAATTTTGCGACAACCTAATATTTCGTTGACGAAGATCATAAGAGTTTCTGACATTTTTCAGGTTTATTTTGTTGAATACAAAGATCAAACAGGGCAGGGATGGACTCCTTAATAAAAGCAGAGCATATCTCGGCTAATATTCTGCCCTTACGATCGTAATCACCAGGTATAGGCCAAACAAGCAAATAATTTCTCAACGTTTTTGAATGGAAGGCGAGGGCACGGCGTGTTCTGATCAGCGCCGCCCTTATTACTTTAAACTTCATTAACGAGTCAATAAGATATAGTTCCCAAGGTAAGGCACTGATTTGAATAGCGGCTGGCACTGCAACTCATTGTACAGTCTAAATACCATGCCTCTACGAGTTTGAATGTAATAAGAGTGCATGGCGTATCCTGAAGGGACTGATCATCGTCAATTTTACTGTTATCTCTATTAATTAATTTGAAAAAGGTGTCCAAGAGTTTGTTGCCCTCTTTGGTCGCCTTGTCTCCGAGTTAACAGTTCGAAATCGAAAGAATTTTGTCACCGATTTTCTTATCAGTTGGCGTGATGACGCCAACGATCAGAAGCCACCACCACTCGGGCGCACGTCACACCCCACTGGCCAACTCCAATTCGAACTGCTTCTCCAGAATTTCATCGAACTAGTGCGCCAAAGACGCTTTAAAAGAGCGGCTTTAATTCTGAAGTTATTTCCTTCTCGCTTTTCTCATCAAGTCGAACGTCACGTCTGTGTTTTTCGCAAAGTCATTACCAGTTGCTTGAATGATTCTGATGAAACGCTTCAAGAAACTTCGCCTGCAGCCTCGTTGCCGAGTCAACACCGCCTCTTCAAAGTAGCTCTGCAGTGTCGGGTGCCGGACTAGTTTGCTTTATCATTTTGAAATTTGTGGATT
This sequence comes from Nippostrongylus brasiliensis, assembly GCA_030553155.1. Lineage (NCBI taxonomy): Eukaryota > Metazoa > Nematoda > Chromadorea > Rhabditida > Heligmosomidae > Nippostrongylus > Nippostrongylus brasiliensis. The sequence continues at coordinate 15,523,633 of CP130735.1, forward strand.
TTAAATGATTTCTAGATTACTTTTCAGTTCTCCTAATAGTTTCATTTTCATTCATTCAGCACAACGAAAAAATAACGATTTAAAGGGAAAAATTTGCTGCATCCGCCCTACCTACTCCTGAGGTGCCCTCCACGATCAATAATAAAATGCCCGGCGGCTTTTGATTAGTATTTTGCGCTTTACTCGAACTCTCGATGGTGTATCAAACAAACGGAGACCTCCCTCATGTCTTACGGTTTTCATTATTTAAATCTCACACACAGTGTTTCAGGCCTCGTTTTATATTTATATGTTACCCATTTTGAGTTTTATATTTTGTATATCTATTTATGGTTGAAAGCGGTGGTTGACCAGGGCTTCGTTGTTTTTTTACCGTTTTCTCTAAGGCCCTTGTTATACGTTCGCTCACCCCCCAACGTAACTCGTCCATTCAGTATCAGACACCGTGGGGCCAGACACGTTTGTACGAGCTCACCACGCCAGCGTCACCATGATAACTCGTACAAACGTGTCTGGCCCCACGGTGTCTGATACTGAATGGACGAGTTACGCTGGGGGGGGGGGGTGAGCGAACGTATAACAAGGGCCTAAAGGCCCTTGCAGACTCGACGACGCGACGACGAGCATTCTCGTCCAACGCGTGCAATGCAGTGTGCTGACTATAGAGTACACGGCACCGATTGGACGAGAATGCTCGTCGTCTCGTGTTTTGCTCAAGTGCACTTATAAGGGGCTTGCAGACTCGACGACGAGCAGTTTGCGCGTCGAATTCCCCGTTATAAGTGCACTTGAGCAAAACACGCATTCTCGTCCAAGCGGTGCCGTGTACTCTACAGTCAACACACTGCCTTGCACGACGGCACCGCGTTGGACGAGAATGCTCGACGTCGCGTCGTCGAGTCTGAAAGCCCCTATAACGGGGAATTCGACGCGCAAACTGCTCGTCGTCGAGTCTGCAAGCCTCTTAAGGCCCTTGTTATACGTTCGCTCATCCTCCAGCGTAACTCGTCCATTCAGTATCAGACACCGTGGGGCCAGACACGTTTGTACGAGTTCACCACGCCAGCGTCATCATGATAACTCGTACAAACGTGTCGGGCCCCACGGTGTCTGATACTGAATGGACGAGTTACGCTGGGGGGTGAGCGTACGTATAAAGGCCCCTGCACACTCGACGACGCGACGAGCGTCCAACGCGGTGCCGTCGTGGAATGCAGTGTGTTGACTGTAGAGTACACGGCACCGCTTGGACGAGAATGCGTGTTTTGCTCAAGTGCACTTATAACGGGGAATTCGACGCGCAAACCGTTCGTCGTCGAGTCTGCAAGGGCCTTAACAAGGGCCTAAAAGATCACATGATCGCATCGCCGCGCGATCGATATTGAAGATAGACTCACAGCAGCGGGCAGGATAAGCGCTTTTACACCAACGAAAATGCTCACTTATGCGAACGATTCGGCATTTGAGAGTGTTTCTCATAGCGAAGGAGCGTGGATGTTTTCAAATTCAAAAATTAACTATTATTCATTGAAACAAGTCTGCAAGGGTAGTGGGTGATTCTCACTGAGTTTCGACACAGAACGGAGATTTACGAAGTCTAGACGAGTAGAATATCTTCTAGCACTCTTTTCTTTCTTCCTTGTAATTGTTCTCCTCCGACAGCTTCATCTTCAGACGTTATTCTTGACGACTTTGCTTGTTGACGACGGAAACAGCGGGGATTTATTGGATTTTCGTGAGGTGTGACCGATCGATCTCTCGTAAACAACTTGTCTTGCCGACGTTTCTCTTTCTCTTTTCCCTTTACTTTATAGTTCCCAAGCTGATAATTGCATATGTATTCAGAAAAAATTGAAAATTTGTAAAAAATCATTTAATTAGGATATTCGTAAAAGTTGCGACTCACAATCAGGTGGGCCTAGAACCGAATCTGCGATGGACCAATGCGTTGCTACCCATTAACCACGAATAATTTCCATCGCGTCCTCCGGTTCGCGATAACCTTCGTTCTGGAAATGAATCTCTTGGTGACGTCGTCTTCTTGTCTCATTATATTTTAGATAATTGTAGTTAGTTCATAGATATAAGACTGTGTATGTTTTCTCCCTCTTGTTCCATCCGTCTTGTATGTAAGCGTTCTTCCTCGATTTCGTTCGAAAAAACGCCTTAAAATGTGGAATTTTTCAATCCTCCGCCTATAAGCTTACTCGACCCACTGTTCTCTAGCCAGGAAATCGATCGCGCTGCGACGCGATTATGTGGCCGTTAGAGATCGTAAAATGTAACGACACTGCACGTTGAATGCCGATTCCGACGATAAAACGAGGTTTACAACGTGGCGTGTCGAAATAATAAATAACTGGTTCTATGTCACGAGGTTTGGCCTATTCGTGAAGGATGTTTCCAAAAAAATGAAAAAATGAAATGAAACGAAACCTGTTGGGGGTATCTATGCTTGCTTATAGTAGACGGAAGTCAAGAACAGGTGATTTATATAGAAATCGTATGAAACAGCGGCTACCTTTGCAAAAGGAACGGGATCTCCTTCAAGGGATTCTGTAAGTATGGGAAGGAGATTTGTGAGGATTTCATTAAAATATACTGGCAATGTTCCATTATTCTCGGAAAATTTTCGCCTGTAATTATTTTTTACTCGTAACTTCAATCACCTTCATATAGTCTTCCACGTTTGAAACAAATTCATAGCCCATAAACTTGGCCTTGTCGCAAGGCGACGCGATTCTCCAGCCACTTAAGAGAAAACGCGCTCCACCGCTAAATCGCCCCACAGCGACAACCGGCGTGAATTCGATTAGAGCACGTCAGACGGTCGTTGGAATATTATAGCATCGATCCCGGGGAATTCTCTTCGGAACAAACTCGCAAGTTTTTTTGCATTGAACTGACATTCAAGGGGTATTTGTGGTAGATCGTCACTGATCACTATGATCCGGATCGATCACCATTGATCGGGCGGGAGGGGCCGTGTCGTCGGGCGGCCGCGTTGAGTCATTTATTTGGCGCGCTCGCTACAGAATCGCGCTGTGGGAGGTTTTCTATTTCCTGGGAATTCCTGCAGCGCTTTTCGTGTTTTTTATTCAAAATATTTCCAAATTTCGAAAATATTCGCGTGCAACATGTCCTAGATCCTATTTAGCTTTTGTTCTCGAGAAAGTAATTTTTATTTTACCCGCTGTTTTGTCTAGATGTTAAAAATGCCCCCATCAGGTTGAACTTTGGTTGGAGTTTTCAGGAGTAGATTGAAATTTTTGTTCAGTTCACTGGCTTTCTAAGAACTTGTAACACTGATTGTGTGTGATTGATTTGAACAAAAAATGTTTTTTCTGGACCGGGAAGGTAACGCACGTTTTCGCACAGATGTTCAATTCATGAAATCTACGGCTCATTGTTTTGGGGTGATAAGGGTCTTGAGTCGTTTGAAGTTCTTTTCTCCTTTCGCTGCCCACTATGCATAGAATACAATTTATTCAATGATCTAATCACCATAGTTAATCACGACTCCACCTAAAGGGCGACACCTTTCTCCCAGAATTGAAGAGGTTGGGAGACATTTTTTCTCTAAATAGTAATCTCCACATAATTTCGGAATTATTACACGGTCTTCTTGTACATCAATCTCTTTTTTTGTACTTGCGGCTTTTATACGCGTCGTAATAAATACAGAAATAGATAAATTGGTTTTTTTTGGGCGGGGGGCGAAATAAGTGACAGCCTCAGGGGAATTGGTCAGGGAAATAGCCTGGGGCGGAACTGTACTTCAGCTCAACTCACATTCTTTCATGGGTCACAGAGTGATAGGTTGAGAGATTGATCAGACCGACGTGAACATACATCAACCGACCGAACAAAGTTTTTTTCAGGGCTGGAACCAGGTTAATGTGTAAAGTGTCGCGGAAAGGGCGACGTCATGATTCTAAACAAAATTTGAAAAATGGTTTTAAAGAAGGTTCCAAAGAAGGTTCTAAAGAAGGCTCCAAAGAAGGTGGTGATTTTGCTTAGCTTCTTTGGCCATTGAATTCGATTCTTCGAAGTAGCTCTGGGCTGTCTTGAATCAAAACTTTCAAAGTTAGATCATCGTGGAAGTGATAAGATATTTCCGATATTGGGGATAAGGGTATTTTTCAAATTTTGATTGTGCTTCTGCATCTACTCTGGTATTTAATAGTTGTCGATAAGAGTGGCAGACATTCTTATATTTTTGAACTTCAGTGTTGAATATTAATTTTCATCAAAATTTTTTCAAATTTTGTTGTCGAAACAGTTTTACGTGCTGAAAACAAATATAAGGTCTGTTTCCCGATTCATGAGGAAACAGGCAGGTGAATCCACCTTACCCGACGATCTGGATGTTCCCGGAGAAAATTTGCAATATAAAAAAAATGTAAGGGTCATCCTTCATCCAAATCCTTCGACAAGCTTTGACCCAATTCCTTGACCCGAACTCCATCTTCCTTGCCTACGTATACCTTCGGACGAATATCAAGTTGTTATCTCCTCAGAAATCACTTCGCTTAATGACGAAGTTTTGATAAATGTTGTTGAGAACGGGACTTTTTCTATGTTTTGAAGTGCCGACAGTGAGGAGGTCCTCAGTGGAAAGCATGATTTTCAGTCGCTCGCGTACCGTCTCCCGATCGTATGGGAGCAGTGGCAGCAGCGATGCCGGCGGCCAGAAGACGACGTGCGTCGTCCGACGAGCGGTCGGACCAACCACCAGATGACGGCCCTTCGTCCATGTACACCATTGCGACTTCTAAAATCGCCATCGCCTACACCACCAACGAAGCGGCTTTGGACAATGTGGGTTTTCTTGTACATTCGCATACTTTTTGATGAATTTCGACGGATATTTAATGGCACTATTCAGCTTATGGTACTTCGGTAGTCGGAGAAATCTTTTTCGCCCAATTTTGCTCATTCCTCACTTTTGGAAGTGAGTTATAGTGCTGATCATGAATCTGAGGCAGAGGTGGTCTCCGGGCCAAATTCGGACAACGGATGCAAGATTCCTGACGAGCACCCCAGAAAACCAGCAAGGGAGAAGTTTGAGCGAAATTGAAAAAAAAATCCTGCGATTAACTAACTGTGATAACTTGAATAGTGCCCGAGTCTGTTCTCCAAAACTTTATAGGAAAGTTTTGGAGAACAGACTCGGGCCCTATTCAACTTACGACAGTCCATTAATCGCAGGAATTTTTTTCAATTTCGCTTAAAATTCCGTTCGTTTCACTACTATTGCTCTCTGACGGGGCATTGGGCGTTGTAAATAAGTAAATAAGTTAACGCCTCCATATTTGGGGATCGATAGTCCCCTCAGGCCGATATGCATCCTTGGGCCGCATCAACTAACAGAAGAATAGTTTGCTTTCTTTTGATCAGGCCATTTATCGTACCAATTCAGTAGCAATAGTCGCGTAGTCGTATCCATGTTTAGTAGAAATGCTTGATATTTTAACCATTATGGGCTTCCGTATTTGTTTTGAGTTCTTATTTTTCTGGAATTTTTTTTGAGTAGGTCCACTTTAGTACACGAACATCTTCAAAGAAAATGACGCGGCCGAAGACGACGTGACTCGTGTGCGTGTAAGCGATGCGGTCAAGGAACGTCTGCAGTTCCTCACGCTGCGCAACCAGTGGCCTCTCGTCTTCATCAAAGTGCGCTAATTTTTCGACTTTCCTCAGATTTTTCTATCATAAATTCATTGGTTGAATTCATTGGTTCATTATAGGGCGATGCTGTTGGAGGTTTGGACGAGTTGAAGAGCGTTGCGGAGACGGGACTGCTGAAGGAATGGATAAAGGATCATCAATATGATTTGATCGTGATTGGAGGTGGTTCAGGTGGTCTTGCTGCGGCTAAGATGGCTGCGATGTGAGCTATTTTTTGACGCTTTCTTAAAGTCTTCAAAATTCTCGTTCATACAAACAAGTCGTGTCCTCATGTTGTTATTGAACGTATCTGTTTGATTGTTTCAAGTTTGGTGAAATTCAGATTTTTCTTCTAGAGAGCGCATTCGACTTATTCTACAGACCTAGAACTGTTAAAAAAAAACATGGTGAACTGTATTCTGTATTTGGTTACGGTATCGATTTAGGCATGGCAAGAAGGTGGCCGTACTTGACTTTGTGAAACCATCTCCTCAGGGTTCAACCTGGGGTCTAGGTGGTACTTGCGTGAATGTCGGCTGTATTCCAAAAAAGCTTATGCATCAAGCTTCACTTCTGGGACACTCTATAAGTGGGTTTTTCTTGCCTTTCTAGGTATAATTATTCCCCAAATATATGTTTCTTCAATGAATCTCTACTTTTCAGAGGATGCAAAGATGTTCGGGTGGAAATTACCAGAAGGAGAAATCACTCACAACTGGGTGGCCCTTAAAAATGCCGTTCAGGATCATATTTCATCGCTGAATTGGGGCTATCGAGTTCAGCTGCGTGAAAAGCAGGTAACTCACTTGTCTTTCAAGCTGTTCTTGATTTTCAAAGCTATTTCAATAGGTCACTTACATAAACTCGTACGGATGTTTCACGGGTCCGTTTGAAATCTCCGCTACTAACAAAAAAGGTCAAGTCGAGACATTGACGGCTGATCGTTTCCTAATTGCAACTGGACTTCGTCCACGATATCCGGATAACGTCCCCGGAGCCAAGGAGTACTGTGTTTCGAGGTTCGTTCAATGCATTTATTTTCAAATAAATTAGTGAAATTTTTATTGTCCTTTTTTAGCGATGATCTTTTCGCATTGCCATATCCTCCTGGCAAAACTTGCTGCATTGGTGCATCGTACGTCTCGTTGGAGTGTGCCGGATTTCTCAAAGGACTGGGCTTTGATGTCACTGTAAGTTTACTCATTCATTTATTTGTACCTATTATTGTGCGCAAGAATAACAAGACAAACAGCATTCTATGGAGCAATTAATTCGAGCTGAACACACTACGAAAGAATTTATGGCGCACCAAGTTGTAATGTTATTTCTTTATCATGTATAACTTTTGAACCTGAAAAACACGGAAAAGGATTCATGTCTACTATGTGTCGAGAGCTTCTAATTTTTTGCTTTAAGCTTTTTTGTCGTGTTCCTGTCGGAATCATTCAGCCTAAAATATTTTTCTAGGCATAAAAAGTACTGAACTCCATCTGATAGTAAAGAAAAAGGAAGTGAAAGGAGTTGTCTTCAGAATACTAAGGGAACACAATTGCTTCGTATAACGATTTCAATATGTTTTTTTTTCAATATCTGCAGTGTGATTAGTTATGTATTTCAGGTGATGGTTCGATCCATTTTACTAAGAGGATTCGATCAAGACATGGCAGAAAGGATACGAGCACATATGAAGCAATATGGAGTGAAATTCGAGAGGTACTTTTACCGATTTTCTACGGATGAATTTTTCACACTGCGAATTTTTTTCCAAGGTTTACAACAATCTAAGATACGTAGAATAGTCCAGATTAGTTGAAGTTGTGAAATTTTGTGATTTTATCAAACTAGTGATTATGTAGACGCCGATTGATTCTTGGGAGAGCGACACCTGCGTTAAATAAATTTAGCTGTATAACTCCGACATTTGGGATTTGTTAGCCTTGTGGTTCACGTACAGTCTTTTTTGTATTCTAAAAGTATCGTAATATTTGTGAAGAAGTAGCGATGTGAGGAACGACATTGATTTTCTTGCGGTTTTCTGTTTTTTTTTTGTCCGATTGAATGGTCATGATCATAAATTTGGTTCTGAATTTGGCTGTGACTCCAGCAACAATCTATTTCAGCGCTGTGCCGACGAAAATAGAGGAAATAGAGCCGAAGTCAAAGACGAAGCCGGGAAAGTATCGAGTGCACTTTTCGAGAAAAGTCTCAGACACCGAGACTGAGGAACATAGTGAAGAGTTCAATACCGTAGGGGTTTTTTCGTGATTCTAAAATATTCGCGTGCAATGTTCTATTATTAATATTTTGTATCAGGTTATAATGGCAATTGGTCGGGACGCTGTAACTCGCGATATTGGTCTAGACACGGTCGGCGTTGAGACCGGTCGCAATGGGAAGGTTTGGTCAAACTGTTTTTTGTCTACCTGATTACCTATCTATTGCTGTAGTCACATTACTAAGCTGCTTTTTTGTACTGTTTTTCATACAAGGGTGTAGAGAGACATTTTTCCAGCGTTTCGATGGCTAATTATGCGTATTATCCATATTTATAGTTCGATGTTCAGGTGAAAGGACGCCGCGAGCAATCGTTAACGTGCCCGTACATATACGCTATCGGTGATGTGCTGGAAAATACCCCGGAGTTGACGCCGGTGGCTATTCAAGCTGGGAAAGTGCTGATGAACAGGCTGTATGGTGGAGTTGATGCTATTGTGGGTTCCTGTTTGCATTCCTTTCATTTGTTTTAATTTTTTAGAACTCAACTTTTGTCGTCCTTTTTCTTACATTCCTGCCTATTTTATGCCTATTTTCTGCTTTTAACCTATTCTTCAAGTTGTGTAGACGAAGTCAATCAGTGGGATCACGCATAGATTAATAGGTAATAAGGTAAACGTTTCGGCGTTGATCAGTCTCCTAAAAGCCCTTGCAGAGTGTTGCTGCTGACAGAAGCAGCAAAAACGGGGCGGAGCGCCTTCCCACCGAGGACCACCGCTCTGCTGGCGGTTTGCTGCTGGGTTCGGCAGCAACGCCACAGCAGCACTCCTTGGATGTTTGCCGTGTGCTGGCGTCATTTTCAGGTGATCCGTGCTAGGACCTCTAGCACGAATGACGTACCGTCCTGGCGTAGCCTACCGCTCGATTTGCTGCGGCAGCAAAAAATGACCGAGACCATTCCGTGCTGCTGCTGCCGCCGGCTGCTGCTGGCTGCTAGCAGCACTCTGAAAGGGCCGTAAGGGCGCGCCGCCGCATTCGTGATCAATTCAGAATCGTAGAGGAATGGTGAACTCATATTTGGTCTATACTATGATATGCGTGGGCCTGCCACTTGACCAAGTCATTGTCTTCACCTTCACAGACAGGTCTGGTATCAATTTACCCGACCCCTGAGGAATGAAAAGCTTGGTTAGCCCTGGAGAGGATCGATTGCTCGACCGTGCAGTGTTAGTAGCGCCTCTTATCACTGTATCACTCGCCCCATCTCACATAGATAGGTAATGAGTAGTTAAGATGATAAGGGGTTGGCACTTCATGAGAAAAAGAGGACGGATAATCTTCTCAATGTCCTTTCAACTGGTCCTGAACTTTGGAACTCGATGAACTTGTATTGATTAAGTAGCCCTCATCTTGGAATCACTTATGCGCCTGTTCAATTAGCCCTTCTTGACTTTATTAACATGTTAGAATACTGTTGACTGCTAAATAATTACAGACGGAGTACGATGAAGTGCCGACGACGGTATTCACTCCTCTGGAGTACGGTACCTGCGGTCTCTCAGAAGAGGTAAGTTTTACCATGACTAATTTTTTTGCGGCTCAACCTGGATTCGAACCTTTCTCTATTCAATTTATATTAATCTTTATTCGTGTATTTTTATTGAAAGTCTCATTGAAATGCGTTTCAGACTGCAATCGAAAGGTATGGCAAAGATAACATTGTGATATATCACGGTGTGTTCACGCCACTCGAATACACCGTCGCTGAGAGAGAAGACAAAGATCATTGCTACTGTAAACTGATTTGTGTCATTCCGGAAAAGGTTCGTTTTGTATTATTGATTCGGGAATTGACGTACTTTATTTTACTATTCCCTTTTATCGTGTATTGATTATTGATCTCTATATTTGAAGGAACGAGTTGTTGGTTTCCATATACTAGCGCCCAACGCTGGTGAGGTTACCCAGGGCTTCGGTATCGCGCTGAAGCTGGGCGGAAAGAAGTCGGACTTTGATCGATTGATCGGAATCCATCCGACCGTTGCTGAGGTACATCAGAGATTTTATTATCGTCAGAAATTTTTTGTTTTTCCAAAACTTCTCTTTGACTTTTATTCTCGGAATTTTTTCTTTTCAGAGCTTCACCACTCTCTACCAGGTCAAGACGCTCGGTGGTGACCAGCTGAAAGCTACGGGTTGCTGAGGTTAAGCACGGTTTCTTTCATCGGATCGCTCATAAATGAGGCTTTTCTCAACAATTATTATTTTTTCCAAGTATAATTGTTGCGATTGGCTGATATGAGTGCATCCGACTGTTAGAAACCTGTGGAGACTGAGAGCATTTCGCCTTGTGACGGATGTCGGCTAAACTCGCCGAGCGCTGCCATCCTGATTCGAAATCGCCCGACGTCTCAACCCTTTTTTTGTTCTTTCGTCCTTAAGTTCCAGATTGCCTTGTGAATTCATCCAATTTTTAACCCAACATGATTTTATAACTTACTGATACCTATTTTACTAAGAATTCCATCGGTGATAGCTGTTTTTACTTAGAATCGGTGACTTTTGATGAATTGTCCAGGTAGTTGCTCATCTGTGTAAAATTAACATCACTGTACTGACGATGTCTTACAATTGCTTTATAAAAACGTCTTCATTTGGCTTGTGTTTTGTGCGGATTGAATTTTCAGTTGTTTGACGGAGACTATTGACCATCTCATTTTTGTTTTGATGATTAAAATGTAGTCAAAAGGTAATGAAGATGAACAATGAGGAAAATGTGAGCGTTCGACTATTGTTGCCGTGCTATACGGGCAGTCTACCGGTCAGACGATGTTGCTAGGAGCCACTTGTCTTCTGTTTTGTAATATTTTCTGTTTTTTACGGTTGTAAAAATAGTAACGAATTTGGCCTAGTTTCCAATTTTACCCAGAGTTGTGCTCCCGACTCAATAATTCTGTTTCCAACCCTGAGGCGTTGCTTGTGTTTTGTAGGACCCATTTTAGTTATGTATAGCTGCCGCCTATAGATCGTTTATATTTATAAGATTTATATTTTTAAGAAACTTTCCAATTCGAATGTCAATTTGCCCCATCTACCTCGGATATTCAGAAGGTACCAGCTTATGAGAAGCGGTTTAATTAAGGATTCCTACTGAAGCTCTAGATATTCTTGTTATACAAAGAACCACTAGGTCCACTCCTGGCATACTCCTTTTGTACTACTTATCTATCTTTTGAATACTCATCTCCAACTATAAGATCTACTCAGAAAGCGCCGAATCCTACTAAGAATCTAAGATCACGGATTTTGAACCGCTTTTTAGTTCTCTGAAGACGACGAAAGGTTCGAAACGTCAGGTCATAATAGTCTATCCACCTACTAATCTCGTTCGGTATAGCCTTATTCAACAAATCATGTTGAGGTTGGAAGAAGAGTAGGGTGAGTCCATAAGAAATTGAAGAGTGCGAAAAATTTTCAAATTACATTGAATTTTTCGTTTCCATTCAGTCGCAATGGACGCTTTGAGATGAGCAGGTGACCTGAGGCTGACAGATGTCGTCAGCCGAGCAGACCATGACCGTCACCATGTGATCACGTTATGGTGACCTCGAGTCGGCCAAAAATCGACCGTCGTGCCGTTGGCTTTCGGCGGGACACTCGATCGATTTAGGAGCGAAATAACCCCCGGAGATTCGTCACCGCGCTCCGCTCAGGCACTCGACGACATACGGACAGGTGATCCGGTTCAGCTTTTCGTTCGCTCTTCGCATTTTCTCATCCGTTTTTATCTCTTTCCAATGATAAGACATTTGTATTGAATATTATAGGTACATGATGTTTTTATCATGCTATTTTGAAATTTTTGTAGTGCTATTCTCGGTGCTATATCGGTTCGGGTCGGGGTTGCAGCAACAGGAAAAGTACGAAATTCCCGAGGCCCTATTTTTTGACAGAAATCAGTTCAAAGAGGGATTCAACTATGAACCTCTTGTCGGCGAATTCTTACTGGGGTCGCATTTTAACATTTTTTTCAACTTGTGATGAGGTCGAGCGTGAATCAAGCGTAATATTGTGTGCGGTTAAGTCGCCCAAAATCCTGCAGTAATTATTATGCTCAAATAAGAATCGCATTCGCCCCAACTTCAGTTTTTTTCAATAAAGCTGCTAAAAGTCTTTACGGTGACGTTGTTGATTCTGGTTCTTGTTCTTAAGACAAAACTTTATTTCGCAAATCTCGTATCTTTTTATATTCTTACTCCTCGTACGTTCCAATTTTTCCAATATTTTGATAATTTCTCAGAAACAGCTTTTCCTTTAGAATGGGATCTCTATTAACCACACCGACCGCGACGACGTCGGCCATTCCGCGAGATCCGGCCGCGTTGGAAAACCTCGACCGGAATCTCCTTCACAACCGGTGAGTTTTACAGACTCAGATAATTTTTTCTGTTCTTTTTTCAACCATTTTTGAATTTTCAAAATTCTTTTTTGTTTTTTCTGCGCTGTTTAATACCGTTTCCACGAAGGAATTCGTTATCGCTGGGCGTTGGTGCCCTCAAGTAGCACTATTATTTATTTGGCTAGTATGAAGTGGCTCGTGCCAGTAGTTCGTTTAATGTAAGCCGCTTATCGACTTTCTTTCCAGTGACTGGTTAGATGATAACGTTATTCGTTCTGTTAGTCGTTATCCGTAAGTGCTCTCGTTAACCCTACAGTATCATTCGCTTCTAAATCACCTCCTTGTTGTCCCTTACCTTCTGAAGGTAACGTTGCATCATTTGACATCAGAGCCCTGATTCATTATTGGCAAACTGGTCTGTAACCTTAAAAGTTTTGCAGCTAACCGTGACGCATCATAGACGGCGCTCAAGTAGTAATTGTAAAGCATGCTCTCGATATTTACGAATCAGAAACCGGGGTATGTTTGCGGTAAACGACCGGGTTTAGGTAACATTGAAGTAGCCATTTATGAATCCGTATCCAATATGCATTTGAACTTTTTGAATGTTTTCCAAATGGAACGATCCAGCGGTTGTCGAATCGAAAATCTTCGTCCACTTGTGCGTCGGTGAGGGCAAGAGTGGATAAGAGCAAATATTACACCTTGGAAAAATACGAGATTGCGTTGAACTATCGACCCACGGCTGTGTTCACACCTCTGGCTCCTCGGCACTCCTTTTTATATTTTTTTGGTGCAAAACTAACGGTCGATACGACGTGTGATTACTCTACGTGATTTATAACAGTAATAATGAGATTAGGGCCGCACGATGCAGTGGTAAGAGGCGCTACTGACACCCGCACGATCTATCAATCAGTGCCGGTCCGGATAACTAGGCCTCTCCTCCCTCCGTGGTCGGGTAAATTGGTACCAGACTTTTTCCAGGAAGGTAAAGACACTAACTTGGTGTAGCAGCTGGCACATGCAAGTCATTCTGTAATTCAAATGCGCACTCACCACAACTCTACGATTCTAAGTGGAGAACGAGTGCATGGTGCATCCTTAGGTGACTACATGTAGCCCGTTACGTTTAACTTTACCTTTAGTATGAAGATGAAACTAAAAATCTGCTCATATTAGGGACACCATAAATATCATAGCCTTATGTGATGACAATGAAATTATAAAAATAATGTAAAAAGTACTTATATTCGCACAATCTTTGCTCATTAATTGTCCTAGTCATTGCTTTAGCAATTGATTGCAGTGGACTGGTTGATTGTGTTTCATTTGTGAATGAAAATAAATCACCCTGTGTAGAGGAAAATTACAAGTTCAACTGATAGCGATGCGATGCCCCCGCGGTGAATCCGCTAAAGTTTGATATCAGTGCGAATTGGGTGCTTGTCTTCAATTTTTGCAATGATAGCTTTTCGTTATCGTAGGAGACGTCCCCTGGCGTGGTCTGATCTACTATCCTTTTTGCGCTGACTAAAGAAAGCAGCCATCAGGCTGAGAGCCCAGAAGGAACCAGGCAGATCTTCATTCGTATATTTGCTGGTTTTAATGATAGGCTGGTAATGGGTTTCAATGACTGATGTGTCTTATGGATTTTTATTTTCTATTTACGTTCTGTTGCTCGGAGTGAATAAATAAATAAATAAATAAATAAATAAATAAATAAATAGGTAACCATCTGATCGGCTGAAATGGTGGTTCTGAGTGGAATACCTGCCCTATGGCCATGTACTTCACTTTAACTGATAATGTTTTTGGAAAATATAAATTCTTATCGAAAATGAACGTGCGTTATTTCATAATTGCTGCTTACATGGTTGATCATTGTCAGTTACAACTCATTGGGCGCTGGAAAAGAAATCATTCGTTATCAGCGAAGCGATAACATTCCAGCTTCTTCGGTCGGTGCAGACACTGAAAAATCTCGCCCTGCCCTTTCTAGTTATCGTCGGTATTTTGCTCTCTTTTGCCTACCAACTCAAATTCTTTCTCTCTGAGCGTTTGTCCTGCTCATTCCATTAGGTAAATAGGGTACACTCGAATCCATCGCTCATCGCTTTCCAGTCCTTTTGACCACTTGAGCTAAAAGGAAGTAGTTCGAGAAGAAAATTAAAAAGTTCAAGTTTTAGATGTTAAATCTTTCTATTTTTTCTAGGGTTTAGTGGTTCAATTTTTAATGCTGTAACGTTGTACTTCCTCCGTCTGTTTTTTAAAGTGGCACGCTATGCGAAAAATGTAAAATAAAATAAAATAAAATAAAATAAAATAATTTTTGGTATTAAATAATGTTATTATCCACGGCGCGGAAATCTAATTCAATGGTTAGGGGTACAAGCTGAATGGAAGTGTGTATCAAGACAGACTAACCGCTCATTCATGTACAAATAGAAAAATGATACCGATAGCTTCTCGTGACTTCATCTACAACTGATAAAAATCGAAGATACGAGGATAGCATCATTTTGTATCCAATTATCCATAGCAGCGGTAGGTTTCGAACACCTCTAGGGTGAATACCCGCAGTAATATGGTTTGCTATAGAAACTGTAATATTATCATTCCAAGAACGATGATAATATTTCTTTTTGATTTTCTCTCAGCAAAGAATCGGTGGAAAAGCGGAGGTGAAGAGGCGAGAAGAGGTGTGAATAAGGTCATGTTAGTAGGTGATTCAAAGAAAACGAAGGGTGGTTTGATCGTGATATTTTGGAACATTTAATGATTATTCTAAGGAACCTCTAAACCTCTCAGATCTGCGTTCTCGTGTCTAAAACCCCTCTATTGCTGTAGTCGGTGCTGTCAGATATTAAATTTACTGTAAAACGTAATAGGTGAAAGTGATCGCCATTGATCAATGGTCCAAGGACGCGCCGTACATTCGCGTTTCATTAAAAATAGTAGAGGAATGATGACTGCGTATTTGGCCCATACAGTGACTTGCGGAGGCCAGCCGCTATATCAAGTCAGTGTCTCTACGTTCCTAGAGAAACCTGGTGCCAATTTACCTGACTTCGGAAGGCTCAGTTAGCCTGGAAGGAGATCGATCGTTGGACCGTGCAGGTGTCATAGCGCCCCTTACCACTGTACCACGTGCGCCTTAGATTTACAGTTTGTCTTCTATCAGATACTGTAGGTGCTACCTGTCGCACTACCGAATCACTAGCTCTTAATTGGCCATAATAGTGACGATACAGGCTGATAGGCCCAGAAGGAATGCTGGAGATAAGACAAATAAACTACTCGTTGAGGGTCAAAGACTGAGATGATGCCGCGGGTTAGCGACACGTAATGGTGAGGAAAGCGTGGGTTCAAATCTTCTTGGAGGCACCAAATGGTCCGCATTCTTTTGAAGACATCTAAAGAAACTTCTTTCTTCCATTGTCGTCAAATCACTTTTTGAATAATAACTATCTTTTATTTTTGAAAGGATCATTTTTTTTTGAGTTTTGACCTCAGGCATAAGGTTGGAGGGGCAAGCTATTAGAGGACGATGGACGGTGAAATTTAAAAGCTCGTACCTTTCTCTCGAAATTAAAAAAATTCTGGTTCGAATTTTGTTTATGTTTAGATCCGTTACGTTCATTTTTCACGCTTTTAGGCATTATTCAGCAGAAATTCGATCGATTCTCATTTCAGAGATCCCAACGGTATGGTTCATGTGCCAGTGGTGACGGAGAAGACTAGGAAGGAGTTGAACTTCCCCAAGGTAATTTTTTAAAATTTGATCTTTCCCGTTTCCTTCCGCTTTTGTTTTCAATTTTCTTTTTTTGTATTTGAAGAGTTTTCATTATAGGTTGAATTGCACCTTCACCTTGATGGCTCTATTCGGTTTTCTACGTTGTTGGAATTGTCGTTGTAAGTTTTCCAGATAAATATTGTGAAAATATAAATAAAAAAATAAAGTAACAATATACCGGTCGTGTGAGTCTGTCCCTACTTGGACAACTTTCTTGTAAACACTCGTTTCCTGTTTTTTTTTTTGTAAAATTCTTTGTTTTTTGAGTAATTGAAACCTGGAAACGGTAGAAATTCATTACTGCTACACTTTGATTTTCCAAGCGTTTTCTTTATAGAAAACATGGCACCCCGTTGAAAGGCGCCAAAACCGTGGAGGAGCTGAAGAAGGTGTTGATCACCCACGAACCAGCGAATCTCTCAAAGGTCTTGGAAGCGTTCGATTTGTTCCTTCCTGTTGTGCGGTAAGTACGCTGGTCTGACAAATCCCGGCAGAAAATGTATCAATAATAAAAGGGTCAATATGTATTAGAATATTTATGTTAAATAGCGTGATTAAGGGGTGATAAGGATGCTATCGAGCGGATCGCCTATGAGATGTGCGAAGATCAAGCCGCGAACGGTGTCATTTATTTTGAAGGTCGATATTCGCCGAATTTGCTCTGTCTACCGGGTGGAGAGGTGATCGATAATTTTCCTGTATAGATCGTGGTTTCATTTTTTTTACTTTTTTTCACTGCAGTTGACCCCAGCCGGTGTTGTGGAGGCGGTAAAGCGAGGATTCGATCGTGGTGAGGCGAAATTCGGTGTGAAAGCCCGATCGATTGTGTGCTGTATTCGAGGATTGGATCAATACGCTGATGACGTTCTGCAGCTCGGTGAGTGTAGATGATAGTACGAATATCTCGAAAATTATAAATTAAACCTCAAAAATTCGTCAGGTTATTTATTTGAATAACCAGAAGTCACACGAGTTCGTGTTAAATAGAGAATCGCCGAAACCTTACAAAAATTGCACGAAAAAGTGGAAAGCGTAGATCCTCGGCCTACCAATTGCCATTCCCTGCGACGAAGATGGGTCTGGATAAATGGCATGAGTAGTGGACCTTTACGTCCTAGCCTAAAATAGTTTTGAAATGGCCGTACAGGATTTCAAAATATTTAAAGAATTTGGATAAGTATAAGGTTACTCAATGTTGTAATTGTTTGCGATCCAGGTGAACCCTATCGAGAGTATTTTGTGGAATTTCTATTTTTATTTTTGCTTTTTATGTGAAGCTTCTTTTCTAAAAACGACTTTCAGCGACCGACTACCGTCACCTCGGCGTAGTAGCGATAGACGTGGCTGGATCGGCCCATGGAGCCGACGAGCAGTACGAACCGAAAATTGTGCATATTTTCAAGGTGAGCGAGAACCTCATAATAATATTAATGCCTTTATTGAGAATATAATTTATAGGAAGCTTACAAACGAGGTATCCATCGCACTGTTCATTCTGGAGAGTCTGGTGGTGCTAAGGAGGTGCACAAGGTTTGTTTGTCGACGAGGTCCATACCGTGTTTATGAAATTTCTACTGAACGATAAATTGGCTAATAAACATATAAATTAATGGATTTGCCTAGAAGTGGTTTTTTAGTGTATTGGCGCAAAATTGTGAAAAAAGGGTGGTTTAACGAAGCGTTTGCGATATAGTTTTCATTCAGCCGTGGTATTTTCGAGAGATTCCCAGTGAGATCTCGTATTTTATCCAGATTGGGTTTTTGTGTGTATAATCGTATATTTACTAAATTCTCCTATAAATATAAAATATATAATTATATAAATATTATTCACTAAAACGAGCAAAACGAACCTAAATATCTTCTGTAGGCTATCAATGAGATGCACGCCGAACGGGTAGGCCACGGCTATCGTGTGATGACCGATCCAGCAATGTACAAGCGGTAAGATTCATTTCCATTTGTTCGTTAAACTATTAATAAATTAGAATATTTGAAAACGCTAAATTTGCAGTTATTTCATCGACGATCACAAAATCCACCTCGAAGCGTGCCCCTATTCATCGATAATGACAGGAGCGGTGCCGCTGGACTGGAAGAATCATCCTGTTGCAACGTGGGTTTTTCTCCACCTTCGTTTACCTGGATTTACTTTGATTGGCGCATGGGGTAGGTAAACAGGTATTGGCTGAATTTTCGTAATGGGTGCGCGTGGTGCAGTGGTAAAATGCGCCACAGAGACCCGCACGGTCGAGCGATCGGTCTCGACCTGGGCTAACCAAGCCTTCCATCTCTCCAAGGTCGGGAAAATTGGTACCGGACTGGTCTGGTAAGGTAAAGTCACTCATTTGGGCTGGCCCCGGCAAGTCATTGTACGGACAAAATACGCATTCACCGTGTCATTACAATTCTAAGTGGAAAATGGATGCGCGACGCGTTACTAGGGTACTGCTCAACGCCCACCCCTTACACCTTCAGGTTTACCTTCATTCACCTCGAAATGTGGTGCAGTAGTGAAAGGCGCTACTTACAACCGCACAGTCGAGCGATTGATCTTGGCCAGCTAACCAAGCCTTCCTCCCCTCCAGAGTCGGGTAAATTGGCACCAGACTTGCCTAGGAAGGTAAAGTCACTGACTTGGATTGGTCCCGGTAAGTCGTTGTACAGACCAAATACGCATTCACCATGTCTTTATGATTCTGAATGGAAAATGAATGCGTGGCGCGTCCTTAGGGTACCGCTCAACGCCCACCCATACCTTTACCTTCACATTTACCTTCATTTTCCTCTAAATACTTTGACTGGCGATGAGATTTAATAGTTAAGCTGCTGTTGGGTGAATCTTGCCGTGTCGATCTGATGCGGAGTGTTGCGCTGCAGCGCGATAGAAGTATAAACGCCTTCCGTCGATCTTCCTTTTACGCTCGTTTTATTACTTCAGTTGGGCTAAGGACCGGGTGAACTTCTCGATTTCTCGTGACGATCCGACATGTTTCGATAACACCATGCTGAGCGAATTACAATTGGTTCGAGACGAAATCGGTCTCACTCCACATCAGCTCTGGCAATGTGTAAGTGCGCTTAGTTTTTCCTCTAATTGAGCATTTCGAACATTTTTCGATCGAATTCAAATACAATTGTAGAATAGGTACATGAAGCATTTCTCTTCAAATTAGTGGCTTCACGGTTTAATTTTCGAAATTAGAAAAATTATTCCCGATTTTTCAGCAACTAAACGCAGCCCGCGCATGTTTCCTCACGGAAGAGGAGAAGCGACCGATCATTGAGAAAATTCTCGCCGCCGAGCCGAAGTAGAAGTATAAACTCGCTTTCATAGCCGTTCCATATCGCCAGTTTTTCGCCGTTTTTCAGTCCCAATCACTTGTGTTTTCTTATGGGTGGTTTTCACTGTTTCGTGGTAAATCGATATCTTGCCCACGGCAACATTTTATTTGTACTGTCTTTTTCTTGTTATTTGTGTTTTACGTTGACATTTCCTCTCACCTCGTTGGGGTGATATTACCCCTGAAAAAGCATTTCCATTGTAGTCTGTTCCAAACGAGCTAGAGTTGTTCCCATGAATTCTTACCGTACAGCGATACATTACATGAATTTTAGAAAATGTTTACAAATGTATTTTTAATTGTATTCCACGAAAAAAGCTTATTCATTTGTGTCTGGCGGCTTTGTGAAGAGTGTGGTTCTCGTAGAGTCCATGGTACTGTAGTCGTTTGTCGCCGTACACGTCGACAATCGATACGGCCCAAGTCACTGAAATCAACTAATTTATATTGGTTATTATTTTATTCTTATATTTTATCTATGATTTTGACAGCTTTTGATAGTCATTTGAAGAATGTTTAAAAATAATCATTATTTTTTAGACGAGCTAATTTCAATTTCAATTTCAATTTATTACGTTGTATAAGACAAACGTAAGAAAGTAACACCGTTCACCGATCACGATAATTCATCAAAATAAAAATGCCAATTAACAAAAAGCACTGAATATTAGAGTGGTGTGATAATACTAAAAAGTGTAAGTGATACAGACACCTTAAGAGAACAAACATCATAACTGAGGGCAGTATTACTCTGGCTTAGAGAGAGTTTTGATAATGTGAGCTAAAGCGGTTAACGAGGGATTATTATTTTTTTGGCGCGCTAAAGCGGCTAGTGAGATCAAAAAGTTGAAGCTCCGCCGCGCACGGCGACATTTGGTCTGCGCGACGTCGCGTTTGTCGCGCGTAAGTGGGTGAGAGTAGAGGAGTGGCAGGTAACGTTCAAGCGTCCTATGTTGCACATATTACTTTACCTTTAACATTCTAAATTTTTACAAATATAATTAACCAAAGGTGTGTTTTTGCCTTTTTTGAAGAAAAATAATAGGAATGATTTTTATTTAGGAAAATGGGCTGATTCTTAATACATTTGCATGTATTACTTTTTAACACGTCTATTAAACCTTACTCGTGGGTAAGTACAAAATCGATCAATAAGTGATCAGTCGTAATGAATAGCGATCGATGAAAAACTGATGATCCATTGAGGAGTATAAGCACAGGTTCTGAGTGGTTTGATAAATATTATGGAATACTTAGTGTAGCGTGGAGCAGTGGTAAAAATAGTTACTTCACCTACACCATCGAGTGATCGATCCTCGCGCGGACTAACCAGGCATTCCGTCCCTCCCTGTGGGGTTAATTGGTACCAGACTTGTCTGAGGAGGTAAAGGCACTGGCTTGGTGTAGCGACTGGTCTCCACAAGTCATTGTATGGGCCAAATACGCATTCATCATTCCTCTGCGATTCTGACTGGAAGACAAGTACATGGCGCATTCCAAGAGATTGATCGGTCACTTTGGCTCTACCTGTCATTTAGTGTAGGATGTAAGAACGATTTGGCCAAGTGAAAGAGAAGCGAATTAAACAGGTTGAGTAGTATGGGTATAATTTACCTTACCCCGAAAAAAGCTGACAAATGAATCACCGTAGATAGTGAACATTTAGTTCAAAATTATTTTAGTAGATAAAGTTAGTATACAAAATGTTATGTTGCATAAAGCAAATGCTATCAAGGAACAGCCTAAAGTCCGAAATTGAGCTTAATGTCGATAACTGGTCGTGGTCATATTAGGTAAAAATTAGCACGTCAATTAAGAACAATTAAATTGTTGGCGTCATGATTGGCTCGGATGATACAACTAATCATTTTAGCAACCGAACCAATCAATAAACTGAGAAATATCAAATGAGACTACCTGAAATAGAGATAAGTAATAGAATGGCGGTCAGGAGTCTCATGACGTGCTATCGATCACGACGAAAAGATGGCAGTCGGTGGGTTGGAGGTGAAACGTTGACGTTGAAAACCGGTCGGGGTTCAAGTTTACGACGTCATCATGCTGGCTGGCCTTACTTTTCCCGAAAGAACCAGTCATTTATACCTCGACAAGGGTAAAGATAAAGGTGTCAGCGTTTATCAGCCTCCTAAGGGCGCTTTTGCAGATGATCAGAAGATTTGCCGGTCGATTGGGAGTGAAGCTGGGGCAGGAGCATTACAGGGAGGGGTAAACATCGTAGACGTATGGGCCAACAAATGGAAATAAAAAAAGTGTTAGTAATACAAAGGCTCGTTTCGCCCTGAAAACTTAGACGAGCAAAGTTGAAGAGTATAAGAGTACCCCCGGGACTCATCAGTAAGTAAGGGGGACTCATAAAGGAAAGGAAAAAGAAAAAGAAAGATAGTAAGTAAAAAAAGCTACAACACAACAAAGTTGAATCAGTAACAAAAATGATAAACCGACCTGAACTGGATAAGCCCTCCCAAAATATTCCATAAAAATAAGTTAGTGTTGTATTCCAAAGAAGGTAAAATAATAAAGATCGCGCACATATCTCAAACTTGGGCAATTGAACCTTGGAAGTTGCCACTATCGAGAGGGAAGTGCAAGGTACTTCACTTAGGAAACTGCAATGCCAACCATCAGTACTACATTGACGATTCTCCTCTTAGCAGTGTGGATGAAATAAAGAACTTGGGCTTTTTGGTATCTAGAGATCTCATCGTCAGTTTTGATAAACATTGTGAAATAATATCTATGAAGGCAACCGAGGTTGTTCACAATTTGTTCAGAGCCTTGTTAACCGGGGATACTACCGTACTCCTACAAGCCTACAAATCGTACGTAAGGCCTATATTAGAGTATGGGATCCCGCCTTCAGTCCATACAAAATCAAGTACATTAACATGCTGGAAAAGGTCCAAAATAAATTTACCAGAAAGCTCATCATTCGGGCGATCGGATTTGTATATGACCAGCTCCCCTCAAGCGTAACGAGCAATCTCAATTTGGGCCTGTCCACCTTTTCCCGCAGGGGAATGAGGAACGATCTTCTCCTACCACACAAAATTGTACATAACAAGACCAGTATAAGGCTAGGTGATATCTTTTCGTTGAGAGCCTCAAGCACCCGTGGTGGTGCCGTTAAATTTCAGATGGCCAGCGCAAAACACAATTTTCGCCGCTTCTTCTTTACGCCTAGAGCTATTTCTTCCTTGGAGAAGTTTCGCAAAAAGTATAGTATATTTTTGTTGGCTACCAAACATTCAAAAACAGTTTAGGCGGATTTCTGAACTCGTAATTCCTTGGCGGTTTTCCGGCTGATCATTCCTGTTTTGAATTTTGTCATTTCAACTTTTTCTCCTATTTAGTTTCTTGTTTTATTAAGCCGACCTACGTTTCTTCCACCTTTTTGTATACTTTTTAACTACTATCTGATCGCCTTGAATATGTGCTTTTTCGCTGTACGGTCGTCTACATTACTATACACGAGGTACTCGTAGCTCGTGTAATAAGGACACACCACGCATTCGTGTTCCAGTCAGAATCGTAGAGGCACAGTGAAGCGTATTCGGGCTATACAATGACTGGCGGGACCACCCGCTATTCGAAGTCAGTGTCCTCACTTTCCAAGGCAAATCTGGTACCAATTCAAGCTACCCCGGAAGGATGGAAGATGTCGTTAGCCCGAACGAGGATCGATCGCCCGACTGTGCGGGTGTCAGTAGCGCCTCCTACCAGTGCACGACGTCCGCCCTTGAAACAATTCAGCGCCTCTTCAAAATGCGAACTTCATTCCTGATCAGGCGCGGGCAGTTCACAAAAGTGCTTGCTGGTTTTTTTCTGAAACAATCTTTGATACATATTATTAAGGAGTGGAGTGATGCCTGAAGATCTGGGTATGCTGATTCCTTGGAACCTGGGTATACTGATACCTGAGAAAAAAAATTTGTGATTTCACCGCACGCTTCATTTTTCTATGGCATGAACTCGTTTTGAAATAAAATAAAGAGAAGGTGATAAAGAGGACGACAAACGTCGAACTAGATAAACCTTAGGTAGATCTCAGCTTCTGGAAGTATCTCAATATCGAGAAGTGGTTAAAAAAGATATTTTTAGGCTACCAGAGAAAGAGTGCACCTCTTCCTATTGGCTACGAAAACCGATGGTGAGTCTCCCTTCGGTAAGTTTTCTCGGGACTATTCTGGCTTCAAAAGGATAGGACCCGTCTGTTTCTAACGTTTCTAAACCTTATTTTTAGCAACCGTTTGAGCCGCAAGGTGATAATCACCTCGTCATGATGATCCATAGGCCGACGGCAACCTCAGTCGACACCTCGCCATTGACCCGCGCGGCCTACTGCACGCTTGTGGTGCGTGTTTTTTTTTAATTTTTTTTTCATTTTCTGTTTTTTTGTGCTCTTTCCTCCTTTCATGTCCTCATCCACTCCTCTCTGTCTCTGTTTCTTGGTCGTTCACTTTTGTTGCGGTTTTGTAGATCCTTTCAAAAATATGGCACTTTTACCGTTCTCGCTTCCCATCCGTAACTCAGCTTGTAACAACCAATGGTAACCATCCTCATCTCCATGTTTTAGCCTGTCTTCATCTACTGCCGTTGCAGGGTCTTTCAGTTTCTTTTTCACTTTTCTCATATTGTGTCTGTTGTTTTAAATCCTAGATGTATCGTTCATATACATTTTATACCACCCAAAAAGGGTCACTAGTTGCTGTTCAGTTCAAGTTTTACTGCTTTGTTATATTTTTACGTGAACGTAAGCGTTTCACGTCCCAATAAAGAAAGAAAGAAAGCTTGTCATTCATCCCTCATCTCTGTTATCATCATTTTTCATCGTCTTTTTTTGCTTTTTTTCACACTTTTTTCTCATGACTCATCCATTTCGAGTCCAAAACTGTACCTATAGCTCTTCCCTATTGTTACGGTCTGGTTCTTCCTGTTTTAACTTCACCTTTCTCGTTCCCCATCCATGTCCCAACTTAGCTGGCTAAGGTCATTTGGAACGAGATATGCTCAGGATGGTGTAACACCTGCGAAACTCACGGGTCACCGCTGGGTAAAGGAGGGAAGTGAAAGCCCCGCTGATTGGTGATGGCTTAACACGGCTGTTATCCGTTCTGCAGTGAGGTTACTTGCGTAGAATTAGTTTATTCTCAGGATAATCCAGGCGTCCCAATTTACCGTATCTCAAAAAGATGGATGGCTTGGTTAGATCGGAAAGGGATTGATCGCTCGATTGTGCACCTGTCAGTAGCGACTCTTACCACTGCATTACGCGCACCTTCGAAGTTGGATAGGTGACTCTGCAGGAGCGGTACCCGAACAGGACCCAGATTCATCATCTAATAACCTGCGAATAAACCCTGACTGGGTTCCACCAGCACACTACAGGTATCGGACGCCCAATCGAGAGTAGTGGCAATTTTTGAGGTATATTTCGGGTTTACTTTATTTTTTCCGAAATAAAGATAGAGGTAAAGGTAAAGGTGCCGGCGTTGATCAGTCCCCTGGGGACGCGCCGCCGCATTCGTGTTCCATTCAAGTCGTAAAGGCTTAGTGAATGCGTATTTGGCCTATACAATGACCTGTGGGGGCCAGCCGCTATACCAGGTCAGTGTCTTTACTTTCCCAGACAAGTCTGGTACCAATTTACCCGACCCCGGAGGGATGGAAGGTTTGGTTAGCCCGGGCCGGGATCGATCGCTCGTCCGTGCGGGTGAAAGCAGTACCTCTTACCACTGTACCACGCGGGCCCTCTTTTCCGAAATAAAAGGTAAAAAGGTAAAGGTACCGGCGTAGACCAATTCCTAATGACGCGCCACGCACTTTGTTTCCGTTCAGAATCGTAGTTAGTTAATGAATGTGTATTTTGCCAATACAACGAATTGCGTAGGTCAGGCACTATACCGAGTCAGTATCTCTACCTTCTCAGACAAGTCGGGTACCAATACGCCGGATTCTGGAGGGATAGAAGGCCTGGGTAGCCTGGGCGGGGATCGATCGCTCGACCGACCGGGTGTCAGTAGAGCCTCTTACCAGTGCATTACGCGCGCCTTTCTGGACAAAGAAAAAACTGGAATATATCCCGATTTTCGTTCAAGAATCCGGCCCCATGTGCTAGGCTACTAGCCGGTGTCCAGCAACAGTTCCGTGTTTGGACAATCGGAGCAGTTTGCACTCTACAGCTGTGTGTGTTGATTTCATCGGCGAACAGGCCACCCGAAAAAAGTTCAATCAATAGAAACAAGAGAGCTAGTTGGTTGCAGCGAGACAGAACGTCACAGTCACATACGCTAACAGTGTTCCTTTCAACATATCATTTCATTATAGCTAACTGCTCCCTTGGATATTGATTTTTATTTATTTATTTATTCATTTATTTATTTATTTACCCGCAAAAGCGCGTTGAAATTGAAAATGGTTGGTGGGACAAACATCCATGGAAACACTAAAGAACGCCGAACTAGATTTTTTTGGTCGATTCTCCAAGAGGTTGATTCACGCTTTAGTATTTACTCTACAAAGTATCTCCATAAATTTCCTTTGAACTCCAAAGTATGAAGCCAATGTGTTGCCAAGTTATCAGTTATCTCCCCAGGGCCCAACTCATTTTTAGGGTTTATTTTGATGGGATCAGCGTAGCGGCAATTTGGGATTTTCGTTCCAGCAATAAGTGTAGAATCAAACCAGTATTTTTGACGAAATTTTGAAAATTCCGAGGAAATGATCGTGTCTTTTTTACTAGGGAATTTTACTATTATACATGTTGTTCTGACAAGGAATCCCGTTTTTTCCTATGTAATGGTCCATCCATAGTTTCCACCAGTAGGAAATCTAATGGAGCTTCTGACGACTTTGTGAGGTGAAATGTAACGGTAAAGGTAAAGATGACGGCGTTGATCAATCCCCTCAGGATGCGCCGCCGCCCTCGTGTTCGATTCAGAATTGTAGAGGCATAGTGAATGCGTATTTCGTCTATAACATGACTTGCTGTCTTTGTTCCAACTAACGGTAAAGGTAAAGGTAAGAAGGTCGACGTTGACTAGCTCCTCAAGGGTACGCCACGCATTCGACTTCAATTCAGGAGCGCAGAGGTATGGCGAAGGCTTATTTGGCCTATAGAATTACTTGCGGCCACAGCTCAAGCTAGTGTCTTCACCATTCCAGACAAGTCTGACACCAATTCACTCGACCCCGGAGGGATTAATGTTTTGGTTACTCCGAGCGATGATACCATTTTACCTAGGGATGGCTTGGGTGGGTAGACCTTGCGAGGATCGATCGCTTGACCGCGCGGGTGAAAGTAGTGTCTCTTACCTTACCTGCACAGCGCACGCCCGTGCTTGATTAAGTACTAGGTGGAATACCGGGAGAATTAGGACTGAACGCATCCTTAAAGCATATGGTATCTCTCTTTGTCAATTGTAGGACTTCAGAATAAGACTTCATTAAGTTGAAGTAGATATGACGATTAGGAAACCGTTTGTTTGATCAGGAACAACTTCCGTTTCTTTTTCTCTATTTCATGACAATTTCGAACGGACAGGTAGGCATCGACGCCTGGATTTCTCGACATCGCCTCGTTCCTACTGTTCTGTCTGAATAACTTCAACAGGTGCACATAACCGGTTCGTTGTCGGCGTTGTTCGTCGAAAAATCGTCGACGCTGACGAACTTATTTGGCTGATTTTAGTGAGTTTTCTTCCAAGTGATCACTCATGCCTTGAATTGCAACAAAAAACTCTGCGGTTTTTCGGCGACATTCATAGAAAAAGTTCGTCATTTTGGATTCGAACTGACGTGTGGCGTTCCGTTCCACACGGTCAGTAACCGGATTCGGCGGCGGCGCGCTTCGTTTGACCTTCTAACAGAGCCCTCGTCGATACATCAGATTTTTTTCTACTAACCCATCTTTCAATATTAATTCCCGCGTCGAGATTAACCAAGCCTTCCATCCCTTAAGAGTTGGATAAATAGGCACCGAACTTGTCTGGGAAGTGGTAAAAGGCGCTACTGACACCCGCACGGTCGAGCGGTCGATCCCCGCCCGGGCTAACCAGGCCTTTCATACCTTCGGGGCTTGGTAAATTGGTACCGAACCCGTCTGGTAAGGTAAAGACACTGACTTGGTATAGCTTGGTTAGCTCGGGCGGGGATTGGTCGCATGTCATCGTGTCAGTCTCAGGCCAACTATGCAGTCAACAGGCCTCTACGATGCTGAATTGAACATGAATGCAACGGAGCACCCTTAGGGGACTGATCAACGTTGGCACCTTTACCTTTACTTTTACCTTTAAAATGCTCATTTGCACGATTTTTATTTAAAATGCTCATTTGCACGATTTTTACGTCGATACAAGTGAACGAGGCTTTAGGGAGGAGAAAAAGGGTAAAAAAAAACGCAAGAGTTCGCAGGCGGAAGTGCAATCCTAAAGACCGAGGACATTCTCGACGGCTGCTGGACAGCCCAGGCGTAACACAGCGTGCTCGAGCGACCGGCTGGTGACGGACGGGTGTCCAGTTCAGTACGACGAAGATTCTTCGGTGGCGGTTATTTATGGAAGGCGTGGATGCGCCTGATTAGTAGGGTTGACTTCCAGTTGACGACCGACGAGCCTAAGCCTACGCCCAACCTGAGCCTGGTTTTGAACCCGGAGGATTTCCTCCCATTTTCATCACTCTTTCCTCCTGCATGATTTCATCTACTTGTAGGCCTCTTTTTTATGCTTAGGGTAACTATTGAATTAGCTATGTGTTATTCTTTTCCGACATACTATAGTACATGCTGATTGGACTTCACTGATCACATCTGTTTAGTATACAGTGCTATTGCTAATAATCTGAAAAATACAGTTGCACGTGATAGATTGAGTGAAGCCGAATAGCCAAGATGGTAAGATTGAGTGAAGCCGAATAGCCAAGATGATACAAGTTTATTCTGGCTAACGTTTCGGCGAGTCCGCCTTCGTCAGAGCCTGGAAGAGAAAATCGGTCTTGAGCGAATGATCTCACAAGCTCATCTTTTCTCTTCCAGGCTCTGGCGAAGGCGGACTCGTCGAAACGTTAGCCAGAATAAACTTGTAACATCTTGGCTATTCGGCTTCACTCAATCTATCACGTGCAACTATATTCGACATGCCAAAATTAACGACAGTCGTTCATGGAATAATCTAAAAAAGTCGAGTTCTCGCTGTGTACACTAACCTTGACAATGTCGAGATTGCCTTGAGAGGTGAGTTGACCAACATTAGCGGCTTGACGCCGACCTTAAAGGGCCATACTGAAACCGTTGGATCATTTCCAGCTTAATGCTGACCGGTTCCAGCAGTGTGAAATGCTCTGGACGGCCATTGTGCGACGGCGGTCTGCTGCATTATTGGGGTATTAAATTATCCATCTGGTAATGGAGGTGAGAATCTCGTTCCCCATAGACTTATTGCTTTATGGGACTCGCTTGGGCACTATTCCACTTGTTGGACACCAGCACTCGATTTTTTTTCACTCGTCGAAATTCGCTGAAACTTTGCACAGGGAGGTAACTGAGGGCGCTGATCAGGAATCTGCTGTCCGTTTTCTATGCGGGTGGTTTCGGACCACCCAAATCGCTACTTGGGTGGTCCATTCAGGGTCACCAATTCCGCTGATCTTTGCCTATGGGCGTTATTTGGGGTCCAGAACACGAATCTGCTATCATTTTTTCACGTGGGTGGTCTCTGACCACCCAAATCGCTACTTGGGTGGTCCAGTCAGGATCACCGATTTTACTGAAACTTTGTCTATGGGGGTTTCTGGTGTCCAGGACACGATGGTGAAGTCCGTTCTTCAAATTGCGGCTGAATACGGCAGTTATAGGTAAGTACCTACTGATTTTACCCGGTGAGACTCACCTATAACTGCCGTATTCGGCCGCCATTTGAAAAACCGACTTCACCATCGTGTTCAGGACACCAGAGAACCCCCATGGACGAAGTTTCAGCGGAATCGGTGATCCTGACAGGACCACCCAGGTGGCGATTTGGGTGGTCTGAGGCCATCCACGTGAGAAACGGACAGCAGATTCGTGATCAGCGCCCCCAATTACCCCCGTAGGCGAAGTTCCAGCGAATTTCTGGAGAAAAAATTTCTGGCTGAAAAAAAATCGAGTGCTGGTGTCCAACAAGTGGAATAGTGCCCTCGCTTGTACGTACAGTCTCTCTACGTCTGTACTCTTAGGTTCATTTCAAAATTATGCTGTGGCAGCAGAGCAGTAATGGTTAAGCATAGCAGAAGAACGCAAAGGCGACAGCAGTGCAGTAGGGAGCGACCGGTGTCATTCATTGCTGGACGAAAGTGTGGTGGAGTGTGTCATGTCTGCTTTGGCGGTCCCAACGCGAATTGTTGGTTAAGTACACAACACGATAGATACCGTTGCCCATCAGCCGATGTTGCGAAATAGGCCCCCATTCCCTGTTGCTGCTCAGGTAATGAGCCGTAGGTGTCTGACTCGCTACTGCTACTTTCATTCGCTACTACTTCATACACTCGCTACAGCTCATACGAAACGTTTTCCTTTCTGATGTAACACGAAACTATTCTGCTATTTGCCGCTTTTTGTTTTGCGGGTAATAGACGAGAACTAGTTGAATGACTTATATATTTGAAGATGCAAGGTTATTCGCAAAACACTTACATCAGACGGGAATTGAACCCGCGTCTTTCTGTTTCCGTCAGACTGCACTAACCACTGTGGTACCGATGTACGTTGCGACCCAGTAGCATCTTTCTTAAGCCCGGTCGGGCTGTTGCTATCTGCACTCATCCATAATCACGGGAATGAGCCGGTTAGCCGTTATCGGCAGTTACCAGTTGAGCTGATAGTGTTTTTGATGTAACACGAAACTATTTTAACACGTTGACGACAGTGTGGCGCAATGCTGCGCCACGCTCAAGCGGCCGCGTGGGACCGTGTGGCGCAATGGTGCGCCACGGTCTTGTATCGTATTTTTCTCGATACATTTCAGAATTTCGAAAAAATGTTTTGTGCCACTTTTATGTCGACCTTTGCACATTGTTATAGGAAGCGTGGTCCATGAAAATGATGCTTAGCTTCTGATTTACTGGAACTTTTGATTGTGCACTAGCTTTCTTTACAAGTAAAAACAAATAGTGGTTATTGCAAGAAACAAACAAATGGAAACAAATACTAGTTACTGAAACAAACACATAAATACAAACAAATATTGATTATTAGAATCAACAAATAATGAACAATAAACAAATAACAATTTTCTTTTAACCTGGATAGGGAAAAAGGACATTCTAAAAGCTTCCTGCTGTTATTTTTCTGTTTTCATTGCAAAAAAGGAATATTCACAATCTCCGATACTACAGGACTGTATATGTAGTCTTCGAGA
The DNA here is from genome assembly GCA_030553155.1 of Nippostrongylus brasiliensis. Lineage (NCBI taxonomy): Eukaryota > Metazoa > Nematoda > Chromadorea > Rhabditida > Heligmosomidae > Nippostrongylus > Nippostrongylus brasiliensis. The sequence goes on from CP130735.1 coordinate 15,554,464, forward strand.
TTTACTATTCACTTCCATTTTGAAGGAAATTTGTTGTATGCCAGCATCATGCCACAGCCTCGGCGCGCTAGAAAATCGTCTGGTCCCACGCGCCAGACACGCGAAAAAGGCGCTGTCGTCAACGTGTTAAGATATCATTATCATATCATCTAAGACTCTACCGAACCGTATAGGTCTCGATGAGAATCTTTGGGGGAAGCTCACTGACCTCCCTTGTAAGATGCTAGGGGTCGCAACGTACAACGGTAGCACAGTGATCAGTGCAGTCTGCCGGAAACAGAAAGACGCGGGTTCAATTCCCGTCCGATGTCAGTGTTTTGCGAATAACTTAACGTCTTGAAATATATAAGTTTTCTTTTCTGTACTCAGTAAATATCCTGAGCCACCGATTTTATGGCATTCGAATAACGAAGCATAGCCTCCAGGCTTCAGTACCCATCTTGGTCATTCAATACATTCTGCTAGCTTTTGCTGAACTTTTTAGCAACTCTACGTGATCCCTATCAAGGCTGCACCGCTGCTTTCTGCACGACTTGCAGAGCGGCCGACCCCGACGATGATCAACAGCCGGCCGGCTGGCGAAGAGCGGCGGCTGGCTGGCTGTCAGGTGGTGAGCACCATGGCGATTCACGTGCTGATGCCCTTAACTGCCGTCGCTCTCTTACGTGCCGGGTGTGCGGCTGACTGACTGGTGTCGGTGTTGCACTGCTGCACTCAGCAGCGCATCTTCACCGCGACCCCCTCCATGCAGCGCTCTTTTTAGACCTACCCATACACCCCCATTGATGACCCTCTCGTCACTTGTGTACTGTGTCGACGGCCGGCTGACACGCTCAACTCTCCGCCAACGATGACTCCACCGCTCTCCGCAACCTTGCACTTTTTCGCGTTCGCGAGAGGGCAAATTTTGTTTGGTAACCGCGTGTGTTGACTGTGCCTATGACTAGTTAAAGTTCCCACAACCGGTTTTGCAAAATATTCCAAATTCGAGCGACAGCGTCCCTCCTTCTATTCATTCACCCAAGTGACTGAGAGCGTCATGGGTACGGTACGTGGGAACCCAGCCAAAGGCAGAAATGACGTAGTAGAGCAGTAACTGCGCTCCGTTGCGGCCGAGCTGCTGGAAAACGGTAATTTTCGCGTCGGGACCAGCGGCGACATGTGGATTGTTGTTGGACGGTTAGTCTATGACCACAATCTCCATGTCACCTTTCTGTAGCAGCACGTAACGACCCCGGTCATTTCGGACTCCTTTTCAGACCTATACAAAATGGTAGCAGTAGGGTGCGAAATGAGATTTTTTCTAGAAAAATATATTGACACAGTCCATCTGTGAATTTTCAGAAAAAAGTCTGCACACGTGTGAGTGAAAACAATTTCGAAAAGGACGGATCGTTGGAAATTGTCGATCCAGCTGTGCCCTGTCTAAGGTCACGGCTCGCTGAGGAAGGGCTTCGGTGCGGGGTACATTGCATAACTTCAACTTCAGGAACCATATGGTCCCCGTCCGGGATAGGTACCGTCGAGCATACGGTCTCAACAAAGCATCATTATGATCAAAATCATAAGAGGTTGTGTGTATAGGTAGGTAATACAAAAGACATGTACAACTATAGTCTTCCCTTTCTCCTAATATCTACCGGTATTCCCTCTTCATGTTTGACTCGTACTCACTGATAGGTCCAAATCTGAAAAACATCTAAAGATGACAAGGTAACCATTGGTAGCGGAAAACGTAGCTGTATAATCTGTTATAGGAGTCATCTAATCTCCTTTCTAGTCCGTCATGTACTCCTTGATAGGTCCAAATCTGGGGCTTCGCCTCGAAGGTGAGCTCGGCCGGGCAAATGGGTCCCGGCCGTTTCTAAAAATCCTTAGGAAGATCTGCGATATTTTCATTTTCCCGGCTTTTTCAAAGTTAGCAGTAGAAAAGCTGTGTTCTCTGACTGCAGTCTTTGAGGATAGTCGTACTCATGACGTGGAGTGTGACCATTGAATTTTGGCGTGGAACGAATTTGTTCAGCGGTAACTGATCAAGCGATGTCCTCTGTGGATGAGCACGGCCCATAGGGCATCATGGCTGTCATCGTGCACTTTTCATTCATTTTTTGGCGGTTGGAAGCACCTAGCTATGCGATTCAGGCTCAAATTCCCCAGTGAAATCCAGCTTATCCGATTCCTTACCGTTAACTTACCACAACTATCTATTGGTAGTGTCATACCTACAACAAGGTATCCGATACCCCCAGCAAGGGCGGGAGGGAAATTCATCATTGCAGAATTAACTGAGAGTTCATCTTAAGCTAGGGATGACCCTAAATGAATCATATTTTGCGGGTTGAGGTTCTTCTCCGCCCTGTTGAGTAGTAAATCCTAGAGGAATCCAATTTTCCCTGCCGTCAGTTTTTTTGCGATGCTATTCGATACCCTTTCTAGTATTAATATGGGTTCATCGATGATGAATCTGGTCCCCAGGGCGTGTCCGATCTGAACGGTCTTATGAATCGGCCTGAAAATTCTTAGTAAGGTCTTGTTCGCTTATCAGCTGTTATCAGACGACCCTAAGTAGGTCCTGATTTGTCCATTCGATAATGAAATTGTGAAATTGAATGGGACGGAGCCCTGCTAGTGTCTAATAGGATCTCAGATAGACGTTTCGGGTGAATTTTTTCTGCAAAGTGGCCCAAAGACGCACGTACTGAAGGGGTAAGACGCTACTCTCATCGGCAGGGTCGAACGATCGATCCCTGCTTAGGCTCTTGTCTATGAAGGTAAATTCCTTGACACAGCAAATCGTTGTGTAGGCCATACACGCATTCACCATGCTTCTACGATTCTGAGAGGAAAGCGAGTTCGTGGCGCGACCTTAGAGGGCTGTTCAATGCCGCCCATTTTCTTCTACCACTATCTTTATCTGGGACGAAACCTGGGCCCAGATTCATCATTGGTAAACCGTCGATAAACCCCGAGATATAGCCCGAACGGCGCTCGCCTTTGTCTACTTATCCCAAGCTTCCCATGTCAAACGCAATCTCTCATCGACTCTGCCGTCTGGTTTTGGCTCCGCCGCGGTTTCGGAGACCGCTCATCCGTTCATGAATCTGGGCCCTGGAAAGAGGCTATAGGGCTACGGTTTCTAGAGTTTGAGAACAGGCCTCTACAATTCTGAATGGAACACGAATGTGGCGCGACCTCAGGGGACTGACCAACGTCTATACCTTCACCTTTTACCTTTAACTATTGAAATGACCCGAAGCGATGCCGAAAGTGCTGCCAGAGGTCGAAGAGCACCGTTCTGTCGTTGGTCGACCTCAGCCGTCAGAACTCTCGACGACGATCCGGTCCCGATCGATTTTGATGGGGCTTTTTTCTTCTAAAGTGCATCTCGAAAGCACACTCACACTCAGCGCTAACACACCGACAGGGTTAGACAGAGAGAAACACACTCGCTCACCCTTGAACACTCCGCCAGCACACCTCTGTGCCCCCACCCATTATCTGCATCGGCCTGCTGCTGCTGCTGTTACCTGTGCACCATCGCCCTCTGTCGGTGTCGTTGTTGACCTTTAGTTCTTTGTGTCGGTGAGGAATCCTCTCTACAACACATCAGCGTCATCGATTTTGTGCCGAAGTTTTGGAATTTGTAAACATCTACCGTCCTCCTTACCCAATCCATTTACCCTCACCCTAAAATTCTGGTATTAACACTCCCTTTGGCGAGTTACTACTACGTATAAGAAATGAGAGCAGAGCCCAGATTCATCATTGGTAAACCCCCTACAAAGCCCGAGATATACCCCGAACGACGCGCAAACCGAGACTCGTGAACGCGCGCCGGGGTTCAGTCGGGGTTTATCGCGGGTTTATCACACCTCGCGATGGGGCAAGGTTTGAGAGACCTCGACGGTATCGAGCGGGTTTATCGCGGACGGGGTTCCGGTAATCGCTTGTCCGTTCATGAATCTGGGCCCAGATGTTGTAGTGATAGCGCTAAGATCATCGCAAAAAATCGCTACTTAGCCGCGATTCGAACCCCTCGGTCTCGCGCCTGTGCCCAACATCGTGGTGTTAGGGAGGAGATCATTTACCCGAGTTATCCAAGCTCTTCACCCCTCTGGGTAGGGTAATTTGGTACCAGACTTGTTTGGGATGGTGAAGACATCGACTGGTATGGTGGCTGGACCCCAAAGTTATTTTATAGGCCAACTATGGTGGTTGCTACCATGCCTCTGCGATTCTGAAGAAAATACGAATGCGCGGCGCGTCCTTGTTGGGGTTGGTCAACGCCGATCACCTTGCCCTTACCTTTATCTTCAGTTAGAAAGTAACCTGGAAAGAGGCTATAGAGCTACGGTTTCTGGAGTTTATAGGTTTTAAGTACATCTATGCACAGTCCGGAATTCCGTCTTCCAACACCGCTCCATCGCCAGGTGTCGGGGAGAGAGAAATTTGGTTCTTCTCCTTCCCACGTTTCTCCTCTAAATCAGCTCGCCTACTTTCGTTTTTATGCTATGGGATTAATTTCGGATGTATTATCAGCTGGTTTCCTTCTGCAAATGTTGATTTTTTACTTAAAGTTTTTTTGAATCACGCAAATTCCAGCTAATCAAATCGATTCTCCTTCCTAGTGCTGCGTACTTTTCACTTCGCCTAAGGCATGGTAGAGTTGTGGATGCACACCTGGTGCCGGCATCACGAACAAGATTCGAGAGTATGCTCGGAGTTTATATCGAGAAGGGCACGCGTAGTACACTGGTAAGAGGCGCTACTGGCACCCGCACAGTCAGTGGATCGATCACCGCTCAGGCTAGCCAACCGTTCCGTAGCTTCGGGATAGAGTAAATTGGTACCAGATCTGTTTGAGAAGGTAAAGACACTGACTTAGTACAGCGGTTGGCCAGGCAGGTAATTGTATAGGTCAACTATGCTTAGACCGTGCCTGTATGATTCCGAATGGTGTACGAATGCATGGCGCGTCCTTAGGGGAATGATCAGCGCCAACCGCTTAACCTTTTCACGTTTTACGAGCTCTCTATTCGAATTCAGAGGACCTCAATAGGGTAAACTTTTTGGCGAAAATCCGATACATGATCGAATTTAACAGGTAAAAAATCAATTCATCGGTCCCTAATTTCTTCCGAAGAAGTGATTACTGTAGCACTAACCTGGTCGAACCACGTCTTCGAGAGCACTTCTGTTATCATTACACCGCTGTTCTTAGAAAGTCAAATGCCCTATTATCGTAGAGACGGGGTCGTTTATGATATCGCTTCTTAGACGTCTTTTTATTGATCATATTCGTCTTTCCAGCAGGACCTGACGTCCTCCTCCTTCTACTTAAGAACATTAGGGCTGAAATTTTGAAATCGATAAGTCGATCAGATAAAAGAAAACTGGAGTGATATGCTCGATGTTGGCTAGACAATCGATTAGTAGCGAGGCAATGTGAAAAATAAAAAAAAAACGGAATTTATATTGTTCATCTGTTAATCTGTTCATTGGCTGCGGAAATGTAAGGTGAAGGTAAGATCCATTAAGACTCCAGTCCTATCCGTAGATATTCTTAAAACCTCGAAACTGTGGACATATCAGATGTTTGCGCTCTTAACGTAGCCTTATAGCCACTCTTTGTTTCACCACAAAAGGTAAAGGTAAAGCTAAGGTGATCGACGTTGAGCAGTCCTTTAAGGAAACGCCACGCACTCGACTCCAATTCAGAATCATAGAGGCATGGGAAATGCTTATTTGGCCTATACAATGACTTGCGGGTCAGCTACAGCCAAATTAGTCTCTCCACCATTCCAGACAAGTCTAGTACCAATTTAGCCGATCTCGGAGGGATGGAAGGCTTGGTAAGCCCGAGCCGAGATCGATCGATCGAACGTGCTGGTGACAGTAGCGCCTTTTACCACGACACCATCTCCTTGCTTCCTCAATGGAAGGGTGAGGGTGTCCTATCGAGGAGCTAAAAGAAGATGCTTAATGGTCATTTGTTGAGTGGGACTTTCCCCATCTCCTGCTCATATTTGTGTTGTAAACAAGGTTGCTACGAAGCGCAGCTGTTCACCTAGAGCCTTCATAGTTCTGATCCTGAGGGTCGATTCTTACCCCTCCGGGTATGAGGGACCAGGGTTAGCTATCGGATCATGTAGGCCAATTACGAATTCACGATCATCACTATGATCCTGAATGGAAGACGAGTACATGGTGTGACCTCATGGGACTGTTCAAACCGTCACTTTACCTTCACATATCTTTTTAAAAACAAATACCGTACGGAGACCACTTTACACTGCAGAGTTTCAACATCTAAATGACCCAAATGGTCTTGAAGAAAGCATTTCTCTGAAACTTTTAAATAGAAGTTCCATTATTAATATTACGTATTTTTCAAAATCTCAATCCTCTATCCTTCTCATGATGTCCTTCCCAGTGTTGCATAGATCTTCTTACCTCAGTCGTCGCCCATCCCAAGGTTATCTCAAAGCGACATCTCGAGCGCTATTAAAGGTTTGACCTGAAAGTCTTGGAAAGGTGTCGACTCGGTCTCATCTCGATCTCTTGAACATCAGGCGAGGGTTACGGTAGATGAGACGATAGTTGAGCAACGTGTCGCACAGTTTACCTTCGATTGTTACCTTTGGTACGCCAGGTGATTTTGTGTTTCAGAATCGCCATATATGCCTTTTCTCACCTCTCTAGTCACTTCCCTATCAAGAGTCGTAGTCTACTAGGACCAGATTCATGCATGATATTGCTTAAATAAACCCTCAATCGTACTCCAACGGTGCGCAGGTCGTGATTCATCAACATACGTTTGGCTGGATTTATTCAGTGTGTGTTTGGTGTTTGTACGGGGCCAAGCCCGACAATATTTCCGATATCGTAAATGGCGCCAAACCCTTATTCATCAACACGCCCTTGGGTTTATTTGTGGTTTATTCGGGAGCTTATACACCGTTTCTAATAATTCCTAACCACCGCCGCGCCTGGTGTACCCTAAGTAATCCGAAAAGTGTGACCCAAATGGCACAAATACCTTGATTCTTTAACGCTGTGGAATTAAAAAGTATGCTCTGTGGCTTATTCAGAGTGTATTCGTGGGTTATACGGGGCATAGTACAGCTCTCTAGCTCGACAATTGTTCGGATACTCCTTGTGGCCACGTTCAGATTCATCAACGCGTTCTTGAGTTTGTTCGAGGTTTATTGAAGTCCAAATGCCGTTTCCAAACCCTTACCGAGTGATGCTAGAATTCTTATCAGCCTCGGAAGAAGCCCTGAATAAACCGTATTGTGAGTTGACGAATCACGTTTGCGTGCAGTTCGCGGTAAATTACGCGGTTCATTTCGGGCTTATCCAGACTCTGGAGAACGAAGGAACGGTAAAGGTGCGATTTTCAACTTAAGAGAAGGGACGAAACGAGCCCTTTACTTATTCTTTATAATTTTTTGTATTGGCGAGAACGTTTACTCTCCGATAAGTAGGTGAATAAATATTTCGGAGATGTCGCCGTCGCACGTTTGGCCGTAGTTATTCAGTATTGACAGCTCTAGTACTAGATTAAGCGGGAGGATGAGGAATGGTTATACTTTCACTTCACCGGAATTCTTCGACTTTGTCTAGTTCCTCTTTTTCTTCTTTTCCGCTTTCATTCTTCTTTCTTAGTCTATGTTCCCTATCATCTAAGGAATCGATGTTTTTCAGGAGTCAGTGTCCGCATCCAGTAATGGTATACCCGAAGTGGTCCGCATCCAGGGATGGAGTACCTCAAGTAGCCTCAAAAATATACCCCTTATGGGCCCCACCCGTGATTTGCCAACAGTGTTTATTCAAGGATCATAAGGGATCTAAAACGTGTCACTGGTGGGGTGAAGATTTGGATACCCTAAATGGCACACTAACATGGTTCATCATTGCAAATTGGGGTTTACTCGGGGTTAATTAGTGGTTCATTAGTGGCTTGTAAGAGGTCCTCCATACTTCACTGGCGGAGCAATGATTCGTAGAAGCCGAACTACTGATGACGCGGAAGCCTCAGATGTACCGCATGTATAAACCTAGAGCGGACTGAGGAATCACGGCTTGCAGCCATTCGCGATATATTTCAAGGTATAATATTCATAAATTTGGACCCAGGATGTTCTCCTTTCTGTGCTCTGACATTTCTCAGGAAGCTCCATACAAGGATTCATGAATGATATACCTAAAATAGACCATGGAGTACAACTTTAGGGATGCATAACCCACGATTCATCAGCGAGCTCATTCCACAAGCTCGAGGGCTTACTTTGGGATATCTGGGTTTATACGATGATTTTCTTCGTGGAGCTGCTATTTGCGGCTATGCGGCACTTGCTCTTTTTAACTTTCTTTCATTTCGACCCAGTGTCCTAGGGGCCATCTATCGGCTGTTTAGGTTTCGATGGCCTACTACTCCAGCTTTGTCTGGGTTACCCACAAAGCCTTTGCTATCTTCACCTTTCTCTTTCAAGTTGCGTCGATTCTTTTTATGGGTGATCCTCTTATCTGGTTGGAGCGTGCACGTGCCATCTGAACCACCTCAGCTTCCGCCTCGTCAGCTGCACTGGCACTGCTCTCGAGATCGATCTGGCTAGCTTTTTTTGACGGCCAATCAGTCGCGCCCATTCACATACCCATGTCACCATCATCATCTTTTCGGCTGACTGAATCACACTCCCTTTACCATAACGTTTTTCTGCTTAAAGCGCCATGAGTGTGGACCATTAAGCTCTCCAGGAGGTGATTTCGCTAACAGATGGACGTCGACCGCTGAGAAGTACTTCGAACCTCCTAAAATTGGTGGATTGAAGAGGTTTCCCTCCTTTTTTCCGGGGATACCCTGAATGGCAAACAAACCATGATTGATTACGGATGAGTGCTGATAGCTACAGCCCGACCGGGCTTAAGAAAGAGATGCTAGGAGACTCGCAACGTAGTACATCGGTAGCACAGTGGTTAGTGCAGTCTGCCGGAAACAGAAAGACGCGGGTTCAATTCCCGTCCGATGTCAGTGTTTTGCGAATAACCTAGCATCTCCAAATATGTAAGTCAATAAACCATGATTCATCTACCCACTCGGGCTTTGATCAGGGCTCATTCAGGGCTTATACGGGGTTCATTACTCATTGTTGCAGCGAGGTTTCGGAGAAACCTCAAATAATGGCTTGCTCACCATCCGCGGTATATTTTATGGTTTATAGCGGGTTAGTCCGTTCGCTTCATGTCCTTTCTCAGGTCCTAAAGTTATCGAATGTTCTTAGTCCGTTGCTAGATAGAGGAAGGGGGTCTTTTTGAAGAGTTTTTTTCAAGGAGGAGAGGGTCCAATGGATGATGGGGTTGGTGGTCCTAAGAGCACCAGACGTAAATGTCATGTAGAGAATCATGTACGGAATTCGATGACTTGAGTCGTTTCTTCGATTTTCCTTTTCCTTTTCTTTTCCCAAATGTTGGTCACTGTCACTTTTTGTTGGTTTCGTCTTTTCGTTGATAGTCGCCTGTATTTCATTGCTCCTTCGAATCTGTCCCTATTATCGCAAGATCACCAAAGTCAGAAATTCATAAAAAAGAGAGAAGGATCAGAGGAGGAAAAATCAGGAACAAAGATTAGAGTGTCAGAAAAAGTCATTTGTGAATGAAGTTTCTTAACAAGGACTTCCACAACATTTCTCTGCTTCAGCTGAGAGATGGATCGTGCAGTGTTTTTTGTTCTTCTAAGCACCAAGTGAAGGGTTTTGGGCCACCTTGGGGATGATAAGGGCGGGACGTTGTCCGGGCAACAGATCTTCTAAGGTTTTCTAAGAAGTTTTCAATATTGTAACGGCCTTGAGTAGCCCATAAGTGTTTTTCAAGTCGATCGTCAAGTGTTACGTTATTTCTTTTTCTCCTTTTTTCTTTTCTCTCCTTCTTTTTTTCTTCCCTCTCTCTTATTTATCATTACACGCTGTTTTCGTTCAGCTTATTGGTACGCTCCTTGGCTCACCTGCCAACTTTCTAGCCAATATTCCAGCCACTTCACCATCATAGTTTACTCGTTTTTTTATTAGACGAAATTACTCGACGCACATTTGCCCTTGGCGTTCAATTGGTATCCCTTTCAAAAGGTCTCTCTCCTTCTTCTTTTTTTCTTGCACTCCATGTGACATGAATGACGTTGATACACTTTTTTACATGACCACCCTCTCTTTGCGTTTACCTCTTGGTTCCTTGACTTTTTCATGCATTTTTTTGTTTTTTTTTCGTTCTGATTTGTTTCTTTACACCTCGTTAACCGCTTTTCCGCGATCACATGGACCAGATGATAGGAGACCTGTTGCCCAGCTTACTCTATGAGTTAACCGAGCATTTCTTTCTACTCTTTCGTGAATACTTCCTTGGTAAGCCGGCTTTCCGGTAATTAACCCCTTTGGAGGTCGGTGGTTCCACCAGTCACTATCTGACCATCAATAAACCATAGTGTTACAAAACAGTTGACTTGACGTTGGCTAAGTTGTCTGCACATACTTTGGGCTTACATTTCGACACGAGGTGCAGTGGTAAGAGGCGCTACTTATACCCGCACAGTCGAACGATCGATCCCCGCCCACGTTAACCAAGCCTTCCATCTCTCCCGGGTCGAGTAAATTGGTACCAGTCTTGCCTGGGAAGGTAAAAATAGTGGCTTGCTGAATCGGCTGGCCCCACAAGCCGTTGTATAGGCAAATGTGCACTCAGCACGTCTCTACGACTCTACGATTCTAAATGGAGGACGAGTGCATGGCGCGTCTTAAGGGTACTGACCACAACTGACACCTTAATTTCTACTTTTTGCTGTAATTCCGGCACATTCCATCTTATTCAGGGCCTCATTTGACGCTATCCTTTTGGTGAGCAGTGGTGTTCCACCAGAAGGTAAATGTTACTATTAGGTCGTTCCTCTAACCCATCACTGATCGCTGTTGACCCAGAGAAGGTTTTGAGGCCACCATCGTCACCTCGCCGTCGATCGTCATCACCTTCATAACCCCTCAGCCGTGTTGATGCACTTTTGCAATGTTTGACAGCGAACCGACCGGGCTAGAGGTGGGGGGCTGGTACCGGGGTAAAGGAGGGAGGCTGACTGGATGGCCTGCTGCTCGGCTGCCGACTGACGACTGCCCGACTGGCTGACTCTGCCGCTGTCTCTCTCGCTCCATCGTCTACCCTACCGTAGTCCTTGGGTGGCGCTCCATCGTTGTTCACCACGGTGTTTCTTCTCGTCGGGACACTTCAGGTATCGTTTTATAGGTGTCGTCGTCGGTCGTGCAGAACAACCACCACCAGCGGCAGCATGACATTCAGCAGTAGCGACGGCGAGACGCTGTTCCTGCACGCCAGAGGTACGTCAGGTGTTTTGGAGTTTAGCCTATTATCAATTTTTTTCCGACAAAAACAGTTTGGGCTCGCGTGGTACAGTGGCCAGAGGCGCTACTGACACCCGCACTGTCCAGCGATCGATCCCCGCCCGAGCCAACCAAGCTTGCCATCCATCCGAGGCTGGTTAAGTTGGTACCAGACTTGTCTGGTAAGGCAAAGACACTGAGTTGGTGACTGTCCCCAGCAAGTCATTGTATGTACATCCCAAACGTCATGTCTCTGCGATCCTGATTGGAAGACGAGTGCGTGGCGCGTTCCTAGACAACTGATCAACGACGATCAGTCTATCTGAACCTTACCTTCACAAAAACAGTGACCGATTGGTTTCAACAACACGAAGCGTAGTAAAGGCCGTCATATCGTGGAGCGAATCGATATATCGATTTTGCCGCAAGTGACGTGCTTGGTACATAATTTTGATCATCTACGGAATCGATTTATCTGTGTCCTCATCCGCCTCAAAATCAGTGATTGATTGATGTCTTTTAAAGGAGTCGATCAATATATCGATTACTTTCTTCCGCGACGTAATCGACACGTGAGTTCAATTTTACTGGGGAATCAATCGATATATCGGTTGCCTCATCTCTCGTAAAAGTTCATGTACATCAGTGAACCAATCGATGGATCGATCGATATGTGGGAAAACCACAATATTCTATGCTACTGTTGTGTAAAAAAAATGTGACCCAGGAGTCACCTATCGACTGCAGCGAGCTAGTCCATATATTGGGCCTTATAAATAGTTAATCGATGGATTGATCAGTTATTGATTGATGCACCTAGAAATGATATTTCCAGTGCCGGAAATGGAGCTGAAGCCGATGGTGTGTCTGGTGTGTGGTCGGGCATCCAACACCGGACATCATTACGGAGTGACGGCGTGTTTGGGCTGCAAGACGTTTTTTCGTCGGGTACGTCCTCCTCATTTCTCCTTCCACTTTTTTCCTCATTCATAGATTTTTTTTCAAATTTTCACTTCCCTGTAATCTTAAATAGTCGCTTTTCAAACTGAAAAAATATGGTGATCATCCTTTGAAGAAAGTCTTTCTCATTGGACTGTATGGTTAGAAAGATCGATTCGATGCCGACTTTCAAGTCAGGCATGTTGTTTCGGATCAGGAAAAAATTGTGGAAAATTGAAAATTTCATTCTTTTCTCTTCAACAAATTCATTTCAGTGCTTTTCATCGGTTCGAGCATTCGATTCTTATCACTGTCGTTACAGGTTGTTCTGCAGGGAAAACAGCCGAAATGTAAATTTCAGAATAAATGCCTTCTAGTAAAAGGTATTTTGACGGGAATTTCTTTTTTCTAGCGTCTTGTTCGAAGTGAGCGCAGATGATCTTCAGGTGTGCACGCGAAACGTATTTGTCGCAGCTGCAGGTTTACAAAGTGCAAGGAGATCGGCATGAACGAGCAAGGTGACTGATGAGTCCCACTTGAATTTCTGTTATTGATTCACGAAGGTTGAGAATCAGTTGATGATAGACGCTGGGGTTAGGTTAACGATTCTGGTTCATGTATCGCCTGAGGACAAACAGAAAGGATAAGTGACGACTAGACTTTTACTAGGCTGGTGCATAAGTTTTGTCCGCGAAGCAGCATAATTTTAGGTTTCATTTTTCTTCAACAAAACAAACCATTCTTCAACGATATAACTAACATTAGTGTCGACTATAGTATGCCATTTCACAGGCAGCATTTCAATACCCTTGCTCCAGAAAGAACGTGGCTGTGAGTCGAAAAAGTAAGAGATCTCGTTTTTCAAGTGACCATGATTATCAAACTTTTTCTGACGCAATTGTGCGTGAGCGCCCTGAGCAAGTAGTAGTCTGACGGTGCCATGTCAGGACTGTATGGTGCGTGAGGTACCGTTGTCCAGCCCAGATTCTCTAAAAGACCACGAGTTATCTTTGTCGTGTGAGAACTCGCTGTGTCGTCAAGAAGGGCAACTTCGACGCGTTTTAGTCGATTTTCTTTCAATGCGTCGGCCAATTTCTGGAGCAGGTTTACATAGATGTCGGCAATGACTATGCGATTGTAATCCAACAACTCTCAGTAAATCGTGTCCTTTGAGTCCTAAAATACGGAGAGGAGAATCTTTCGACGGTGCACTTCTGGTTTAAGCTGTGTATGTGCCTGTTCTCCAAAAGGAATCCAATAGGCATGCCGCGTGACGTTCTCGTAGTAGACCCGCGACTCGTCTACAGTAACAATCGACTCCAAAAAATCCTTTCGATGTGGACGAAGGAGCAAACTTTCCGCAATGCAGACACGGACGGCACGGTCGGACTCTGTTAATGCATGGGGTATCCATCGAGAGAGTACTCTATGATAACCCATGGAGTTCAGGTGGCGGACTACAGTGGAATGGGTGAAGCCAATGACCTTCTCCATTTCCCGAGTACTTGCTTCGGGTTGCGCTTGAAGCTCCTTGACAAGGGGATCTTCGTCGACAGAAGGAGGTCGGCCAGTGCTGTGACGATCTTCGAGGCCTCTGCTTCTTCGCCGTCAAAGCGTTTGAACCAGCGACGAACGATGCGTTCGTCGCTGGTTCAAAGTCGTGCCTGGCCCAAATGCGTTGTTGATCCGATCAGCCGCATCCTTCGTTTTTGAGCCACGTTTGTGCTCCTAGAGGTAAATCACATGGAGTGAGTGGTGATCCATGAGATCAAAAAACTTTCCAACGGCTCTTTCGCGGGAGCTTAAATACCCACTGTTTGAAAGCTCTTGGAATTTGCCACGTAACACTGTAGAAGCCACGTGGATCCTCCAAAGCATTCTCAGGAAATTCCGATTAAAGCAAAGTATGGACAAAACTTATGCACCAACCTAGTATATTATAGAAAAGATTGGTGATGTCTGAGCGATGGTTGAATTGCATCTCCTAAAATAAAATTACAAACCCGTTCGTGCAAGAGTTCTGCAAAAACTTTTTTCAAGAGTTTTGTGTTGTATGTAACCAATGGATCAGAGGTAGGATCTCCTGGAAGGTTATGGGAGCAGGGCCATCAAAGTGCTCATAATTGGTCGACTTTTGATCGTAATGTTGTTTGGCTGTTCGTTGGAGTTATGGGTTTGCATCGCTCGAAGTTAAAACAAATAATGATTGTTTTTTCTCGGCAATAAATCTCTGGAATGTTTTGACAAAAACCTAATTCTTCCTGGAGGCTTATCAGGAACTGCAAAATTCCCCGCTTCTGGACCAAGAACTCTATCTCAGACTGTCAGGAAGCAAACCACCAAGGGGAAGTGTGGTGCGGGTGGGACTTCCAACGGTTTTCATCTTTTGAAATCAACTAGCAATAAGCAGCGAAACAGCTTCCTGTATCCTTTGCCGCTGCATTGGTCGTGTGCCTTTTTCACGCTGTTGCCCCTGACATTCTTCTCACGACCAGAGATATTTCTTTTTTTCTTTTTCTTTTTTCATACAACATGAATGCATCATGCGATGTACAATAAAAACCGATGAATCAACGTAAAAATTATGTCAGAAAAGCTAGTAAGGATTTAACAAATGGTTAAGTGATTGAAAGGCTCATATTTCGAACAGTATTTAGATCTCCGAAGAGGAACAAAAGATCGACACATCAGTTGCCACTGATTCACTGAGCAACTTTCGTTAGAGGAACAGTATGCATTTCAAATTTCAAAACAGCGATTCAAGGAAACTTGGAGAGTATCGCTTCTCTGACAACACCCTCACACACGAATGGAAAAATATAAGTTTGTGATTAACAAAAAACGAACATCTTACGGTAAATATTAACACTATCAGAGACAGAAAAATGGGAGTCCAACACTCTTATTGTTAGAAAGTCCTTCAATTCAACCAGAATGCTTATTTTCCTGCTCAATTTGTAATACTCTAATTCAGTGCGGTTTGCGAAAAAATCAAACCTAAGTCCTATTTTAGCTAAAGGTAACCGTAGTTTGTGAGCTGCCCCTCGACTGCAAGAGCTCTTAACAACACCAGAATGAGCTTGCATTTCTCATGGAGGATTTTGTGGAACATGTCGAAGTTCCATCTTTTCAACTCCAAAGGCTCGAGACCGAGTGTGATGTTGCGAATCTTGTAAGATGGTATCTTATCATATGAGAATCCTTGAGCACGAATGAGTACCCTTCTAGTGAAATTATATTTTGCACTGACTCAAGTTTTTTAATCATTTTCTTCTTATACCAACTGAGAATTACAATGCCTTATTAGAAAATTTCGTGATAATTTTCTACGGAATATTACTGGAATGCGTAATTGAATAATGCAGCAAGATTTGCACTTTCAGCCCTTCACCCATGTCGTGATCTGATTGGTCGACGACAGACATCTCAGTCCGACTCGATCTCACCGTCTGATAGCCCGTCGTCGTCATCGTCATCGGGGGTAAGAAAGGTTTTCGTTCGTACTGGCTATCAACATAGAAAACAGGCTGAAATCTTGGTGAAAAGAAAGAGGCGTAAAATCAAACTTGAAGAAATGTTTTGCAATTATGCACCTTGGAAAGGCCGCCTAGAACAGTTTTAGTAGCCAACTTCTCTTTCAGAGACTGAAATTTCTTGAGAAGTGCCGTTCTCCTAAAATATTCGTCCCATATGATTGGCTTCTCCAAAGGCAAATATGCGTTAAGTAATTTCCCTCAGCCTTTAGCAAATTCATAATCTTCTTTTTCTTATTTCTTCTTAAGTTGATCTATTTAGGCAAAGCTCTCTCCAGCGTCAGAAGAGGCGTTGTGTTTTCTGTACGGACTTCGAGACATGGACTCTCAGATTCGACGAGGTTTTGCGGCACGACGCGGTCACTGTACCGTTGGACCGGAACAGGACCGATTCTTCTACAATCCGGTAGGTCCACCGATCGTTAACATCCCATTTTCCCAGTTTCGCTAGTTTCTGATCAATTTCTCCCAGTTCTCTTACCGCCGTAGTCAATATCGATAAGCTGAACTGGTTGTGAAATGATACCCTGGTTTGGTAATTTTAAAAGGTCTTCGTTCTCAACTTCCTTGTCATTTGGCACCTTGCGTGCGTTGTCCACTTCATCGACGAGGCTCGTTCATCACTACGAGCGACGCACGTCCGTAAAAATCTGGTTGAAGAACGCACCGAGTGACGGGTAAACACAGAAAGAAGTTTGCTGCAGAAAGCAGGCAGAGAAAGATATGTGCAATTTGTAACATCCGCGGTGAAAAGACGAGGGGGCAGTATTGATTGCTCAGACTTTAAAACTTCCTCAGGTTATGAGTGTATCCAGATGTATATTTTCAGGAGGTTTCCCTATCCTATGAAATCTGTTTTGATGAGCTTTTATCAAACGACCGCATCGTTTCGCACCGGTGGTGTGAGGGCGTCTAAAAATGTCTCGAATTTGGTTGGATGACAATTTTTGTCCTTTGGAATCAACTGGTGGAGAGACTTACCGCAACGATCTCAATGTGGTAGCACATCTTATGAGTCCAAAAGTATTCCTTACAATTAGGAGAAGCATCGCGTCGCCTGGAGTCGCATTGGGACCTTCCTACTCAGGAGTGTAACGTACGCGTTCTGACTATTACACTTTATACGTCTAAGTACAATCAGAACAATAGGCAATAGGATCAGAATGTTAATAGTTGATAGGCGGAGTCTTCTATTCTTGGAATGGTGGAGCCTAGATGACAACGGAAAAGGGTCAAGCTTGAGGTTCGAGAATCGAAGCTGGTGGGTCGTATTTGGCTTGCGTCGAGTGTGGGGTCGTATCGGAAGGGTAGTTTTTGAGGAGTGTAGGGAATCAGTACTCCAGTTGTGCGCAGCATTATTTTATCTCAATTTTATTATTCATTTCTATTCAAATGCTTCTTTATTTTTGTTTATTTTCTGACTAGTGCGGTCATATAAAAGATTTTGCCTTCGTACAGGTGTTAATTAATATTAGCATATTTATAGAGAAACAAAACTGTCAATTCTTCACCCATTTTTTTCTGAAATGTTAGTTTTAAATAATCTAACTACCTAACTTTTTCGGACTTTGAAGGGAGGAAACAAACATTTTCGGGAGAGAAATGGACGAAGAAAGATCGGCGAAACGATGGAAGCATCTTCTACTACAAATGGAAAGATAGAAATGGAGATCAAGAAAGCGACCGATTTCGAATTAGCATTTAATAAGAATTTGACTGGCATATTCCATACATATCAAACAATACTACACAAAATATTAGCATATTTTACAATTAGAACGCGATCGATTTCGCCACGTTGTTCTTCGGTAGCATTGAGCATTGGCAGTGGAAAAATTGGATGTTCCTTAGGAAGGACTGAACATATCGCAATGACACTCCACATAATATAAACTCAAGCTTTTCCATAAGGCCATTGTTATACCGACGCTCACCCCCCCCCCAGCGTCTGCCAGCGCAATTCGTCCCATTCAGTATCAGACACCGTGGTAGCAGACGTGCGTGTGTTAGTTGTCCTGCCGGTGGCTGGCGGGACAACTAACACACGCACGTCTGCTACCACGGTGTCTGATTCTGAATGGGACGAGTTGCGCTGGCAGACGCTGGGGGGTGAGCGTCGATATAACAATGGCCTAACATAGGTGTAAAAATCAGAGTCAAAAATCACGTTCTTCTTGGTGAAAGAGGTAGGTTCGATTTAGCTTTGATTTTCTCCTGAAATCGAAGCAAAATCGAACCTACCCTGTTCACCAGGAAGAACGTGATTTTCGGAAACAGTTTCCTAAGGAAAGGTAGCTCAAATCCTCTAGTTTCAAACACCGTTTATAGTTTGATACAACTACAAAAACTGACAGAGCTAACCGTTTAACTTACACCACATCTTCCATCATTTCGCCAATCTTTCTTCGTCCATTTCTCTCCCAAAAATATTTGTTTGCTCCCTTCAGAGTCCGAAAAAGTGGGTGTTCATTTCAAAATATTTGCTCTCAGATCAAGCCTATGAAACAAGGGGGTCGTACTGGGACCGCCACAAAAAGAGGGGGGGGGGTCGTAAATTTTTTTTTTGCAGAAATCGAACCTCACAACGGAGGAGCTGAGTCCTTGCTCTAACTGTAAGATTGACCCGTCTGTCACAGCGGTACGCACATGCGTTGCGACGCGAGCGTGCCTGCGACATTGCGAAATGCTCGTTAATGTTTCCTTTCCATGAAATTGTCCAAGTTTCAGTGTGGCAATGAATGTGTGAATAATTCGCAACTTACTCACTATCAGGCTTACGGTTTCACGGGAACGTTCCGTTCCTATCCTTAAGCACGGCTGGTCAATTGCTGTCGCCAGTTCTGAACTCTCCATTAGGGCTCGTTTAGTGCGCACGCGACGCGCGACGAGAACCCACGCAAGAGATGCAAAATCAATAATTCGCGCCGCGAATTCGCATCGCACCCTGTTTAGTGTGCGTCGCACCAACCGTATCGTAGACGTCAACCGTACTGCGTCGTGTTCAGCATTTCTGACGATATCAATCGATCCAAATGACGCGGAACAAGGTACTGCACTTAGGTAATTAACTCCTTGAATCCAGACACAGACAAAATAAAGTTAAATGACGTTGATGCATTATAGGGTTCGATGAGTGGAGAAATTTCCAAATTTCAGAAATGAGAAAAATCAATTATGAGATCGTCTTCTGCGTTATAAACGTAGAACTTCTCGGTTGGACGCTACGTAAACCTGTAAAAAGCTTGAGAGCCAGGATTTAGGAACCTCATTTGGCTGTAGAGTACATATCATTTATCTTCTCTGGAGATGTAAGATTTGTAAGCCGCCAAATCTAGGGCAGAATTTGTTTTTACGTGCCGAGTGACGTATATGACGTTTTCAACAAACTCTTACCATGAAATCCTTCCTGAGCGACTTTCTTTGTCAGGGAATGGGGTGATAGAAGGTCATGGGACCTCATTTCGGCTATTAGCAGCCGCACAGCACCTCCGCGCGTAAGCTTCGGTGTCTGTTGTGTGGCTGCGGCAACTCCCGCAAAATGACGGAGGCGCGATAGGAGCGTCGCGTCGGCCACCTATCGCGCCGCGCATCACGTGCACACCAATCCAGCCCTTAGGATTGATTTTTCAGATTTGCGATTTCTCCGACGTTGCGCCTAACGGTGAACTCTCAGAATCACTTCGTGGCGATATCGCACTGGCCGCCGAATGGGCAGAGCAAGTGCCGTCGTTCAATCTGTTGTCGTCCACTTTACGCGTGAGTCATACCTATCGCATACGTCAAGAGTGAGTGACTTGAGGGAACGGCGCACAGCAGTCCTATGCTGATGTGCCGAACGAGATTGGTAAGGTGGATCAGATTTATTCGGCCTAACATTTCGACCTATTGGTCGTCGTCAGAGGCTTAAGTCGGCACGACAAGTATACCGTCATGCTGAAATTACAAGAAGAGAGATCTTGGAGAACTCACAACAGTATCGTACACGTTGGAACTTCAAGAGGGATGAGCTGGAGCTTGAGAATTTCAGCGTCACCTCCTGCATCGGTTCTGTCTGATGTTCGTCACCATTGAGCATGGCTTGTTCACCGCTCAGATGCCACCACATGACAACGTCTGGTTCCTGTCCGATCGCACGTGCCTTGTTAGACATGTGGAGGCGATTCCCGAGGAGATCAAGCTCCACCTGACACCGAAAACGACGAAGGCCCAAGAGTAAGTCGACCATCTAATACATACAGTGATGGTGAACGAGGTCGTGAACTGCTGTTTTCAGGGATCAATTTTGCCAGCAAATTCACTGCAATCGATTATTTTAGGCTCTTGTATCCACTGACGTCCTTGCTCATTGACGAGATTGCGCAGCCGTTACGGAAACTCCGACCGACACCGGAGGAAGTGGCCGCTCTGAAGGTCTTGATGTTGATGAGTGAGTGGTCTGGTACTGTTCAACTGTGAATTTCCTTGTTCTGTTTATTCGATCGTTTCCAATACGTGTGGTATGAATGCTTGATGTGCGTATGTTACTATTTCCAGAGCCGACGATTATGCGCGAATCCGAAGGGGTGCCGTTGGCAAACTCTGACGAATTGCGGCTGCTCTCTGACGTTCGAGATAAGGTGCTTACTGGACTGCACGCCTTCTACGTGACGAACGGTGAAGAGAATCCAGAAGAGCGCCTCAGCGATCTGTTGATGCTTAGCGGCGGCGTCGCGGTGAGTATTTGACAATGTAAGAAAATATGTAGAAATACAATATAACAAATGTATAAATATAATACAAAGTACAAAGACAATTATGAGAAAACTGAAAACACGAAACTACGACTTGATTGAAACAGTTCCGATTCTAGTTTTCTGAAGCACCGGTGTTTGTGTTTGCTAGCTCCACATGCCGTTCATACTCGGCGGAAGGGCGACGTGGCGATGATCAACCCATGCATAGAGACGTAGCGACCCTATACCCTCTGCGTCTCTGTCCGACCTTCAGCTTTACCGCCGAGTATGTGCTTTGGCGTCGATTTGTCATTCGCTACATAGAACCTTCGAGCGGTGTCCCATTCCTACTCGGCAGCAGAGCGGCACAATAAGGAAGAAACATAGAGCAGAGACGGAGAGAGATTAGCGGGGCAGCAAGGAATGATAGCAATCATTTCTTGCTGCTCCTGCACATCAGAAGCCTTGCCAAATGATGTTTTGGAAGAGTTTACGAACATCGCAGCTAATTGGCCGACTAGCTGAAAGTGCGCTCCAATGCCGAATTTCGATTGACACACTGCCACGACCAGTGGCCCGATGGGGTGTGCAAGTTGTACCGCTACCGCCCTGGATATGAAGAACACAGCATCGTCATGCAAAGTTTTCAGGGTTTAAAATGGTCCAATAAAACTGTTGTGAGTTTCTTCACCCTTTATCGATTTAGACTAAGCACCATACGGAACAACATTCTCTTGCCAACACGAACATATCGAGCGAAGTAACCCATCAGAAGAGGAGATTAATGGCCAAGAAAGATCAGAATTTGCGATAGCAGTTTATGGCTGTTCTTGCCCAATGAGCATTGTGCCTGTGAGTAAATTATGTAAGTGCTAGAAAAAGATGGGGGGGGGGAGGTGGAGTGGGGGTCGGCGTTTTGTTTCGTAATCCATTCCTCTGTTTCCGCTCTAGTTACCTCTGGGGGTCACGCCTACCAGCCCATTAGCAGATAGTCGGTTTTACGCAGGAGTGTGCGAAATTTCTGTTTCCGTGTTCCGATTTCCAGCTGGGTTTAGCCCTTCCGCTCCGTATTGGAGACTGGAGTCATTGTGCTGACGTCGACACGTCTGAGAGGAACCTCACAATTCGGGTCCCGTACGGTTATGCCGCGAAGCCGTTTCTCAATGCCCACGATTTTGGGAAAACATTTCCGACATTGTTGCTACTTTTTCGTTCATCTCATTTGTATTCTTTGGCTTCGTGCTATCGCAACATTAAGGGTGTACGGCGTAGGCCTAAACTTGCGGTTAGATTCTAGCTTGCAGTGCGCTTGGTTTTGTGGTATGCTGTGGTTTGAGAACCCGCACCTGTACTTATGCATAAGCTTTGAGACTAGGGTTCTGGTCCCTAATCGCGAAACTGTCTTAGAAATGAACCTGCATGATGTTCATTTTTTCGATGGAAAGAATTTGTGATCCAGTTTTGGTTAAATTCCAATAACTTAGTGACTTTTGTACTACTTCCGTTTCCGAGTTCCATACTCAGTTACCCGGCCGTTTTTAGCTGTTTCGGTTCCGTCTTCGGTCTTCCGCG
The DNA here is from genome assembly GCA_030553155.1 of Nippostrongylus brasiliensis. Lineage (NCBI taxonomy): Eukaryota > Metazoa > Nematoda > Chromadorea > Rhabditida > Heligmosomidae > Nippostrongylus > Nippostrongylus brasiliensis. The sequence goes on from CP130735.1 coordinate 15,576,601, forward strand.
TTTTCAAAAATTTCCGCACACTCCAGTTGTTAGTTGTTTCTTCCTACGATGGTTCAGTATAGATTTAAATAATGAATTATTGCCGAACATATTGGGGATAGGTATGACGTGGATATCACGGCCGTTACACCTCCAGACGCTTAGATGGTCAACCGTCGGAGACCTGTTGGTAAAACTGTGCTGATTCGAATGGTGCTTAAGTTGACCGAGTTGTGAGGGGATAAAGAACACACCCGTGTTTCATGCGGACCAGTTGGAACCCTGAGAACTTTTCTGACAACCTTACTGTACGCTATTTATAATTTTCAGATCTGCGCCGCTCAGAAGTTGGAAGGACTGCATTTGTTGCGGTTTTTCGACATGGCTCGATTCGACGACGATTGCGCGAGATTACTGTTTGGCGGCTAACCAGTTCGGCGATCACAGACGGCGGCTAAGAACACACCGCTCGACTGTTTTTCATCCGGGGCATCATTATCTCTCTCTCCGTCTGTCTCTCGCATTCGTTCTCTTCTATCTTAATCACACATCGAATCAGAGCACGATGTGTTTTGTTCGAAATCACCGGACGAACGCCTATCGATTTTTGTAATATTCGTAACCGGTTCGACGACGACAACGACAGCGAGAAGGCAGCACAGCATACACAAACACAGGTGGCTATTTCGTAGATGGGCCTGAAACACGAGTAGCAATTTTCAATACGTCGGGGAGTCGACGACGACGACGACTCAGTTGTCGGAATTATTTTTCGCGGAAACCCAGCAATGTGCCTTTAGTAAAACTACTTACAGTTCTAACGCATAGATGATACTCATTATAGTACTGATGTAGATTAATAATAATAACGCTGGGTTAATTTGATGTTTCCGTCGATGATGTACCTACCTTACTCTAGAGAGCATGTATGTTGATGTATGTATTTAAACATAGATGAGGCTCACAGACGAGTTAATTGTTATAACTGTATTAGAAACTTCTACTGTTATCAAACAAATGTTTAACCCATTGACGACCAGGCGGAAAATCGTGTGTCTGGCTTGCGGGACCGCGCGCGTATCACACACGTCGGGAACGCGGGTGCAAAATAGCCCGCAAGGTCCCACGAGACTGCACTTTTTAGCTAGCCTCATTGTACAGTCCTCAACTTGGGGAATTAAGTGATTTGTTTGCAGAGTAAAATTAGTTCTAATCAATCAGTTTCTAATCAATCATCAGTCAGTTCTATTCAATAGTTCCGAAGTGGATGAGGGATTTCCCAGACTTGAACCCGATCTTGAAGAAAATGATGAGGATTTGGATCAGGCAGGCAATGTTGTCGGTTTTCCTGAAAGTTATCTGATTCCAAACTCTCAATTCGCAGGCGGGCATTTGGTTCATCATTCCTGAAAACGATTCGATTCTGAATCGCATTCCGAATCTAGCGTTGATAGTGGGCGCGTTGTGGAATCACTTCTCCATGACAATCAAAATGATGCCCATTCTTCGACGATTAACCACGAATTGGAGATCAGGATCACAGGGCCTACCAGAACAGAACGGAAAGGATGTGTTTCCTGTAATAAGAAAATCTGTGAAAAAGTAGGCGCACGATTGCCACGAGTCATGCCAGGAAAGTTCCGACTCATAGTAGCGAGTGTATCAAACATTTCTGCCTTTTCAGAATTTCCATATAAAATGTGACTAGCTTATTTTTTATATGACATCTTTGTAAAAGTTAAGCAACTTTTTGTCAAAAAAAAAAAACAATTGTCGTGAAGCTATTGCAGTACATGATATTGTTTATTTGTTTTTGTCAGCGATCTCATCAGAAGTAAATAACTCACGGACCACTGTGCAGGTAGCATTGGTAAGATCCAAATTATCTGATGAACAGTCAATAACAGTGTAAAACCAAGAAATAAGCTGTGGCGAGCACTTTTATAACTGCGGGCTGTTTTGCACCCGCACGGTCCCACGCGACCGAAAAAGTGCGGGTGCAAAACAGCCCGCGCGGTCGTCAATGGGTTAAAGAATCAAACACCGGGTGCTGTTCACATTGAGATCTTGTTGGCACAGTACACAATAGCAGTTGTGTCCTGAACAGTTCATGGTAGCAGTTATGGCTAATTTTAACATTTGCCCAATCCAATACTCGACAACATGGCCCATGCAACTGCGTCCCTGGTCTTCGACTGTTGACGTAGACGACTCTTGTGGGAAGTGATTCGCGCCGCCCATTTGGCTTTCTGTTCGTTCGCTGCGGGACCCAATGACATGCTGATCCTGCCCTACGTCGCACCCAAGGCTGGGATGCGCGCGTTAACGAAAGGGAACCGTGTACATCTATTGAAGATATTAGTTAAGGATGAAAAGAGGACCGGAGGAATTGCACGGGAGGATTGGTAACTTACTATCCCATCTGAATTCTATCGGAGACATTGCAGTTACGATGCCAAGACGTCCGTTTCTCCAAACGAGCACTTCCTCAAGAACCATGATAGCAGATTGTCCCTCCTTTCGGGTCAACGTTGTGGATAGTCACTACTTGTTCCATAAGGGATTCAGTGTTATTCTACTGTAAGCTTTATTTCACGGACACGCATGGTACAAAGTTACAGACGCTATTGACGCTCCTACGATCGAGCGATCGATCCCTGTCCAGGCTCACCAAGCCTTTCATCCTTCCAGGCATCGGGTCAATTGATGAATTAATACCAGGCTTCTCTGGAAAAATAGAGAAAATGACTTGGTACAGCGGCTGGCTCTCGTAAGTCATTGTATAGTCAAAATACGCATTCACCATCCCTCTACGATTATGAATGGAACATAATTGCGGCGGCGCGTCCTAAGGAGATTGATCAACGCCGAGACTACCTTTTTACCTTTTACCCTTGAATTCACTGTTTTCGCTTGAATGGCAGTGGGATATTGAGTGAGTTGTGTCAGCTTTGATTTCTATTATGGCCTTCTGTCGTCGCCGCAACTTCTCCATTTCGCTTGTTTCACTTGTTTGGCCCCGACCATCAGGGCCTAAATTCATGAACGTAAATTTGGGGTGTATAACACTCTGGGGGAGATGAACCCGGTCCATCCCCCCAATATTCGCATTCATGACAATCAAGTTTGCGATACTCGACGTGAAGCAAAGCAACGGCCGTGATCACGGCTTTTATGGGTAAGTGACCGCCAGTCCATGAATCGATAGGTCCGATTTTTTATCAAAATTTTTTTTCTAGCGTGTATTCGGTCGCTATGCGCTTTGGTTTTTGCGCTGTAGTTTTGAGTACGTTCTCTGTTTGCTCATTAACAGTATTATTTTCCTTTTGAACTTTGAAAAATTAAAGTTGAAAATGGAAACTGATCGGCATGTCAGCTGATGAGCGGGTATTAGCATTGTAGCGCTCTTACTACGGCAGGTTGCTCGATACATCGCTGCGCCAGCGGAGTGGAATAGACCCACGATATCCCCCAAATAAACTCGGCGGCGCGTTCATGAATGCGAATACTCGCGCCTACCGGGGTTTATTCTCGGGTATATTGTGTCGATACCCGTCCTGAATTTAGGCCCAGATCAGATATTCAGATCGTTTGATCGAGAGCTTCGAAGGATTTAATGGAAAGAATGGGATGAATGGTTCTGTTTTCATTCCTTCCAACTTCCGTGGTTAGTGTCGATGCTCTCGTCTCGGAAGAACACCGCCTTACCAGGTAATGGGTGTCCAGTTGAGAGAATTCGCGCGTCTCCGAACCATCGCTGGAAGAATGAAATTAGACAGCAAAGAAAGAACTATAACGTGGTTGTCGGTAGCGAAACTGGTTTCGATTTCGCTGTAGACCTTTCAGTCCTCATCACTGTTACCTTTGCCTGTCGAATGTGTGGGGTCGAAAGAGATTTTAAAATATGATGAATTTTTATTATTAATTTTTAAAGAGTAGATCGTTAGAGGCGGATCGGCGCTTGAGCGAATTTCACGTGTACACCTTTCTCGGCTTCTCCTTCAACTAGCGCGGCGGATGCTGAGTTGGAGCTGAAAAGTCGAATGATCATTTTTCTCCAACAAAGTCACCACTTTTATTTGTGGATACCTTTGAAGTTGTGATCGTCACGTGTTTACTAGGGAGGTCTCCATGTGCTTTCGAAATTATCACCTTTGGGAAGTCATCTCTACCCAAGTGCGTAGAAATTGCCCAGTACTTGACAAGCTGGGGGTATAGGGTTATCCAGAGGTCACCAAGACAATCATTTAGAATACGACCGATGTTTTGTACCCAGACAGCGATTAGGGACAACCGGTATCCGAACGTTTCCATATCGACCTCTAACCGGAATCCTACCACGATTTTCTGATTCGTAAAAATACCGACAAAGTAGAAATTATAATAGATAAGGTAGACATCTACTCCCCGTGATATCCTTGACAGTGCTGGGGACCACCTAATCCACTGGTACGTTAGCTGTGGTAACTTTAGCGTTATTGCCTCGTTTGTCCTTGGTGAATTGCCTCCAATGTTTCTGGTCAGGTTATTCTCCGCGGGTCTGGGTTAAAATTGGTTCCTCATCGGCTACAAGCTAATCACAGTGGTGTCAAACTCAATTACTGACAGAACTGGCATTTCTTGAGCCGCTGATAGCCCACGAATACCGTTATTATTTAAAAATTTAAGGAATCCTTTATATGAGGTTTGAGGTCCACATTAACCTCCAAAGAGACTCCTGCCACTGATCGGACTTTCATAAGATCCATTGAAAGACCCGTGAAAATTTAGCGTCAGAGGGCATTCTTTTTATAAAGGTAAGGTAATGGTAAAGGTAACGGTAAAGGTATCGACGCCGAACAGTTCTCTACGGACGCGCCATGCATTCGTGTTCACTTCAGAATCGTCGAGGCATGGTAAATGTGTATTTGGCCTGAACAATCAAATTGGGGGGAGGGCAGTCGCTATACCAAATCAGTGTTTTTACCTTTCCAGACAAGTCCGATTCCAATTTACCCAACCACGGAGAGATGGAAGGCTTGGATAGCCCTGCCGGGATCGATCGCTCGACCGTGTGAGTGTCAGTAGCGCCTCTTACCACTGCACCACGCGGGCCCATCTTTGTTTTATACTGATTAAATATGTAAATAAATAAATGAATAAACGACGCACCTGACTTGTTTTATTTGCGCATCGCCTACGCGAATCGGAATCGACACCACGTTCTTCAGCACTCGTCCATGTGCATCGACGAAGTTCGTCTGCAGCACTGGATTCACACCGTAATTGGCTGATGATGGAAGCTGAAGAAAAACTGTGAAGATTTTAGCTAGTTAACCATCTTGGCTCAGGTTATCCTTCCACACTTTACCTTCTGAGTTACCTATGAGACATTTTTTTACTATTTCGTTGACGAAATCATGAATCATGCTGTATAGTAGAAGTCTTGGTAGGACAGAGCGACATTTGGAGTATTTAAGGTAAAAAAAATAGAAATAAAAAGGAAGAGTTATAGATTTCACCACTTTTGGAGGAGGTCTCGTGGATGGCTCGGCGGTAATAGGCTCTTCAGTAACGACACCGAAAAATCCTCTCGAGTTTGGCTGAAAATATACAAATTTATATTCGTCCAAAAACTAATGTAGGAATCACACAGGGTAACAGCCACTATAAAGGTAAAAATTGAAGCTTGCTTGCTTAATTTCCTGCGAGAGTGCGCCATGCATTCATTTTCAATTCAGAATCGCAGAGGCATAATGAATGTGTATTTGGTTCAAACAATCAGTTGCGGGGGCCAGTCGCTACGCCAAGCCACTGTCTCTACCTTCCCAGACAAGTCTGGTACCAATCTACACGAGCCCCTGAGGACGCTAGCCTTGGTTAGCCAGGGCGAGGATGGATCCCTTGCCTGTGGGGATGTCAGTGACGCCTCTTACCACTGCACCTCGCGCGCTCCCAATTGCCGCTACAAATCTGGAAGAGGATCTACGTTCCTTCTTTCGCCATGATTTTCTGCCTATAGACAAGCAAGCTCATTCCACCATGTTAGGCGGGAAATCGATAGAACAAAGTTAAGTAAAGTTTAAAAGAAGTTAAGCTGAAAAAATAAAATAAAGGAATTGTTAGCAGTGGAATCACCTTTTTATATTTCCGGTTTTTCGTCAGAATCAACGTTTGCGTTCCGGGCTGCAAATCCTTTCTGTTGGTGTCATTCTAAATTGGACGTCCCTTTCAGGAAAAAATCTTTGAAAAATTAATTTTGTACATTTAAACTATAATAGTAGGTCAATTTCTCGAAAACGTACAACTGTATTGAGCGCAGCCATCATTCGCGATCGTAGGCGGAGATTTGGCGGTTCCTTCGACACTTCTGAGGGGGCAATTTCCTGCAAAAAGAAGGGCATTTTAAGGTTCTCCATGCCTCAAGAAAACTAATGTTCTTGGAATTATGATTGATTAATAAATAAAACATAAATAAATAAATAAGTAAATAAATGAGGATGAAATAAGCAAAAAACTGACGAGAGGAACACTTGGTTGTTGTTCACCGACAGCTTTTGCGGGTTTCAAATTCAATCCGACCGGTGGTGGCATCGACACCGCACATCCGGCCAGCACCAGCACACTGGTCAACAGACGTGCCATCTGAAAAAAACAAAGAAATATAGAATATAATAGCACTAAGACGCGTGTGGCATAATGGTAAGAAGCGCTACTGACAACCGAACGAATAAGCCATCGATCCCGCACGAGTTAGCCAAACCTTCCAACCCTCCAGGGTCGGGTAAATTGGTACCAGACTAGTTTGGGAAGGTAGAGACATTGACTTGCTATAGCACCTGGTTCCCGTAAGTCACTGTATGAGTCAAATACGAATTCATTTTCTACGATTCTGAATGGAAGGTCAGTGCATGGCGCATCCTTGGGGGATCGGTCAATGCCAACCCCTCTGCCTTTACCTTTGCCCATACCCACGGTACCATGCCACAATTATCATAAATGGCAAAAACGACAAGCAGCCCATCAAAGTCGCGGTCAGCAGCTTGAATAGGCCCCGGATCGCCAACTTTGAGCAAAATTGTATGAAAAAAGTTATGAAAAAAGTCCTATTACCGGGACAGTGAAAGGAGAACTTTAGGAATGAGAAAAATCTGGGTGAAAATTGAGAAATTGCCCAGCAAGAATCGGTGGAAAGTTGCGAAGCCGTCGGCGATCCAGCGAAACCGGTGCTGGGCGGCGAACATCTGACCCCATTCGATGAGAGGCGGTGGCGTCGATCTTGTCTGCAGATCCGTTTTCTCGGAAACTGGACGACATGTTGCGAATCTTGTATTGAATGATCCTGAGGATGCCCCCGAAACTAGCCGTTACCCACTGGGTTTAAGTAATTGACTTGGAATCTCCAATAGGGGAAGGACGACTCGTCCGAGTAAGCTACTCCCACAGAATCGGTGGCGGTACCTTCTTTTCAGCTATCCGACGACTTCACTCCATCAACCTGCTCCTATTTTTTCATAAAATTCGACTTTCCGAGAAAGTCTGATCTCTTCAAAGGTAAAAGTTAAGTAGTCGGGGTTTCTCAATTTCCCCAAATTAATGAAGGCTTACAATTTCCCAGCGAGTCGACTAGGAACAAAGATTTTGTATTTGTATTTGTATTTATTACACGAGACGGACCCGTGTGCACAAACAAAAATCATCAACTGAAACACGAAAACGAAAGTAGTCACAATACCTAAAAGCACAACGAAAATTTGAAACAAGAGGAAAGCATATAATAAGTCAGTATGAACTACAACATATGAAACAAAGTAAAACTTGTGAAGAACTACGCAACCAAGTACCGATCCAACGCGTTTTTGAAGGCAGTTAAGTAGTCGGGGTTTCTCAATTTCCCCAAATTAATGAAGGCTTACAATTTCCCAGCGAGTCGACTAGGAACAAAGATTGTTTTATTAATGAGCAAGGCACCGCCTATTCTCTCCCCTCGCCATCTGCGATTGGGTGATTCCAACGGTAAAGGTAAAGTAGAGCGGCGTTGACCGATTCCCTACGGACGCGCCATGCATTCGCATTCCATTCAGAATCGTAGAGGCACGGTGAATTCGTATTTGTTCTATACAGTGACTTGCTGGGCCAGCCGCACTCCACGTCAGTGTCTTTATCTCTCCAGACAAGTGTGTCACCAATTTACCCGACCACGCAGAGATGGAAGGCATGGCTAGGCCAGGCGGGGATCGATCCCTCGACTGCGAGGACGACAGTAGCGCCACCTATCACTGCACTCGCCTCTTGCAATCTCTTCAGCAGGCAGTAAAGGTTTATCTATAAGCTGCAGGTCGTCAAAATTTTTACCCTTAGTGTAAGTGTTCCGAAGAACCGGTTGGGGTAAATGGAATACCTACAGGAATTTTGCTGATCACTGTGAAGAAATTTCTTTTATAGAGCGATAAAATATCAGACAGCGTCTCCTATAGGGATACTTTCTATTTTTGCTTTCATATATTTTTTTTCTTCAGGTCTTAAAATTTTTAAATTCAGCCGTTCTCGTCATCGTTTTCGTGGTCGACGGCCGTTGAAGCGCCGATCTCCGACGTCCCACTAGCGCGTATCTAATGCGTCGGACCACACGAGGTGAGTTGAAATGATGAATTTCCTCCTGGGAATAGGAAATACGAGGCGGCCGCCATGTCCGAAAAATCACATCTCCGTGAAAAAATACTCAAGCAAAGCGGAAACGAGAAAAATCCAAACTTTCTTCATTGGCTGGTTGTTTACCCAATCGGTATTGCAGTTCTCCGCCAAAGCTCAATCCTCCACCAAAAGAAAAACTGTACCGGAAATAGACCCAAGTCCGATTATGGGTTGTCGGGAAAGTTCTGTCACAGAATTTTCAAAAAATCCGTAAAATTCAGCTAGAAGAGGTATGACCTACCCATGACCACCGATCAATAGACCAAACATTTTACAATATTCCGAGTACACAGCCATTCTTGTATATCGCTTGTGCTGGGAACGCGATTCCATTGAAACCGAAGCTATGGCTCCTGTTGACCAACGTATTCTGCGACCGGTTCTATACTATGAGTTCGTCCAACGGCATTCCGCAACGCAAGCAGCTGACAACATCTGTGCTGCATTCGGCGAAGACGCGGTCTCACTCAGGACAGTCCACAGATGGTCCAGCCGCTTTGAGGAAGGAGACATGACCTTCGAAGGTCTGCTGCGCTCCGGACGTCCATCCACCAAAGACGATGAGCAACTACAACAAGCCCTGAAGGAGAAGCCCAATGCAACAGGGCGTGAATTATCGGAGATGCTCCAGTGTCACCACTAGTCGGTACATGATCGTCTTCAGGCTTCTGGATATCAAAAGGTGCTATCGAAATGGGTACCTCACGAGCTCTGTGACTCAAACCGTTTTTCTCGACTAACCGTTGCTCAGGCTCTCCTTCTCCGGTACCGTTGCCAGAACTTTTTGAGAAATGTTGTCACTGGAGATGGGTCATGGATACTCTACGTCAATTATACCCGATCGACACAGTGGCTCCCTCACGGATAACCTCCTCCAAGGTAAATCAAAGGTTGACCACCCTCAAAAGAAGGGGATGCTGTGCTGTTGGTGGGACTCTCAAGGCATTCTTTACCACGAGTTTCTTGAAGATGGCACCAGAGTAACAGCCAAGGTCTACGCTGCCCAGCTGTAAAAGTTAAGCGAAGCAATGCAACTGAAACGGCTGCGACGGAAGAATGTGTTCCTGCTGCACGATAACGCTCGACCTCATGTTGCAAGAGCTTCGCGTCAAAAATTAGAGGAACTTGGATGAAAGGTTCTACCCCATCCGCCATATTCGCCAGACATGGCTCCATCTGACTACCACCTATTTCGAGCTCTAAAGCAACCCTTGAGAGGAAAGCAGTTCGACAATCAGACGGAGGTGGAAACCGAGGTGAACCAGTTCTTCGAATCACAGCCACCTTCATTCTGGAAGAAGGGAATTAGTGATCTGCCCGAAAAATGGGAGATAGTTGTTGATATAAATGGTAATTCTTTTGTGGATTAACGCTGTGCCCAAATAAAGATAAAATTTTTTGAAGAAAATGTCCGATTGATGACAGAACTTTCCCGACAACTCAATAATAATCGAGTTGATTAACCTCGGCTAACCTCTAGAGGCAATTTCTGGTTTTGTGGGTTACCGCGGGTATTGTTAGTCGACACGATTGCCTCAGGCATTCTCCTTACCCTGTTCATTGTGTCCAACAGCGGACATCGAAGTAAAGCTCTTTCGGCGAACTTGTTGACCTGATTTTCACGTTGAAATTTTCAACGATGACCCTGTATAAGGTGTGATCTTCTTTGTAGAACTTCTACTTCGACTTCGAGCGGGCCAAACTTACCAATGTCGTGTGGACCCCCCTTGGGAAATATTCGTAATAAGTTCGCAAATGAATTCTCTGAGACTAGAAAGGCCAACGGACCACTATGATCGCAGTCGTTATTGACGTGTGTGTCGTGCACGCAGCAATTATGTCTCTACGCGAATTGCTTCTGTGGAGGGAAGCCCTCGTCAGCCTGGCTGGCTAGTTCGCTCGAAACTCGCCATGCATGCGCGAGATGGACACCATCGCCCGAAAAAATCCCTCCGGCCACTTTTACGCCAAGTGCTCCATAAGCGTGTTTGAACTCTCTCGACCCATGTCCAGTTTCTATTACGTTAGGTCAGCAATTGGATTGTACGGCTTGCGAACCCAAAAGTAAGCAGGGCTGGGTACGTTACCCGCCTAATACCGGCAAGTACGTCTTCGAAATATTCACATGGAAATTTTTCTAGAGGACTATTGGACTTCGGTGCCCCATACACGGAATCTTCAGACTGTGTCCCTACAGAATACCATTTGCTGTCGATGCATCTAGATCAAATGGAAGAAAAAAATTTCAACGATTAAGGTCATCACAAAACGGAGGGGGAAATGTTTTTTGTGAATAAACCGGCAGGCTTCGACACGCATGTGGTAAAATAATTACCAGCAGAGAGGCGACACATAGTCGTTCAACAATGTTCCGTGTAATCTTAGTTGAGTTCTTTTTCAAACAACGAAAAATAAGAGTGAAGGCAAGTACTCAAATGAAAGGTTTACAACGTAATATTTTCTGTTACATATAGAATATTTCTAAAAAGATCTTCGGCAGTCATTACAAGGAGAGTCACAAGGAGGAACGGACTCGGTGATAACCTTTGTGCACCCCAATGGTTGTAAGAATACAGTTGGTTGCTTCCTCTTTTCTAGTGTCCTCCACATCTTTTCGAAGACAAGTTGGAGTTGAAGCTCTTCACGCGACCCATCTGAGTGGGCGAAACTTACCATGAAACTAAGCACCTTGGGAAATGTTCGTAATAAGTTCATATACCGATCATCGGATAACCTGTGGGCTACCCCGGCAAGCTCTTTCCCCAATTTCTGGGCGTTGGCGAATACGTTGACTTCTAGGTTTTATGATCTGACTGTATCTATGACTACTATCACGGTTTACCTGACCTGATTTTCGGTGGGTAACCGCTATAGATCGCTTCGACATTATGTCGAAAGTGTTTGTTGTCTCGTATACGAGACAATATCAGCAAAGCCGCCTGTACCATCCTACTATAACGCAGACATTGAGAAGAATAGCATAATGTCTTTTTTCTTTTATCTTTTAGATATCTTTTTCCTATATTGCCCTCACTCTATAGACTAGAAAAGACGCATTTTCTTATAGATCAGCAATTCAATTTAACACATTTTTCAAAGCAAACCCAATTCACGCGAAATTACTTTCTTTCGATAGGTTGGTTACAAAGATCTTACTCGAATCGTCAGCCTAAACATGCCATTAGAGTGCTCTGGTTGTTATGTTCTATGGTGTTTTTATAATGCTGTAATGCTTTATGCCGTTTGGTAAATTTACATGGTGTTGGTCCATGTCTAGAAAATAATTAAACTATAAGCTCCTCTTGCCTAACTAGCTGACTGCAATACTGTAGGATTTTGTATAGATGACCTCGCCATGCCTTTACGATTCTGAGTGGAACACGAATGCATGGCGCATCCTTAGGAGGCAGGTCAACGCCGACCACTTTGCCTTTACCCCAGTAAAGGCCTTCCGACCAGTTTGCCTTCACCCCAGTAAAGGCCTTGTTGCCACTATAAATTCTTGGGGATCAGCTGGAGGTCTCCTTGTGGGTAGGTATTAGGGTTAATTTCAGCGCTGGAAGACTGTTGGGGCTGAAACCATCGGAGCACCTAGACCAGGTGGACGGAGATGAGCACCACGTCCACCAAGGTCGTCGACGACGTCGCCGTCGTGGTCGTCGTCGTCGTTGTTGAATCGATTCCGAAGCACAACTTCCGTATAACTCTCTGTGTGGGCACTTGTCGCTCGGCGGCCCTCCGCTCACCTCGCACTCACTCAGCTCCGGCTCACCGCTATCTGCCTTTTGGGGGCTAGCAGAGGGGTGAGGGGGAGGCTTTTTCCGAATCCCCAATGCCATTCACACTGCCGCTGCACTCTTTATCCTCTCTGTCGATCATTCCGTCGAGTTGTTCTTCGACGGACGATTTTTTATTCATCATCGAGCAATTTCTCACGCTGCTCATCTCGTAATTATTCGCATTCGACGAGATGGATGCTGCTATGTTGTGTGTTGTTTGTTGAGCAGAAAAAGAGCAATCATTGCTGTTCCGCGGGCGTGATTTTTATGCGTTGACCGTCTACTTATGAGCTTGTTTTTGCGTAAAGTATGGATAGAGTGACCGCAGTTCACCAGCACCTCTAGGACGCGCCATGTTCTCGTTTGCTATCCAAAATCGTCGAGATCTGTTCTATGTGTCTTTATTTTTAATTTTTCTTCGTCAGCTCCACTGTGATTTGCGCTTGCGTAAAGTATGTAGATATAATATGATCGAAGTTCACCAGCACCTCTTATATGCGCCATGCTCGTGTTTTCTATTCGAAATCGTAAAGGGAAATCATGGTTATTCCGCAAGATTGGTGGGCGTGATCTTTATGCGATCACCTTCTATTTATGAGCCTCTTGTTTGGTTGAGTAATAATAAATAGGGCAGCGTCGAAGAGATCGTCTAGCATGCGCCATGCTTCCGTTTATAGTCAAAATCGTGGAGACATGGTCAATACGTGTGCTGTGGGGCGGAACAAAGAGCAATCATTACTATTATATTTTGCGGACGTGATTTTTATGCGTTGACCGTCCATTTATGAGCTTCTGTTTGCGTGAAGTAAAGATAAAGTGACCGGAGTTCATCAGCGCTCCTCAAGTACGCGCCATGTTCTGGTTTTCTATCCAAAATCGTGGAGACATGTTTTGTTGTTGCGTATTTATTTTTTTTAAATTTTTTCTGTCAGCTCCAATATGACTTGCGTTTGCATGAAGTAGAATTGAAGTGGCTGGACTTGATCAGCTCCTCTAGGGTGCGCCATGCTTCGGTATTCCAGTCAAAATCGTAGAGACATTTTATGAACATTTCATTTTATAAATATCGAACTTTGACAGATCTTGCTGCTTTCGTATATGGTAAACTGAAAGAGTATTTTGTAGAGATTCTGTGTTTCTTGATTGCCTTCTCAAGTCGAAGCCGTAAATAGTAAGATTTTTCGAATAAGTTTGTTATTACATTCTTCTATTTTTTTCAATTTTTTGTTCAAAATACATTCTTGTAAATATTTCACATTTCTGATTTGTTGACGGCATCAGCAATCGATGTTGACATAGATTTTTTGCTGAACTCCTTTAGGAATTCCAAAAATCGAGAAAGAAAGAGGTTGTGGGTGCACGGTAGGGGAAGGCGATCAGATTTGACCTCTGACGATCGAAAAACGGAAATCAGTTTAGGGAAATCAATTGGTTATCGCCCTCGGCCACCCATTCGCGCTCCCGTCTCCAGCTTGAAGTGTCTATTTTTGAATTTTCTTCTATTTACCTTTTCGTCCTTGCTTCTTACCCTTGCTGCTCGAATCCACTGTTGATTTTCATAATTTTTTTTATCTATTTCACCAAACACGTTAAGATTTCCTTGTAAACGAACTGGTTTTTTGCTTTGTCAACGGGATCGATATTTATTATACCGAGACCCTGTAGTCCTTCTCTTCTCAATATTTTTTTTCCATTCTACGTTGTTTTACGTGAACTGAGGTTGAAGCTAAACAAAAATACAAATACATGTGATGACTATTTTAAGTTACACTAATAGATTACGGCATACCCATTGGTATAATTAAGACTGAACTCGTTGGTTTCAAATTTTTTGTTTTTGTCATTTCATCGTGGTTTTCAATGAGGTTTCTACTCTTATTCCTTTTGATGATGACGTGAAATATCCTTTTGTTAATTTGGCTGAACAGCTTGATACTACCATACCTACCGAACTCGTCTAGTTCAACTAGTCTAGATGAAAGTAAGATCCCGATCGATTTGTCTTGGTAGTCGAGTTTTTTCTTTAGAATTCGTAAGAATTCACCCTGCTTTTGACTCAAGAGGGGAGTCTCAGAGATAATTCCTTCGGTGTCTAAGTGATTTTCGAGGTTAAGCTGACGAAAAAATTACTATTTTAATTTTGCCAGACATTGTAGCGATTTACCCAGCCGCAATGGGAATGAAGTCTGAGAGGTTTTACTCGGGATTCGATCACTCGAACTTGCGACTGGAGCCGGCGACTTTGCCACGAAGCAACGAACGCCTAAAAGATAAGAGAAGCTAATATAATTTGATATGGCAGCACAGCTTTGGCTTCAGTTTTTGAATGTTTCCGTTTAGAAGAAGCTTCGGTAATCATTGGGTCGCGGATAATTTTGAATTGCTTTCGTTTTTGTACATGTTTCTGAAATGACTGATTTTCTGTGAAAAAGGTAAAAAAGGAGGGAAAAAGTAAAATTTTAAATATAAAAAATGCCTAGTGCAAGTCGACTGCTGTTCACTGGCGCACACACTTGGCTGGCTGTTATTCAGATATGCAATTTCCGCTCACAACGATGTCCCCCTCCGCCAACAACGCAGCCCGTGCAGTCCTAATGCCAATTTCAGCAATCTCGTTCTGTTCCATCCAGTTTCCTCACAGCGGCCACTCGTAGCCGGAGGGCATAAAAGTTTTTCTTACTTCACATAGGTATAACCTTCAGGAATCAGTTGAATAACTTATATATTTCGAGATGCTAGGTTATTCGCAAAACACTAAACAAAAAGCGGCAGTTAACACAACACCTTCAGGAACCTTTCCACCGGTTTTCTTGTGCCCTATATCAACCTAGATTTGGCAAATTTTCCAGTGATATACATAGCATTGCTTGTGTTCTTCACCTTATTATTACTATTTACCACAATTGAGTCCTCTGCGTAGAAAATTCACCGAGCGTTTATTTATACCTAGGGTATCGAGCTTTGAGTCCCTTCATCTGCAGAGGTCCTACGGTGTGGCGTTGCTCTGAGGAATAAGCACTAACCCATTAAGGTTCTGATACACCTTTTCATAGAATTAAGACGGTGCGTGGTACAGTAGTAAGAAGAGCTACTGACACCCATACGGTCGGGTGATCGATCCACGTTCGAGCTAATCAAGCCTTCCATCACTCCACGGTCGGGTAAATTGGTATCTGGCCTGTCTGCTAAAGTGAAGACAGTGACTTTGTATAGTGGCGGTCCCGCAAGTCATTGTATAAGCTACATACGCAATCAACATGGCTCTATGATTCTAAATGGAACACGAATGCATGGCGCGTCTTCAGAGGACTAATTAACGACGGTGCCTTTACCTTCACCCTTATCTTTTATCTCATACACTTAAGAGGTTGAAGGTAAACGGTTCCCAACGCCGGATCTGCCTTTAATTGTCGTGAGAACCTAATTCCGCTCCAAACTTCTTCTCTTCTGGGTGAGACTTGAAGTGAAAAAGCATCTGGTGATGGAGGAATCTGAGCGATCTCTGATCGCCGCCATCAATTTCGCCTGAAGACCACCAAACACGAGGCGGACGGCCTTTACGTTGAGACGATGTCTGACTTTTAGCTCCACTCAGCCTCAACAACAAGCCATTTTTCGCGTGCGTCGTATTTTTAGTTTTAGAAAACCTCGACGAGCCATTTCGGCTCACGAGGGCGATGCTAGCTGATGCTCGATTTAACAACTTTTATTAATCATTTTTTGTTCTTTTTTGAGGTTCATCGCTACGTTACATTTTGTGAATCATTTCCGGTAATAAACGCCAGCGACTGTTGGGAAGACGTGAGGGGAAAGTAGAGACGGAATGCCTCAGGGAAGCAGTCATAGACACCCCCATCAAGCCATCTTTCTTGTTTTCCGTTCTACGATTGCGCCACGCATTGGTCTTCTATTCAGAATCGTAGGGGCGTAGTGAATGCGTCTTTGGCCCATACAATAGCTTGTAAAGCTCAGCCGCTATGCAAAGTCAGTGTCCCCACCTTCCCAGACAAGACTGGTATCAATTTCTCCGACTCCGTAGAGATGGAAGACTTGGTCAGCCTGTGCGAGGATCGATCGCTGAAGTGTACTGGGGAAAGCAGCGCTTCTTACCACTGTACCACCTGCCCATAAACTAATATTATGACTGTATAACGGGTCCTATGTATGTGTTCGTGTGTGTGTGTCGCTGGTGCAAAGTGTGCGTGCTTTTTTGGAATCGCAGCTGAGGCGACAATCAGCGCCGGCCCATCGTTCACGCTCGAGTTGTTCGGCGAGTATCTCGATGTCCTCCTCGTCCGCGAACGGGTCCCACTTCGTCAACGATCCATCACCAGCAGTAAATCTGTTTGCGCTAGAAAATGTTGAAAAATTTGTCTGTCTTTGTCTTTTTCTCTTTTTTCTGGCTCGAAACAAATTCTGTTCATGTTTGATGCTGCCGCGAGCGCCTGGGCAAACCCTTGGGTAGGTGAACTGATCTTGTCCGCAGCGTTTTTTGTTGTGGACGAGTTCACCGCGATTGCATGTGTTTTGCGTCAGTACGTGTTGGCTGGCACACGGTCGGTGCAGACGACGATAACTCGTCCACTGATGGAATCTCGCACTATTGATTTGTCAACGGTCCTAGGTAAATCTGAAGATTCGTGAGCGCGTTTTCTTTTTTCTCCTACGCTAAAGCGATTCTCTCCTTCTTTTTTATAAGACGCCGTCAAAATTGAGAATCTGACAAGGTTCCGACACGGGCGACATTCTTGGTTCAGAACGCGTTTTGCGTCAGTACGAATCCGTTGGCACGCGGTTGGTGCAGACGACGATAACTCGTCCACTAATGGAGTCTCGCAGTATTGATTTGTCAACGATCCTAGGGAAATGTGAAACTTTGTGAGCGTGTTTCTCTCGTTTTCCACGCTGAAGCGAATTTCTCGAATTCCTCTTTCTTTTTCTTAAGCCGCCGTCAACACCGAGAACCCCTGACAAGGCTACGACGCGGCGAGCATCCTCGGTTCAGAACGAGTTTTGCGTCAGTACGAGCTCGTTGACGCAGAGTTGGTACAGGCGACGACAACTCGTCCGTGAATGGACTCCCCCTGAAACTGAGAACAATCAGATACTCTGTATAAGATTTCTGGCTATTTTTTGTAAATGCAAATTTTTGAACTCCTCAGGCGATGGCCCTATGGACAATTGAATTTTTGGCTGACGCCTTCATTTTTTGCTCTCAGCGGAAATGAACGACAACATTAGTGCTGTCGATTCATCAGCGTCATGTTCAAATACATCAGATCGTCGACGTTCCATTGGAATTTTGCTCCGGAGCGCAAACATATTCCGCCGGGGATAGAGGGGGATTTCTGCTCAGCTGAGCCGAAAATTGAGTTAGCCGTGTCCTTTCGTCAGTTTGGCTGGTTTCTTCGCTTCCGCCGCCATCGCTGCCGCTCTGCTAATCATTGGTGACGATTTGAAGCTGAAATGTTACGTTTTCTGTTCTTTTCTGTTTCTCTGTCTAGTGCCTCCTTTGAATGTGTTTCGACCGTCTTACCCACATTAACGCCTTCGGGCTTACCCATAGGTATTTTTTATTCTTGCAACTTTCTTACCCGAATATCGACCTTCAACCATATACGAGCTATTTTTCCTGACTGGAGTGTTTTCCGTTGCCCAATCATCTAGTAGCTGATTATCTACTTTCCTCATCTTCTGCTGGATTACTCTTATGCCTAAGTGCATCACAACTTCCATTTTTTTGTTTTGTTGCGCCCCTTGTGGAGATAAAAAGCAGTCCTTCCATCCGCGCGGTCAAGTGTTCGATCCCCGCCCAGGGTAACCAAATCTTCCATCCCTTCGGATCGGGTAAATTGGTGACAAACTTGTCTGGGAAGGTGGAGGTACTGAAATGGTATAGCGGTCGGTCCCTTCAAGCTATTGTATTGACGAAATACGCATTCACCATGCCTCTACGGTTCTGAATGGAACACGAATACGTGGCGCATTCCAAGAGACTGATCAATCAGCTTTACTTCTTATTCAAAATAGGATACTAGGGACACGAGGACGACTCGGTCAAGTAAAAGATAAGCGGAATCTGTGAACAGGTAGAGTAGTATGGGTATAGTTTACCTTCCCCCGGAAAAGCTGACAAATGAAGCAAATGAAGCCTCTAAGATTCTGAATGGAACACGGATGCGCGGCGCGTCCTTAGAGGACCGATAAACGCTAGCCCTTTGTCGTATATAATACCTTAGTAGCGGCTCATCGAGCTTCAAACCGGATTGCTTTTTTTGAGAACTAATGTAAGAAGAGAAAACTTTTGGTAACTTTTTTCAAAAAGGACTACCTTTCTGCTCCTGATTCTAGTTCTTAGAGATTTTTTAAATCCTCTTGCACCTTAAAGCGCGAAAAACGTTTGCCTGAAATACTAAACATCCCTCCATGTTTCCAAGATTAGTTTTCAGATGATCAAAATGTTTTATGTTTTTATTTTATTTTATATTTATTTATTTTTTACACCAGTCTCCTCGTGTAGAGTAAACAACAAACAAACGACAACAATCACGAGAACGACTAGAGACTCCACTGAATATCATAAAACATATCACCGAGATAAATCTGGAAAAGTTGGAAACGACTTAAAACCCATAAGAGTTAATCAAATATCGATAACGAAAGTGGTAAAAAGGGACATGGTGAAATAATCGAATTACCTCCAGGTATTAGGAACTTAGATATTGGTCCAGAGTTTTTTTTGAAAGAGACATAGCATTAATTAGAGTCAGTTACAGGGCGAGCCTTTCCAGTATATCTCTGATTCCATAATATAGCTGTTTTGTGTTAGAGTTGGTTTTTTTTGTAGTGCTGTTTCTGTTTGCTCTTTTGGTGCGTCCTTGGACGTAGGTGAATAAATGAATAAATAAATAAATAAATAAATTTTCAATCAGTTGCGAACGATAGAAAAACAAACCAACACAATATCATAATTTTGAATGTTTCTTCATTAGGGGGGGGGGGCTGATGGCCGTCCACTTTACCTTTACCTGTCTGGGCCTAACTTTAACCTACCCGTCGCTAATCACTATCACTCGCCTCTAATTTGGTAGTGTTTTGACAACGTCGTGACGATAAATGGACCACGACAACGACAAGTAGCTGGGATGTGTTGACATGGACGAGCAGCTGCCATCGG
Organism: Nippostrongylus brasiliensis; assembly: GCA_030553155.1. Classification (NCBI taxonomy): domain Eukaryota; kingdom Metazoa; phylum Nematoda; class Chromadorea; order Rhabditida; family Heligmosomidae; genus Nippostrongylus; species Nippostrongylus brasiliensis. The sequence continues at coordinate 15,596,209 of CP130735.1, forward strand.
CGGCAATTACGTCGTCGTCGCGACTGCTTAGGCATGCGCACGGCGCGACTCGGAGACGTTGAAGAAATCATTTCCGGACTTGTTTACCAGTCAGCTGTTTATCTGTGAAACGTGTGTGTGTGTGTGTGTGTGTGTGTGTAGACGCTCATCTATATCATATCACATCCGTCCGCAATGCCTTACGGGCGTCAGCAGCTCGAATAGGCCTTATTCATAGAGTTTTTAGATAGATTTTTTCAATTTTCGTGGTGCAGTGGTAAGTGGCGCTACTGACCCCTGCACGGTGGAGCGATCGAACCCCGTCCGTGCTCACCAATTCGCCCACCACCTTGGGGTTGGATAAATTAGTACCGGACCACCAGTACCTTGTCTTGGAAACTCTAGACAATGACTTGGTATAGCGGCTGGCCCCTGCACGTCATTGTATACGCATTCACCAAGCCCCTACAATCCTGAATGGATTACTTATGCACGGATCATCCTCAGGAGACTGAACCACGTCTTTACCACCTTTACCTTTACCTCTACCTCTACCTTAATCTTAACCCTAAAATCTGTTCATATTCAGCGGCAGTAGCGGTCCTTGTCGTTCGGCCTATCTTAGTGATTGTGAATTCTATCATTGGAATGGAAAAAAAGACAATTGAGAAATATGACCTTCTCGCTTTATCAGCTCTTTGTTTGGGTACATCGGTTGCTGAAAAGTGACCGGTTACATTGCAATTTAGGACCCTCCAGGGCATGAAGCTCAGGACCCTCCAGGGCATGGGGCTTCGTTGTTCTCTACCGTGGTAGTTGCTATTTGGTTAGGCTGTGTAACGTTCTACTTCCGCCAATATTCTATTATTCACTTGCAGTTATATTTGTTTCCTTTTTTTCTCCTTTAATTTCTCTTCACTTGACTCTTATCTAGTGTTAATTTCTAAATTGAATTTTCAAGCCCTACTCTGCTCAAATAGTATGCAACTGAACTACAGTGTCGTCAGTGATTATGAGGACCTATCGCCTTCCACCAATTCACTTTAAACCTCACTTGTAATGGCACGCCTGATGGCGTATTTAATAAATAAATAAATGAATAAATTTATGATGGAACGACTACCTGAGAAAAGATTGAACTTGTATGAATTTACCCCACTCTGAGGAATTCATGGTTTGGTTATCATGCGCAGGGATCGATCGCTCGACCATTCTGGTGGAGGTTGCGCCTATTACCACTGCACCACGCAGGCCCTTGACTAAATAGGAGCTTTCAAATGTAGAACTCTTGGGTATAAAGGGCTCTTCTTGGTCAGGTAACACAGAAATTGCGAGTTCTCATCGTTCGGCACGGCTCGTGGGAAATGACGTCAGCGCACCGTTTCGCGTCATTTCACTCAACGCACCACGTATAATTCAATGAGTTCTGCGGTGATCGATGACGAAGCGTCCGGGTTTCTGCCACTTTTCCCCGACCGAAATGTTGCTCTTTGAAATTAATGCCACCGTGCCGTCTGACGAATGCGGACGTCGGAATGTCCAGGAAGAGTCGAGCAGAACGAGAGTGAAGTATTCTAGGAAGACGTCGAGTGCACGGCGCAATCCCAACGAGTTGCTCACCGAGACCTACTTAACCTCATCCAGCGTGCTAATTTATATTCACAGGGAAAGACATGGAGAAAGTTGTGAATGTATGGTATCGGCCGCAGAATCGCTTCGGGACGCGTTTATACTTCTGTCGCTCTGTCGCCTCGGCCGCGTCGCTAATCGATATTGCGCCTGGATCAGCTGGCGGACGGATCTGAGCACACCTTGGACTGCAGTGTTTTCTGCTGGATAAGCATAGTTTCCATAAATACCGCATTAGTTGAGACCACATATCTGGCGGGTGTAAAATTGCTGGGATTGCGCCGTGCACGCGTGATTTTTCTGAGGTATTTTACTTCTGGCCTACTGGACCTTGATCGTCTATATCTCTCTGTTATTCGAGCGGAGTTTCGTTGGAAATAGGAGATATGAGCTTCTTTGCTCCCTGCCCTCCTTGTCGTCCAATCTGAGGGCGATGAAAAAATTGATTAGCTGGGGCGAGAATCGATCTCTCAACCGTGCGGGTGAAGTAGCGCCTCCTACCGATGCAGACGGTACTCTTTTTGTGTATGAATGTTTTGTCTCATGTCACTTAAGGACTGAAAACGATGAATTAGTCGAGCGACCTCTTCAGTTAGGTGGTTTTCAAATACGGCACTCGTGCTTCGGCTCCGGGCCAAATTTTAATGGCCTGGACTGAAATCCGAAACGCTCGCATATCCTCAAGCGGCCGACCACGTTTATAGAAACACATGCGATTACTCTCAACGAAGCACGACGGCCATTCAAGCGGGATTTTTTATAAAAAATATTTACACGCGTGGTACAGTTTGAAAAGGATCCACTGACACCTGACGGTCAAGCGATCGATCACCATCCGTGTTAAACAAGCCTTTCATCCCTCCTAGGCAGGGTGAGTTGGTGGCAAACTTGTCTGGGAAGGTAAGGACACTGATGTAGAGTAGTGGCTGGTCCCCGCAAGTCATTGTACAGGCCAAATACGCATTCACCATGTCTCTACATACTATTCTGAATGGAACACGAATGCATGGCGCGTTCGCAAGGGACCAATCAACGGCGATATTTGTGATCTTTATCTTTTACCTTTATTCTTTATTCATGATTATCCAATCAACAGAATTCAAACGGAAGAAAACATTTATATAACCTGTGACTATTGGACTTGAGTAATGATAGTAATAGTAAAAGTAAAAAAATCACATATACCAGGAAGGTGACTCGTAATGGTTTGACCACTTCATAAGGTTAAACTGAGAAACAAATTCACAGAAAAAGGAGAAAATCAAATTGCAAAAGCCATGGGATGAGGAAGGGGCATTTACCCTTACCCGGTGTTTAGACGCCGTTATCGTTCCAGAGTCTTTGAATCCTAGGAATCCCGGAGGGTTGTTCAGGACCTTGTAAACATAAACCTCGAAGGATCCAATAAAAGTTCTTTGGTCGTCATCTTTTTTAAACAAATTTACCTTGGACAGCAGTTTACCTCTGCTCCGAATCAATCAGCAGTGTCCACTCCTCCTTTTGTTTTCCTCATTCCTTCCTCCTTCTCCACTTCTGACTCACCGATGATTAGTGGTGCTAAACGAGAAGTTTCGGTTAGAGTGGAACCGGAGCTTGTTACGCGTCGCGGACGCCTCATAACAACGAAGAAATTAAGCCAGTAAATTTCAGAGACGACCAGAGAACTCTCGTGGGTGGTCGTCGTCTGAAGCTGAGAAGAAAATTCGTTTGCACAGCAATTTTCCATCTGACTGGATGATGAAGTCACGAGATTTTCAAGCTTCAAATTTTCCGAGAATCTTGGTGTCTGAGTGGTCGTGGTCGTGGTGGTGGCGGCAAATCGAATTCGTTCCGAATTGCCAAGATCGAAGTCCGTGCGTCGGGCTCCTAATTCAGTTGCGTTTTTTGTCGCTAAGTGCAGCAAATGCGTCCGATGACGAGAATCTTTTGTGCTGAGCACTGGAAACGATGCCAGGAGGAAGAATAAAACCCAGGGAAACGATCGGATAATTGAGCTTCTTCTTTCTAGAACTCGCACGAGGTTGGTACAGAAGTTTATTAGGCTTACGTACGTTACGGCGGTATCGCCTTCTTCAGAGCCTGAAAGGAAATAAATCTAACCATGACTCTTCGATCCAAGATCTCCGCAATCCTACCGGAGTTTGTGAACAAGCCAACACCCACAGAGGAAGAAGGGAAACAGCAATGACCTCACCTTACCGTGGACCGCCAGGCGATCAGGACAGTAGAAGAACAGGGGGTACCAGACGAAATCGTACCCTGACTAGAACGCTAGTCGAAGGTATGGCCTGAGTTCCCGGGTTATATATAGGCACTCCCCCTTGCGGTTGATCTGTGGGTCAATTGCCCCTATCCAGAATGCCTCCAACGCTTTGCGCGCCGATGTTTGGGGCTCCCGCGCCAATATTTTGAATTTGACCTCGTAGTCGTCTCCGTGGTGGGCGTTGACCCTGTGGCTCCCCAACGCCGTAGAAACCCGCGCTTTTTGCTTACCATCCAAATGCTCCTTGACCCGAACGTGCAGAGGGCGCGAAGTCTCCCCGATGTAGTTATCGCCACAGGCAAGACAAGAGATCATGTAGACTGTACCCGAAACAGCACAATCTCCTTCCTTGCCACTAGGGCAGATGATACAATTTGGGGTTGCGCATATGCGGTCGTAAACCCGATTCCTTACCAACCTGCGTTTAAGGCTATCAGGAGGTAATTCAGTGAGAATTACTGAATCATCTAATCCCGTCCTCCTCAGGCACCTCCTAATGGAAGTACTGACCTCATCAGAGATAAACGGCATTAGAAAAGGAATCTTGTCAGCTAGGGACTCCCGAGTACCTTGCTTATTTTTGGGGCTGCTTTTACTTGTTTGCGAACGCCTTAAGTTCCCGTAACCATTTTGTGAAGCGATTTCCCGTGCCAGCGTTGTAGATTCCCTGCGCTCTTGCTCCCCACTGCAGACCTCCGCAGCTGTGCGGAACATGTTCCTTACCACAGCTCTCTTAGTCTGAGCAGGGTGGGCAGAATGGGCGTGCACAATGATGTTTTTATTGCTGGGTTTGCGGTACCACTTAGTGCTAAGTCTACCACCTTGCACCTGTACTTGAACGTTAAGGAATGGCAACCAACGCCCAGTGGGTTTCTCCCTGGTAAATTTTATGCGGTCAGATTGGGTATTAATTAAATGGTTACGGGAACTTAAGGCGTTCGCAAACAAGTAAAAGCAGCCCCAAAAATAAGCAAGGTACTCGGGAGTCCCTAGCTGACAAGATTCCTTTTCTAATGCCGTTTATCTCTGATGAGGTCAGTACTTCCATTAGGAGGTGCCTGAGGAGGACGGGATTAGATGATTCAGTAATTCTCACTGAATTACCTCCTGATAGCCTTAAACGCAGGTTGGTAAGGAATCGGGTTTACGACCGCATATGCGCAACCCCAAATTGTATCGTCTGCCCTAGTGGCAAGGAAGGAGATTGTGCTGTTTCGGGTACAGTCTACATGATCTCTTGTCTTGCCTGTGGCGATAACTACATCGGGGAGACTTCGCGCCCTCTGCACGTTCGGGTCAAGGAGCATTTGGATGGTAAGCAAAAAGCGCGGGTTTCTACGGCGTTGGGGAGCCACAGGGTCAACGCCCACCACGGAGACGACTACGAGGTCAAATTCAAAATATTGGCGCGGGAGCCCCAAACATCGGCGCGCAAAGCGTTGGAGGCATTCTGGATAGGGGCAATTGACCCACAGATCAACCGCAAGGGGGAGTGCCTATATATAACCCGGGAACTCAGGCCATACCTTCGACTAGCGTTCTAGTCAGGGTACGATTTCGTCTGGTACCCCCTGTTCTTCTACTGTCCTGATCGCCTGGCGGTCCACGGTAAGGTGAGGTCATTGCTGTTTCCCTTCTTCCTCTGTGGGTGTTGGCTTGTTCACAAACTCCGGTAGGATTGCGGAGATCTTGGATCGAAGAGTCATGGTTAGATTTATTTCCTTTCAGGCTCTGAAGAAGGCGATACCGCCGTAACGTACGTAAGCCTAATAAACTTCTGTACCAACCTCGTGCGAGTTCTAGAAAGAAGAAGCTCAATATCACAATGCCGAGGTTTATGGAGAGTCGAACGTGGCGACTACTGATCGGATAATTCTAAAAATTCTAATCGATAGTAGTGATGCGCAGAGATTGAGATTGCCCCTGAAGGTACTTCGAACCCTCTTCGACTGGACAAATTTTATAACTCTACGGTAGCGACTCTCCCGCAATAACTGCAATTGTTTCTATTTTTTCTTTTCATTTTCTTTTTATTATTGTTTCTTAGAGTTTCTTAGACTCCTTAATACGTTGGCGACAGTGTAGCGCAATGCTGCGCCACGCTCAAGCGGCCGCATTGGACCGTGTGGCGCAATGCTGCGCCACAGTCTTGTATCGTATTTTTCTCGATACATTTCAGAATTTCGAAGGATGTTTTTGTGCCACTTGTTAGTAGACCTTTGCACATTGTTATAGGAAGCGTGGTCAATGAAAATGATTCTTAGCTTCTGATTTACTGGAATTTTTGATTGTGCACTAGTTTTCTTTTTTTCTTTTTTAGTTTTACTAGTAAAAATAGATATTGGTTATTGCAAGAAACAAATAAATGCAAACAAATATTGACTATCAGAATAAACAAATAATGAACAATAAACAAACGACAATTTCCTTTTAACCTGGATAGGGAAAAAGGAAATTCTGAAAGTTTCCAGCTGGTATTTTTCTATTTTCATTGCAAAAAAAGAAATAGTCACAATCCCCGATATTACAGGACTGTATATGTAGTCTTCGAGATTTACTATTCACTTCCATTTTGAAAAAAATTCGCCGTTTGCCGGCATCATGTCACAGCCTCGGCGCACTAGAAAATCGGTTGGTCCCACGCGCCAGACACGCGAAACAGGCGCTGTCGTCAACTTGTTAAAATCATTCTACCTGCGTAAGGTGGTGTTACCTACCTCTGAAGCCTGAAGTTTGTCCAAACGTTCGTTTTTCTTTTCGCTACGTCTGCCTACAGCCTCCGTCTAACTCCTTCATCGCTTTGCATCTTTTTTTCGTTTCTTCCTTTGCATCGTTTAGGTTGCTGATTGCGTATTGATGACTGTTTGGAAGCTAATGAGCCAACGTTTTCTAAGAATATTGCGCATCAACAATCCGTCTCATTCATCCAGTCATTCGTTCATTCGCTCCTCCAATGATCTGTTCATCCGTTCATCCATTCATCCATTCATACTTCATCCACTCATCTCATTCATTTCACTAATTCCTCCGCACTATGGTGAACTCGGACTTACCTGTGCCAGTGTAGGCAACGGTTTGTATTTACATCGGTGGTTTCATCTAATTCCGTTACGTACTTCTATATGGCTCTACGTTTCTGAACGTAACCGGAAGGCATAGCGCATACTAAGGAAACGTCGGTAAGACGCACTTTGGGACTTCAATTTCGAGAAATATTATGCTATCCTTGCTAATGAAAAGCTGTGCCGAATGCCTTGTTTTCTGCGATTTTAAATCAAATATTCTCGCCCCCCATTGTTTACTGGGAGATTGCCTGAGGGGATGAGGTTATAAATAGCCATCGGCGACATCATTGTGGAGGCGCTGATTCAGAAAAAGCCGGCTACCTTACGCAGCAAAACACCTCGTCGGGTCGTCAATAGCAACATAGTCGTCAGAAGGTCAGAAGACGTCAGCTCATCCGTCCCCCTCAGTGCTCTCTGTGATTACCCTTGTTGTTTACCCGTGGGTAATCCCCTTTTTGAGCCCCGTCCTCGTTCGTCATTCGACCAGATTCACCAAATAATTTTACGATGAGTAATGACGTCGATCAGTTAGGTTTTTCGGGTTGCTGTTATGTCGTTCCCGGTGGCCGTATTCCTGCACCTCTGCTGGGGCTTCCCTCTTCGATTTCACGTAGTTTTTTTTTAGTGCTCTTCGACTCTCTTAAATTGCTTTCGAATCGAGTTTTCCGTGAATTCCTTCACTTTATCGTAATCGCCTTTACCCAGACTGACTCAGAGCAGCCATCTTTCGTTCTTTCCCTAAGTAGGGTCCTACAGCATTTAGGTATATAGTGGCTATAACTTCCTGCAGCATTTTTTCCGAATTTTTTCCGAACATTTTTTTCTCCACATTTGTTCATCCTCAAACTTTCCTGCTCACGTCCTCTTCAGTGTCCCTCTTTTCTTGTCTCCCACAATCCGTGGGGGATGTTACCAGGACCTTGTTAGCTTCCAAGCCGTATTAACCAATCATACATGCCTACACGACAGTGTAAATTAATACCAGATATGCCTGGGAAAATGACGGCACTGATTTTTACTCTATCTTTTCAAATTGTATTTATTTTCATTATTTTCAAATTACTTCTTTCAATTTATTTTTTATTTTCTATTTGTTATACACAATTTTTGCACATTTTTCCACAGGTTTTTCTTGCTGATTTGGTCTTCTCTATCTACAATCAGTTCTGCACTGCACATTGGTCTGGGTATTTGAGAATTTTGTACTGATCATGTAGCTAATTTTTTTCAGTTTTTTGAGCTTCGGTGGAGAGAGAATTTTTCACGCTTTCATTTGTATTGACA